>OY757932.1:17963204-18083204 GCA_963585895.1 Sepioteuthis lessoniana | reverse complement strand
CTGAAATTATTAAACTAATTCAAATACCTCGGTAGCAATATCTCATCAACTGGCTGTGATGTAAACATATGCATAGATAAATCATGAACTGCTACTGAAAGGTGAGCTACCATTTGAAAATCTGATCTCTGATAAAATAAAAAATAAATATATTCTTCCAAGCAGTTGCAATGTCAGCACTAGTGCATCGTTGCACCACTTTAACGAAACACCAGGAGAAAACAAAAGTAAATATAAACTACAGGGTGGAACGATGGAATTGCCGTCCTAAAGAAAACAACACTACAGCTTTATTTTAAAACTTTTATTGAAAAAATTAATTCAGCTAACTTGATTATGTAGTAGAGCTAACATCTACAGGGTGGAACGATGAAATTGTCGTCCTAAAGAAAACAACACTACAGCTTTATTTTAAAACTTTTATTGAAAAAATTAATTCAGCTATCTTGATTATGTAGTAGAGCTGACATCTACAGGGTGGAACGATGAAATTGTCGTCCTAAAGAAAACAACATAGTAGTTGGTGTATTCTACAGCCCCAGCCGAATGGGCCAAATCTACACTGGATAGTCACATATTAAGATAGATAGATAGATTGATAGAAACTAACTTGATCAACAATTATATCGATTGATAATGATAAACAGTCTTTGATAGATTAATTAGTTGATCGATGGATAATTTTGATTTGGTTTCTTTGTTTAGTGGCATTTCTATATTGGAAGGTTTTTTAATGTCAAAGCAATCCTTGTAGAAGTTACAGTAGTGGTACTATTTTACCTACTGCTGGGAAGATAAGGGAGTTTCATGCCTTTCTCTGGGATATAATAAGGAAAGTTAATATAATAACGCGACTTGAGTTCGAACTGGCTTCCTTCAATGTCCTAATCCAGCTCATTGGCCATTAAGCCACGGAGACACCTCCCGATGCATAGGTACATACTTATATGAAGAGAAAGGAATCATTTTTGTTTGTCTGTTTGTGTTTTGTGGCTTATCAACATTCGTAGGTTATTTAATACCAAATCTTTTTTTATACAAATTAACTAATATTTCAAACAATTTAGTTGTATAAGTATAAAGTTTAATTGTCAAAAAACCTTCTCTTACAAGTTTAGTCAAACAGTTGTAATTGAAACAATTTAGTATAAGTATCGTTTTTTCAACACATAGTTAAATGTCAAAACATTTTTATTTCTAACGATTCATCTCAACATATATACGTAATTTGAATGTCAAAACAGTCCTATTTCAAGCAATTCAGTTTAGTTCAAACGATTCAGTTTAGTGTGAGTACGGTTATCAAAACAGTTCTTTTTCAAACAATTTGGTTTAGCAAAAGTACACAGTTTAGTTTTGTTTGACACATTGATTGGAACCTATCAGGTACCACCACTCCGAGTCAGGGTGGACTTTAGATCAATGAATGGGTACTCCACATACCCCAAAGTTACAGCATTGTTTGGTGTCATTACCGGACACTCGTTGTGGGTGGGGGTCTTACCCTTCTACAGAGATGCAGTTGGTGTATCCTTTAGTCCCAGCCAACTAGGCCCTCGTTGGTGGGGTGGTCTTACCCCTCTGCAGAAATGCAGTCGGTCTATTCTACAGCCCTAGCCGACTTGGCCCCTCGTTGGGAAAGTCTTAACCCTCTGTAAAGATGTAGTCGGTGTATATTATGGCCCCATCCGACTGGACAAAAAGTTTAATAAGGTGCTGAGATAATCTTAAAACAAGAGGCTTGAAATAAATACATATCTTGTAAAGTGAATGAAAATGAAATAACATAACACTTGGTTAACTCTCGGTTTAATTCCCGTGGGAGTCGAAATTGGTGAAAGCGTAAAAGAGAGACCGAGAAACAAAGACAGGGAGACACAGGACCTGAACATAGACTATAAGAGAGCTGCAATACTGACCCTTTCTTCTTAGCCCAGTTGATCCGTATTCAGGACCTCACTTAGACCTTCTGCTTCTCAGCCACTGGCTGCTTTCCATGTCTCTGCGACTGACTTTCTGACGTGAGTTCTTGGATATATATAATTTCCCAACACCCACCCATTCTGGTTGTCACCCCACGCTACCAGCTTCCGGCTGTCAACCCACGTGAAAAGTATACATCCATGCATTGCTTGTTTTCGGGTAATCACTTTTTTATACAGCTGGAAATATGCAACGCACACACAGACTTATATATATATATATATATTGAGAGAGAACGAGAGACAGTGTGTGTGTGTGAGAGAGAGAGAGAGAGAGAGAGAGGGAGAGGAAGAGATTATGTTCATATGTTTGTGTTGTATAACTTTTATATATATATATATATATATATTTGTAACTTGGTGACTGTTGTCGAGAGTGAACCGAAGGCTCCTTTTTCAATAGCTACAGCACCAAAGTGTAAGGGAGGACGCTACTACTTTTCCTGGATTGCTTCCCTTACCCTTGATTCGTACCTTATAATGCTAAGTGTTAAGCATAGTGGCATCAAGTACCCTTTTAGTCTTTGGTATGACTCGACCTGGGTTTAACCCTCGGTCTACCAGACCATTGGCGGACACTTTACCCACAATATCAATGGGCTGGTATATATAATTAATCTCATATATCTGAGAGGATTATCATGGATTTGAAGTGATTCAGGTTAGAAGCAAACATACCCTTAAGCTAAATGAAGGAGGACACAGTTATATTCTGACCCTCGACTGAGCCGTCAGTCAAGAGATGCACTTGAGTAAATATGCGGAAGAACAGCGGAAGTAGGTGGACATTAGACAATAAGATAACCAGGTGCCCAGACGGTTCGAGCCAGTTGGAGACAGGATGCCGAAGTGAGAACCAGTTTGCAGACTGAGGACTTTGCGGCCCTCAGTGACCCATGGTTGAGCAACCCCTGGCAAGATGAGGAAGAAGTGCTGCCATGGTCGAAAGAGGAACTTAGGGTCAATATAGCAGTCCGTCTCTGTTTCCAATCATTTCTCACACACAACAAACATCACCGTTTCGAAAATAAAGTGTGAGAGATTTATATAAAGAAGTGTATTCGTTCGTTATTGAAGTCGTCATTACCGGTTGATTATGTTTCCGCATGTAAGTGTATATTTGTAAATGTACACGTGGAGTTGTATGTGGCTATACAGCAGACATGCCTATGCTGTAGTAAAACTTACTGGACAGTGACAGTTTAGCGTAATAAAAAGTTTACTTCTATTTTACCCAAGAATTGGACCCTATCAGGTGTTACCACTTCAGGCAGAGTGGATCCCGAAGTGATGTCAATAAAGGGGTATTCCGAATTCCCCAAAGCTCTAGTATTACTGGATCCCAACCATCAGACTTTTTAGTCTTCTATCCAGGACACTCGCTGAGGGAGTCATACCTCTCTTCAGAGATGCAGTCTGTGTATTCTACAGCCCCTGCCAAATGGGCCACAGGGAACTCGTTGTGGGTGTCTTACCCCTCTGCAGAGATGCAGTCAATGTATTCTACAGCCCCAGCCAAATGGGCCACAGGGTACTCGTTGTGGGTGTCTTACCCCTCTGCAGAGATGCAGTCAATGTATTCTACAGCCCCAGCCAACTGATACACAGGACACCCGTTGTGGGTGTCTTACCCCTCTGCAGAGATGCAGTCAATGTATTCTATAGCCCCAGCAAAATGGGCCATAGGACACCCGTTGTGGGTGTCTTACCCCTCTGCAGAGATGCAGTCTGTGTATTCTACAGCCCCAGCAAAATGGGCCATAGGGCACTCGTTGTGGGTGTCTTACCCCTCTGCAGAGATGCAGTCAGTGTATTCTGCAGCCCTAGCCGACTGGGCCTTCGGAAAAAGGGCTTCATACTTTTTTTCCGATGTTATAACGCAAATTTTCATTTGAACTCTCTACAATGTCGGAGTCTAGCATCGTTACCTCTACGACAACATCGGATCCTCGAAGTCTGTTGATTAATCAGATTAGTGAGTATTTATTAACATCAGGTAATGTGAGAAATATGATGTCGGCGTTTTTGACGAGGCGAAGCTTAGTGAATGTTAAATCTTGTCGTAAAGGAAATTAAGTAATTTAAATGACTTTAACGAAATCTTTTCTATAGTATAAGGCCTAAATGATAAAAGAGTCGCCATTTTGATTCAGATTTTTAGATTTCATTTCAAACACTTTTCATAGTTCTATTTTTTCGTAAGATTCCGTTATTACTTCCTTCGACTTTTCCCTGCCATCACAACCGAATCTTGTTTATTGAGTTGTTTATTTATTTGTTTATTTCTATATATTTCCGCTTTACAATCTCAAACAGTGTCTCAGTATTTTCTTCATCGTGACAAACTCCGTCGTTCCCTTGACTTCATACGTTGAAAAAAAAAAAAGGAAAACTTAGTAGATATTCTTGAAATTCACTCTTCGTGAAGATATCCAAGTGCAAACAGCTGTTCTTGGTTAAGGACACATGCAGGCATCTCTCTCTCTCTCTCTCTATCTCTCTCAATATATATATATATATATATATATTGATTCTAATTGATTTTAAAATATTATATAAGAGTTTAAAATGCGTACGCTTTTAAAAGCACTGTTTAAATTCTGCACTTACCATAAGATTTTTACACACACACACACACACGCACGCACACACGCACGCGCGCACGCACACTCATACACACACACCATACACACACACATATATGTGTGTGTGTGTATATATATATATATATATATATATATACCATTTCCACTCTCTCTCTCTCTACATATTAACATATCTTATTCTCACTCTCATTTTCTCTCTGTCATTCGTTCATATTCTGTCAGTCTCTCTCTAAAGCTTAGAGAAATATGCACACATACATTTACATATGTATATAAAAGTATTCAAATATATATATATATATATATATATATATATATATATATATATATAATTTACAGACTTATCTCATTGTCATTCTCCCCCTTTCTCTCTCTCTCTCTCTCTCTCTCTCTCTCTCTCTGTGTAGCTTATACAAATTTACACACATACATACGTATATATATATATATATATGTAAATATGCAAAATAAATTCAGATAAATAAGGTCCAAGTATTCATTCATCTTTTTGCCTTCTTCTTCGTCTTCTTCTTGTCTCCAGGACTCTCCACAGAATTCTGGTGAATCTCAGTTATGTTGCAGTTTGGATAGTCTCGGCACGCCCTCCGATTTCCAAATCTTTCGCCCCCACCACCTTACCAAGCCTTTAGAAATCTTTTTAGCGCTCCATTTATGATTAGTATCACCGACAACTTTATGTTCCATAGCATTTTTAGTTCTCCGGCGAGGTCCATGTACTTGTCTCTTATTATGTATTCTTTCATTTATTTATTTATAGGCAATAAATGATCCAAAAAATGTTGCCATGATGTTAGAAAAACACATTTACCATTATCTATACTTATCGACCTGAAAAGTTCTGGGCTTAACCAATAAAAAAATTACTGAAAGCGAGAAAAACTACTTCTTATTACAGATACTCAGCCCGTGTTTCAACACATTTGTTACCGTTTATTCTCACGTTCCTTAACCCTTTTAGATAAAATTAGAGGATTATTCTGTTTGAAAAATGTAAATAAATGAAATCAATATAAAAACAAGAAGTCAATTTTTTCTTTGTCGTACCGAAAACTTATCATTACCACTTAGTAAATTGGTCCAAAAGCAATAAGGACCACAAAACAAAGTAACTGAAGCCGCCATGTCAGCCGTTTCATCTCTTTTAAAACAGAAGAGCTTTTACTTAGGGGACTATTTCTTTTTTCAGACTGGTTTTTAGGAATATACTCTCAGCAGTTATCACCACTAGAGCGGCACTTTGCTAAAAGAATGTCTCTGAAGAATTTGTTGCCGTAAAATGCTTGCTTGTCTCAAAGCCAGGAATGATTAGCTGGCAGAATTGAGTAGAGAATTCTTGGAATTCAATTCTTTGATAGAGTTGTTGGGTACATATTAATAAGCCAATGTCTCAAGTGGCAACTGTTAATGGTTCTCACGGTGACAAAGATTGAAAAGATGGCAATTGGGGAAATGGCCCGATAGAAGTGTATTTTCTTTTTCTTTTTTCTTTTACGCTTACACCAATTTAACTCGGAGCTAGGGACACTGGAAATTTCTAAGAGTTGGGTTATTAGATTGATAGATGTAAAAAAGACAGATAAATAATGTATGTACATAGATATGAACAGACACTAACACACACACGCTCACGTGCACACACGCATATATATATATATATTGCTTATATATATATATATATATATATATATCCCTTATATATATATCGCCTATATATATATATATATATATATATATATGTGTATATATATATATCGCTTACAACGATTTCGCAGTCAAGCGTTTTAACGATTATATATATATATATATATTGCTTTCTACGATTTCGCAGTCCAGTGTCTTAACCATTACACCACGAGAACCCCGCCTGCCTATCTATCTATATATATATGTATATACAGTAGCATCCAAAACTAAGGGACAGAATTTTAAACCCTAATATTTGTTAGAAATAACAACTGTGAAAAGCTGAAATTTTGGCAACTGGTAGTCGTTGTCAACTATAATAACATACTAAAATTTTGATCATTTGCAATGGATAGAAAAAGAATTATAACAATTATTTTTTTATTTTCAAAATAGGATCATCCAAAAGTAAGGGACAAAATTGAGAAAAGCAATGTAAACAGTGTGCTATAATCAAATTTTTTGATTTCCTCTAAAGAATAAGTCTTACTTAGTCATTTGTAAACGTTGCATCAGCCGGCACCATGGCGAAACGCCAAAAACTTGATTACTCTGTGAGACAAGCTATTGTGAAGCTACACAAGGAAAAGCATACCATTAAGGACATTTCAGAGAAAGGGAAACGTTCCAAGAGTGTTGTAGGTAGGGTTGTTAAATCCTACAATGATAGTGGCAAAATAGTTAGTGCTTTTAAAACCGGCAGACCCCGCAAAACTTCGGCAAGAGAAGATCGAATAATGCAGCGTATGTCATTAAATGACCGTTTTAAGTCTTGCACAGAAATTAAAAGGGTTATGAAAAGTACCTCATGTGTTAATGTGTCAAGACATACTGTTTCTAGACGACTGCAAGAAATAGGGCTGTTTAATCGAACCCCATGGAAGAAACCACTTGTTAGTTCGAAGAATAAGAAGAAGAGATTAGAGTTTGCAAACAGGTATGTAATTTGGACATATGAAAATTGGGCAAAAGTATTTTTCAGTATTGAAAGCAAGTTTAATTTATTTGGAAATGATGGAAAAAAACAATGTAAAGAGACGTATTGGTGAAAGATTAAGTGCAAAGTGTACTAAGAAAACTGTCAAGTTTGGGGGCGGAAGCGTCATGGAATGTTTTCTAGCCAAGGTACAACGCCTCTTGTCCGGTTACAAACTCGTGTAAACGCACAGATTGTTCAAGATCATGTTGTGCCAATCATACAGAATTCAGGTTTCGATAGGGCGACCTTTATGCAAGATAATGCCCCATGTCACAAGGCAACGGTGGTAATGAGTTACCTTAGCGAGCAAGATTTTCGAAATTATGGATTGGCCACCGCAAAGTCCTGACTTAAGTCCAATAGAAAATCTTTGGAAGACCTTAGGAGTGAAAGTTGTGGAAAGAAAACCCACTAACACGGAGGATTTGTGGGTGAAGCTTCAAGAAGAATGGTCTAAAATTAGTATCGAGGATTGTCAAGAACCGATTCGTTCTTGTAGTCGAAGGTGTGCAGCTGTCATTGAGAGCAAGGGCTCATTTACTAAATATTGATTGTACATGTATTTTTATTGTTTTTTGGCTATTTTATTGTTTTTTCTCAATTTTGTCCCTTACTTTTGGACGTTCCAAATTTGAAAATAAACACATAATTGTTATAATTCTTTTTCTATCCTTTGCAAATGATTCAAATTTTAGTATGTTATTATGAATGATAACGACTGCCAGTTGTCAAAATTTCAGCTTTTCACAGTTGTTATTTCTAACAAATATTAGGTTTTAAAATTCTGTCCCTTAGTTTTGGACGCTACTGTATATATATAGATTGACGGGGATGTCTATACGTTTTAGCAGTCAAAGTTTAACATTTGTATATATATATATATATATATAGGTTAACCATTATATATATATTGCTATATATATATATATATATATAGAGAGAGAGAGAGAGATAGCTATATATATTTATATATAGAGAGAGAGAAGACAGGGGTATCCACTTGGTGTAATGGTTAAAACACTGGGCTGCGAAATCGTAGTAAGTGAGTTCAAACTGCAATCGCGTTCACTTGGAAAATTACGAACCCCTTATCCTCCTAGCTATGTGGTAAATAGTGCCATTCCTGTTCTTCTGGAAAGATAGCTATGAAAATAAAATAACCCGCCAAGGTTGATATGCCATTTAACAAAGAAACCAAATAAACAAACAAATAGACATACATCTTCGTGATGACCCGAGATATACATATAGATATAAGCAGAATGAGATAGATAGATCGATAGATAGATGTAGAGGGAGAAAGATACATAATTTATGTATACAGATATAAACAGATACACACACAATCACACACACACACACACACACACACATATATATATATATATATATATATTTGATTAAACAATATAATCCTTTGTCTACACACTTTTATATTTATCTTTTCGCGTCGCCACATTGATCTCATTATACCTCGCAGGAATTGGTTGATAATTTCCCCAAGATTAATTGCTTCCCTCGTACTTTCTGTCTGATCTTGGGCCATCATCAGGGGTGTGTATATTGCAAAAGCTATGTAACTTATGCATGTTCGTTTCTACTTTGTAAGAGTTGACCGTTTATTTTAAGTTGGTTGTAGCACATATATATGTATATATGTAAATATATATGAAGATAGACCGATAGCTTCGAGATGACCGGAGACATACATAGAGATACATGCAGAATGAGATAGATAGATCGATAGATACATTGGGTTTGAATATATATATATATATATATATATATATAGATATATATATATCCGTATATTGTCATAACTAATAAATATATATTAGTTTTATATATTTGATAACATGGATGCCAATCTGCAACCACTGGTTTCATGCTGTGCTTATTCCGACAATCATCAGGCAGAGAAATCGAAAAAATGGAAAAATAGAGTCAGATGAATGTTTACGTTCAGATTGTGCATAATTTTTGGTGTGTATGTGTGTGCGTGTGTGGAGATCATATTTGTGTATTTTTGTGTGTTGTCCTATATGTGATCGTTAGTTTGTGTGTGTGTGTGTGTTTATGTGTGTATGAGGATGCATGCGTCTGCTGTAATATATATATATATATATATATATATATAAAGATAATCAAAGTGGACCTTGAAAAACAGCATGTCTTCTCAAGTCTCCTGGGCTTTTTGCTTGTTTTTTTTTTTGTTTTGTTTTCGTAGTTTTTCTGTTTGCTCTGATATTGTCAATGCTGTTCTTGGTTGCTAGGATTTGTATTTTTGTGTTTTTTAATGTTATCCTCAAGTCCTTCTCCTCGATTCATCTGCACTGTGGAGTGTGTCAAATGACAAACAAGTGGTGGAGGCGACCCTTCTTAACAAACTGTCGGATTACTATCCATTATTTTCTTATATATATATATATATATAAATTTAAGTGATGACTTCCAGATCTAAGTAGATGATAGTTGATCTTACATCCCAAACTACAAGTCAAACATTATAAACCACTGTGGCACTACGTGCGGTTAAATATTTAATTAATGTATAAAAATTGAAATATATATATGAAATTTAATGTGTGGGTCAAAAATAAAGGGATCCTTAAAATAAGTACCTTTTTGTTCAAAGCTTTTATTGACATGGGGGAGCTGGTTGATTGTTTCTGAGGGTCTGTTAAGTGCAGGACGCTTGATTTTGGTTTATAGTGTCGACGGGTTTTGTTTAATTCTCATTTTGACAACTACATCCGTCGATCATAAAGATAGGAAGGGTCATTTCGTGCAGCGTATTTTTCTGGCCCTTGTTTTGAAGATCAATGTCAAAAAGGAGATTTTATTATAAATAAAGGTGAGCTGAGAGTTTTCGGTTCAACCCCATTACTGTTCCCATTGGTCAAAGAGTCTAAGAAGGGATTTCCCTGTGCCTGTGAGATATGGTCCTGGACTAGGATTGGCTGACCAATGGGAATATGACTCTTGATTGTCTTTTATTGGACAACCAATCAGAAACCTTTTAGATCCAGATATTGATCTATAAAAATAGGATGTTAAAACGGGTCATCAGAGAGAACAAGAAAAGGGACCAGAAAACATCTTGAGACTGCCAAACTTTTCAATTCTAGACCCGAGGCACTTCCGGCTATAGAAATTCAAAGTCCCAGACTTTTAGAGATATTAGAATCATACGAAACTAATTGTCACATTTCTCTCTCAATATTCGTCTTCTGTTTGCCAGGAAAGCAAACATTGTTGCTTTATTGTCTCACAAAAGTGTTTCAATAAAACCATTTTTGTTAAATTTTTAGCAACGGGTTTTTCTGTTTATTATTTGAGTTGCTAGACAATCTAGCCACTCATATTACCTAACCATCCGAAGAAGATCTGGCTGAATTGCGTCAACCTCCCTTCGTGGATCTTTCAAACACAGCGTGGGCACGGAAGGACTTGACAAAAGCAAACAGTCGGAAGCAAATGTTGTAGTCACGAACACAACAGCCATAACAAGTACTGTGACTAGTAGTCACACCACATTGGGCTCCATGACTAGCATAGGACCACACCACTTTCTGGTTCTACATAGTGACAGCCCAGTGACAAGCACAGCAAGATAGTTGGTGACCCTGCAAATCAAAATAAAAAACTAAAGAATAAAGTTCCAATATCAAATCTCTGCTGATTTGTAGGTATCCTTTGATACGAAAGGGTTAAGGGAAGGTACTCTGATATAAAACCATCATTTTGCAGGGTCACCAGTTATCTTGCTGTGCTTGTCACTGGGCTGTCACTATGAAGAACCAGACAGTGGTTTAAGATGTTTGACTTGTAGTTTGGGATGTAAAATCAACTCTCATCTGCTAAGATCTGGAAGTCATCACTTAAATTATATATATATATATATATAAGAAAATAATGTATTGTAATCCGACAGTTTGTTAAGAAAATTTGATAACAAGGTAATCCGAGTAGAAGGAGAGATTTATAGAGAAATAAAGTCGACACTATAGCGTTTCGATTCTACTGAACCATCATCAGGACTATGAAGGGTTATATTCGTGATGTTAAGTTAACTATGGATGTGTAAAAAGTTTTAAAAATATATAAAAACTTTGGAAAATATGTTTAACAAGAAAAAGTTGACCGTTTATGACAAGAACAATTGGCCGTTTGATCAATGAATCAGCGTTTGTTGCTTTAAACTACGTCCCCTGACCTATTAGAAACAGTGTGCAGAATCTACGTTCCGTTCGTTCATCGAGAAATTATACAAATTATTCAGTTTTCGACGAAGTTCAAATCCTATAAGTCTGTTTTTTGTTTTTTTTCTTAAATGTATATGCCTCGGAAAATCCTAAAACATGAATATAAGCCTCAAGACACAGACTTATGTAATTCAGGAAAATGTTGGGATGCACGAAGAACGCTGGACATGGTGGTAGGTATGATTTTTTCTTCTATATAGTTGGTTAGAAAAGTCTTCCTGTTTTTGAGTAGGTCTTTGTATCTCCGAACCATCTTGATGTTATCCATATGAGATATTGGAGTGGAAGAATGGTTTTGGATTTTGTTATATATATATATATATATATATATATATATATATATATATACTTTAAGAAAAACAACGAAACCGGTCACATAGGATCATAAATTTATTTCAATCCTGTTACGCATTTTTGAGGTTTTCAAAAACACGAAAAAAGTAACAGGACTTCTTCAGATCATTTTGGATAAAAAAATTGAATATCCAAAATGATCTGAAGAAGTCCTGTTACTTTTTTCGTGTTTTTGAAAACCTCAAAAATGCGTAACAGGATTGAAATAAATTTATAATCCTATGTGACCGGTTTCGTTGTTTTTCTTAAAGAATTTATTGCTCTGTATTATTGGTACATTGAGCTCTTTACCAGGAAAATTTTAAATATTCATGCTTGAATAACTTCTTGTCCTGATGGAATTACTCCCAACTCCGGTTTAACTGGACCAAATATATATATATATATATATATATATATATATATATATATATATATATATATATATATGTATATGTAGGTATGTATACATATAAAGATATAATCAAACGTACTGTCAGATATAAAGAAAAAGAAATGGATACATATATACAAAAATGCTTTATGATTATATAAATAAACAATTCAAAGCATTTTCCTATCTTAAACATAAACATTAGTAGTTTTTCGAAGATACTATAGTTAAGTCGTTATTTTTTTCTAAATAAATCTTAACACCGCCAGCAATATAATTCGATTTTTTTATATTCCATGATTTCTATGCAGTACTATTTAAAATTAATCAGTAGCATTACTTTAGGATCAAGAGAGCGATAAACTGCTAGAAGAAACAGCTGCTTTGCATTTCTGTTCGATTTCATTCAATTAGTCGTTTTATGACACATCAACTCCTGTAGGATTATTTAATGCCGAAATATGTGTTTTTATCAGCAACTTTATTGCATCAAGTCACTATTCTGAATTAGGCGCAGTCTCTGTGGCGTTGTGCGTAACATACTTTACCACAACATCACAGTAAGCGAGTTCTAACCCCAGTCACGCCACTGCCGTCACTTTCAGACTAATACCCGTGGGAAAGGTATGAAGCCCCTTTTTATCTTCAGTTAGGAGGTAAATTGCTCCACTGCTGTTCACGGCTTCCTGGCCCTCACCTCCAGCTGGGCCGCCCTCGGGTGGGTGAAGGATCGATAACACGCATAGCACTTGACCTTCGAGTCTACTTAAACCAACAAAGTCACCTGGCATACGGACTGGGGACTCAGCAAAGGCTTGCATAGTTCACAATGCACTTGGTGATCCTATGACCAGCATAGTCCGCCAGAGCACAAGTTGTGCCCAACCTCTCACTTCCCGAACCCCTCACTCTAAAGTGACCCCGTGTCAAGTTTGTCTGGTGGGAGGCAAGACAAATACCGCTGCACTGCTGTTTTTGAATAACGGTAACAGCCATCCTTGTTTTCATGAATCTTTTTATAATATTAAACTAAAGTTTATTTATATTATTAAAAGTTTTATACTATTAAACATAAGCTTTTATATGATTAAACAAATGTTTTATACTATTACGTAAAGGTTTCAAACTATTTAACAAAAGTTTTTTTATACTATTAAGCAAAGCCTTTTATATTATTAAACTAATTTTTTTAAAATGTTAAACAAAGGTTTTTATATTATCAAACAAATTTTTTTATATTATTAAAGAAAGGTTTTAATATTATCAAATACAAGTATTTATACAATTAAACGAATTTTTTTTATATTATCAAACAAAAGGTTTCATACAATTAAACTAAGTTTTTGTATTATTAAACAAAGTTTTTTATACTATTAAACAAAGGCTGTTATATTATCAAACAGATGTTTTTATACTATTAACAAAAGTTTTTATACTGTTAAACAAAGTCATTTATATAATTGAACGTAACTTTTTTATAATATTAAACAAAGGTTTTTATATTATCAAACAAAAGTTTTTATATTATTAAAGAAAATTTTAATATTATCAAACACAAGTATTTATACAATTAAACGAAGTTTTTTTTTATATAATCAAACAATTAAACCAAGGTTTTATATTATTAAACAAAGTTTTTTATACAATTAAACAAAGGCTGTTATATTATTAAAGAAATGTTTATATACTATTAAACAAAGGTTTTTATTTTATCAAACAAAAGCTTTTATACTGTTAAACAAAGTCTTTTATATTATTAAACATAACTTTTTTAATACTATTGAACAAAGATTTTTTATATTATCAAACAAAAGTTTTTATACCATTAAAGGAAAATTTGAATATTATCAAATACAAGTATTTATACAATTAAACGAAGTTTTTTTTTATATATTATCAAACAAACGATTTTATACAATTAAACCAAGGTTTTATATTATTAAACAAAGTTTGTTATACTATTAAACAAAGGCTGTTATATTATCAAACAAATGTTTTTATGCTATTAAACAAAAGTTTTTATTTTATGAAACAAAAGTTTTTATATTATTTAAGAAAAAATTTAATATTATCAAACGCATTTAAGGTATGGATAAAGGGTAAAGTTGAGCAATCCAAGGAAAGAAGTATCACCCTTCCATACACAGTGGTGTAGTATTTATTGAAAAGGGAGCCTTCGGGTAACCCTCGACTTTTTGCTTATTGACCTCCGACCCGGCCAAGCTGTCAAAATAGGAAATGCACCTGTGTAAATAACAGGTGCATCCGGTCGAGGAATATCAGGACATCATAACCTTGACCGTGGATGGGTTGAATGAGTGCAAAATTGTGACGCTCGCAGGAAGAAGAGTGGACGGCAAATTATTATAGAACCCGGGTGAAGACAGGAAGTCAGTCAGTTGGAGATAAGATGCGGTAGAGAAAACAAGCACCCAGAGAGGCTGGGCCCCCAGGCCCCTGTTTGAGCAGCCCAGAACGGGAAAGAAACATTGTTATTGCCGTAAAAGTGGGGGGGGGTCAATATGTTGCAGTTCTGTTCGGTCTCCGACTCCCTCTCACACACAATCCTTTCAATAAAGTGAGAGGTATATATTTCTAAGAACTGTGTCGCTCGTCTTTATTGTTTCGTCGTTATCATTCTGCATGCATCTGCATATAAGTATGCAACAGACTGTGGTCGCCAACTTTACTTTACTTTTGATGGCAGTCAACTAAAAACCCCATATTCTTAATGATTAAAATAACTTTATTAATTTTCAATCATTTCTTTCAAAATTTAAATTAAAAATTATGTGCTCATAATCATAACCGAGAAACAAGAAGTGGTGTCTTTACTTTTTATTTTTCTTTCTTTATAATATATTTTATTTACTTTTTCTTGCTGTGTCAAAATTTTGCGTCACGACAATACTCGGCCACATGTTACTTGGATGACACTACGAGGCCACATGTTACTAGGATGTCTTTCCCAGTCGGCTGGGGCTGTAGAATATACCGACTGCTTCTCAGCAGAGGAGTAACCCCCACTAACGAGTGTCCTAGATATGACACTAAACAATCTGATGGTGAGGTTCCAGCAGTGCTGGAGCTTTGGGGAATGCGGAGTTCCCCTTCATTGCCATTGCTCCCAGGTCCACTCTGACCCGTACTGGTAGCACCTGATAGGGCCCGATCTATGGGTTAAATAGAACAAGCAGCATACTTATGGCAAACTGAATTGTTTGAGTAAACTGAATAGCTTGAAATAAAAATGTTTTTGATAATCAAACTGTACTTACATTCAAACCGCCTGCTTATGCTTAACTGAATTATTTGAAATAGAACTGTTTTTCGACATTAAAGCTGCATTTTCACTTAACTGAATTTTTACATATAACTGCTTGAATAGATTGAAATAGAAATGTTTTTGACAGTTAAACTGTGTACTTATGTTAAACTGAATTGTATGAAATAGAACTGTTTTTCTACATTAAAACTGTATTTTCACTTAACTGAATTGTTACATATAACTGCTTGAATGGTTTGAAGTAGAAATGTTTTTGACATTTAAACTATGTACTTATGTTAAACTGAATTGTTTGAAATAGAATTGACTATTTATATAAAAATGGATTTTGCGTTAAATAACCTAAAAAGATTGATATGCCATAAAACCCAACAAACCAAACCAAACCAACTAGGATGACAACACTCGGCTACATGTTACCAGGATGACACTGCTCGGCCACATGTTACCAGAATGACACTGCTCGGGTACATGTTACCAAGATGATACTGCTCGGCCACATATTATCAGGATGACACTGTTTAGCCACCTGTTACTTGGATGACACTGCTTGGCTATGTTATCAGGATGACACTGCTCGGCCACATGTTACCAGAATGACACTGCTCTGGTACATGTTACCAAGATGACACTGCTCGTCAACATATTATCAGGATGACACTGTTTAGCCACCTGTAACTTGGATGACACTGCTCGGCCACATGTTACCAGGATGACACTGCTCGGCCACATGTTACAAGAATGACACTGCTCGGACACATGTTACTAGAATGATACTGCTCGACTACATGTTACCAGGATGACACTGCTCGGCCACATGTTACCAGAATGACACTGCTCGGCTACATGTTACCAAGATGACACTGCTCGGCCATATGTTACTAGAATGACACTGCTCGGCCACATGTTACCAGGATGACCCTGCTCGGCCACATGTTACTAGAATGACACCGCTCGGCTACATGTTACCAAGATGACACTGCTCGGCCACATGTTACTAGAATGACACTGCTCGGCCACATGTTATCAAGGTGACACTGTTTAGCTACCAGTTACTTGGATGACACTGCTTGGCTATGTTATCAGGATGACACTGCTCGGCTACATGATATCAGGATGAAACTATCCAGACTTTTGTTATCAGGATGACACCGTTCAGCTACATGTTACCAGAATAACACTACTCGGCCACATGTTACTTAGATGACACTGCCCGGTTACGTGTTCCTAGGATGACACTTCTAGACTACGTGTTACCAGCATGACCCTGCATAAGTTCACTGACTTGGGATATGATACTTCGCCTTATCTACCATATTCTCCTGATCTCTGACCCAACGACTACCATTTTTTCAAGCATCTTAAGGCCAAAAACATTCCATTCCAAAAGAGAAGCAGAAACTGCATTTAAAGATTTCTTGGCAGCGAAACATTTTGGGTTTTATCGTACGGACATAAATAACTTTGCTAATCGATGACAGAAATGCATAGATGTTCAGGGATCAAATTTTGACTGATTGAAATACTGTTTACATTCATTAATTTGGGAATATAAGTTTATTCTAAAATCGGGCATTATTTTTCAAACCCAATATATATATATATATAGAGAGAGAGAGAGAGAGAGGATGAGGAGGAGGAGGAGGAGGAGGATAGAGTGACTCATTAATAACAAGAAAGTTACGAATAGGGGAGGTCACAAAGCCAAATGAGCAGGATAAAGGATAATTGGTTGGCGCCATTTTTACTTGATTTTATATTTGTTATGACAATCAGTATTCAAATTATAGTTCTTTCTTTCTTGCTTTTTAAGTCTCTCTTTTCCTCTTTTCTTCATGAAATGTCGATTTTATTCTCTCTCTCTCTCTCTCTCTCCCTCCCTCCCTCCCTTTCTCTCCCTTTTTCTACCTCTCTCTCTCTCTCACTCTCTCTCTCTCTCTCTCTCTTTCGTTCTTTCTTGCTTTCTAAGTCTCCCTTTTCCTCTTTTTTGTGGAATGTTAATTTCATAGTCTTTGTCTGTCTGTCTCTCTTGTCCTTTCTTTCTTGTTTTCTCAGACTCTCTTTTCCTCTTTTCTTTGCGAAATGGTAATTTCAGTCTCTCTCTCTCTCTCTCTCTCTCTCTCTCTCTCTCTCTCTCTCTCCTTTTTAGCTTAATCAATTTCTTGCTTCCGTTCTTTCTTTCTTTTTGAGTCTCTCTTTTCTTCCTTTTATTTTGAAATGTTAATCTCATTCTCTCTCTCTCTCTATCTATCTATCTATCAACAGGGTGGAACGATAAAATTGTCGTCATAAAGAAAACAACACTACTGCTTTATTTTAAAACTTTTATTTAAAAATCAATTCAGCCAACTTGATTATGTAATAGAGCTGACATCTATTCAATGTAGCCGCCTTTCAGCCTCAATCACCTTCTCGATACGGATCCGGAACTGGGAGCATGCCTTTTCTACGAGAGCCGTCATGTTGGTGATGTTCTCGACATATGACCAAACGAAGTAGTTCAGTGGGTTCAGGTCGGGGGTGGATTGGGCCAGTGAGAGAAAGGTACAAACTCGTAGCACTTCTTCTGAAGCCAAGCCTGGGTGTCTTTGGACTTGTGGGCCGGCGCCAAGTCCTGCGGCCACACCCAGGTTCTGCCAACAGCCACCTGATTGCACCAGGCGATCACCACACTCTTCAGCACATCCAGGTACACTTTCAAGCCGACTTCGAAGATGTGACGTAGCATGATGTGGCCCTCACTTGAAACTACACCAAAGACCATAACCGTAGCCGTAAACGTTGTTTAAATCACCCTGGGCACGTTGAACTGTCCGGATTTGCATTTTGAGGGTGCTTGCAATGGTCCTGTTGTCATAACTTGGATCGGTAGAGAACATGAGTTGTACAGCGGCGCATCTCCGATCTCGCTCGTTGAACATTGTGTCACTTTCAGACATGATAGAAGGCTCCTATCGCTCTTGGAATTTATACACAACTGGCCAACTAGTAGATGGTCTGTAACAAAAAAAGAAAACCGGTTTTCATTAAACAGAAATGGAATCATGTTGTCTTTTCTAGGGCAACAATTTTATCGTTCCACCCTGTATATATCTATCTATCTCTTTGTAGATCTCTTTCTTTATTTCCAAGCTAAATCAACGGCTTTCTTACTCTATTTTTTCTTCCTCTGTTTCTCTTTTCCTTCTTTCTTTTGAATATTTCCACCTGTCTTTTTTCTGTTTTTCTCTCCTAATTCCGCACTAAATATAGTATCTTTCTTTTTTCTGAACATCTAATTCTCATTTTCCCTTTCTCTTTCTTCTATTCTGGATCTGATATTTTTCAATTTTATTTGACACAATGTGTAATTCTTTTTCCTTCATGAAAATATTCTCATTTTGATGTCACGCCAGGCACCGTCGTCGCAGCCTCGTTCTGGTTTCTTTGTCGTTTTGCACCGGAAGCTGCCTCAGCCTGAAAGAACGCCAACCGGCTCGAGTGCTTCCAAAAGACTTCTCGTCTCTTTAGCTGCTAGATTTCAAATTGACACATGAATAACACAAGGGAAATGAAAGCCGGGTCTAATCATCGCGTCCCCTAACCTGCTGACGTCACATTTACGGCAGCCAGCGAATGATAGACTCGCTAAGCCAACTCTGCCATGAAAAGAGCAATCAGATACTCTCTCACTTTCTCTCTCTCTCCTCTTCCTCCTCTCCTCTTGACTGTTTGGTTATTAACATTTTTTCTTTTCTTTTAGTTTTTTTTCTTTTTGAGGAAGCTGTTCACGCTGCGACAAAGGAATACAAAGGTGGTATTTAATTTTTATGTATTTAGAAAAATGCCCGTTTGATTATCTGTTTTATACTTACTTTTCTTTTGAGGGAAATTCATTAATGGCTTCCAATAGCATCAGAAAAACGACAGGTACCAAACAATGGCTTTACTGCCAAAGTTTTTGCCGATGTCTAGGGACTGGATAATATGTATAGAAATCGGAGACATTTTAGATCATTGGAAAAGGAATATCACAAGGGATATTTTTTTTTAAGTTAAGTGAATTAGTGGAAATTCCAGTGTTTAAATTGCATATACTTCTAATACTAATACACACATCATTTTTTTTTCATCCGAAAACATACTCTTTCGTTGTATCGCAACTCTTCTGTGTGGCTAGACACGTTGAACGCTTCAAGCTGGGATCGAAATCCATCCAACTTTAAGTTAGGTCGATAAATTATAACTCAGCCATTTCGACGACTAATGATATTTACAAACCCATCCGCTCGGGCAGGATATGACACAAGGTCAATTTTTAAGCGGAATTTAACAGGTTTGAATTCAGAGTTTTCCCTCTCCCAGACCAGCTGCCTCATCAAGGCTGAAGAACACAGTCTGCCCTACTATTTACCCATAACTAATGTCAGCCCAAGAATTTAACATATTTAGTATCAACTTTTGTTTATTTACATTTTGCGCTATCGGATACCGGAATTCTAAATTCCTTAGAAGAGTTTTGTATAACGTGGGTGGCAGCCTTTAGTTTCTTCGCCAGGGTGCTCAACCCCCCCGGGAGGAGAGCGTATATATTGTCATCCGCAGACAGACTGTTTCGTTGTATCACAAATCTTCAGTATAGCAAGACACGTTGAGCTCTTCAAACTGGGATCGAAACCCGCCTAACTTTAGGTTAAGCCGAAAACTTACCACTCGGCCATTTCACTGACCAAGACTGTCATTCAATAAATCTGGTGAATTTTGCCTAAAATATTGCAACAGGAAGCAATTGAAACTGTCGCGTTTTTTCGATGAAATCTGGTGGTTGGTTTTTTAATGTCTCAAAAGACTGTCAATCTGACCTTTGCAGACCGCTGCACCCGGATTTTTTTTTTACCGGAGGGTGAGTGTGTTTCCATTCCATGGACTCCTTTTCGACTTGGGCAAACCCACGTTTAGAGAATATGTAAACATTTTGAAAGGAGAAATAAAATTTTCCATACACCCCCGATATACTTCTGTATATTTTCCACGTTTTGCATTTCTCAGTCAACAGAATTTTGATGACAGACCTCTGTTTAAGCGTAGAGTATTGTAATTGATTTGTACCATATACTTTCAAAACAAATTACGATAATTTTTATGATAAAACTAATCCAACCGGCTTTTTTTCTACAGTTAACCGTGTTTTGATGCCAGAAAAAAGGATTAAACATTAAACATGAAAGTTTGATTTGGTTCCACTCACGCTGTTAAAATTTGAGATCCTTTTAATAATAAAAAAGTAAAGTTGGCGACCATAGTCGAGGGTGACCCGAAGGCTCCCTTTTCGATAGCTTACTACACCAAGGTGTAGGGGAGGGCGCTACTCCTTTCCCTGGATTGCTCCACTTTACCCTTGTTCCGTACCTTATAATGCTGAGTGTTAAGCAAGGAGGCATCAAGTACCATTTTTTGAGTCTTTGGTATGACTCGACCTGGGATTGAACCCAGGTCTCCCGGGCCATTGGCGAACACTCTAACTGCTAATTCCTTAGCCGATTTGGCTGTGGCTATCGAATACACTGACTGTATCTCTGCAGGGGGCTAAAAACTCCAATGAACGAGTGTCATTTATATGGCTCTAAACAATGATGAAGAGATTCCAGTTAAGATTTGGGAAATGTCGATTCCTCCTTAATCAACATTGCTCCCAGGTCCACTCTGATCTGAAGTGGTAACATGTTTAATCTATGGGTCGAATAGAACTGTTCTACGTTTGCGTTAAATAGTGATAACTAAAACCATTTTCTGTGTTGAAACAATAGCAATACTGTTGTGCAAAGAAATTAGTACTAACACATTTAAAAATAAATTACCTACTGCTATTCACTTACAAATCATACGTATACACGTTTAGATATATGCAAACAAATCATTATCATCATGTCGGGCCATGAAGGTGCCCGTGGTGTAATGGTTATCGTCGTAGGAAATGGAAACGGCGACACGAGTTCAAATCCTGGACGAGACTGATTGCATTTCACATAGCACTAATACCCTTGGGAAAGGTATGAATCCAATTTATCTCCCTCCAGCTATGGGTAAAGATTCTTCAGCCTTGGTAAGGCAACTAGTTTAAGAGAAGGAAAACTCTGAATTCGAACCTGTCAAACTCCGCTTAAAAATTGACCTTGTGTCATATCCTGCCCGAGCGGAGGGGTTGGTGAATATGATCATGTCGGGCCATCAGCACAGATATCCCTGACTCGCAACCCCTCTCTATCGTCCATGGCTTCCCACAGGTCTTCATGGCTACATCCCGTGACCCACACCTGTCCAAACTTCATCTATAAGGGTGGCTTCGATAGATGAGAATGAAAAAAGCCATCGAAAGATTACCATGACACAAACAAATGATCGGCGTTAAATGGTCACCTTGTCCACCAAGCCGCGTCTAGTCTTATACTCCTGTGCTAATTTGCTGCATTTGCTTATTATATGAGTGATGGTTTCATCTCTATCACTGCATATCCTACATTTGCAATTTTGTTGCGTCTTATCAATTCTCACTTTGATATGATTGGTTCTTACGGCGCTGTTTTGTGCTGCTATTAGGAGAGGTTCTCTTTCTCGCTTAAAGTTTTCTTTTCTTAGCCTGGACTAGATTATTATTATTATTATTATTGCTACTAGAAAAACACTGACAACATAAAAATGAGAAAAACGACAACAACTAGGAAACAGAAGTGCGGAGAAAAACAGCTGTATGGATATTTAAGAAACAAACAGACGAAATCTCTCACGAGTAAACCTGTATATATCTAAGAAGGGAAAAATTTAAGAGATAAACTGAATCTCTTCAAATAGCAACACAAGACAACACGAAAAGGACTAATTATGCGTAAGGGAGAATAGATAAGATGCAACAGAACAAGTGTAGCTCATGTGATAATAGAAATGAAACGAACATAACAAATTAACACAAAAAGAATAAAGACGGGAAACAACTCGGTTGAAGAAAGTGATCATCTAAGAATTGGGCAGAAAACTGAAATTCGAGCATGGTACCAAATAGTATATGCGCAAGCCAGAATCCGTTCTTTCTTAACAATTAGACGAA
Source organism: Sepioteuthis lessoniana (assembly GCA_963585895.1). Classification (NCBI taxonomy): domain Eukaryota; kingdom Metazoa; phylum Mollusca; class Cephalopoda; order Myopsida; family Loliginidae; genus Sepioteuthis; species Sepioteuthis lessoniana. The sequence continues at coordinate 18,060,574 of OY757932.1, read as the reverse complement.
CAAAATACTGTAGGATTTTGATATACAAATAGATCACATTATCGTGGCCAGAAGACCAGACATAGTGATTATCAACAACAAAAAAAAAAAAACCAGAGTGAAAAACAAAGAAAACGAAAAGGGTGAAAAGTACTTAGACTTAAAAGCAATGGATTTGATTTGGTTTCTTTGTTTAATGGCATATCAACCTTTGTAGGTTATTTAATGCCAAAGCTATTCTCCGAGAAGAACAGTAGTGGTACTATTTAACCTATACCTGAGAGGATAAAGGGGTTCATGCCTTTCCCAAAGGTATTTACCCGAAAGTGCACGTAATAGCGTGACTGGAGTACGAACTCGCTTACTACGAATCCGCCGTCTATCGCTTTAACCATTGCTGCAATGGAACATGGAGGCGAAGGAGATACTAATTTGTGTGCTTGGAACAATCTCCAAAGACTTGGTAGAGGAGAAGGAAGAATTAGAAATCGACAGACGAGCCAAGACCATCAAAACTACAGAATTGTTGAGATCGGCAGGAATATTGAGAACCATCCTGGAGTCTTGAGGAGGCTTGCTGTCACCCAGACTCTTTTGAAAGACCAACAGCTCTGGAGTGAAAAACTTGCAAGTGATATCTATTAAGAATCGATAATGGCGTCAGTCGTCTGAATGAGAAAAATATCCTAAATCCTGTCGAGAATGGATTTATAAAAATCTATCGAATTTTAGATGCTGGTAAACTTTCTTTTCTTTCCAATTTTGGGGAGTTCCAAGTTATATCTGTTAAAAGATGAAACAGGTTAAATAGTAATACCAAATACAGAAAAAAAGTGTTTTGCTCTCGTTTTCTTACAGAGGATTGGAAATAAGTCTCAAATCCAGAAAGAATAAAGCTTCAAAATCCTATATCCATATAATAAACGATTCGATTAAGCATAATTACTCAACTTCAATGTCAAAAACAGTTCTATTTCAAATAATTCAGTTTAGCATAAGTACACAGTTTCAAAGTAAAAGGTAATTCCATTTCAAACAATTCAGTTTAGCATAAATACATTTTTTTTTCTTTACACACAGTTAAATGTAAAACAGTTCTCATTCAAACAATTCAGTAAAATATAATTACGCAGCTTCAATATAAAAATACAGTTCTTTTTCAAACAATTCAATTTAGCATAAATACACAGTATAGTTCTATTTGACCCATAGATGAGACGCTATCAGGTGCTACCACGACAGCTCAGGGTTAACTTGAGAATTATGTAAGGAGGGATCAAGTAGCATTTTTTGAGTCTTTGGTATGACAACCTGGGCTCATATATATATATATATATATATATATATATAAACTAGGTCATTAAGTGGGCAGAGTGTTCGCCATTGGCCCGGGAGATCGTGATTCGAGCCTAGGTCGAGTCATGCCAAAGACTCAAAAAATAGTACTTGCTTAATACTCAGCATTATAAAGTACGTATCAAGGGTAGGTGGCGCATTCCAGGGAATAGAGTAGTGCCCTCTTCTACACCTCAGTGTAGTAGCTTTTGAAAAGGTAGTCTTCAATTTGGTGCAGAGAGAGAGAGAGTGTGTGTGTGTGTGTGTGTGTGTGTGTGTGTGTGTGTGTGTGTGTGTGTGTGTTGGAGTGGTTTCGGCTTTCACTTACAGTTATTTTTCTCTGTGTGTAAATCTGTGTCTTAAGATTTTTGTGTGTATATATAAATATATCTATACACATATATAAATATGTTTATTTCCATTTGTGTGTGTGTATGATCGTATAAACAATCTCAACGTACTAAATATCAAAAGTAAGTAAGGCATAAAGTAGGCCAAGAGAAATACACTCTAAGAAAAAGGAAAGACCAGCATTCATAATTAAGTAAAAATCAAACTGCAAACACGAGTAAGTTCAAGTCTCATTGAATCCCCTATCAATCAAAGCTTATGCCGGACATGTTCTCTGACGAAAGCATTAAGCTGGAAACATACACACACACACACTTATATATATATATATATATATATATATATATATATATATATATATATATATATATATATATACAAACATACATAGATATGTATATATATATACACAGACAAAAATTATTAGAAAAAATAGTGATCAGTAAATTTCAAACCACACTACCACGTATACGTATACAAAAAAAAATCTCCAAAACACACACACACACACATACACACACATACAGAGGGGAAAGATAACTGTTACTGAAACCCAAAACCACTCCACCCTCACAGACAGACAGACACACACACACACACACACCAAAAATATTTCAAATATCAATGAGGGGTAAAACAGACTAAGGTAAAACACATTCTAAGAAAAAAAGAGGATGACGTCTATATAAACGCATAACCAACTGCAGATCATTTAAACGGCAAACACGAGTAAGTTCAAGTGTCATTGAGTACCCCATTAATAAGGCCTTGTGCTACATATGTTCTCTGACGAAATCAACAAGCTAGAAACATACATATATGTAAGAACAAAATAAAATTATAAATTCAAAAAAGCCCGTCTGTTTGTGCACCTACCAACTTTAAAATACATATGCATGTATATATATATTTTAATGAGTAGGTCCACAAAGAGTTTTGTATTCTTTTAGGATTTTTTAGATTTATTTTGTTCTTACGTACGTGTATGTTTCCAGATTGTTGTGTTCGTCAGGGAACATGTATAACACTAGAACTTGTTAATTGGGTACTCAATGAGGCTTGAACTCACTTGTGTTTTCAGTTATATATATATATATATATATATATATATATATATTATGTTAGAATTTCCAGGACCAGAAAATCCGGCAAACACCTATATGCGACATACGGAGCACTGAACAGCTGTTTCGACCTTATTGGGTCTTATCAACAGTGCACACCGTGATCGAACCAACAACCACAGTATGCAGAAGCCGAAACTCTACCGCTGGGCCACCGGTTTATGCCACATATAAGTGATGCCCAATTAACAAGTCATGGTAAATTGCGCGACCACTTGACCTAATGTGTCTTTTTTTATAGGTACGTATTCCCTACAGCGGACACGGCTAACTCCGGGGCTACGTCTTCCCAAGTCGGAGTTACGAGTCCTCATAACATAACCCTCATGGGCAGGAAATACAATAATATAATTTTTGAATACAGGAATTGATATTATGTTAAAAAATGATAAAAAAAATAGGGCAAACACCTACATGCGACACATAGACATACATATACATATATATATATATATATATATATATATATACGTACATACATGCTTACATAGATAACGACATGCAAGCAGTCATATATACATATATGCACACATACATATATGCATACATACATATGAACATACCTACATGTATACTCCTATATATGCATCATACCCATATGGATACATAGGTACATACATGTAAGTATATATGCATCCAACATGCGCACATATATATATATATATATTCCTGCATATATATATGTATGCATAGGTATATTCATACGTTCTTGCTTACATAGATATATACATTCGAACATACATGCATATATATATATGTGTGTGTGTGTGTGTGTATGTATAGTAATTTATGATGCTCTTTCCTTCGAGGTGGAACAAGGCTGGATGAATAGGGAACCCAATGAGACTCGAACTCGATCATGTAGGCTTGCTAGTCAAGCTTGCTAACCATTATACTACCAAGAAAATTTAAATCATATATATATATATATATATATAGAGAGAGAGAGAGAGAGAGAAAGAATATAATCAAAAAATTAAAGTCAGGGTGTGCAAAATAAGAGTTCATTGGTCTCATCAATTTCGATTTTAGAGCGTCAAATCTTTTTTTCGGAAATTGTCTTTGGAAAAGGAGAAAGGAATGGCTGGGGTAATTTTTTTTTAAAAATCCATCCTAAATGTGCGACGCTTGCTTGATTTTTAACTTTTCTGTTTTGATTTTTTTTTTTTTTTTTTTAACAGGAAATAAATGATTGTCGATGAAAAGAAAGAAGGTTAAAAGAAAGAGGTGAAAGAAAGAAAGAAAAATGAAAGAAAGAAAGAAAGAAAGAAAGAAGGAAAGAAAGAAAGAAAGAAAGATCAATGAAAATTTAAAAAAAAATAGATCATGAGAATTTTAAAAAGAGCAAAAAAGCGAGATTAACAAACTAAAAGAAAGAAAGAAGGAAAGAAAGAAAGAAAGAAAGAAAGAAAGAAGGAAAGAAAGAAAGAAAGAAAGAAAGAAAGAAAGAAGGAAAGAAAGAATCACGAGAAAGAAATGAAGGAAGAAAAAAGAGAGAAACAAATAAATAAAAGCAAAAAGAAAGAAACAAACAAACAACGAAAGAAGAATGGATCATAAGAAAGAAAGAAAGAAAGAAAGAACGAAAGAAAGAAAGAAAGAAAGAAAGGAGAAAAACAAAAAGAATGAAAGAAAAAAGAAAGAAACAAAAAAGGAAACAAAGAAAGAAGAATGGTTCATGAGAAGCAAAAAGAAAGAAAGAGCGAGAGAAAAAAAACATTTTTTAAAAATGAAGAGACTTGAAAATAAAAGGAGAATAAAAGAAAAAAACAAAGAAAGAAAGAAGGAAAGGAAGGAAGAGAAGGAATTGTGTCAGAAGTAAACGTCATCTTTCTTACAAATGGCTAATCATTAGCTCACCGTGAATCACATTCTTCAGAGATTCGCGTTTGTCCATTTGGCGTGAGACTTTCGCCAATGTCCACTTCTTGACTAGGCGGCACCCACCTCCAGCTTCCCCCACTCTCTCTCTCGCGCGTGATGCACACTTAAATCTTGATAATGGCGATAAATAACGCCTTTCCCCTTCCTTTGCTCACAACGTTGCGCATGCGCGATCGATCACCCGAAATAGAGTCGAAGATGAAGACGTCAAAATCCTACAAATCTCGCTGTCACTATATTTATCACAAGGTTTCGCTTCCTGATTACCACAAGACTGATAAAATATTTGACATCTGGAGCTATCTGGCCGATATATGGTGCCTGGATTGAAAGTTTTCCACGAGAGAATCCGTACACTAAACACAAAAATTGTCTATGAAGTTAAAAACTTTTCTGAAAAACAAATAAATGAATAGATAAATAAATAAGTCAATAAAGGAAAACATTCTTTTTCCAGATGAAAAAAAAAACTGTCACTAAAAGCAAAAATTAAATTCTTACAAAAAAAAATTAAAACTTAGCAGATGTTGTTGAAAGATATCGATTGCTCTAAAAAAATACTTTGCCAAGTCGGCTAAGGCTGCAGAATACACTGACTGCACCTCTGCAGAGGGGTAAGACCCCCCCCCAACGAGTGTCCTGGATATGACACTAATAAAATGATGGTGAGGTTTCAGTAATGCTGGGACCTTGGGGAATACGGAGCACCCCTTCATTGTCATCACTCCCTGGTCCACTCTGGCCCGGCGTGGTAGCACCTGATAGGGCCCTATCTATGGGTTAAATAGAACTAACAACATACTTATGCTAAACTGAATTGTTTGATTAAACTGAATAGTTTGAAATAGAAATGTGTTTGACAATTAAACCGTAATTACATTTAAACTGCGTGCTAATGCTAAACTGAATTATTTCAAATAGAACTGTTTTTGACATTGAAACTGTATTTACACAAAACTGAATAGTTTAACATAGAACTGTTTTGACATTTAACTGTGTAAACAAAATCTGTACTGATACTAAACTGAATTACCTGAATTAGAACTGGTTGACTAAACTGAATAGCTAGAAATAGACATTTTTTTCACAATTAAACTCTACTTACATGTAAACTGCGTGCTTATGCTAAACTGAATTATTTTAAATTGAACTGTCATTGACATTGAACCTGTACTTACACTGAACTGAATTGTTATATATAACTTCTTGAATAGTTTGAAATAGAAATGTCTTTGACAATTAAATTGTGTACTCATGCTAAACTGAATTGTTTGAAATAGAACTGATTATTCGCATAAAATGGATTTGGCGTTAAATAACCTACAAGGGTTGATATGCCATAAAACCCAACAAACCAAACCAAACCATGTAAAAATTCTACAATATTATATACAGGGTCTGATTATTTAAATGTTAAAATTTTGAATTCTCAATAGAGCGCACGGGATTTATTTGTTTAAGGCTTAGTCTATGAGGTTATAGAGATTCTCTAAAAAGGACGCACCTGTGAAAATAAGCGGAAGCAGACACGTGGTTTATCGAAAACGTGTGGGTGTGACGAAATATGTGCACATGGTCACTTGGGGTTCTCAGTCAGTTAGAGTCAGTGTAAGTTTTAAATCAGTGCCAGCATTCTGTTGGCAATCACGTCGGCAGAACCAATATAAAAAATTCAGAGTCTTTGTGTCACTCTGGTTTACCTTGGTTTCTTTCCTTAAAGGTATATCATCTTTTGTTGGTTATTTAATACCTAAATATTCTTCAAGAAAAGCAGCAGGGTTGGTTGCTGGTTGTTTGTGTTTTATGGCGTATCAACCTTTGTAGGTTATTTAATGCCAAATCCATTTTCATACAAATAAATCAGTTTAACATGAGCAGAGTTTAATAGTCAAAATCATTTCTCTTTCAAGCTATCCAGTTTAGTCGAACAGTTCTAATTCAAACAATTCAGATTAGTATAAATATAGATTTTGTTTGCACAGTTAAATGTCAAAACAATTCTATATTAAACAAATCAGTTTAACGTAAATACAGTTTCAGTATCAAAAATAGTTCTATTTCAAACAATTCAGTTTAGCTTAAGTACGCAGTTTAAATGTTGGTACACAGTTTGTCAAAAACATTTCTATTTCAAGCTATTCAGTTTAGTCAAACAGTTCTAATTCCAACAATTCAGTCTAGCATAAGTACACAGTTTAGTTCTATTTGACCCATAGATAGGACCCTATCAGGTGCTACCACTCCGGGCCAGAGTGGACCTTGGAGCAGTGGTAATGAAGGAGTTCTCCACATTCCCCAAAGCTCCAGTATCACTGGAACCTCATCATCAGATTGTTTGGCATCATATATAGGACATTCGCTGTCGGTGTATTCTACAGCCTTTCCCGACTGGGAAAGAAGAGGAATGTCCCTGTCAATCTGAAGATAGATTTATATTCATATTGTTGAAGATCAAACAGATGGTCACGTCATACCTCTATTCATCATCCCAAATGACCTCAGATTCAACATGGAGGCCTACTTCACGTATCTAGAAGAAGTAACGTTGACCTAGATCGAAGGAGTGGTTACTGGAAACCCTAGGTCTGGCAGCGGGAATCTGTGGAATGCCACAGAAGCAGGGGAACCCAGTATAGACATTTGCACTCCATCACCTTTAACATCTGGTCACCTAAGTCTCAAGATCGTAACTCTCTCAATTATAATGTGTCGCACGCAGGTGAGCGAGACACCAATAAAACTCCATGTGATACCAGAGATAAACTGAAGGCAAAGATAACGGCAATATTTACCAATTTAAAGAAAGAGGCAGTCTGAAAGTCTTACAAGAGATTCCAAAGGAGATTTAGGAGGTGTCCTTGGTGTAATGGCTATCATTGTAGGACATGGACACGGCGACACGAGTTCAAATCCCGGACGAAGCTGATTTAATTTCAGAAAGCACTAAAACAGTTGGGTAAGTTATGCGTCCTCTTATTTTCCCTCCAGCTATGGGTAAATTGTAAGGCAGACTGGGTTCTTCAGCCTTGGTTAGGTAGCCAGTCTAGGGGAAGGAAAATTGAAAACCTGTTAAACTCCGCTTAAAAATTGACCCTGTGCCAAATCCTGCCCTGTGGAGGGGTTGGTATATATATATATATATATATATATATATATATATATATATATGCTAGAAATTTCGAAGTCATCTGGAGACCGTAGTTGAAGCAAGAGACGATGTTTTTGAAAAAATTTAAGCTGTATTGTGTCAATATATTTTGGTAAATGTTTCAGATAAAATGAGATGTCAGAATTATTCTAATTTTTATGTGAATTAGGTGAAAATTCTCTCATGGCATCCTGATGAAGCAGAAATAGCATCGACATTTTAAATCGTCATCTCTGTCATGCAAGTGAACTTTGGCAATGGTGTTATATTGTCATCTACATGTTCATGCAGCATCATAACGACACAATAATAAAACAGACGCAATGATAAAGACAGACGCACGCAATGATAAAGACGCAGGAAGACTTCTTTAACAATATTTACATCTCCCTTTATTGCAAGGGTTCCAAAGGGTTGTTCAAGGTTTGCGTGTGAGAGGTGTTGGAGACCGAACATAACCGAAATATTTTGACCCCACTGTTATGACCGTCACGTTGTGTCTTTCTTGTTCTTTGATGCTCAACCGGAGGTCCAGAGGCCACTCTGCTTGGTGATGGCTCTCTTTACGGCATCTTATCAGCATCTTCTCCGGACCTCAACTCATCTGGGCCCAAAGGCCCCTTCGGCCTGATGTGGCTTTCCCTATCACATCTCGTCTATAAATGTCTGGAACTCTACTGGCAACTTCTCTGGCCCCCTGGGCGTCGAACTCAACTGGAACCGGAACTCAATTCAATTATATAATCGTTCGACGCCCACTCGATCTTTGACATCGAATGTTTAATCGTCATCAAGCGGAAATAACTGTCATGCAGTTCAGAGGTCACTCTCTTCCGGTGCATCAGTCTTTGAGAGTATCATGGGATTTTTTTTTACCTCGTCCCATTTCATCAGCCAATTTCCGCCCACGCGATTTCCTCTAATAACTGTCATTAGAATGTGTCACTTCCTTCCGGTGCATCACCTTGAATGGCATTTTTGGCCGGGTCAAAAGGTCAAAACATAACAATGGTAAGGTTTGGTTTATTGGCATATCAACGATTGTAGGCCATTCCAAAATGAGTGAGGGTAATGAAGGGACACTCTGCATCATCCAAAGCTCCAGAAGCTCAGACACTTTAGTGTCATATAAGGGGAAGTCTTACCTTTCTATAGAGATGCAGTCGGTGTATTCTGCAGCCCAAGCCGATTAGGGCCAGACTCTAGGTAAGTGGCAATGGTAGCTAGATTAAGCTAATTTTTCTATGACTTTTTATATATGATCATTTACCATTTGTAGCTTGGACCAGTGCATAAATTTCGTTTGGCGTTCCGTGCTCATTTTATCTTACGTCGAAATGATACTGTTCTGGATGGCACTTTCAGCCAATAGAAATATGAATTTTCTATTTGGAATAGTATCATTCCGACGTATCATGAAATGTGTAGAAAGAGCTTCGTGGATTGCAAATACAGAATCACCAATCTTACAAAAACGTTTCGACTGCGAACACTTTGTGCACCGGTCCAAAGCATGAGTGTAACTGATTATATCTGCTAAAAATGTTGAGACATTTGCTAGATGAAGCTAACATTTCCACTGGCTTAACTCCGCTTGAACCCCCCCCCCCCAACAAGCCCCAAATTTGGCCAAATGCCTTTTTAAACGCTGAAACCGAGTGCTGAACCATAGCCCTGACATGCCTCGTGGTTGGTGTCTTCGTGGTGTAATGGTTAAAGCGATGGACTGCAGAATCGTAGTACGCGAGTTCGTACTCCAGTCGCGCTATTACGTTCACTTTCGGGCAAATACCCTTGGGAAAGGTATGAACCCCCTTATCCTCCCAGCTATCGGTTAAATAGTACCACTACTGTTCTTCTAGGAGAATGGCTTTGGCATTAAATAACCTAAAAAGAGCTGATATGCCATTAAACAAAGAAACCAAACCAAACCAACCAAATACCTTGAGCCTACTCGGCATTCCCCTAAAAAGAGGCGCTCCAGGTGCCAGGCGATAAACTGAGCCCTGCCAGAGCAGGTAAGAACCAGGAGGAACGGCCTCTTAGGGTTCGATGGGACAGTTTTAAATGTGGTGGGTTTTTTTGCAGCACTAGAAATGTATACTTATTGCAGACAAATGTTTAATGGATTGTATAAAGCTTTGATATTTTATTTCTTAAAATTAAATGAATTTAAAAAAATTGTTGTTACAAGTCTATCGCTGTAAAAATATTATTCATAGTGCAAATGTTTTCATAAAGAAAAAAAAAATGTAAGAAAAGTTTCAGTTTACGATTGTTAGACTCTAGTTATATATTTGGTGTCTAAAAGATCTCTGTCGGCGTATATCAGTATGTAAAAGAATATCCATAAGCAAGGGAAAGATTATTAGTACTAGCATGTCTAATAAAAATGTTTACGTTTAATTTAAGATAATTAAGCGATGTTGAAATTAAATCTTACTTGAAGGAACTGAATGTTAGATTTTAACCTAAAAGAAATAAAACCGAATCTTTTAGTGTTGGTTAAAGAATATATCTGTTTGACCTACTAGAGATATATTTATTTCATTACAATTTATATGATTGACGTAGGCTCGAAATTTTATAAAAATGGTGATGGTTTATCTATGCTTCTAATAGGTTAAAATATATTTTGAACATTCTAAGAGGAAAAACATTTCTTATAAATAAAGGAATTTAAAAAAGTAAAAAAAACAGCGTGAAAGAGGCGATTCGTAAATAAATGTAAAAATGCAGATGCAATATTACAGCTACCTGGGTTTATTTTTAACAAAAATTAATAATTTTCAAAGGAAATCAGCGTATTCCCTATATATATATATATATATATATATATATATATATCATCATCATCTTGTCGTGCTGCCAGCACGGATATTCCTGACCCTCTCTTGCCACTTCGCTCAATCATTCATCGCCTCTGGCAGGTCTTCAGGGCTACATCCCGTATCCTCACATAGCTGCTGTATGTATGTTAGAGCTGGTCGTCCTGCTTTTGCCCGGTCATATGTGGGGGTCCATAGGAGTACTGCACTTAGGCGCTCGCCCCTGCTTCTCCAGCAGCGTCCTGCGTGTCTGCTTCGTCTAACTTGGATAGTTTTTGTGATGGAAGGCAGGTGGTCGTATAGTTGATGCCTTGCGGGATGTTGCCTCCAGGACTTATTCAATATTGCTCGCAACATTCTTGTGTAATTGTCGTCTAGCTTCTGCTCCAGCCGTTTAGTTAGTGTTCAAGTAGTCCATCCATACAGCAGTATCGATACGACCGCTGCCTTGAAGAAACTGTGTTTCATTTTATCGGTCAGGTCTGATTTCCATATGATCGATAGCCTATTGATAGCTGTCCATGCCTTCTGTAATATAATGGCCGAGAGATTTCGGTTTATGCTTTTGGGTTTAGTTCGGATGAGAACCTTTCGGCTCAGTGCATGGGTTACTTAGGTGCAACATTAACACAGGTGTTCACGCACGCGTACGCAAAACGGTCGTGTCACTCAGAGATGTCACAATAGCCCGAGATGGGAAACGAAGTTAAAGAGTGCGAATGACGTCACGCACCGGAAGTGCGTGGAGGATTTTGGGAAGTTGAAGAAAGATAGTAGAGTTGAGACTAGACACCGAACGAGACGGTTGACTTTCACTTGCTCAGGGAGGCCTTTGTGGCGGATGTCACACGTGTTGGGGGGGGGGCAGATGAATAAGCTAGAATAGAAAGATTGTGCCTCTCTCTCCTCATGTCGAAAAACCTTTAAACTCAAAAGTAATAAAAAGTTTCGTACCTGAACAAAGAAGTCTTAAGTGTTTTTCGTGTTTCGAGATTCCTATGTTCTATTATATATGAACATTATGTCCATTTCACAAATGGCCATATCAGGCTATGGTACATCTTCGTTAGCCACGTGTCGATGTCCTTTTCGGTTGATAAGACGCTGCTTCCTAGGTAGGTGAATTTGTCTACTAGTTTCAGAGAAGTTCCGTCTAGTGTGGAGATGTCACCTGTTTGATTATAGCACATATATTCCATTTTGTGTGCATTGATATGAAGGCCAATGCCTGCAGCGGCTCGTTCCAAACTATGCAGTAGTGTTTCGGCTTGGTGAGGTGTATTTGCCAGTATCGCTATGTCATCAGCGTAGTCGGCGTCGGTAATTGTTTTTGCGGGGTACCTTTTGCGTCTTTTCTTTGCCAGCTCGAAGCTGTTTTCTCTGATTTTATCAATCGATGTTCTAAGCACGTAATCTAGACAAATGATAAAGAGGTATGGAAGTAGCCTGTCCTCTTGTAGTACTCCTGCTACAATGTCGAAGTATTCTGTGTCTCCATCTGGTGAATGTACTTTCACTTTGGTGTTTCTATAGAGAATCGTTATTGCTGTTACGGTTTCTTTAAGTAGGCCGTATGCTAGTAGGATTTGTTCCATCTTTCCTCTGTGAATGGAATCGAAGGCCTTGGTAAAGTCGACAAATAGTAATGTTGCTTGTAGGTTTTCTGCCCGTACGCCTTCAAGGATTCTACGGATGGTCAATATTTGTGAGGTCATGGATCTATTTCTTCGGACGCCATTTTGGTTTTTCCTTTGGTTGTCGATGTATGCGGTTTCATAGTAGGGCATTGTAAATTTTGGCTGCTATGGCTGCTATGGATGTAATCGGTAGTTCTTGGCTAATCCGAGGTCAGCCTTTTTAGGGTAGGGAGGATGCATTCCTTCATCCATCTGTCAATCAGGTTTTGATTATAGACTGCGTTGCAGTGTCGGAGCAGTATGTCGACGAATTGTCTGGTCTTCCATATTTCTGGGGAAATCTCGTCCAGCCCTGCAGCTTTCCTATTTTTGATTTTTCTACGAACCGAGTCGAGATCTTCTTGAGTGAACGATCCTAGTTTAATGTCTAATTGCTTACTAACAATTCTGGTGATTGGTTCATACGTTACTTTCGGTGGGTTTCCTAGTAGATTTTCGTAATGCTTTTTCCACAGTTTTATTCTTTCCTATTGGTTTGCAGCTTTCAGTTTTAAATATATATATATATATATATATATATATATATATATATATATATATATATATATATATATATATAATTGATATATATAGTTAATATATTTAATATTCAAAGTTAATGTAATATATATATTTGATATATATATATATATATATATATATATATATATATATAAACAGCAATTGGTTATATTAAGATAATAAATTCATTTCCATCCTATTAAAAGCATTGATATAAATCAATGCTCGAAAAAAATTAACGGGTCTTCTTAGGATCAAATTAGAAAACTTTTTTTCATACTTACATATTTTTAGTTCATATATATATATATATATATATATATATACAGAGATTGAGAGAGAGAGAATAAGCACGAGTGCGCGCGCGCGAGAGAGAGAGAGAGAGAGAAAGATGGAAGGTAGGGTAGACACAAAATCAGCTGCCCTTTGTGACTGTATTCTTCTCGCCTATACAATCTTCAGACCAAAGATGATCAATTCTTGGTTTGAGAACCATATAAGCAAGAAACTAACATTTCCAAAGCGCTGCTGACACTGTGTCTATGCTATTTAAACTTAGATCTATTTATAATCTGCCAGCATGTCAGTCAGGCTTAGAATTCACTGACTCTCTCCTACACAGGGGTAAGAGCCCCCCCACCAATCTATTGTCCATATAATGAAACTAACGGGCGCCTGGTATATATATATATATATATATATATATATCACCATCAATAATATACATACATATGCATATATATATATACACGAATACCAACAGAGTCAGAAGTAATCTGCCTAATTAGTTGTCTAAATTTCTGAGACGAAGCTTGACGATTTTTATCAGTGAGAGTTTTCGGAGAGTCTTTGTCCATATTGCTTTTTTTACAACGTTTCGGCAGCTGTATCCTGCGGCCTTCCTCTGGTGTCCCCTGTTTATCTGGGCATTGAAATAATTCAAACTGGGAAATCATTTTTAAGGTTAAAAAAATAATCTGCCTAAGTTTCACATATTTAACTCTCCCACCTCTCTCTCTCTCTCTCTCTCTCTCTCTCTCTCTCTCTAACTATATATATATATATATATGAACTAAAAGAATGTAAATATCGAAAAGAATTTAAATTTCACTTTCTTAGTTTTGTTTCATTGGCGTTCTATAAGGTTAAGAAAAGACATTCACCAGGAAAACATTTTCTTTAATTTTTTATTATCTTTTTTTTCCTGCTTAGCTTCATCTCAATAGTCTTGTTTATCAATTTTTGTAATGTTTGTTAGGTATGATCTGCAGGGTATATATATATATATATATATATATATATTTCAGTGGTATATGGGTTTCTCTATCACACTTGTTGGGTTAGTGGCAGACCAAATGCGGTATGTTTAGAACAGTGCTCAATATCTGTGATAGAGCTGTTTTATAATAGAATCATAAATCAATATGTATTAGTTTTTTTTTTATATATAGTTAATAGCATGGATACTTATCTGCGCCAACTGGCACATGCTGTTCTTACATTACGATCATCAGCAATCCAGGGAATGTAGTAACGCCTCCTCAACACCTCAGTGATGCCGTTATTGAAAAGGGGACCTTCGGGTCTCCTTCGACTATGGTCACCAACTTTACATACTTTATACTTATAATTATCACTATCAATTTTCTTTTATTAACATTTTGAATCTGTTTTTATGGCGGCATTTAAATATGAGTTAGGTTTATTTCATAGTTGACGGGTAAATTTGTATCTAATGATGCCTATTTTTTTTTCAGGCAAAGGTTACATCTAATATTGAAACTTCCTGGACGTTCAAGTAAATCTCCACTTAATTTGTGGTATTAGAAATTTTATCCCAGAACGGGACTTTAATTTCGCACGTTTGAAGACGGGGCAGGTTGGCACTTGATCCCTTGTAGAATAAATCCTCGTTCAAAGTTTTTTTTTCTCGGGTACATAAGAACTGGCATTTAAAGTGGGGGATTAATTTATGGCCAGACTGACTGCCGCTGGCAAGGGGTTCCAAATTTCTCACTATACACACACCCACCAAGGCCGCCCAGTCTTCCTCCCCTAGAACAAAGGAAGATATGGACCTCTAGGTTTAGACGTAATAATATTTATTATAATAGTCGGCAATTCCGGTTCCCGTGTGATATTTTAAAGGAATTAATAGGACAATTTTAACCGAGCATCTCATAAGGCGAATAGAAGCTGAAAAAGAAACATGAAATAAACTCGTTGCAGAACTACAAATAACAACTTAGACCACGTAGGAACATTAAAATATATGAATCTTTTACTACACATAGATATACACCTTTAACGTGTCAAATATATCATTAATGAATAGTCCATGAACATAACTGTCTTACTTCTTTTCTTTTCTTTCGTTTTCAGTCTTTCTTCAACTTGAGAGAGAGAGAGAGAGAGGGTATATAAAATTGGGTATAAGGAGAAACAGTCCCAAAGTTACTTATCTTATTTAGATGGCTTCCTGTGGAGAATCTTTCTTCTTTTACGGGCTCTTCATTTACCCGGAGTTCTTGGCTTTAGTTCAGTCCGCCACGAACCCTGTCCAACAACTAACTTTCTTATTGTCTATTTACGCTGACGGGAAGGAGTCCCCACTTCCGTTTCAGGGTCCAAGCCAATCATTTGGCTTCTCTCTTCTTCCCCCTTGGCCAGGCGATCCGTTAGGGCTACTATATGTCACCCCGTATCCCTTTCTTTTTCCATCAGGTCACCAAGTACAAACATCTGTTTTGCCATTCTGACTTGGATTTGTTACTTTGGGATTGACCCACATTCTTTCATGTCTTAACGGCCATTCTCTGATGGCTTGTTACTGTTAATTCGAACACGAGCATAGTAGTAATCATATTTCTATCTTCTCAGTGGGACACCACGTGACAGAACCCTATCACTCAAATTTCCGAACCACCTCTATTAGGCTGTTTAGTTTCTGAGTAGAAGGTTGAAATATATGTTTATGATTATTGAACCTCTGTTTCTAAATTCCAGCTGAGATTCCAATATGACGCTTCTCCTTCCTGCTATTTTCCATCGGGAAATTAGTTCCTTGGTAGAACACTTTCTAAGAATTCCATTTTCTTCCTATCGGACAATCTTCTTCATTTCTAAAATTACAAAGATCGCTGATTATCTATTAGCAATTTTTATATTTAATTCTAGTTATGACTATGATTTATTTTAAATGTATTATTCGCGCAAGATTAACTAATTTTTTATGTGTTTCTATTAAAAATTTAATTCAATGAGTCGTCCTTGTTGAAATGTCTATTAACTAGAGGAAGTACTTGGCTATATTCATATTAGAAATTTTACAGAAGGGTTGGTTAAACCATAGTAGCTCTCTGAAACTAGCAGACAAGTTCACCTACTGTTGCGTTCTGGTTAGTGAACGCTTGTAATATTAAATAAAGGACAAACCACGATATGAGAGGAAATGGAAACATATTCTCAGGAAAAAGTATATACAATAGAGAGACTATTAGTAGACAAGAACATAGGATTAGTGAATACAGAATAAAGATATAGTCCAACGATAGCATTGGCTTCCATTATTACGGTAGCATGTAAGGTGGAAATTTACTAAGCTTTTTGCTAAGATGTGGCACAAGGCCATATGAAAGGGACACCCAATGAGACTCGAACTCACTCGTGTAGGTTTGCTAGTCGAGCTTGCTAGCCATTACACCACCAGAGGCGCCTCGGTAGCATGTAAGGTGATCTAGTGCGATCTCCAGTCTCCAACGCTCCAATACTATTCTTATAAGAAGCTGCTCTTCACCTTCTAGTCTGCCCTGGTATTGGTAGCTACTGCTATATATGGCAGATGGACTAGTTCATTGTGTGGAAAAAGGTCGGTGATACCCAACACCTACCTAGGAAGCAGTGTCTCATCAACTGAGACGGACATCAATACGCAACTAGCAAAGCCATGGACAGCTAACGATAGATATCGGTCATATGGAATTCAAACCTAACCGATAAAATAAAACGCCGTTTCTTCCAAGCAGCGGTCGTGTCGATACTGCTGTATGGATGCACTACTTGGACGCTAACTAAACGTATGGAGAAAACGCTTGACGGCAACTACACAAGAAAGCAATATTGAACAAGTCATGATGGCAGCACCCTACAAAGCAGCAGCTGTACGGCCACTTAGCACCCATCACGAAAAATATTCAAGTTAGACGAACCAGTCATGCGGGACACTGCTGGAATAGTAGGGACGCACACATAAAGGACGTACTCCTGTGGACCCCTTCACATGGACGATCAAAGGCAGGACGAGCCGCTAGAAACTACATACAACAGCTCTGTGCCGATACGGAGGTGCCCGTGGTGTAATTGTTATCGTCCTAGGAAATGAACACGTCGACACGAGTTCAAATCCTGGACGAGACTGATTGCATTTCACATTGCACAAATACCCTTGGGAAAGGTATGAATCCAATTATTCTCCCTCCAGCTATGGGTAAATAGTAGGACAGACTAGGTTCTTCAGCCTTGGTTAGGCAACTAGTCTAGGAGAAGGAAAACTCTGAATTCAAACCTGTTAAACTCAGCTTGAAAAATTGACCTTTTGTCATATCCTGCCCGAGCGGAGGGGTTGGGTAAATAGGATACAGGATGTAATCTTGAAGACCTGCCGGAAGCGATGGACGATAGTGAAGGGTAGCGACGTAGGGTCAGGGATATTCGTGCTGATGGGGTGACATGATCATGATGATGATGGTGTCTTTCTCTTTCTATGCTTGATTTTTATATCATGAGAATTAATTTTATTGTGACAATCTTCAAGTCTATATTCACAAGTATCATTACAACTACCATTGTTTATGCTGCAAAATTCAAGAACTTTATTGTTTATAAGTTGTTCCTGGTATTCTAGCCTCGGTTAGCATCTACTTTTTTCAAGGGCCTCATCATAAATCCTATTATTTTCATCAATTCTTTTGTTGGAAAGTAACATATTAATCTTTAGGTTGGTTGGTTGGGTTTTATGGCATATCAATCTTTGTATGCTATTTAACACCAAATATATTTTTATGAAAATAGTTCTTTTTCAACCAATTCAGTTTAGCATAAGTACGCAGTTTAAATGTAAGCACAGTTAAATTGTGAAAAACATTTCTATTTCAAGCTATTCCGTTTAGTCAAGCAGTTCTAATTCAGCTAATTCAGTTTAGTATAAGTACAGATGTTCTTTACAAACAGTAAAATGTCAAAACAGTTCTATATCAAAGTAATCAGTTTAATGTAAGTACAGTTTCAATATAAAAAAATAATTCCATTTCAAATAATTCAGTTTAGCATAAGCACGCAGTTTAAACGTAAGAACAGTTTAATTGTCAAAAACATTTCTATTGCAAGCTATTCACTTTAGTCAAACAGTTATAATTCAAATAATTCAGTTTAGCATAAGTATGCAGTTAGTTCTATTTAACTCATTGATAGGGCCCTATTAGGTGCTACCATTCCGGGGCCAGAGTGGACCCGAGAGTGATGGCAATGAAAGAGCACTCTGCCTTCCCCAAAGCTCCAGCATTACTGGAAACCTCACCATCAGATTGTTTGGTGTCATACACACGGTCTTACCCTTCTGCTGAGGTGCAGTCGGTGTTTTCTTCAGCCCCAGCCGACTGTGTGATGTTAATCTTAACGTTAATCACATTCCGTATATGTTTGATTACTGATTAGGCGTGTTTGGATTTGACATTAATGTAATTAGGTGTTTAGGTTTGGTTTGGTTTGGTGGGTTTTATGGCATATAAACCTTTGTAGATTATTTAACGCCAAATCCATTTTTATGTAAATAATCTGTTCTATTGAAAACAATTCAGTTTAGCATAAGTACTCAGTTTAATTGTCAAAAACATTTATTTCAAACTATTCAAGAAGTTATATGTAACGATTCAGTTAAGTGTAAATACAATTTTAATGTCGAAAAACAGTTCTATTTGAAATAATTCAATTAAGCATAGGCACGCAGTTTAAATGTAAGTACGGTTTAATTGTCAAAAAAATTTCTATTTCAAGCTATTCAGTTTACTCAAACAATTCAGTTTAGCATAAGAATGCTGTTAGTTCTATTTAACCCATAGATAAGGCCTTATCAGGCGCTACCACTCCGGACCAGAGTGGACCTGGGAGCGATGGCAATAAAGGGGTACTCGGCATTCCCCAAAGCTCCAGCACTGTTGGAACCTCACCATCAGATTGTTTAGTGTCTTATCTTATTGTTAGGTGAGATTTCACTTTAAAATCCTCGTAACTTAAAGGCTCTAATAATTTTCTGATATTTTTTCGGAGTTTTGGAGCCATTACTTTCTGGGACGAAGATGAGACCATCAAACTCTATAAACCTATTTGCTTAAGGTCTATAATCCTACCATTATATATATGTTATGTTCTGGTTTGTGAACACAAGTAGCTATAATAATTAGACAAACCACGATATGTGAGGGAAATAGTTATATTTACAGGAAAGAGTATTTACAAGAGAGAAACTGTTAGTAATAAGAACATAGGACTAGTGATAGAATAATGGTATACTTCAACAATAGGAACGGCTCTTCTGGTCTGACTCGTTGGCTTATTTTATTTCGTTGTAATAATACAACGGAGGCACAAGGCCTTGAGGTTTGGGGGGAGAGAAAGGGAGTTGTCATGCTTTTCTATATATTCTAAGGGGACCAAGCTAGCCACATTCGCTGACCCATTCAACAGTACAATATATAACCATTCATCCATCGTCATGCGCGCAGCAGTTACCAAAATACCACATTTGCTCTATAAAGAAGGCCTACTTAAAACCCGAAAGTGATGTATGATTTTATTTTACAATATATGGTTTATTTACAATGGATATGATGGGAATGGGAGAAAAAACCCGAAAAATATATACATGGAAAAACAAGGAAAAAATTCCCCGTTTAGTTGCCCTCCCGTCCCCCCTCTATGAAATTGGACGCCGACTGTTTTCCGGGCCGAAAAGAACCGGAAACAAGCCGGACCTACCCTAGGTGGGACGGGAATCCTAATCTATTGGGATAAAAGAAAATAAAGGGTCGACCTCGGTATGGGTGGATAGAAGCAGGTTATATGATTTTTTACATATGAATGCTCGAGATCTCCAATAAAAGCGGACTGGGGTACGGGTTGAGGTACAAAAATACACGTAGGCTTATTCCAAGACTGATCTCCGCTACTGCCATATACGGCAGATGGAACCGCTCATTATGCTGAAAAGGTAGGTGATACCCAACAGTATAAATACCTAAATCAGTTATTTGTACAGAGTCGTAACCACCTATAGGAACGTCAAAGTTATCCATTCAATTCTTAATCCAAGGAGGCTTATTTCCAGGAAGAATAGGCCTTATACAAGTTAAAATAATTTTTATTTGCTCTTCAGTAATGTCTATAAAGTTCTTAGCAGAATTAAAACTTTTTAATATCAAGTCTTTAGAAATAGAGGGTTAGAATTCAATTCTATCAAAGTGAATAAATGTGAATCAATGTTTACTGTTGATATTTCTAAACCATTCTATTGTATCAAGTGAGTTTTTGTACCTTGAATCAATTTATATGAGAAATATAATATTTTTGAGCAATGTTTTAAAGCTAAACCAAGATCAGTTTTAAATGTGTTCATTAATCTAAACTGTCGTTTGTCAAGGAAATAGGGTTTAATCCATTTAGGTAGTAGGTAGATATTGTATAACTTGGTTCCTGTAATATATAAAGTTAATACTTCTTTCTAAGAACGTATTTGTTTATCTATTTTATGCTATTTTCCGTGGTCATTACAAGAAAATATATTAGAGGATTCTCATAAATCACCAGGAATGATCAATGTATGATAATTAATCTATAATTGATGTATGAATTTCTTTCAGATTTATATATATATATATATATATATATATATATATATATATAAGAGCAAATTTGCTCTCAATAAAAGAGAATATGGTATAGTAACAGATAGAATAACTCTATTAGTAGAGTGTTTGCCAATTGTCCGGGAGACCGGGTTCAAACTCAGGTCGAGTGATTCCAAAGATTCAAAAAATGGTACTTGATGCCGCCTAGCTAACACTCAGTATTATAAAGTAAGCATCAAGGGTAAAGTAGAGCAATCCTGGGAGTGGAGTAGCATTCTCCCCTACACCTCTGTGTGGTAGCTATTGAAAAGGGAGCCTTCGGGTCACCCTAGACTAAGGTCACCAACAACTTAGTATGAATCGGGGAAGATTCTCACGTGGGAATTAATGGTTTAATTAATATCTAACTTCATTCTAAGTTCATCTGGGCTCAATAAAAGGAATTTAGCGAACTTTATATACAAATCATGCTAAAACTAATTTCAGTTTTTTTCTCGAGATCCCTAACCAAATTATATAGGATGTATTTTTAACAATAAAACATTAAAAATATCTTATTCAATAAATAAAAAGATTAATATTAAATAAGTCGTTTTTGTTTTTTCATTCAAGCATTTTTGTTGGACAAATATTTATTTTAATAAATGTGTTTTCCTTCGAAAAAATGCCCACATTTCGGTTTCATTGTCTTTTTTTTAAATATATATCTTATAAACTGATTTCGTTTCTCGACTCGTAATAGCATTCATCGCCAAGAATATTGCATTTAAGTAATAAAAAATAAATATGACACTAAAAGTGTTTATTTAGAATTGGATAACTTTAAATTCTAAATGAAAATGAACGAAAAAGTGTTACTACTGCTACTACTACAACAACAAATAATAATAATAATAATAATAATAATAATAATAATACTAATAATAATAATACAATTACATAATAAGCGAATGCAGCAAATTGGCACAGAAGGAGTAGAGGACTAGACACGACTGGGCGGGCAAGGTGATTCACTGGGAAATGTGCAAGAAATTTAAATTTGACCATGCCAACAAATGGTACCTCGACTTTGCTAGAGAATTGAAAAAACTATGGAACATGAAGGTGACAATTATACCAATTGTGATTGGTACTTTTGACACGGTAACTAAAGGATTATTAAAGGGCCTGGAAGGTTTGGAAGTTGGCTGCCGAGAGACCATCCAAACAACAGCATTCTTGAAAATGGCCAGAATACTGAGATGAGTCCTGAAGACTTGAGGAGACTTGCTGTCACTCAGTCTCCAGTGAAACACCAGTGAAAAACCATCAGATTACGCTGATGGGAAAAACTCTAATGAATAATAATAATAATAATAATAATAATAATAATAATAATAATAATAATAATACATACATACATACATACATGCATACATACATACATAATCAACAAAAAAAAAGAGAATTTGCGAAATCGTCGACTTTACTGTCCCGGCGGACCACAGAATAAATCTGAAGGAATGTGAAAAGAAGGATAAGTACGTCGACCTTGCTAGAGAATTTTAAAAGCTGTGGAACATGAAAGTAACGATTGTTCCAATTGTGATTGGTGCTTTAGGCACAATAACAAAAGGATTATTAAAAGGCCTGGAGGACTTGGAAGTTGGCGGACTGGTTGAGACTATCCAAATGACAGCATTGCTGAGAACGGCCAGAATACTGAGACGAGTCCTGAAGACTTGAGGAGACTTGCTGTCACCCAGACTCCACAGATAAACCATCAGCTAACACTGATTTGAAAAACTCTAAAGGAGTAAATAATAATAATAATAATAATCTGTTTACAGTTAACGTATTAGGATGATTTTTTAAATATGTTTTTGAAAAAGTATTTAATTAAATTCAACTAATAATTAATTTGAAAAATATATATATTATGAATAGCATACATTTTTTAAAATAATTTATTAAATTTATTTGACGAAAATTTATTGTGTTCTAAATTTAGAAATTTAAAACGTCGTCTCAATGTTGTTGTTTTTTTTTTATTTCAAATATTAACATAAAATATACCATTTTGTTGATATTATTTATCAGAAGTAGATAAAAATAATTTTGAGTAATATACCATGAATAACTGATGAATAAGGAAAGTTTCAGAATTTGAATTTTGATTTTTTTTTTTTCGTTTTTGTTTTTTTAATGTTAATAATGTTCATATGTTGATATTCATTAATTCATTTGAAATTTTAGAATAATAAAATTACGAATAAAAATTTATTCAATGTTTTTTTTTTAATTATTCATTTTTTAAAACTCCTGCATCGAGAAATTTAAAGTGATCTATTCACAAAACATAAAACCTGATAAAATCCATACTTGTATCCAATCCTCCAGCCTGTGTCAGCCTGTTTTAATATTGATTCTTTCAGCTAACCTGTGAGCAATGTTTTCTGGGTGTAAGAACGTTTGGGTCCGTTGGGAAAGTTTATGAAGTTGGTCTCTTTTTCTTTTCCCCATTCTATATTATCTTTTCTCGTTAGTTGTTCTGGCTGAAAAGGAATGAATTACAGAAATAAAACAGTTGGTTGGTTGCTAGGTTGGGTTTTATGTCATATCAACCTTTGTAGGTTATTTAATGACAATTTCATTTCTATACAAATAATCAGTTCTATTTCAAACAATTCAGCAAAGCACGAGTACACAGTTTAATTGTTAAAAACATTTCTATTTCAAGCTTTTAAGTTTAGTCAAACAGTTCTAATTCAAACAATTCAATTTAGTGTTAGTATAATTTTTGTCCACAAAAAACAGTTCTATATTAAACAATTCAGTTGAGCATAAGTACACGGTTTAGATATCAAAACAGTTCTATTTCAAGTAATTCAGTTGATCGTAAGTATACAGTTTAGTTCTATTTTACCCCTTGATAGGACCCTATCAGGTGCTACCTCTCCGGGCCAAAGTGCCCTGGGATCGATAGTAATGCAGGGGTACTCCGCATTCCCCAAAGCTTCAGCATTACTGGAACCTCAGCATCAGATCGTTCAGTGTCTTATCCAGGACACTCGTTGAAAGTTTCATACCCCTCTGCCGAGGAGCAGTTTGTGTATTCTACAGCCCCAGCCGACGGGGCAAAATCGAGAGAGGGCTACATTAAAACCTTAACTTTCATTCCCAGGTTTGCAACTATTTTGTGGATCCTAATATTTTTCCGGAACCAATAAAATTGTTATCCTTCCGGTCGATGTGTCAGTGGAGACCTGAGAATAATTTTCTTCTTGGTGCCCTGAAGCCTAAATGTACAGACATGCGCAGTTGCCCTTTCTATCAGGAGACTTCTGGAAAATTCTTTTTTTTTTTTGTATTTATTTGTTTTATTTTGTGTTTATTTTATCTTATTTTTCAATTGTTTTTTTTTTATTTTTAAATCTTCACAGCTAACACCTCAGCTTGCCCGAAATCTGTTATAATATGGTTAAGGATATGTAACACTTGATATCAGTCGTCCATTTTATCCACCTCCAATAAGTACATTGCGTATATCAGTCTACAATTTGGAATGATCGTTTTTTTTTTTAATTTTATGCATCTTTACAAGAATGACAAGTTGTTTAGGGGAAAGCGCTGTGCTAACATCCAAAAATACCGATGTGAATAAATAGAATTATTATACAAGCTATTCAAAAAAATAATCAAATTTGTAAATCTCTTATCACTGTTGCTCATAAAGAGGAGTTGATCATCTGTGGTATACCAATAAAGAAACGAACTACAATATTTGTTTATGAAAATATATCTCCCTTCTTTACAGCCATGAAAGGGTCGAAATGGTAGTATGGGAGAGACAGACAGACTAAGAGACGGACGGGGGAATGTTATCATTGACACTGAGTTAGGGACAGGGCCTTACTTCTTGCTTCTTTGACCGAAATCTCTCAGTCAAAGGTGTTACATATTGACCCTCGACCGAGTTGTCAATCAAGAGATGCACCTGTGTAAATAACAGGTTCATCCGGTCGAAGATATTGGAATATCACTTTAACCTGTGGACGTGGTTGAATTTGGTGCAGATGCGTACGCCCACAGGAAGCAGGTGGATGAAAAACAATTATATAACCAGGTGCCACAGACGGCTTGGGTCAGTCAGTCAATCAGTTAGTCAGTTAGTCATTTGCAGTTCATTTCCAGTCGCAGTTGGAGAAGGATGTCCGCGGAGTGAGAACCAGCTCCAGACAGAGGTTTGGGCCCCCAGCGACCCACGGTTGAGCAGCCCAGCCAAGATGAGGAGGAAATGCAGCAATGGTCGCAAGAAGAACTTTGGGTCAATATGTAGCAGTCAGTCCCCGTATCCAACTCACCTCTCACACATAACCAACATCAACCCTTTCGCAACCCTTTCGAGAATAAAGTGTCAGAGGTATATTTTTATAAAGAAGTGTGTTCGTTCGTTCATTGAAGTTCGTCATTATTGTTGACTATGTTTCTGCATATAGTTGTATATGTATATGTATAGTTGTATGTAGCTATACAACAGAGGGACGCGTGCCCCCAACCGTCTAGCCTATTTACTCGTTGGGAGCTCTTTGAATCATACCGAATTTCTCTGCTTCTGAGAGCGAATCTCTTGCCATTATATAATATTCTTAATCATATTTACCAACCCCTCCGCTCGTGCAGGATATGATACAAGGTCAATTTTTAAGCGGAGTTTAACAGGTTTCAACTCAGTTTTCTTTCTCCTAGACTAGTTGCCTCACCAAGGCTGAAGAACCTAGTCTGCCCTACTATTTACCCAAAGCTGTAGGGAGAATAATTATATAATATTCTTCATGCCCATACATTTTTTTCGGGGTCTTTATTCACGTGACTTATTACTGCTGTCGCTTGTGTACACAGATGCGATATACGGTTTGCAAAATCCAAAATAACCGGCTGTCAAAGGTCAATATAAAACAAATCTACCCTACCGAGTTTCTAACTTTTCTGGAACCAACAGAACTATCTCCTCATAGATTTGAACTAAACTTGGAGCTCTAATAATCTTACAACGAAATTCGGATTAACATCGCTTGTATTAGTATTAGACTTGTGATTAAAGGACTAATGCCAAGTGTAATGTCAATTTGTGACATTAATTCGTCAGAGTGCTTCTTTAGGAAATATATAAAGATTATATTAATACTGTGTGTCATAAGTATATATATATATATATATAAGTCACCATGATCATCATGATTTACCGCTTGCACAGATTTCCGTGACATTCTCTTGCTACCTGTCTCTATCGTCCATCGCTTCCGACAGATCCTTTAGACTACACCCAGTGTCCGTACAGGGCCGTTGAATATATGTTCTTGCTGGTCGTTCAACACCTGCTCGTCCGTGTGAAGAGATACACAAGATAACGTCGCTTTAAAGTTTCCCTTTAATTTTCCAGTAGTGTCCTACTGGTCTTGCTCGTCTCATTTGGATGTTTTTAGAGATGGGAGGTAGGTGTTGGTATAGCTGCTGTTTCTGTGGGATGTTACTACCAGGACTTGTTCAATATAGCCTGTAGCATTCTCAATACGCCTTGTCAGCGTCAATGTGGCACATCCATATATTAGTTTGGACCAGACCGCTGTTTGGAAAAAATGCATTTTATTTTATTGAATAGGTCTGACTTCCATATGACCTATAACCTATCAACAGCTGTCCAAGCCTTCAATAGTCGCGAATTTATGTCATTCTACGTAGATGAGATGCTGCTTCCAAGGTTGGTGTAAATGTTCCCGAGTTTCAGAGAATCATCATTTAGTGTGGAGATTATCTCGTCTTTGATTTTGATTAAAGCGCATCTAATCCGTTTTATCTGCATAGACATAGAGGCTTATGCCGCTTGCTACATTCTCCTTACTATGCAGCTGGTATTCGACCTGGGCAGGTAAATAAGGGGAAAGAATCCGACTAT
Organism: Sepioteuthis lessoniana; assembly: GCA_963585895.1. Classification (NCBI taxonomy): domain Eukaryota; kingdom Metazoa; phylum Mollusca; class Cephalopoda; order Myopsida; family Loliginidae; genus Sepioteuthis; species Sepioteuthis lessoniana. Next base: position 18,033,891 of record OY757932.1, on the reverse strand, counting down.
GTGGAGAAAAATTGAAAAACAAAGTAATCCAAAGTGAAGAATTTAACATGAAAGAAAGTCAACGTTATAACGTTTCAGTTTCAATAAACTATCATCAGAGCATAGAAAAGTCGAATGGGGAACTGTGGTCTCTTAAACTCCCTCTACTTTCTTTCTTTTTTTCTTTCTTTCTTAATTCGTTATATCTCTTGGTGGTTCCATTTGTTTTATATCATTGCCTTACACATTCACATGATATTAAAATATGAATGCTGATTTATTGATCAAACGATTAGTGCCCCACTTTCTCTGTATTTATAATCTCCCCACTCGTTTTGTATTTCGTTAAGCATCAATCGGTGTTCTCACGAGACTCGGTAACATCTCTCCTAAGTCCTGATAATAGTTTATTAAAACCGAAACGTTATAACGTCGACTTTCTTTCATATTAGATTCATCACTTTGGGTTACGTTGTTTTTCAAGTTTTCTCTCTCTCTCTCTCTATATATATATATATATATATGAACAATTAATCAGAGTCATAGTAAACAAAAAATATATATGAATTGATTAGTAGATAGAGGAATAAACTAAAATGAAAGAGGAAAATGTACCGTTTTTTAACAATATCTTTCAATCAGTTCAAATATAACTTAGAGTAGGCGTTAGCAAAAGTGTTTCCTCCACACACACACACACGCGTGCGCACATATATATATATATATATATATATATATATATACGGAAAGCTAGTATGCCTAGCCACATTGATGAGTTCTGAATATATATATACTCCCCCTACCCCTATAGGGTTGAGTTCTTTAGCGAATGAAGTAATCGTGTTGCCATTAGCGTTTATTGCAAGTCTCTTCATATATGAATTGAGCTCTCGGTAGCCGTTAAGCGGATGTATGTAAACAATAGTAATTGCGATTTATAACCATTTTAAATTTACTCCGGTGCTACTAGTTCATCGTGGATGAGGGGTAGAGGCTTGGATTGGCGTTTGAGTCAATCGGGTTTCGATCTTAGCTACGGGAAGCTAGCATGTCTAGCCACACTGATGAGTTCTGATAGAACGATACAGATCTGTCTGTGGATGACTATATATAATTTTTTATCTTTATAACTATATCTATAATTCTGGCGGCGTGAAAAAAAAACGTATAATGCAATTTGTAAATTAGAAATTATATTACAAACCGATACTTGGAAAAGGAAATGATGAAAAAAAAGAAAAGACTAAAAGCATCCATACAGCTTGAAAATAATCAACCAGTACCGCAATGTCTAGCCAAAAGAAAAAAAATACCAAAAGAGGTACCTAAGGAAATACTTGAAAGTGCTGAATACTCTATGTGGAGCCAAACTAGAATATCTAAAATGATCAGAACCTTCCTACCCAGGTTTCACCTCACGGATCCTCAGAATAATTCAGACAAAAGTTGATCAGATCAAACGGCGTTTTATTATAAACAAAATGGTCCACCAGAAAAAATAAAGAATTTTACTGAGTATATATCTATAAATATTCACTCAATTAAACCTACGATTATACCTCTTGTCGCTTATACCTTGCTACAGAGGGCGCTGGAGTTTCATGGTGCCTATTGACAAGTTTCCATTAGCCTCATGTTATTGAAGCCATTATTCTTAGAGGTTGTGGCAAGGAAGAAGATGTTTTTATTCCAAGAATTCTCCTGACACCATCAGTAATACCATTTCAGTTTAGGAGATAACAGTTTCCCATTCGACTTAGCTTTGCTGTGTCTATAAATAAGTCATAAGGTCAAATTCTGTAGTAGGATTGTATTTAGAAAATTGCTTTTCCTTCTGGATAATGATATGTAGGTTGCTCCGGTGTTAAAAATCCAAACAATCTTTTTATTTATTCACCTTCTGGAAAAGTAAAGAATGTAGTATACACTGAATTACCAAGATAATGTGATGTAATTGTTTTCATTTTCTGTTATTATTGTTTTACAAGTAAGAAAAATAGACAAATTATCAAGCTTTTTCTATTTTGTCGTTTGTCATTTCTGAATTGTCAACACTTCGTTTGGTAAGATTAGTTAACTCCAGCAAAACTACAATATCCATGAAGTATAGGACTTCTGTAGCCGTTTCTTGAACAATATATTTAAAGTTGACAATGAAGGAATATCATCACATTTTATATCGTCTTTTGTCATTTCTAAATTGGCAACACTTCTCGTTATGTAAAATTAGTTAACTCCAACAAAGTTTCAATATCCAAGAAGTGTATGGCTTCTGTAGCCGTTTCTTGTACAATATATTTAAAGTTGACAATAAAAGAAATGGCATAACATTTTATTTGAAAATCCCTCATAAAATAAGATTGTTTTTATTAAATTCAAATATTGCAATTATGAAATTCCACATTGTCACGAAACTGATGATGACAAAAATACTTTTGTTGCAGTTTCATGTATCATAAATTTTGAAATTAGCAATACAAAATTGATTTATTATTTAATTTGAAAGCACATGTCAAAACAATAGTGATTCTATTTTGAAGGTAGCGATGCAGAATGGATTTATTATTTAATTGTAAAATATCAGTATTTCCATAAAACATGGTGATCGTAAATTTTTTTTAACTTTCGAATAAACTCAACGTAAGAGGAAATACATTTGTGGCTCTTATAAGTGACGCTTAAAGGACTTGGTATTCATTTATAAAATATTTGGAAAAATAATAGCACGTGGTGTATTCAATAAGATTCCAGACTTTTTTTGTACAAGCATGTAAAATTGTTGTAGATTCTTGAATTGGAATACACCCTACTAAAGCCTTATTGTCACAGCTAGTGAATTTCAAAAAAGCAATCTGGATGTGAGGACACTTTAGAAGAACGCTATGCAATAAAATTCTGTTTTAAACTTGGAAAAAATACCACAGAAACGTATGGAAGGCTTCAGACTGCTTTTGGAGCGTCTTGCATGAATCGAGCATCAGTTTTTGAGTGGCATAAGAGATTCAAGGAAGGCAGGGAGTCTGTGAGAGATGATGAGAAGTGTGGGAGGAATACGGAAGTCAATACACCAGAGTTGATTGACCAAAGGGTTAGGGTTAGGGTTACTATGTTGAGGTTTTAAGGGAGTTCAGGAAGAGATTCCATCGGAAGAGGCCAGCACGTTTCAAATCGGGTCAGTGCCATTTCCAGTAGGCCAATGAACCAGTCCACAACTCCATCCTTGTCACAGACTATTTGACGAAGATGGACATCAAGACAGTTCCTCACCTTCCCTGTTTTCCAGATCTTGCTCCCTGTGACTTTTGCTTATCCCCTCAGCTCAGATGGTGTCGTTATGAGACAATTGAGGAGATGAAAGAGGCTATGACGAAGGTCATTGACACGCTCACACAAGAGGACTCCCATGCAGGCTTCCAGAAGTTGTTGGAACGATACAACAAGTGCATTGCAGACGGAGGAGATTACTTCAAAGGGGACTAAAATTTCATGTGTGTACTATCAATAAAAGTGCCCATACGAAAAAAAGTCTGGACACTTATTTAATGATCTACGTATTTCTATTAAATTGAGACATGATTTTCAAATTGCAACATTTTTCATGAAACTAAAAATAACATAAAACTCATTTGTGGCATTTGTGAAGTTATAAATTGCCATTGTAGAAAAAGTTTATAATTCAAATGTAAAACTCTTTTCAATTACCAGTCTGACCATTAAATAACATTTCCTTTCTGCATCGAAAATTACAAAAATATATAAGACCAAGAAATTATCAAAAATATTCAATGACATTTTGAATTTTATTACAATGTTAAAATTTAACAATCCTATTAATTAATGAGAAAACTGTTTTTTGAACAGTATTTTGCAATTAAGTAATTATTCCTTTCAGCAATGACAATCTATGAAATCACGATTAAAATTAATGTATTTCCTGTCATCAAGAGTTGCATGAAAATGTTGAAATTTGAAAATGACAATATTTCAGTCTAATAGAAAATCTGTTATTAAGAATACATAAAAAAAGATAATATTTCTTTTCTGCAACGATAATTACAGCGATGTATAGTCCAAGAAACAGCGAAAAATAGTATTTAATGTCAGTTTGAGTTTTATCACAACGTTAAAATTTAACAAGTGTAATTCTTTTATGATAACTCTGTTATTTTGCCTGAAGTTGACAATTAAATAACAAATCCTTTCTGCAATAAACATTTATGAATCCACAATTATCAAAAAGTGTATTTGCTGAAAATGTATTTGCTGAAAATGTATTTGCAGAAAATGTATTTGCTGAAAATGCATTTGCTGAAAATGTATTTGCAGAAAATGCATTTGCAGAAAATGTATTTGCTGAAAATGTATTTGCTGAAAATGTATTTGCTGAAAATGTATCTGCTGAAAATGCATTTGCTGAAAATGTATTAACTGAAAATGTATTAGCTGAAAATATATTTGCAGAAAATGTATTTGCTGAAAATATACTTGCTGAAAATGTATTTGCTGAAGATGTATTTGCAGAAAATGCATTTGCTGAAAATGTATTTGCTGAAACTGTATTTGCAGAAAATGTATTTGCAGAAAATGTATTAGCAGAAAATATATTTGCTGAAAATGCATTTCCTGAACATGTATTTGCTGAAAATGTATTTGCAGAAAATGTATTTGCTGAAAATGCATTTGCTGAAAATGCATTTTCTTAAAAGGTATTTGCAGAAAATGTATTTGTGAAATTTCCACGTTCTGATAAACCTCACAAGAATATGAAAAACAAGTTTTGGCAGCTTTTTTGCTTAAACTTTGTTGATGAAAGGTAGATTGTGATGAATCTGATAAGATGATAAAAAGAAGTGGAAAGATGGATAAATCAGACACTTACAAAGGGTCTAGTAGTGATATTTCATTTTTTATTCAAAGAATTTCTTCAGACTAAACATTTTCTTTTCTACATTTAATTAATTGAGGAAATAGATAAAATAACGAAGAAAATAAAGATATAATTTTCTTTTTAAAGTTTTGCTAGATTTCCTTTATCCATTCTCTATATTGATATTGTTTTTGTGTTATATAATATCTGCCGAGTCGGGTGAAATCTGATAGAACCCTACATGTTGCTTTATGTGGTTTATTTTGGAAATGACTGCGGATTCTAATAACCTGTGGAATTTTTTGTAATATTTGGGCTTGATTATTATAATTGCTGTGCAATAAAGACTTATTGAATTGTAATATCTCTGTTAAAATAACATAATCAATTAAAGGCAATTAGGATTCCGAATTCCAACATTTTCATGAAACTCAAAATGAAATGAAATTCATTAGTAGCAATTTTGAATTTATAAATTGCTATTGCTGTAGTGTAGTCAGATACAACTATTTGGGAAATAGACAGATAATGTTGATAACGATAGAACATATAAAGAACATAGGAATCCCGGAATTCGAAAACACGTAACGACTTCTTGTTCAGGTACGAAAGCTATTTATAACTTTGAGTTTTCGACGTCAGGAGGAGAGACACAATCTTCTATGCTGTCTTATTCATTTGGCCCCCAACTCGAGCGGCCCCCATTGGGCGCAAGTTCGCCTCGCGTCGGCGAACTCCAAAAGTCGATCCTTCTCGTTTGGCGTCTAATTCTCAACTCTAACTTTCTTCAAATCTCACACAAACCTCCGCGCGCTTCCGGTGCGTGATGTCACTTGCACTCCGTCACCCGTTTTGTCTCGGAGTATTGTGACATCTGAGTGACACCTCCATCCGCCCGTGCGCGCCCGCGTTAACACTATGTTGCACCCAACTAACCCACGCGCCGAGCAGAAAGGCTCCCAGCCTAACTAAACTCAAAGGCATGAACCGAAATCCCTCGGCTATTATATAACATTGCAAAAGAAGAATGAAATGTTTAATAGTAAGATCCCTGTTAAAAAGACAACGTTATTCATTAATCTAGAATATTGTGACTGAGCAATATCAACATTTTTCAGGAATTTTAAGATAATAGAAACTCTATTTGTAATTTTAGAAATTGGCTTAGCAGAAAGCATTTCTTATTTTACAGTACAATCCTTTTTTAAAAACAGTATTTTCATTGATGTACATTTTGTTTTTATCTGAGTAAAGAAATTATATTGTGAATTGAATTACCACGACCAGAAAATCCGGCGAACACTTACGCATTGCACACGGAAACACTGGACAAGCTGTTTCGACCTTATTAGGTCTCATCAGCAGCGTATACCATTGTTGTATTATCATCTGCTGATTCATGCAGAAATATATATATATATGCTGGATACATACCGACGCAATGATAAAGACGCAGGAAGACTTCTTTAACAAAATATTTACCTCTCACTTTATTTGTAAGGGTTCGAAAAGGGTTACTCGAGGTTTGCGCGTGTGAGGGAGCTCGAGACCGAACAGAAACTGCAATATTTTGACCCTCACTCTTATGGCCGTAACGTCATGTCTTTCTCGTTCTCCAGGGCTGCTCAACCGGAGGCCCTGGGGTCCACTCTGCTGGGCGCTGGCTTTCTTTACTGCATCTTATCAGCATCTTCTCTGGACCCCAACTCATCAGGGCCTCAAGGCTCCTTCGGCCTGATGTGGCTTTCCCTACCACATTTCGTTTCCAACTGTCTGCAACTCAACTGGCAACTGGCACTTGACTTCCGTCTTGACTGCGTTATATAATAATTCAACGCCCACACGATCACCCACTTGATCTTTGAAATCGAATGTTTAATCGTCATCAAGCGGAAATAACTGTAATGCAGTTCACAGGTCACTCTCTTCTGGTGCATCAGTCTATGAGTGTACCATGGGAATTTTTTAGCTCATCCCATTTCATCAGCCAATTTCCGCCCACGCAATTTCCTCTCATAACTGCCATTAGAATGTGTCACCTCCTTCCGGTGCATCACCTTGGAATGGCATTTTTGGCCGGGTCAAAAGGTCAAAATATAACACCATGATCACCCCCACTGGTCTTAGTAATTAAATTTACAAATATTATTCCTCTACTTAAAAAAAGAAAATGTACACCTGTAATCCTTGTCTTTGAGGTTATAATAATTATACGGAAGCGTAATTTCAATTCTTTTAGGAAGACGTGGCCCTGGAGGTGACCGTATCCTCTGTAAAGAGTACGGACGTAACTTGCAAGACACATTCAGGTTAATTGGCAGCACAATTACCAAAACTAGTTGATTTGGCGTCCTTTGTGAGAGATGTGAACTGTTGGCTCAATGATAGAGTTTCGGCTCTGTGGTCGTTGGTTCGATCTCCAGCGAGGGAGATCACGGTATATGCTGCTGATGAGAACTGATAAGGTCGAAACAACTGTCCAGCCTTTCTGTATGTCACATAGGAGTGTGTTCACCGGATATTTTTGGTCGTGGTAATTTAATTTTCATTGAGTTGAAATATTTTGATTTAAGCTGTCATGTGACCTTGTGTTTTATCAAAGTGAAAAATTTCACAATCTTAAATTTTGAACCTGCTAAGGCTGAAACCAATTCATCATTAGATAGTAAGATCGCTGTTAAAATAATTTTTTTCAATTTAATTTTTCTGTGATTGTCAAATTTCAACATTTCATGAAAATCAATAAATTATCATTACAGAAAATGATTATTTTTTTTATTATAATTAAAATTATTTTTATCTTAATTAAAAGAGTAATTAAAATTATTTTTTTAAATCTTAGATAATAAACTCATGTTCAAATAACAATCTTATCACTGCCTATTAGGATGGTTAAATTTTAATATTTAATACTAAACTCAAAATACTATTTTTGGCAGTTTCTTCCACTGTAAAGTTGGCGACCGTAGTCGAGGGCGACCAGAAGGCTCCCTTTTCAATAACTACTACATCGAGGTGTTGAAGAGGGCACTACTCCTGTCCATGGATTACTTCACTTTACCCTTGATTCGTACATTATATTGCTGAGTGCTATTTTTTAAAGGTCAAGATGACAGAAAATACATTTGTGACAATCTCGAATTTTGTAATTGATGATTTTGTGTGTATCTTATTATTTAACTGTCATATCCCCGTTAATTTTTCATTTTTTTTCTATTAAATTGAAATATTGTAATTTGAAAACATTTGATGAATCTCAATATGAAATTGATGGTTTGGTTTCTTTGTTTAATGGCATATCAAACTTTGTAGGTTATCTAATGCCAAAGCCATTCTCCAAGAAGAATAGTAATGTTACTATTTAACCCATAGCTGGGAGGATAAAGGGGGCCCATACCTTTCCCAAGGGTATTTGCCGGAAAGTGAACGTAATAGCGCGACTGGAGTACGAACTCGCTTACTACGATTCCGCAGTCCATCGCTTTAACCATTACACCACGAGGACACCCCTCTATGAAGTTGAATACATTTGTGGAATATTAGATTTTAAAACTTGATGATACTGGAAGGACTTATAATTTAACTGAGAACCACATGATGAAATAACAACGTCACTACCATATTAAAATATTGTAATTGTGATATCTGAATACTTAATAAAAATCAAAATAATATAAAATACTTTTGAGACAGCCTCTTGCACAATAAATTTTTGTGAGTGAATAATTTTTTGTTTTTCTATTTTCAAACACCCCGACGAAAAAAAAATGCGTTTTCATTTATTTCAAATATTGTTATTGCAGGATTAGATCTCGTGATGAAAATCAAGGTGTCATCAAATACTTTATGCCATTTTACATAACTTCCAGGTCTACGCTGGTCCGTATTGTAGCACCTGAAATTGTCCTATCTATGATTCTAATAGAAGTAAATTGTGCACTTATGCTAAACAGAATTGTTTGAAGCAGAACTGTTTTTAAATAGAACTAAACAGCGTACTAAGCTAAATGGAATTGTTTGAAATTCAACTGTTTTTAACATTGAAATTGTGTACTTGTGCATAACTGAATTGATTGAAATAGAACTGTTTTGACATTAAACTGAGCTGTTTTGATATTTAACAATCTGTAAACCAAAACTATACTTATACTAAACTGAATTGTTCGAAATTTAATTCGGCATTAAATCACCCGAAAAGGGTTGATACACCGCAAAGCATTTCAACCAACCAACCAACCAAACATTATCACTTAGAACATTCGTGCAATTGTTTTTATCTTCATAGTTACATGCACAACGTTTTGGCTGGTGTATCTTTCGGCCTTCTTCAGTTTTTTCGTGTAGAAAATAGGAAACCAAACAAAACTTCGAACCTAAAACTTTATTTAATCAACGCCAGTAAAATCTTTTCATTCCGTTAACCACGACCGGGTAAAAGTCTTCAGCATTAGTAAGTATTAGTTGTTATTTGCCTGTATTTGGGATTGAACCTGCAACCATTAAGTGATAAAGATTATCGAGCTTCATCTCAGAAATTTATACAAACAAAATTAATCATTTGAAAAAGTATTTAGGCTGTCATTAAATAAATAGCGAAACAGTAAACATATTTTTCTTGAATGAGTTTATTTTTAAATATAAATGCTCATTAAAATGGACGTTAACTTTATGTCCTTTGTCTTTTATCATAATTTACCAAGGCTAACCAAGGCTTCCCCCAGAATACGATAAAAGTAATACGGGAATTCGAACGGATCCAGAAGAAAATATGTACACATAAAATGTCTATTATGTTTAATGAAATTTGTATTAACGAAGAAATGCTGCCAATATATATATATATATATATATATATATATATATATATATATATGAGTGTGTTTATTTGCGTGTCTTTGTGAGTATATCTAAATAAACTCATTCATCTTTGTTATCTAGAGGGAGTCGTCGTGGCGAAGCGGCTTACGTGCTGGACTGCAACATCGTTATAAACGAGTTCGAAATCCAGCTTTCGGTTAAATACCCTTGCAAAAGATATGAACTTCCTTATTTAACCTGCTATGCGTGCAATAACACCTTTACTGTAGTTATACAAGCATAAATAACCCACGATGGTTAATGTTTTTAAAAAAGAAATCGAAGCCAAAGCCTTTTTAAAGGTGTTTAAAGTCAATACGCTGACTTACTAGAAATACTCATAAATATCACAGGACGAAGCTGGTTGTATTTGATATAGTGTCAATTCCCTTGAGAAAGGTATGAATCCAGCTATATCCCCTCTAGCTATGTGTAAATAGTAGGGCTGACAGTGATCTCGTAACAGTTTGAGAAGATGGGAAAACACCTCTGAAAACAAACCTGTATAACTCCGCTAAGAAAATTGACAGTGTTGCACCCTGTTTCTGCTGAGGAAATGGGTAAATTCATATTCTACAAGAAGATTTCTATCTTTTATGTTGTCAAAACCTGACTCTTTTGAAGCAGACTCAATACAGAAATTAGTCATTCTGACGTATTGCAACCCTACCAACATAGAGGCAGTCAAAGAGAAAGGAATTTACACATCGCCATCGATTACTGATGCCAAGATATTCGCTTTTTGGTGGTTTTTTTTTTGTTTTTGTTTTTTTTTCATTTGGAAGATTAGACACGGTCGGCACCTTCATCTGTTTCTCGACAGAGGTCTCTACTGTTTGATGAATTCAAACCAATTCTCTCTCTCTCTCTCTCTCTCTCTCTCTCTCTCTCTCTCTCTCTCTGGTAACCAGTTAATGATCTAACTGACTGAAGGGAGACAAGACTGGGTCCACAAGTAATTTGGCCATTTCAGAGGTGTTAATTTCCAGTTTGGCCTTCTCGCTTTCTACAATTTGATCTTGTGTTCAATGTAGTTACCATGCGTTATTTAAGAACGAAAGTCCCCATCCAGTGTCGGAGGTGGCTAATGTACTGGACTGTAACGTCGAAGTAAGTGAGTTCAAACTCCAGTCTCTCTAAAGCGTTATTTTGGGTCGACCTATTCAGGAGGTATAGTTCTAACACAAAACTTTCAGCTAAAAATCTTGATGTCGGCTTATGTACACCGCAATTCACGATACATTGAATTTCTTTTTTTGTTTAGAAATATTACTACTACGATGCTGTCGTCCAACATATTAACTACTGCACTACAGGGACTCTCCTCAAAGTTGCCCAGTCGGCTGGGGCTATAGAATACTCCGACTGCTTCTATGCAGAGGGGTAAGATTCCCCCTAACGAGTGTCCTGGATATGACATTAAACAATCTGATGGTGAGGTTCTAGCAATACTGGAGCTTTGGGGAATGCAGAGTACCCCTTCATTGCCATCGCGCTCAGGTCCAATCTTGCCCGGAGTGATAGCACCTGATAAGGGTCCTATATATGGTTTAAATAGAACTAACAGCATACTTATACTAAACTGAATTTTTTGAGTAAACTGAATAGCTTGAAATAGAAATGTTGTGACAATTAAACCGTACTTGCATTTAAACTGCGTGCTTATGCTTAACTGAATTATTTCAAATAGAACTGTTTTTCGACATTAAAACTGTATTTACACTTAACTGAATTGTTACATATAACTGCTTGAATAGTTTGAAATTAAAATGTTTTTGACAATTAAACTGTGTACTTATGCTAAACTGAATTGTTTTCAATAGAACAGATTATTTATATAAAAATGGATTTGGCGTTAAATAACGTACAAAGGTTGATATGCCATAAAACCCAACAAACCAAACCAAACCAAACCATCAAAACATTAAAGATATATATAAAATAAAGATATAATGATATTTATTGCCAGTTTTAATCATCATCATCATCATCATCATCACACTGCACTGAAGTCTCTTTACTCTCTCTCTCTCTCTCTCTCTCTCTCTCTCTCTCTCTCTCTTTCTCTCAATCCATCCCTGTTATCCATCGCTCCTTGTAGGTCTTCTAGGCTTTTCCAGCTGTACTACGCATGTCTTGTTCGAATGATTCGTGAGAATAGAGGTAAGCAGCTCTACGGCTGCTGTTTTGTGGCGTGATGCTTACAGGATTTATTGAACAAAGGGTGCAGTATTCGTGAGTAGATCGCATCAAGCCTTTTCTCTATGCATTTTCTTAACATCCATGTGGTGCATCCATATAGTCGTACGGATACATCTACAGTTTGGAAGAAATCCAGTTTTATTCTAACGCTTTGATCTGATTTCTATTTGATCAATAAACTAGCAACAATATTCGACGTTTTCTATAGATGAGATTTTGCTGTCAATATATATGAGGTGTTTTAGTAGTTTTAGAGCCTTGCCACAAATTTGGAATTTGTCTTCATTTCGCTTGAAACATATGTACTCGGTCGTTTGTGCTTTTGATTTTTGCTTTTTTTGTATTTACGTATGTTGTATAGCCATGATCAGTATACATACACATATTCAACACAATAAGGATGAGCCAAGACACTTCTTCAGAAAAATATACCTCTCACTTTATTTGAAAGGGTTCGAAAGTGTTACTAAAGGTTTTACTGGGGGAGAGGTGAGTTGGAGACTGAAGAGAACTGCAACATATTGAACACCACTTTTATGACCATAACAGCATTTCTTTCCCGTTCTCCTGGGCTGCTCAACCGGAGGCCTGGGGACCCAGCCTCTCTGGGACATGGTCCTCATTCCAGCATCTTCTCTCCAACTCATCTGAACTCCAGCTGATCAATCGGGGTTCCTGAGGGCCCCTTCTGCTGGGTGCTGGTTCTCTCTACAGCATCTTATCTCCAACTAACTCGAACTTCCTGTGCACTGAGTTTTACGCCCACTCAATTCAACCTGTCGACAGTCAAGGTTATCCCTTTGACACCTTCGACCGGATTCATCTGTTATTTACACAGATGCATTTCCTATTTTGACAGCTTGGCCGCGGTAAATATGCAACGGGTTGAGGCCAATGACAATTCCTCCTGTGGCTTGCCCTAGGCTAGGCAGTAGGATTCTGTTTGCGCAGGTGTAATTACAAGAGGTACAATATCACCTGTATTATCTGTATCTGTTATATTTTATCTTGGATATCGTCTGCTTCTTGCCTTTTTTTAAATTTCAAAGCATTTTCTTTTATTAGATCTATTGAGGTTTGGTTTGGTTTCGTTTGGTTTGGCCTGGTTTCGTTTTATGACATACGTGGTGCCTTCAATAACTTTCCAGAGATTTTTGTACAGGCATTTAAAATTGTCGTAGACTCTTGAAAATTCAGTACGTTATTGCTATCCATCTTATGAGATGACTAACCAATTTTTATGATTTCAGGTTCAAATACCCAGCTACAGCAGCAATTGGAATACACCCTACTAAAGCCGATTGTCATACCTAGGGAATTTCAAAAATGTAATCTGGACGTGAGGACACTTTAAAAAAACGATATGCAATAATATTCTGTTTTAAACTTGGAAAAAATGCTACAGAAATCTATGGAATGGTTCAGACTGTATTTCGACCATCTTGCATGAATCGAGCATCAGTTTTTGATAGGCATAAGAGATTCAAGGAAGGAAGGGAGTGTGTGGGGGATGATAAGAGGAGTGGGAGGAGTAAGGAAGTCAATACACCAGAGTTGATTGGCCAAAGGGTTAGGGTTAGGGTTACTATGTTGAGGTTTTAAGGGGGTTCAGGAAGAGATTCCAAGGCAAAGGCCAGCACTCTTCAAATCGGGTCAGTGGCATTTCCAGCAAGACAATGCATCAGTCCTCAACTACATCTTTGTCACAGAATTTTTGACCAAGATGGGCATCAAGACAGTTCCTCACCGTCCCTATAGTCCAGACTTTGCTCCCTGTGACTTTTGCTTATTCCCTAAGCTCAGAGGCTGTCGTTATGAGACAATTGAGGAGATGAAAGAGGCTGTGACGAAGGTCATTGACACGCTCACACAAGAAGACTTCGATGGGACCTTCCAGAAGTGGTTGAAACGGCACAACAAGTGCATTGCAGCTGGAGGAGTTTACTTAGAAGAGGACCAGAGTTTCATTTGAGTACTATCAATAAAAGTGCTCATACGAAATAAGTCTGGAAAATTATTTAATGATACTCGTATATATACTATTGGTCTAAACAGTAGAATGTCCAGCAATATTAGTGATATGTTTATTTATATTCTGCCAAGACTACACACTCCGAACATCAATAGATCTAATGAAAGAAAATGGTTTGGATGTGGCGTGGTGGATGAGGAGCAAAGTGAATGAATTCAAAGTTTAAGTCAAGAGTGATGTTCTCTAGATGTTGGGTGGAAGAAACTCACTGCTCATCGTTTAGGATCGAATAGTTCAGTAAGGAAACTACCGCTATACGTCTTTAAGCGCGGCGTCTTTTGATGAGAAAATAAAAAACAGCCAACGAAAAACATGTAATTTTTTTGTCTTATATAATACTTTATTTATCGATATTAGTAAGCATCAATCAATCACAATATGTTCATATAAATCAACTTATCTATCGATTACAATCTTTTTAACTCACACACTCTCTCTATATTTTTTTCCTCAGTTGGTACTTATGCATCTATGTTACCGTGATAAAGCGTTTCCAGGCCGATAACGGAAAGAATCAGAATATGCCGACAAAACGCATGAAGACCAGTCTGACAGGGTATGCGCTGACTTGATGCCACACTCTCGTCTTATATTTTTAACTGTAGCCATCTCATGCGACCACAGATATATCAGTTTTAATATTTGAATAATGGTTAGTTTGGACCGGGAGAAAAACGTCCCTTCGCGCAATGCAGTTCTCTTCCTGCATTTGGTATTTCGACATATCCAGGCATAGCCTTTTCTCTTTTCGTTTAAATGGCAAGGATCCTCGCATGTCCGGCAACTTTGAAGTTTTTTTCTTGTCAGAATTGTATCACCTTTTTCCACAGATTGTAGTTTGCCTCTCTCTATACACACACACACACACACACACACACACATACATATATATATATATATATATATATATATTTGTTCGGGAAATAAGATCCGATTTCAAAATGAATTTTTATTCTGAAAGTAATGAAATAACCATCATCATCATCATCATCATGTCGTGCTGGTAGCACGGATATCTCTGACCCTCTCTCGCCACTTTTCCCTATCGTTCATCGCCTCTGGCAGGTCTTCTGGACTACATCCCGTATCCTCACATAGTTGCTGAATGTATGTTCGTGCTGGTCGTCCTGCTTTTGCACGACCATGTGTGGGGTCCATAAGAGTACATCCCTTATGAGTTCGTCCCTGATTCTCCAGCAGTGTCCTGCATCTCTGGTTCGTCTAACATGAATAGTTTTCGTGATAGGAGGCAGGGGGCCGTACAGTTGGTGTCTTGTGGGGTGTTGCCGCCAGGACTTGTTCAAGATTGCTAGCAGCATTTTTGTGTAATTGCCGTCTAGCTTCTTCTCCAGCCGTTTTGTTAGAGTCCATGTAGTGCATCCATATAGCAGTATTGATACGACCGCTGCCTGGAAGAAACTGAAATAAAATAGTGTTTTAATCAGTCCAAATATAACCCTCGAAAATATATGCATTTCTGCCATCTATTAAACAAAGTTATTATGTCTATAGGATAAGATTTTGATGCAAATAAATCTTTAAATGCAGTTTCTACATCTTCATTAGAAGAGATTTGGTTTGGTTTTATGGCAGATCAACCATTGTAAGTTATTTATGGCTAAATCCATTGTTATTCATATAAACAGTTCTATTCTAATTAATTCAGTTTAGCATAAGCGATGTAAAAAAGTAGTTACATTTCAAACAATTCAATCAAGCATAAGTATACATTTTCAACGTCAAAAACAATTCTTTTCCAAACAATTTTTGCTCACTTGGCTAGGGCTGTAAAATATACTGACTGATCCTCTGCAGAGGGGTAAAACCCCCATCAATCGGTGTCCTGGATATGACTCTAATGGTGAGGTTCCAATAATGCTAGAGCTTTGGGGAATGTAGAGCATCCCTTCATTGCCATTGCTCCCAGGTCCAATCTGGCCTGGCGTGGTAGCACCTGATAGGGTCATATCTGAGTTAAATAGAACTAACGGCATACTTATGCTAAACTGAATAGCTTGAAATAGAACTGTTTTTGATTATTAAACCGTACTTATATTTAAATTGCATTCTTATGCTAAACTGAATTATTAGAAATGGAACTGATTTTTTGACATAGAAACTCTACTTACACTAAATTAAATTGTTATATATAGAATTGTTTTGACATTTTACTATGTAAACAAAATCTGTAATTACGCTAAACGAAATTAGTTCTTTTTGAAAAAAAATGAATAGTTTGAAATAGAAATGTTTTTGACGATTAAACTCTTTACTCGTGCTAAACTGAATTGTTTGAAATAGAACTGAATTTTTTATCAAAAATAGATTTGGCGTTAAACAACCTACAAAGGTTGATATGCCATAAAACCCAACCAAACAAACAATCAAACAATTCAGTTTAGCATATGGACACAGTTCTGTTCTATTTGACCCCTAGATAGAGCCCTATCAGATGCTAGCACTCTAGGCCAGAGATGACCCTGAAGCAATGGCAATGAAGCTTTCGCAAATGAAGTTTTCGTCAAAACTGCATGATTACTGGAACCTCACCATCCGATTGTTTAGTGTGATATCCAGGACACTCGTTTTCTTTACTTCTCTACAGAAAAGCAATCGGTGTATTCTCCAGCCCCAGCTGACTGGGCTACAGGACACTCGTTCGGAGAGTCTTACACCTCTGCAGAGATGCAATCAGTGTATTCTACAGCTCCAGCCGACTGGGCAACCTTTAGAGCAGAATGTTTTTTGGTATAAATGTGTTCAGATACTGGAAAATAAACTGTTGTATTGCCGTGATGAAGATGAAACCACAGGACTTTGTTCTTTAAAAGTATAACTACCACATTTTATTCTCAAATAAGATCAAATCTTTTCTGGTGTGAGAGAGACAGACGGAGACAGGGAGAAAAGACAGACTTCTATATTGACCGATAACTTATTCTTATCCGCCCTGACTTATCCTCAAGGCCTTATATCTTCTCTTCTAACGAGATGTACTGAACAGGTCCTGGCCAGGTGGGGGCGCTTGGCCCCCTGAGGCCACGGTTGTCTATCTGCCGTTTCAACTGACCGCTACAACCCGACACTGACACAAACCTGAGACTCTGAGACTCTGACACTGACCGTATCTCACGTAGGCATCTGCATATATCATTTTATAACACCCACACTTTTCCAAACAACCACCTGACTCCTTCCGCTTACTCTCACAAGTGCGTTCTGTTCAGAGAATCTCTGATTGACAGCTCGGTCATGGGTCAATAGGCAACAAAACTACAGTCGGTGGATGATAGATCAGGCGAATATTGTGGATGAGGTAAAGTCTCTAATCCCAAGTCAGTTGTAATTTACTAAGATTTTTGCTTAGATGTGGCACAAGGCCATATGAAAGGGGCATCCAGTGAGACTCGAACTCACTCGTATAGGTTTGCTTGTCGAGCTTGCTAACCATTACACCACCAAAGGCGCCTTCTTATCCCAAGTCAGTAAACTTCATCAGTGTCATCTTGTCTACAAATTATCGAGCATTGTTACGAAGAAAAATTATGACCAAGTTTTTTTATGTTCATCATTAGGGATATATAACATTTAAAATCAAATTTGGAAAGAAGAGATATAAAATGGTAGTCGGTGGGTGAGAGATCAGTAGAATATGGTGGATGAGGCGAACTCTCATATTCCAAGTCAGAGAACTTTTTCAGTGTCATCTTGTCAACAAATAATCGAGCAAAATCATGACTAAGTTTAAAATCATGTAAAAACGTTAAACGTATCATTCCTTTTTTATGTTCGTGATGAGGAGAATGTAACTGTCAAAATCAAACGCTGAAAGGAGATATAGAAAATCAAGTGTATTTATACATCTACATTAAGAAATGTGAGAACATAATTTAAATAATTTATGTTAAAATCGGACAGTATTTTCCGAAAGCCTCATTATCATCTTGTGCCATCAGCACGAATATGGTTATCTTTCAATAGCTGTTCTCATTCTCATCTACAGAAACCACCGAAAGCCTAATAACTTTTAAATATCCGAAAACAATTTTTTCCATCGGCTTTGAGACCAGTGTGTATGTTTGATACAAGTCATCAAGGTGGTAAGATTATAACTAGCGTTTAAAGCACATTTTAAGTTCAACTTTCACCCTTTTGACATTTGCGAGGTGCATACAATAATTTTCCAGACTTTTTTCGTATAGGCACTTTTATTGATAGTACATACATGAAACTCTAGTCCCCTTCGAAGTAAACTCCTCCGGCTGCAATGCACTTGTTGTACTTTTCCAACCACTTCTGGAAGGTCCCATTTGAAGAGTGCTGGCCTTTTCTCTAGGAATCTCTTCCTGGACCCCCTTAAAACCGCAACATAATAACCCTAACCCTAACCCTTTGGCCAAACAACTCTACTGTATTGACTTCCTTACTACTCCTACACCACTCATCATCCCTCACAGACTTCCTGCCTTCCTTGAATCTCTTATGCCACTCAAAAACTGATTCTCGATTCATGCAAGATACTCTAAAAGCAGTCTGAAGCATTCCATACGTTTCTGTAGCATTTTTTTTTCAAGTTTAAAACAGAATTGTATTGCATATCGTTCTTCTAAAGTGTCCTCACGTCGAGATTACGTTTTTGAAATTCACTAGCTTTGACAATCAGTCTTTAGTACAGTGTATTCCAATTCCTACTGTAGCTGTTTTTGTAAACCTGAAATCATAAAAATTAGTCAGTCATCTCATAAGATGTATAGCAATAACATACTGAATCTTCAAGAGTCTACGACAATTTTAAATGCCTGTACACAAAAAATCTGGAAAACAATTGAACCCGCCACGTACTTCACGCCTTTCACGAAGTTTGATTTCTTTTTTTTTTTTTTTTTTTTGATGACATATCAACCTTAGTTGGTGGTTTAATGCCGAAGCCATCCTTGTAGAACAGCAGTGATGCTTTTAAACCCTTTACTACGTGGGTAACGGGGTTCATGCCTTTTCAAAAGGTATAAGCTCGAGAGTGAACGTAAGAGCGACTAGAGTTCGAACTAGCTCACTTCAAGGCCGCACCTTGTCTTTACGCCACGATCATTTCTTTGCTCTCAAAGAATTTCAGCTGGAATTTCAAAACATAAAAACCAAACTACTTCTTCATGCTGCAATTATGCCACAACCGATTATAAAAGACAGCAAACTGATCATTGTTTTTGGTAAAAAACATCTAAGAAAAATACAATATATATAGGAAAAATGTAATTTTTAAAAACGTTAAATTTCAATAGATATTAAAACTTGAGACAATTAAAAAAAACATTTCTTGAAATGATTATTTCTTTTAAGCAATCTACGAAAAAACTGTAGAAATAAGTAAAATATACTAATCTTTAAATGTTTCAGGAAAATAATTTTTTTTTTTACGAGAGGAAAAAATTAAGCGATTCCAGAAAACTCAATTAAGGTTGAAAACCTTATTTTTAAGTCTACACAACAAACAACAAAATAAATGAAAATTAAACTCCTGAGAAAATTTCCTTTTCGTTCCGGGAATAGAGAACTTAAATACGAATTTCCTCGGCTAAACAACTTCGGCTCCAAGATTTCTCAAAGTTGGAACATTTTCCCGATCTACACTCTTCAAAATATTTCCTGTTCCTCTATGCATAGAATCTTATTCGTCCACGAAAATTTGTCGCCTTTCTCATTCAAATTTTCTCTCAACGTTGATTGGTTAATTCACAGTTCAAAGAGAATAACTTCCTGCTTATCCTAAATTTTTTATAATTAATAAAAATCAAACAAAATTATCGATACCGCACTTTTTCTTTCTTCTTGTAAACAATTCATAGACTTCTCGATTCTTCTAATTCTTTTCAACAAGCCCTGCATTTGAAAAGAACGGAACTAATTTTTTAGGTAAAGATATTTTAATCTTTTACTGAATTCTCATTGGCTTCTAAAATATGCGATCATCCATATTGCTACGCATTCAGTCAATATATAGTTAGATAGATATAGTTTATGGTCGCTTTCAAGGAAAAGTTTTGTCGCTACAATTTAGATAATGAGATACATTTTGTCTGAAACTGGTTTCGGTTAATTAACACGACGATTAGGTGTGTTGAGCGGTTGGAAAAATACAAACATCATATGTCTGAGAGAGTTAATTAATACTTGTTGTTGTTTTCTCAACGAAATTAGCTTTTCTTTAATTCAAATGCTGAAGAATTCATCTGATTTTAACATAGAAAATCAAAAAGCCAAACATTCTGTTCTAATCAAACCAAAGTGATAAAATCACTGTTCCATCTTGGATTTTTTTCTTTCTTTCTTTTTTCTTTCTTTCTTTCTTTTTTCTTTCTTTCTTTCTTTCTTTCTTTCTAAACCAAAGTGTTTTTAATGTCTATTGCTTGTGCGTTCCAGACGATTTTAACCGTTCAACTTAGTATACATCCTATCATTACCTATATATATATATATATATATATATATATATATATATATATATATATATGTGTGTGTGTGTGTGTGTGTGTGTGTGTAGTTGGCTTGTGGTTTTATTTTACGGTGTATCAACCCTTTCTGGGTAATTCAACGACGAAATAGTTTTAACAATTCAGTTTAGCAGAAGCACAGTTACCGTTTACAAACAGTTTAATGTCAAAACAGTTTTATTTCAAACAATTCAGTTAAGCCTAAGTACGAAGTTTCAATGTCAAAGCAGTTATATTTCAAATAATTCAGTTTAGTATTAGTGCATAGTTTAAATGTCAAAACAGTTCTATTAAAAAAATTCAATTTAATAAAAATTTACAGGTTAGTTCTATTTGACATAGGACCCTATCAGGTGCTACCACTCCAGGACAGACTGGACCAGGGAACGATGACTATGAACGGGTACTCTGTATTCCCCGAAGTTCCAGGACTACTTGAATCTCACCATTAGATTGTTAAGTAACATATCCAGGTTACTGGTTGGTGGGGTCTTCTTACCCATCTGCAGAGAAGCAGTCGGTGTATTCTACTGCTCAAGCCGACCGGGTAATGTGTGTGTGTGTGTGTGTGTAGGTTTGTATTTACCAACCCATCTGCACGAGCTGGTTGTAACACACGGTCAATTTATAGAAGAGTTTACCAGATTATAACTCAGAGTTTTCCTTCTCCCAGACTGGCAGCCATACCAAATTTAAAAAACCCAGTCTGCAGTACTGCAGTGCATTGATGGAAAGAGAATTATTTGAATCATATATTACCCAAGAATATAATCGCAATATTATCTATACATCCATATATATATTGAGCTACCTACCACCCTCTTTCTCTCTCTCTCTCTTTCTTTCTATCTCTCTCTCTCACTCTCTTTCTTTCTTTCTATATAAGTGGGGTGTCCTCGTGGTGTAATGGTTAAAGCGATGGACTGTGGAATAGTTGTAAGCGAGTTCGTACTCCAGTCGCGCTATTACGTTCACTTTCAAGCAAATACCCTTGGGAAAAGTCTGAACCCCCTTATCCTCCCAGCTATGGGTTAAATAGTACCACTATTGTTCTTCTGGGAGAGTGGCTTTGGCATTAAATAACCTACAAAGGTTGATATGCCATTAAAGAAACCAATCCAAACCAAACCATCTTAATATATATATATATATATTGATATATATATATAGAGAGAGAGAGAAAGAGAGAGAAAGCGATGTATCTGAGCAAGAATAGGTTGGTTGGTTGGTTGGTTGGTTAGAAGGGTTTTATGGCTTATCAAACATTGTAGGTTATTTAACGCTAAATCCATTTTTATGCAAAAAGTCAGTTCTATTTCAAACAATTCAGTTTAGCATGACTACCCAGTTTGATTGTTAAAAACATTTCTATCTCAGGCTAATCAGTTCATTCAAACTGTTTTAATTCAGAGAATTCAGTTTAGTATAAATATAGATTTTGTTTACACACAGATGTCAGAACAGTTCTATATTTAACAATTCGGTTAAGTGTAAGTAGAGTTTCAATGTCAAAAACAGTTCCATTTCAAACAATTCAGTTTAGTATAAGCATGCAGTTTAAATGTAAGTAGAGTTTAATTGTCGAAAACAGTTCTATTTCAAGCTATTCAGTTTAGTCAATCAGTTATAATTCAAACAATTCAGTTTAGCATATATATCCAGTTTAGTTCTATATAAACCATAGATTGGGCCCTATAATGTGCTACCGTTTCGAGACAGAGTGGCCCTTGGAGCAATGGTAGTGAAGAGGTGCTATGCATTCCTAAAAAATCCAGCATTACTGGAATCCTACCATCAGATTGTTTAGTGTCATATCCAGGACAGTGATTGCTGGGGGTCTTACCCCTCTGCAGTAAGGTGTCAACGTCACTTGGTGACTTGTAGTTTCTCACGTATGTGATCAACCAACACAAAGGTCGGTATCGGTTTAAATACGGTTATGTGGGGCATAATATGAGTGGTAATCTAGTTTTTTTTTTCGAATAAACCCGGTCTATTTCATAGTGTTTTTGTAATTAATCGATTCATTAATATTTTTCCCTTATGTAGAATTCATTATATTCTCCTGTTTTATAGACGGCAATTACACAAGAAAAATTACCAAAAAGTAAAACTCGTTAGGTGTAAATGATAAATCATCATCATCATCATCATCATGTCGTGCCGCTAGCACGGATATCCCTGATCCTCTCTCGCCATTTCTCCCTATCGTTCATCGCCTCTGGCAGGTCTTCAGGGCTACATCCCGTATCCTCACATAGCTGTTGAATGTAGGTTCGAGCTGACCACCCTGCTTTTGCACGGCTATATGTCGGGGTCCATTGGAGTACATCCCTAATGAGCTCGTCCCTGCTTCTCCAGCAGTATCCTGCATGTCTGGTTCATCTAACTTGGATAGTTTTCGTGATGGGAGGCAGGTGGCCGTATAGTTGGTGTCTTGTGGGGTGGTGCCGCCAGGACTTGTTCAATATTGCTCGCAGCAAAATAACAATATTCATAATAACAACACTTCACTGTGTACAAACAGTTCTATTTCAAACAATTCAGTTTGGTATAAGTACACAATTTACTGGTGAAAAACATTTCTATATCAAGCTATTATATCAAACAGTTCTAATCTAAGCAATTCAGTGTAAGTATAGTTTTTATTTACACATTGTTAAATGTCAAATTAATTCAATTTTAAACAATTCAGTTTAGCGTAATCACAGTTTCAACATCCAAAATAGTTCAATTCGAAACAATTCAGTTTAATATGTAATAACAGTTCCATTGCAAACAACTCAGTTTAGCATAAGTACTCGGTGTAAATGTCAAAAACAGTTCCAATTCAAACAATTCAGTTTGCCATAAGTATGCATTTTAATTCTATTTAACCTATTGATAGGGCCCTATCAGGTGTTACCATTCCGGATCAGAGCGCACCTGGAAGCAATGGCAATGAAGGTGTGCTCCGCATTTCCCAAAGCTCCAGCATTGCTGGAACCTCACTATCAGATTGTTTAGTGTCATATCTGGGACACTCGTTGGTGGGGGGTCTCAACCCATCTGCAGAGATGCATTCGGGGTATTCTACAGCCCCAGACCGGGTAAAATTAATATGGAATAGAATTATTAGTATTAGACTCCAATGATTGAAACTCTTTATCAGTGTGTCTAAACAGAGTTATTAGTCTCGCATAGCAACGCTTGGAAGCATTTGACAATGGGACAATAAATGATAAGTGCTGAATAAATACTTATAATCACTTCTCTGTGTTTAAACAAATGATTTATATTGAATAGAATTATAAGTGCTAAATAGCAATACTTGTAACAACTTCTCTCAGTGCAAACAAATGGTTAATATTGAATAGAATTATTAATGTTAGATAACAATATTTGTAACTATTTAACTGTGAAGAAACAGAAGCAACTCATTTAAAAATTAACTTACTGATAAACAGTGTCCAAACAAATGAATGGTGTTAAATTGTATCTTTTATATAGCAATACATGTTGGTTGGTTGGTTGGTTTGATTTATGTCCTATCAACCTTTGTAGGTTATATAACGCCAAATCCATTTTTATACAAATAATCAGTGCTATTTCATACAATTCAATTTAGCATGAATAAACAGTTTAACTAACAAAAATATTTCTATTTCAAACTATTCAGTTTATTCAAACTGTTCTAATTCAGCTAATTCGGTTTAGTATAAGTACAGATTTTGTTTAAACACAGTTAAATGTTAAAATGCTTCTATATTAAACAATACAGTTTAGTGGGGGTACAGTTCCAATGTCAAAAAACAGTTCCATTTCAAACAATTCAGTTTAGCATAAGTACGCAGTTTAAATGTAAGTATATTTTAAGCGCCAAAAATATTTCTATTTCAAGTTATTCAGTTTAGTCAAACAGTTCTAATTCAAACAATTCAGTTTTAGCATAAGTATGCAATTAGTTTTATTTGACCCATAGATAGGACCCTATCAGGTTCTACCTTTCCGGGCCAGAGTGGTCCTTGGAGCAATGGCAATAGAGGGGTGCTCCGCATCCCCCAAAACTCCAGAATCAGATTGCTTAGTGTCATATCCAGGATACTCGTTGGGGGGTCTTACTCCTTTGCAGAGGTGCAGTCGGTGTATTCTACAGCTCCAGCCTTCCGGGCCAATAGCAATACTTGAAATCATTTAACCACGTGTAAAAAAAACGAACTCAAGCTCGTTTAAAAAGATAAACAACGAAAATGCATTTACAAATGATATGTATATATATATATATATATATATATATATAAACACGACTTGGTATGGAATAACCTTAAATGGTGGATATGCCTTAAAAACTAAATCAAGTCAAACCAATCAAAATCCTAGAGAATTATATGCGTCTGGTTTTTAGGACACATGCTTCATATACCAATAGATAGTATAGTCGACTTCTTTTTTCACAATTCCCCGTGGATCACCTTTCTCACCGAGTCAAGGTTAACCATTTAATCTCTATTCCTACTTAACTTACACTTGCTAGTCCGTTAAGGGCGCCTCCGGTAGGGTAATGTTTAGCAAACTCGACAAGCAAACCTATACGTGTGAGTTCGAGTCTCCTTGGGTGACCTTTTCCTCTAGCTTTGTGCCAGATCTAAGCTAAACGCTAAGTAAATTACTACTTGCTTATCTGGTCATACAATCATTCTCCACATAGAAATAATTGGTCCTTAGCGTAATCATTATTATTACTTTATACTTTGAGAGTTTTTCATACCAGCTTGACTTTTCTAAATATTCTATTTCGATTTTACAACGCTGTGGTGTGGATGATCTCGATTATTATGCAATTATGCAATGGAGGTTCCCGTGGTGTAATGGTTATCGTCCTAGGAAATGAACACGGCGACTGGAGTTCAAATCCTGGACGAGACTGATTGCATTTCACATTGTACTAATACCCTTGGGAAAGGTATGAATCCAATTATTCTCCCTCCAGCTATGGGTTAATAGTAGGACAGACTAGTTTCTACAGCCTTGGTGAGGCAACTATTCTAGGAGAAGGAAAACTCTAAATTCAAACATGTTAAACTCCGCTTAAAAATTGACCTTGTGTAATACCCTGCCCGAGCGGAGGGGTTGGTAAACAGGATTATTATACAATATACCGTTTCATCAATGTCTTCTCATAATATAAATTTTATATTATATGGTGCATCATCAGTTTTCGCCTTGATATAATTTTTCCTAATGGCAATACAATATACTGCTATCAAACGTGATTGAGTTTCTCTCTTCAAGCGTCCTTTGCTTAGCCATATCCAGATCACTCCGAGTGCTGTCTCCCTCGTTTATTGCTTAAAGTACGAGGATCATTAACTAAGTTTCAGACTTTTTTCGTATGGGCACTTTTATTGATAGTACACACATGAAACTCTATTCCCTTTCGAAGTAATATCCTACGGCTGCAATGCGCTTGTTGTGCCGTTCTAACAACTTCTGGAAGACCCCATGGAAGTCCTCTTGTGTGAGTGTGTCAATGACCTTCGTCACAGCCTCTTTCACCTCCTCAATTGTCTCATAACGACACCCTCTGAGCTTAGGGAATAAGCAAAAGTCATAGGGAGCAAGGCCTGGACTATAGGGAGGCTGAGGAACCGCCTTGATGCCCATCTTGGTCAAACAGTCTGTGACAAGGATAGAGTAGTGAACTGGTGCATTAGACTGATGGAAATGCCACTGACCCGATTTGAAGAGTGATGGCCTCTTCCGACGGAAAATCTTTCTGAACTCCCTTAAAACGTCAACTTAGTAACCTTAATCCTTATCTTTTGGTCAATCAACTCTGGTGTACTAACTTCCTTATTCCTCCCACACCTCTCGTCATCCTTCACAGACTCCCAGCCTTCCGTGAATCTCTTGTGCCACTCAAAAACTGATGCTCGATTCATGCAAGATGCTCTAAAAGCAGTCTGAAGCATTCCATAGGTTTCTGTGGGATTTTTTTCCAAGTTTAAAACACAATATTATTGCATATTGTTCTTCTAAAGTGTCCTCAAGTTCAGTTTGCATTTTTGAAATCCACCAGCTGTGACAATCAGGATTTAGTAGTGTGCAGTCCAATGCATGCTGTAGCTGTTTATTTGAACCTGAAATCACGAAAATTAGTTAGTCATCTCATATGATGTATAGCAATAACATACTGAATTTTCAAGAGTGAACGTCAATTTTAAATGCCTGTACAAAAAATATCTGGAAACGTATTGAATCCACTACGTATCTATACAGTTGTCCCTCCACACCACACACACTTTTGTTTTCTAGATTTTGTTCTTTTGCTGGGTGTCATTATCTTGATATTTCTCCTAATGTCTGCAGTAACTAGTCTTTCTTTGCTATTTTTTCATAATTCTTGATTTCTCTAATTCTTGATTCTACGCTGTCCTCAATGCTGGCAAGTCTTCTTCCCTTTTGTTTTCTTAACACATATAATCTGTTTTAATCATTTCTTAGTTGTAAGGCCTTGAGCATCGTTATCAATGTCCTTGTCCGTTGTCCATTTAAAAACAGTCCTGAGTTGCTGATAAAGGGGACTGCCCTGGTGTTTATTCCTTTGATGGGATTTCTACTGCAGAGCTTCTTTTTGAGAAGTATTCTCGTTCCTCTGAGATATGGTTTTCTCATTCTATTTTTCATCTCAGTTCGCCTGATGTTGTCCGCTTCCACTATACCCAAGTACTTGTGATTTTCTTTTTCTCCGAGCGTACTCATTCTTTCCAGATTTGGTAGTTCTATTCCTTCTCTTCCTACTATTCTGTTTAGGAACATCCCGTGATGTAATGGTTATCGTCGTAGGAAATGGACACGGCGAAACGAGTTCAAATCCTGTATGACGCTATTTCCATTTCACATTTCACGAAAACCCTTCAGAAAGGTACGGATCCAATTATTCTCCCTCCAGCTATGGGTAAATAGTAGGGCAGACTAGGTTCTTTTGTCTTGGTTAAGCAACCAGTCTAGGAGAAGGAAAACTCTGAATTCAAACCTGTTAAACTCTCCTTAAAAGCTGACGTTGTGTTACTTTCTACCTGAGCAGCGGGGTTGGTAAATACTTTCTATTCTATTCCCCTCTTTTTGATTATTTTCTCAAATTCCGTTCATATATCCAGGCTGTATAAGAAGTTCCTAGTTCTTTATCATTTTCAACAAATATCTTTATATTATTAATACAAATTAGGTGGCAAATTGCTTACGGTTACTTAGTAAATTCGTATCCTCCTGTATATCACACAAGTATTTAATTCAATGGCATCATTACTCAAGAAATAGTTGTGGTAAGAGTGATTTTCCCCGGAATATGGCTCCTTCTACATCGGAAGCAGTGTCTCATCGACCGAAACAGACATCGACACGCGACTAGCAAAGGCATGGACAGCTATTGGTCCTATGAAAGTCAGACCTAACCGATAAAATGAAATGCAGTTTCTTCCAAGCAGCGATCGTGTCGATATATGGATGCACTACTTGGACGCTAACTAAACAGGTGGAGAAAAAGCTTGACGGCAATTACACAAGAATTCTGCGAGCAATATTGAAGAAGTCCTGGAGGCAACACCTCACAAAGCAGCAGCTGTACGGCCACCTACCACCCATCACGAAAACTATCCAAGTTCGACGAACCAGACATGCAGGACACACCTGGAGAAGGTGGGCCGAGCTCATAAGTGATGACTCCAATGGACCCCTTCACATGGCCGTGCAAAAGCAAGGTGGTCAGCTCGAACCTACATACAGCAGTTCTGTGAGGATACGGGGTGTAGCCCTGGGGACCTGCCGGAAGCAATGAACGATAGGGAGGGTTGGCGAGAGAGGGTCAGGGTTATCCGTGCTGATGGCACGACAAGATAATAATAATAATAATAATTATTATTATTATTATTATTATCAAGTTTTTCACGTCAGTGTTAGGTGATGGTTTTTCCATGGAGTTTGAGTGAAAGCAAGTCTTCTCAAGTCTCCAGGACTCGTCTCAGGATTCGTGCCGTTCTTAGCAATGCTGTCGTTTGTATAATCTGTACCCGTCCGCCAACTTCCAAGTCTTCCAGGCCTTTTAATAATCCTTTAGTTATTGTGCCTAACGCACCAATCACAATTGACACAATCATTACTTCCATGTTCCACAGTTTTTTCAATTCTCTAGCAAGGTCGAGGTACTTATCCTTCTTTTCACTTTCCTTCAGATTTATTCTGTGGTCCGCCGGGACAGCATTGTCGACAATTTTGCAAATTCTCTTTTTCTTTTGTTGATTATTATGAGGTCTTGTCTTCTGGCCGGGATTAGGTGATCCGTTTGTATATCAAAATTCCATAGAAGTTGATGCGAGTCATTTTTGAGGAGGTGCTGGGTTGTGCGTATACCATTTGTTTGTATGGTCGAATTGAAATTTACTACACATTTCCCTGTGGATCACCTTGCCGACCCAGTCGTGTCTCGCCTTGTACTCCTTCTGTGCTAATTTGCTTCATTCACTTATGATGTGATTGTTCGTTTCGTC
Source organism: Sepioteuthis lessoniana (assembly GCA_963585895.1). Lineage (NCBI taxonomy): Eukaryota > Metazoa > Mollusca > Cephalopoda > Myopsida > Loliginidae > Sepioteuthis > Sepioteuthis lessoniana. Next base: position 18,004,941 of record OY757932.1, on the reverse strand, counting down.
TCTGTCACCGCATAGCCTACATTTACTGTTTTGTTGCGTCTTATCTATTCCCGCTTTGATATGATTGGTTCTTATGGCGTTGTCCTGCGCTGCTATTAGGCAGGATTCCGTTTCTCTCTTAAGGTTCCCTTTTCTTAGCCAGGTTCAGGTTTTCTGGTGTGAAATGTTGTTTATTAGACTGATGGCTATAATTAGTCCTCGTTTAGAGTCTTCAGGACTCTTTTCAGTATTCCGGCTTATCTAAATAACGCTGTATTCTGAATGATCTCCACTTTTCTTCTATTTTTAATCTTCCTGTTCCTTTACCAAAACTTACGGGATTGTTCCAAGGGCACCAATTTCAATATCTATCGCTCTCACCATCATTTCCCAAAGGATTTTTTAGGTCTCTGGAAAAGTCTAAGTATTATTAAAATTATTATTAGTTCTTGATATATTTTCTCATCAGCGTTAGCTGATAGTCTCTCACTAGAGTTTGAGTGACAACAAGTCTGCACTATTCTCCTGGAATCTTCTCAGTATTCTTTCCAATCTCAACAATGTTGTAGTTTGGACTGTCTCCACTCGTTTTCTTATTTCCAAGTCCTGCGGTCCTTGTATCAAACTTTTGGTCACTGTACCAAGAGCAGCAATTACAATTCGTATCACCGTCACTTACATGTTGCATATTTTTTCTATTTCCAATCAAAGTTCCAGGTCCTTGGAGAGTTTTTCACCCTAGCGTTAGCTGATTGGTTTTCGCTGGATTTTGAGTGACAACATGTCTCCTCAAGTCTTCAAGACTCCTCTTCTAGCCGATCTTAAAGTTGCAGTTGTTTGGATGGTCTACACTATCCTCTTATTTTCAAGTCTTCCTGTCCTTTCACCAGTCCTTTGGGAATTGTTCCAAGTGCACTGATTACAATAGGTATCACCATTATCTTCACGTCCATAGATGTTTTGTTTTTTTTTTAGTTATATAGCAAGGTCTACGTATCTGTCTCTCTTTTCGCTTTCTTTTGATTTTAAACAGTAGTCTGCTAGGAGACCAAAGTTCACTATTCGTAAGGTTCTTTTTTTTTTTTTTGCAGACTATCACTATGTCTGGTCGTCTGGCCGGAATTAGGTGATCTGTTTGCTTCTCAAAATCCCAGAGAAAACGGTGGGTCTCATTTTTCAGTATAGACCCCAGATTGTGCATATACTACTTGTTCGTATGGTCGAATTTCAATTTCTTGCACAATTCCCTGGGGATTCTCTTTCCGACCCAATCGTGTCTAATCTAATACTCTTTTTTTGATAATTTGCTGCATTTGTTTATCACGTGATCGTTTCCTCTCCATCATGTCATAAACTACTTTTGCTATTTCGCTGCATCAAATCTATTTCTTCTTCAGCATATTTGTTCCTTACCCTATTTACCCAACCCCTCCGCTTGGGCAGGATATGACACAAGGTCAATTTTTATGCCGGGTTTAGCAGGTTTGAATTTAGAGTTTTCCTTCTCCTAGACTAGTTGCCTCACCAAGGCTGAAGAAATCAGTCTGTCCTACTACTTACCCATAGCTGGAGGGAGAATAATTGGATTCATACCTTTCCCAAGGGTATTAGTGCTCTGTGCAATGCAATCAGTCTCGTTCCGTATTTGAACTCGTGTCGCCGTGTCCATTTCCCTACGGCGATAACCATTACACCACGGGCACCTCCTGTATTTAACAACCCCTCCGCTCGGGCAGGATATGACACGAGGTCAATCTTTATGCGGAGTTTAACAGGTTTGAATTCAGAGTTTTCCTTCTCCTAGACTAGTTGCCTCACCAATGCTGAAGAACTCAGTCTGTCCTACTATTTACCTATAATGATAGATATATAATAATAGAATAATTGGATTTTTGGTCCTTACGGTTTTGCGTTTTGCTGCTCTTTGAAGAGATTCAGTTTCTTTCTTAACGTTTCACTCTATAAGCAATTTCCGACTCTTCTCGTAGGAGATTTCGCTAGTTTGCCACTTGAAATATCCGTACAATTGTTTTTCTTCGCATTTATGTTTTCTTGTTATTATTGTTATATTGATCCTTGTATTTTTTGTTTCGTTTCTGCTCGCTGTAATCAGTCTTTCTTTGCTTTTATGTAGACTTCTATACTGGCGAGTCCTCTTCCTACTTATTTACTTGAGACATATAGTCTGTGTATGCCATCTCTAGCCTGTAAGGCTTTTTGCATCGTTGTGTGTTTTCTTGTTCTCTTGTCTAGCTGTTGAAGTTCTTCCCTCATCCACTTCAAGAATGGTCCTGAGTATCTTACAAAAGGGACAGCCTAGGTGTTTATTCATTTGTTTATCCATTTGATTTGATAACAATACTTGCAACCATTTAACGGTGTACAAATAAAATATTTAGTGTTAGATAGCAATATTTGCAAACATTTAACTGTGTGTAGATAAAACTATTAGCGTTAGATAGCAATATTTGCAACCATTTAACTGTGTGCAAATAAAACTATTAGCGTTAGATTGCAATACTTACAAACATTTAACTGTTTTCAAACAAATGAGCTCTGGCTTCTTTAAAAATTGTTAACTACAAATTATTCATTTACAAATCATAAATATTTAATATAAATATGAAATCAGGATTAGGCATTTAATAGCTTACAAGGGTTGATATGCCGTTAAATATAACCAACCAATCAAATCAGGTTACTGAATAATTGGTAGAGTATCCAATTTAGATGAAAAAAATTCTGATCTAGTTTCAATTAATAAAAAGAAAAAAATTTCTTCAACTGAATTTTGATGTTTTAGCAAACCACAGTGTGCAAGTTTAAGTAGGAGAAAAGTTGGCTAATTAACTAGACCTTACCAGAGAGTTGTATAAACACGAAGGTGACGGTGATGCCAATAATAACAAGAGCACTTGGAACAGTTCCTAACAAACTGGAAAAGAGATCTGAAAAGACTCACTTTCACCCAGACTCCAGTGGAAACCCACTATAATATTTGCAAGTTTTGACCATGGAAATTCACCAGTCTTTGACAACTGAGGTTTTTCATTGTCTTATGCCTTTCCCCGACTAAATTAGCGTTATTTTATAGCTTTTTTTAAAATTTTGTTTTTATTCTTTTATTCAAATGGGAATATATCGTTTTGCATTTAACAAAGCAATTCAAAGAAGTCAAGCTTTCTATTCTGCTCAAGGCGATGTGGTAAAAACATTAATATTTACTGTCGATTTTATATCTTCCTTACAAACAGAAGGCTTTGTTATTGTCGTTGTGTACTGTCCAAAGTCCATTTTCTATTGGATCAACTGACACACGTGACTAGATTCACTTGCTTTCGCTTGACGCTTTCTTCTGCCAAACATCAAATTAGCTAGAAAACGACCATCAATGAAAAGAACAAAACGTCGTCTGCCTCTTTGAATACAGGGGTGATTGCATATGGCCACGGAGATAATAGTATTGATTCTCCTTAAAATGCTGGCGTCTTTCAAAAACCTTTAATAACAGCTAATAGAGCCGTCATCGCGTAGTTCTAATGGACTGTTTGAGCGAAAGGGTCGTTTTATTACGGCAGTCATTGAAATAAATAAAAACTACCATCTTTTTCTTTCTCAAATAATCCCAGGGTGCTTTGAGTTCTTTGTTAAAAGAACGGGCCATCACTTAATGAATGCGTCAGTTTGCTGAAGAAGAATTAGAAATTTTCATTATTAATTTACTATTTGTATGTTTTTCACAGCAGGTTTTACTACGGGGGCGGGCACTGGAGTCTGAGTGACAGCAAGTTTTGTTAGGTATCAGGATTTTCCTCAGTATCCTATCTGATCTTAACAGACATGTACTTTGGATTATCTCGATTTTTATTTTTATTTCCGATTCTTCTTGTCTCTTCCCAGACTTTTGGAAACCGTTCAAAAAATACCAAATGGTAAAACCTTCATCCTCATGTTCCAGAGCTTCTTCAGCTCTCAGGGAAAATCCCAGTTTTTGCCCACCATTTTGCGCTTTTTTAAATTTTTATTACGTGGTCCGCAAGAACCATAAAATCTTCTGGCATTTTTGTGCTGCTATTTGTAAAGACTCAATCTGTCTCTTGTGATTTCTTTTTTCTAAATCATATCCCGGTCATCTCACGGGCAATTTCCTTGGTTTGTCGATTTTTTTTTTCCTCTTTTGAGTTTTTCACACCAGCATCAGCTAATTGTCTTTAACTGAAGTTTGAGAGATAACAAGTTTTATCAAGTCTCCAGGACTCTTATCAGTATTCTGGCCGATCTAAGTAGTGATGTCGTTTGGGTGGTCTCCACTTGTGTTCTTATTTCCAGTTTTCCAGTCTCTTTACCAATCTTTTGGTGACTGTACTGAGCGCACCGACTACAATTGGTATCAAAGTTACTTACGTGTTCCTTAGTTTTTCTGTTCTCTAGCAAGATCTAGGTACTTAGCTTTCTTTCCCCCTTCCTTCAACTTTACTCAGTTCTCTGCCAGAATTGTAAAGTCCATAATTGTTGTTTTTATTTATTCAACACGAGTTTCCCCCACCAGTGTTAGCTGGAGGTCTTTCACTGGAATCGGAACGTTAGCAAGTCAGCTCAGTTCTCCAAGACTCTTTCAAGTATTCTAGCCGACCACAACAATTCTGTAGTCTGCATGGTCTCGAGTCTTCCTCTGATCTCCAGTTTCTCGAATCTCTTTTCCCAGTTTTTAGGGACTGTTCCAAGTACACCAACTACAAGTGGTATCACCGTCATCTTCTTTTTCCACAAGTCTTTTAGTTCTCTGCTAAAGTCCAAGCATTTGTCAATCTTGTTGTTTTTGATTTTAAGCCTTTGTCAGCAAGAACGGCAAAATCCACTCGATAGCAAAGTCTTTGTTAAATTATATTAAATCTGGACTTCTCACCAGGATGAGATGATCTTATTCTATCTCAAAATCGCAGAGATCTTTATAAGTTTAATCCTCTTGGAAGAAGTCTGGTTTATGTGTATAAGTAAAGTTGGCGACTTTAGTCGAGGGTGACCCGAAGGCTCCTTTTTCAATAGCTACTACACCGAGGTGTAGGAGAGGGCGAAACTGCATTCCCAAGATTGCACCACTTTATCTTTGATCTTCACCTTAAAATGCTGAGTGTTAAGCAGGGCAGTATCAAGTACCATTTTTTTCAGTCTTTGAACCTCGGTCTTCTGGACCGTTGGGGAGCAGTCTACTCATTAGGACAATGGTTGGTGATATGATCAAATTTCAAATTCTTGCACAGTTCCCAGTGGATCACCTTTTCCACCCAATTGTGTCTTGTCTTGTATTTATTTATGCTATCTTGATGAATTCACTTACCATGCAATTAATGTTTATCTCTTTCTCCACCTAAGCTACTCTTGCATCTGAATCATCTATAGGCGATGCACCCAAAACCAAAATATGAGTTTAGCAGTGAGGGTACTCATCAACTCATTGACACTACTTCTAAGTATTCTCTAATCTGGAATGGAGATGTGTATTTCATAACGGTTTGGAAAATAAAAAAATCTTGAACCCAAGCTCGAAAGCGGAGAGTGGCTGTTTGCTTTCCTTTTTGTGCCAAGTCCTGGCGGCAACACCCCACAAGGCACCAACTATACGGCCACCTGACTCCCATCATGAGAGTACAGCTGTCTGCTAGGATATTGAAGAAGGGGCTGGATAATTTCAGTCGACTGTTCTTGTGTTATAGCAGGAGTACTACAAGGGGACACGCTAGCCCCATACCTCTTTATCATCTGTCTAGACTACGTGCTTAGAACTTCGAATGATAAAATCAGAGAAAACGGCCTCGTGCTGAAAAAGAAAAGAAAAGAAGCAGAATGTACACCACAAAAACAATTACCGACGCCGACTACGCCGATGACATAGCGTCACTGGCGAACACACCCAACCAAGCCGAAACACTAGTGCATAGTTTGGAACGAGCCGCCGCAGGCATTGGACTCCATGTCAATGCACACAAAACTGAATATATGTGCTATAATCAAACACGGGACATTTCCACACTAGATTGAACCTCTCTGAAACTGGTAGATAAATTCACCTACCTAGGAAGCAGCATCTCATCAACCGAAAAAGACATCGACACACGGCTATCGATAGGCCTTCGATCATATGGAAATGAAGCCTGACAGATAAAATGAAACGTAGTTTCTTCCAGGCTGCGGTCGTGTCGATACTGCTATATGGATGCACTACTTGGACGCTAACAAAACGGCTGGAGAAGATGCTGGACGGCAATTACACAAGAATGTTGCGAGCAATATTGAACAAGTCCTGGCAGCAACACCCCACAAGGCACCAACTATACGGCCACCTGCCTCCCATCACGAAAACTATCCAAGCTACACGAATCAGACATGCAGGACACTGCTGTAGAAGCAGGGACGAGCTCATAAGTGATGTACTCCTATAGACCCCCACATATGCCCGAGGAAAAGTAGGACGACCTGCTCGAACATACATTCAGCAGCTATGTGAAGATACGGGATGTAGCCCTGAAGACCTGCCTGAGGCGATGGATGAGAGGGAGAAGTGGCGAGAGAGGATCAGGGATATCCGTGCTCGCGGCACGACATGATGATGATTAGTATTAGTCTTTCTCTTCTTTCTTCCGACAACAAGAACTATATAGTGGGACAGATTGGGTTCTTTAATCTTGGTATTGAAATCAGTTTTGAAATCGACCTTTTGTAGTACCTAGCTTGTAATGGAGAGTTTGGGCAAATGATTTTCGGATAAAGACTTGTAATTCTTATTATACGATGATCCTTAAATAAGTTTCAAGACGGGAGGAAACCCTGAAGACCTGCGAGAGTCGATGAACGATAGGGAGAAGTGACGAGAGAGAATCAGGGATATCCGTGCTTGCAGCACGACATGATGATGATGATGATGATTAATGGTATCAAAAGATTGTCTAAGTTTTGTAGTATATCAGAGCCTATTAGGTAAGTATTTCCCAATTAAAATAGGATTCAGTTTTTTATTTTTAAAATACTTTGGACAGTTTTTCGATATCTTGAACTCATCGAAATAGTCGTAGCCAATACTTTTCATACAATCTAATAAAAACAAATATTTTTTGCAGGCATTTTTTTCTAAGCAATCAACTGACTCCCCGCCAAGTCGATAGACACGAGATTGTTTTATAGAAGGGAAGTACCCACAAATGAAGACTCATGCGACGAGCAATAAATTCAACCCTCCAAGCAGGTATAACCTGCGGGGAAGGCCCTCTGAGACCGAGCGATCAATCTTTAACTACTCACCCGGCACAAATGTTTGTGGGCTTGCTTGAGGGCAAATAAGGCCGAAGGTCATTTTTCTCTAAAGCGAGTGACGATTTCAGAGCAAGTTGAGCCGTGTATAATACAAAAATGGTAAAATGTCCCACAATGGGGCCTCAATTTGCTACCAATTCTCCAAATGTTCGACGTCCTTCCAGCCTTTCATATATTTTCAACGCTATTCATTCTCTCTTGCAACTGAAGAAATCTAAGTTCTGAGTAATTCTCATAATGATCCACACAATGATCGTTTTCCATCTAGATCTAGATCATGAGAGTACAGCTGTCTGCTAGGATAATGAAGGAGGGGCTGGATAATTTCAGTCGACTGTTCTTGTGTTATAGCAGGAGTACTACAAGGGGACACGCTAGCCCCATACCTCTTTATCATCTGTCTAGACTACGTGCTTAGAACTTCGATTGATAAAATCAGAGAAAACGGCTTCGTGCTGAAAAAGAAAAGAAAAGAAGCAGAAGGTACCCCGCAAAAACAATTACCGAAGCCGACTACGCCGATGACATAGCGTTACTGGCGAATACACCCAACCAAGCCGAAACACTAGTGCATAGTTTGGAACGAGCCGCCGCAGGCATTGAACTCTATATCAATGCACACAATACTGAATATATGTACTATAATCAAACAGGTGACATCACCACACTAGACAAAACCCCTCTGAAACTAGTAGACAAATTTACCTACCTAAGAAGCAGCGTCTCATCAACCGAAAAAGACATCGACACACGGCTAACGAAGGCATGGACAACTATCGATAGGTTTTTCATCATATGAAAATCAGACCTAACCGAGAAAATGAAACACACTTTCTTCCAGGCTGCGGTCGTGTCGATACTGCTATATGGATGCACTACTTGGACGCTAACTAAACGGCTGGAGAAGATGCTTGACGGCAATTACACAAGAATGCTGCGAGCAATATTGAACAAGTCGTGGCAGCAACACCCCACAAGGCACCAACTATACGGCCACCTGCCTCCCATCACGAAAACTATCCAAGCTAGACGAATCAGACATGCAGGACACTGCTGAAGAAGCAGGGACGAGCTCATAAGTGATTTACTCCTATGGACCCCCGCATATAGCTAAGCAAAAACAGGACGACCCACTCGAACATACATCCAGCAGCTATGTGAGGATACGTGATGTAGCCCTGAAGACCTGCCAGAGGTGATGAATGATAGGGAGAAGTGGCGAGAGAGTGTCAGGGATATCCGTGAGAGTGGCACGACATGATGATGATGATGATGATGATGTTATTGTGTTCGAATATTCTTCGTATATTTACTTGCTGTTGATTATTCAAGGGCTGAAGATGCCAAGACGTTTATAGAAATAGTTGAATACAAAAGGCTTTGAAAACTGATTGTTCATGCCTTTTGGCAACTCTCTATCGCTCCCCTTCTGGTACATTTTGACGTAAACACATTTCGAAAGATGAAACGCAGATATAGATATTTGAAACCTAACAATAAATGTATGAAGAGAATAATTCCAATAGATATATGCAAAGCTATATATATATATATATATATATAGAGAGAGAGATGTTGGTTAGTTGGTTGGTTGGGTTTTATGATATATCAACCTATGTAGGTTATTTAACGCCAAATCTATTTTTATGTAAATAATCAGTACTATTTCAAACAATACAGTTTTGCATGAGTACACAGTTTAATTGTCAAAAACATTTATATTTCAAACTATTCAGTTTATTCCAGCAGTTTTATATAACATTTCAGTTTAGTGTAAGTACAGTTTCAATGTCAAAAACAGTTCAATTTCAAACAATTCAGTTTAGCAAAAGCACGCAGTTTAAATGTAAGTAGAGTTTAATTGTGAACAAAGTTCTATTTCTAGCTATTCAGTTTAGTCAAGCTGTCCTAATTCAACTAATTCAGTTTAGTATAAGTACAGGTTTGTTTACACAAAGTTAAATGTCAAAGCAGTTTTATGTTAAACAATTCCGTTTAGTGTAAATACAGTTCCAATGTCAAAAAACAGTTCTATTTGAAATAATTTAGTTGAGCATAAGCATGCAGTTTAAATGTAAGTACGGTTTAATTGTCAAAAACATTTCTATTTCCTGCTATTCAGTTTGATCAAACAATTCAGTTTAGCATAAGTATGCTGTTATTTCTATTTAACCCGTAGATAGAGTCCTATCGGGTGCTACCACGCCGAGCCAGATTGGACCTGGGAACAATGGCAATGAAGGGGTGCTCCGTATTCTCCAAAGCCCCAGCATTACTGGGACCTCACCATCAGACTGTTTAGTGCCATATCCAGGACACTCATTTAGAGGGGGAGTCTTACCCTTCTGCAGAGGTGCAGTCAGTGTATTCTACAGCCCCAGCCGACAGGGCAATACACAAAGAAAAATGTCAAAATAGTTTTATTTCGAGCAATTCAGTTTAGCATAAGTACACAGTTTAAATGTGAAAACCGTTCTATTCTAAATAATTCAATTTAGCATAAATACGCAGCTTAAATGCAAAAATCAGTATTGTGAAGGATATGACCCTTATTAAGTGCTGCCAATTCGGGCTAGAGTGGACAGGGGAGCTAAAGCAATAAAAGGGTACTCCAGCATTACTGGAACCTTCCACCAGATTGTTTAGTGTAATATTCAGGACACTCTTTGGGGGGACTTACCCCTCTGCAGAGGTGCAGTCGGTTTATTCTACAACCCCAGCCGACTGGGCAAAAGAGAGAGAGAGAGAGAGAGAGAGAGATAAAGAAGAGAGGATAGATAGATAGATAGATAGATAGATATGAAAGTTTGTTTTTCATATATATATATATATATATAAAAGTAAAGTAAAGTAAAGTTGGCGACCATAGTCGAGGGTAACCCGAAGGCTCCCTTTTCGATAGCTACTACACCAATGTGTAGGGGAGGGCGCTACTCCTTTCCTGGATTGCTCTACTTTACCCTTGATCCGTACCTTATAATGCTGAGTGCTAAGCAAGGAAGCATCAAGTACCATTTTTTGAGTCTTTGGTATGACTCGACCTAGGATTGAACCCAGGTCTCCCAGGCCATTGGCGAACACTCTAACCCCTAGGCCAATGTCCGGTAATATATATATATATATATATATTCACACATACAAATATTTCATATATATATATATATATATATATATATATATATATATATATATATATATATATATATATATATATATATATATATATATATATATATATATATATATATATATATATATATATATATATATATATATATTCACACATACACATATTTGTGAGTGTGTGTATTTGTGTGTGGGCATACTTGGATTAATTTGATATAGGATATGATAGATAGATAGATAGATATGAACAGACTGGGATAGATAGATAGATATGAACAGACTGGGATAGATAGATTGATAGATAGATTGATATGGACATAAGGAGATCGACTGATATAAGAAAAATCACTTGGCTTTATAGGAACAGAGGTTAATAAATAACTTTACACTGAAGACAGACAGGCAGATAGGCAGACAGACAGAAAGAGAGAGAGCGAGAGAGAGAGAGAGAGACAGAGAGAGAGAGATATTACCGATTCCAACTAAAAATAGAGGATGATAGGTATGGTTATATAACTTTAGAAATTACATCGTTCTTCGGAGGCCACTTGGATGGCCTTTTTATATTTCTTTTGCCTCAGTAGCGTCTAAGAATATCATTTGTCTACAAAATGCATTCAGAGCTGTCACTTTATCCAATTCCCATAATCGCATTTGCTTGCACTATTCCCCAATGTCCAAAACGGGCTATTCAAAGATTTTGATGTCCAGGTAAAGGCGGTAGAGGAGGGGTCGGATTATCAGTAGTGGGGAGGAGGGCGAAACGCTTTGCAAGGTGAGAGAGACAGGGAGAGAGAGAAAGAGAGCCTAGGCAGAAAGAACAGAGAGGAACTATTGCAAATGAGAATTCGAATGGGAGGATGCGTCTCCGTTTAGAAGGTTACGTGATTTTCCGTGAAAGGTCGAGATCTTGCATCTTCTTACGAGACTTCAAATTTAATGAAGGTCAACCATCATCTTTTGACATTCGAGTGAATTGATTTGCGAATCTTCTTTTTTTTTTTTCTAAATTCCGAATTTTCAGATGTGGCAGAGAACAAAATTATTTCCTCATTGTTCGCTTCGTCGAGAGACACTGACATTACAGGTTCGATTCGAAATAAAATTTTCTTTTTAAACTAGCGTCACTCTCTTAAATAATAGTGGAAGTGTTTATGACCAAAAAGAACGTGTAGTATCTGTTCACGCTGTCTGTTATCAAAATACTAATCTTCCCAGCGTTTTTAGAGAAATGATTATGGGCGCATGAAGTAAAATCAGTACTCGGGTTCAAATGCCTGATGAGGCAATTTGCGCTTCAATTCATGCTAATACCCTGAAGAAAAGCATGAAACCATCTATTCTCCAAAAGTGATAGGAAAAAAAGTTGGATAGATTCTCTGCCTTGGCTAAAAAAAAAGCCGAGAAGTTAAAATCCCAAATCAAACCAACATTACTCCGCTTAAAAAATGACTTGGGTCATATCTTGTACATTGGGGAGGGGGTGGGGTAAATACTTCGTACTCGTTCCGGCACAAACTTGAAAATATTGTCTAAAATAAAACGGGATTTCTACAAAACTGTGACTGTATCAGTATTACGGTATGGAGGCGAACGAAACGTATGGAGCTACATGGGAACTAAACAAGAATATTTCGTGGTGATTATAACAATTCCTGAAAGTAACAGCGCTTTTAAGGGCAGTTGTGTGGCCACTTGCCTCCCATCAAAAAACACCTTAGTAAAACGAACAAGGCATTCAGTGCACAGTTGGAGAAATAAGGACAAACTCATAAGTGGCGTTCTTTCATGGATTCCAGTGAATTGACACACCAGTGTTGACCGACCAGTAATGATTTACATGCATCAGTTTTGTGGGGACACGAAATGCTGTCTGGATGACCAGCCAAGAGCGAGGGATGATTGTCATAGTTAAAACCTTTTAACCACCACAGTTATTTCAAATATAATATTTCAAATACTACATTTCAAATACAATATTTCAAATACAATATTTCAAATACTATTTTTTCTTAATTTATGAAAAAACTAATAATAAACAGATAGCCGGATATTTCTATTTATTCATTCTTTTATTATTTTATTCTATGAGAATTTCTAATATCAGACTTAGCTGATTATGTTCCACTATAGTTTGTGTAAGAGCAAGTCTCCTCAAGTCTCCAGGTCTCTTCTCAGTATACTGACTGTTCGTAATAAAGCTGCAGTCTGATTAGTCTTCACTTGTCCTCTTATTTCCATGACCCAGTCGGCAGGGGCTGTAGAATTTACCGACTGCATCTCTACAGGGGAGTAAGACCCACCCCAACGAGTGTCAAGGGTATGACAGTAAACAATCTGATGGTGACGCACCAGTAATGCTGGAGCTTTGGGGAGTGTGGAGTACCCTTTTATTGCTATGGCTCCTAGGTCCACTCTTGCCCGGAGTGGTAGCAGCTGATAGGATCTATGGGTCAAACAGAACTGTGTACTTATGCTGAACTGATTTTTTTAAAAATATATCTGTTTTTGACATTGACACTGTACTTATGCTGAACTGAATTGTTTGGAATAGAACTGTTTTTGTGTAAGAATGGATTTGGCATTAATAACCTACAATGGTGAGTATGCCATAAAACCAAACCAAACCAAACCAAACCAAACCTTGCAAACCAAATCTTACTTTTGCGTCTTCTAGTTCCTTTACAAATTTTTCGGGGGATTGTTCTGAGTGCACCAATTACTATTGGTATTACCGTCAACTTCATTTTCCATATTTTTTTTTAGTTTTATTTTGATAACAAACAGTGGGAACAGATACCACACGCTATTTTCGGTAATAAATACTCCCGTTATTTTTTTTTACGAGAACGAGGCTAGTTTAAAGAGAAAATTTCATTTTGTATCTAATGTGAAATGTCAGTGTCTCCTGACAAAACGAAGAAGAAGAAAATAATTTTCTTCTCTGCTGCATCTTTCAATTTTATTTTACAGGACAGCAATGTACAAAATTCGCAACAGTTTTTTTTTTTTTTTTTTTTTTTGGCTGACTATCACGAGGTCTGGTCGTCCAGACGAAATTAGGATATCCGCTTTTATCCCAAAATCCCAAAGAATTTTGTGTGTCTCCCACTCCTGGACGGATTCTTGGTTATGCATATACCACTTGTTCGTACGGTCAAATTAAAATTTCTTGCACAATTCGCAGTGGTTCACCTTCCCCACCCATTCATGTCTACTCTTATAATCTTTTTGTACTAATTTGCTGCTTTTACTTAATATGTGATTGATCGTTTCGTCTCTATCACCGCATAACATCTGTTATATTTTGCGTCTTGTCTATTTTTGCTTCGACATAGTTGGTTTCTATGGTGTTGTTTCGTGTTGGTATTAGAAGAGATTCGCTGATGATTTTCCACTGGAGTCTGAGTAACAGCAAGTTTCCTCAAGTCTCCAGGACTCTTCTTAGTATTCTGGCTGATCTCAACAATACTGTAGTTTGGTTGGTCTCCATTTTCCCCCTAATTTCAAATTCCTGCTGTCCCGGTACCAGACTGTACCGAGCGCACCAATTACAATTGGTATTACCGTCACTTCCATGTTCCATTGGTTTTTTAGTCCTCTAGCAAGATCTAGGTTCTTATCTCTCTTTTCGTTTTCTTTCCGTTTTACCCTGTGATCAGCCGGAACGGCATAGTCGACTATTTGGCAGATTCTCTTAATTTTTCTTTTATTTCTTTTTTTTCTTTTTTTTTTTCTTTTTTTGCTGATTATCAATAGGTCTGGTCGAGATTTATTATTATTATTTATTACTCATTAGATTTTTTCAAATCAGCGTAAGCTGATGGTCTTTCACTCGAGTTTGAGTGAAAGCAAGTCTTCTCAACTCTCCAGGACTCTTCTCAGTATTCTGGCCGTTTTCAATAATGCTGTTGTTTGGATGGTCTCCACTCGATCACCAACTTCTAAATCTTCCAGGCCCTTTAATAATCCTTTAGTTACCGTGCCAAAGGCACTAATCACAATTAGTATAATTGTCACGTTCATGTTCCATAGTTTTTTTCAATTCTCTAGCAAGGTCTAGGTACTTATCTCTCTTTTCGCATTCTTTCAGTTTTATTCTGTGGTCAGCCGGGACAGCAGAGTCATCAATTTTGCAGATTTTCTTTTTTTTTTTTTTTTGTTGATTATTATAAGATCTGGTCTTTGGGCTGAGATTAGGTGATCCGTTTGTATATCAAAGTCCCACAGGAGTTTGTGAGTGTCATTTTCTAGGACAGGTGCTGGGTTGTGCATATACCATTTGTTGGCAGGGTCAAATTTAAATTTCTTGCACATTTCCCAGTGGATCACCTTGCCGACCCAGGCATGTCTAGCCTTGTACTCTTTTTGTGCTAATTTGCTGTATTCGCTTATTATGTGATTGATCGTTTCATCTCTGTCACCGCATAGCCTCCATTTACTGTTTTGTTGTGTCTTATCTATTCTCGCTTTGATATGATTGGTTCTTATGGCGTTGTTCTGTGCTACTATTAGGAGGGATTCCGTTTCTCTCTTAAGGTTTCCTTTTCTTAGCCAGGTGAAGGTTTTCTGGTGTGAGATGTTTATTAGACGTTTAAAGCGGCCATAGAGCATTTTTCCATCCCATTTTTATTTCCTAGTTGTTGTCATTCTATCGTCTATTGTGTTGTCCGTATCATTTCTGATGGTTGTAATTAGTCCTCGTTCGGGTTTTTCTATGTAGTCTTCGAGCTGTTGTATCGATGCGTCAACGGTTTCTTCGACGCTGGAAAGTCCTCCTCCTCCCTCTTTTCTAGATACATATAGTCTGTCAACACCGTCTCTGAGGTGTAATGCCTTATGCATATTATTATTATTATTATTATTGCAACTTTTTAAGACTAGTTCTGACATAGATTTTTCTCTAGAGTCTGAGTGACAGTAAGTTTCCTCATGTCTTCACGACTACTCTCAGTATTCTTAACCGTGCTATGGTCTGTATGGTGTCGATTCTTTCTCTGTGAGTTGCTTTGCCCACGATTTTAACTCACATCACCGATTTTTTTTCATACGACGATGACCGTTATGCTTAACGCGCCTCGACAACTTAATTTCTTCCCCACGAGTAGAACCCTGAATATTGCTGATATGATTTTTTTTTTACTTCTTCATGGATGGTGGCCTTACTAAGGAGAGAGAGGTCAGTCAACCCTGTTGCTCAACAATAGCTGGGGGTGTTATATAATTGCGGAAGGATATTTTATATTATTATTTTTCGTTTTATATATCTTATCTTTCGGTTTAGTTAGGCTTAGAACCTTTCGGCTTAGTGCATGGGTAGGTGCAGACATTAACGCAGGTTTTCACGCGTGCGCAGGGAGGATGTGACTATCACATATGTCACAATAAAAAACCCCAGATAGAAAATAGGATGTGAATGACGTCATGCCCGGAAGGGATGGGCTGGGATTCTTAGTGATTTTGAATAAAATCAGACAGGTGAGATTTGGACTTAGACGAAGCGAGTTGATTTTTCGGACCTGGCCGAGGCCAGTGCAGCTTGTGGACTGCGGGGCGCGTGCGCGCGTTGGTTGGGTCAGTGAGTTGAGAATTGACGATGGACGAACAGTCAGCATAGAAAAATTCTGTCTTTCTCTCCACGTGTCGAAAAACCTAAACTTAAAGAAGGTAATAAAAGTTTCGTAGCTGATCCAAGAAAGTCGTCAGTGTTTTGCGTGTTTTTCGGATTTCTATGCGTATGAACATTATGAACGTTTTTATGCATCTGAACGTTTTTCCGTATTCATAGACTATGGCTATGTTACAGGGGTGGAGAACAGAATTTAACCCTTTCCCAAGAGCAGGAGCGCGAAGTAAAACTCAGCTCCGCCCAGGATTTGAACTTATTTCGCCGATTCGATTTCTGTAAGGCACGTCTGGAAAAAATGTATCATTTCTTCCAAATGCAAGAAAAATAAGACGATTATGGAAAGCTGATTTAATTGTTTTAATTTTAATTTCATTTTCTTATTCAAAGCGCTACCAGATAAAAAAAAAATGCCATGCAACTGGTTCAGTTTAGTTTCTTTGTTTAATTGCATATCAATCTTTGTGGGTTATTTAATGCCAAATATAAAGTTGTTGTACCGGATAGGGTCATATCTATGGGTCAAATAGAACTAAACTCTGTGTATATGTGCTAAATTAAATTGCTTGAAATGGAACAGTTTTAAACTTGAAACTGTGTACTCACACTAAATTGAATTGTTTGAAATAGAACTGTTTTGTATGCTGAATTTAATTGTTTGAAATAGAACTGTTTTTCGGAATTTGTAACTCTGTACTTATGCTAAAGTGAATAGTTTGAAATAGAACTGGTTATATGTGTAAAAATTTGATTTAGGATTAAATAACTTACAATGGTTGATATGTCCTAAAACCTAACCAAACCAAGTCATGTATTCAATATATATGTATAAACAGTATTTGGCATTAAATAACTTACAATGGTTGATATGCCATACAACCCAACGAAAGCAAATCCTATATATTTAATATATATGTATAAACAGTATTTGGCATTAAATAACTTACAATGGTTGATATGCCATACAACCCAACGAAAGCAAATCCTATATATTTAATATATATGTATAAACAGTATTTGGCATTAAATAACTTACAATGGTTGATATGCCATACAACCCAACGAAAGCAAATCCTATATATTTAATATATATGTATAAATAGTATTTGGAATTAAATCACCTACAATGGTTGATATGCCATATAACCCAACGAAAGCAAATCCTATATATTTAATATATATGTATAAACAGTATTTGGCATTAAATAACTTACAATGGTTGAGATGCAATAAAACAAAACCAAACTAAGCAAAAAGAGTCTTTGCCTGGATGTAAGCATATGGTTTTGTATGCTAGAACTAGCGTACAATTCTTGGGACAAATATTAGGAAGGGGCATGTTAGCGATAATCAGTAATTAGCTAGATATGAACAATACTCATTAGAAGAAATCAATAATTATTTCTCATAGACCAGAAAATATCACTTGTATAGATATTTTCTTGTTTGGGTTTTATAGCATATCAACCTTTGTAGGTTATTTAATGCTAGATCAGGTTTCATTGAAACAATCAGTGCTATTCCAAACAATTCAGTTTAGCCCAAGTCTACAGTTTAATTGTCAAAAAATGTCTATTTCGGTCTATTCGATTTAGTCAAACAGTTCTAATTAAAACAATGCAGTTGAGTACAAGTGTAGGTTTTTTTTAAAACAGTTCAATTTCAAACACTTCAGTTTAGCGTAAGTACAGCTGCAATATCAAAAACAGTTCTATTTCAAGCAATTCAGTTTTGCATAAGTACGCTGTTTAAATATCGAAGCAGTTCTATTTCAAGCAATTTAGTTTAGCATAATACGGTGTTTAGTTCTATTTGACCCATAGATACGATCCTATCAGGTGCTACCACTCTAGGCCAGAGTGGACCAGGGAGGATTAGCAATGAAGAGGGATCTCTGCATTACCCAAAACTGCAGCATTACTGAGGCCTCATCATCATATTATTTATTATCATGTCCAGTATACTCATTGAGGGGGTCTTACCCCTCTGCAGGAAAGCAGTCGATGTATTTTATAGGACCAGCCGACTGGGCAACTGTATAAATGAAACAGTCATTGCAGTATTTAGTAAAATTCTCAACGAAGCATAAAATACTTCCTCTAAAAAATAATGAATTTCCAAAAGTTTTATTTTACGATGCTTTCATAATAATCCATTGCCTTAATTTCGTCAGTTTCTTATATGTTGACGTTTGACAGATTGATTAGGGATTTCTAAAACGGATATTGTAACTGTGTAAACAAAGTACAGCGCATATGAATCATGTGAATTGAGATCTGGAAGGTTATATGTGAGGGTATTCAAAAAATTATACAAAATCAAGAGTCAGGTGGTCAGTCATTCAGAGAGCAGGCAGCGGTGGGGGGGGGTTCAGGTGGCCAATTGGCTAAAAACCGGCTCTGTATCAAATCTTTCGTGAAAGAAGCTGGGCTCTGAATATGTCTGTCCCAACGTGGTGTCAGTCATAGCAATCACCAGTCTCTCTCTCTCACTCATGCACATAATTATTACGATGTTTTGAATAAAGGTGGATATATTTTATCAACAAATATTGTCGTTTCTTCATTCCGGCTACATATCAAAATAACCAATAGGAAGTTGGTATGCCGTGAAACAAATGTACGAAAAATCCTATTAATAATTATAATTAAAATCAGTCTTAAAATTGAATGAAATTTCAGAATTGAATAAGCCATAAGTAGTTGATATGGCATTAAACAAACAAAAGATAATTTTATTAAAATTTAGAAATTAAGCAAATTTCAACATTATCACGATGACGCAATACTGACACACGATATCCCAAAAAATTTCGACTTCCGGCTGGGGCAATAGAATACACCGACTGGTTCTCTGCAGTGGGGTACGACCCCCCCACTCAACAAATTTCTTGGATATGATATTAAAAAATCTGATGGTGACATTCTAGTAATACTGGGGCATTGGGGAATGCAGAGTACCCTATCAATAACGTCACCCACCGGTCAACTCTGGCCACGAATGGTAGTATCTACTGGGTCTTATGTCTAGGTCAAATAGAACTAAACTGAGTACTTATGCTAAACTGAAGAGCTTGAATAGAACTGTTTTGACATTTAAACTGCGTACTTATTTAAAACTGAAGTGTTTGAAATAGGACTATTTTCATATTTAATTGAGTCTAAACAAAAGGCTATTCTTATACTACATTGAATTGTTTGAAATAGAACTGTTCATATGTTTTAAAAACTGATTTGGCATTAAAAACCTACAATGTTTGATATGCCGTAAAATCAAACCAAACCAAACCAAACAATTCTTCTTTTATTGATCATTTGATTTTTCATAGATGAATATTCGCTTCATTTATATTCACAGCATATATATATATATATATATATATATATATATATATATAATGATTGAAGCGTTTTTAACAAAATTTATGGCCAGTAAATGTGTTGCAAATTCATCATATATATATATATATATATATATATATATATATATATATATATATGTATATGATGAATATATATATATATATATATATATATGATGAATTTCCAACACATTTACATATGCCATAGATTTTCTTAAAAACGAATCAATCATTTGAATTTAACAGATATTAGTTAAAAAAATGTTAACAACTACGCTAAAAATTGGGTTTTTCAACCAAAGCCTAAATCAAATAGACAGTCTGTAGATAGAAAACACACTCTCCGGTAAAATATCCTGGCAGAGTGGGTTGTAAAGGTTATGTTGACAGTTTTCTGAAATATGAAAAGAGACAGCTCTTTCGGTTTCCTTTAAAAATTTCAGCTGTAAATGATTTATCCCATTACGAACTCCTTTGGTGAGTAATGTTTACCTTATTTATTGAATGATCCTTATATATATATATATATATATATATATATATATATATATATTGAGGTCGTATTTAGGCACCAGTCGTTCATTTAAGCATGTTTCATTAAATAATAATAATAACATTTTCTCTGTAAGATTTATTTAAGATCCTTTCAAGTTTCATGATAAGTGTCTTAGTTTCAGGTTGGAATTTGTAGATGAATTTCCTAAAATTGTCCCGAATGCTCTTGGACCCTTCATAGGCCATCATCAGAGGTTTCTTGCTGAAACTAAGACACTTATCAGAAAACTTGAAAGGATTTTAAATAAATTATACTGACAAAATTTGTCTTCATTATTTAATGAAACACACACACACACACACACACACACACACACACACACACACATACATATATATATATATATATATATATATATATATATATATATATATATATATATATACAGAACTCTAGAGTGTCGAATTTGCTTCTCAATAAATCTTTCCTCCTACTTGGATTACTGTGTTATCAATTTTTCTTCATATATATATATATATATATATATATATATATATATATATATATATATATATATATATATATATATAAGTAAAGTTGGCAACCGTAGTCGAGGGTGACCCGAAGGTTCCCTTTTTCGATAGCTACTACACTAAGGTATAGGGGATGGCGCTACTCCCTTCGCTGGATTCCTCGACTCTACCCTTGAAACTTACCTCATAATGCTGAGTGTTAAGCAAGGTAGCATCAAGTACCATTTTTTGAGTCTTTGGTATGACTCGACCTGTGATTGAACCGAGGTCTTACGGGTGATTGGTGAACACTCTAACCATTATACTAATTTTCGGTTTTTATATATATATATATATATATATATATATATATATTATTCTAATTTGCTTTTATTAAATCTACAAGCATGTCAGATAATTTTGACTAACCCTATATATATATATATATATATGCACACATATATATATATATATATATATATATATATATATATATAGGGTTAGTCAAAATTATCAGACACGTTTGTAGATTTAATAAAAGCAAATTAGAATGAATAAAGAAAAACGTAGTTTTATTTTCCAAATTTACATATGCTATTTTGTGTAAGTCATCTTAAAAATTGCATCATTCAAATGTTTGCTGTTCTTGTCCTCACACTGACGAAGAAGTTCGTGAAAGTTGTCCATAACTCAATGCATTATTTAATGGGGGATGCCAACAATTTTCTGATCCAGTAGCTCTGAAGTTAGTAATCCATGATATGGTGTTTTCAAGTTGGTACGGGATCATGTCTACCAATCCCAAAATGCTCACAGAATTCTCTTTGCGTTGCAGTTACTGACTCATTCTTGATAAACGTTTCCACAATGAAAGTGCAATGGTGGTCAGTCTAATCAATATGGATAACCTGAAACTAAATTTTAGAAAATGGCATCTAACTTACATTTGAAAAGAAAACACTTTTTTCATTATTTAGTCTAATTTGCTTTTAATAAACCTACAAAAGCGTCAGATAATTTTGACCCACCCTATATATATATATGTGTGTGTGTGTGTGTGTGTGTGTGTGTGTGTATCTTCAAGTTACGCTGAAATAATGGAGATCCCAGACTCTTTCTCTCTCTCTCTCTCTCTCACACACACACACACACATACACACACACACAATCCATCCCAATCATCCATCTTTCCAAGACAGTCTTCTAAACCGCTTCTTGTGTCCTCACAGAGCTGATTTATGTAAGTCTTTGCTGGTCGGACAGTAAGAAGTCTATGTGTTGGCCACGAAGGATGTACGTCACTTATGTGTTTGCCCTTTCTTCCCCTGCAGGACCCCGCATGTCTTCGTCTTATTTAAATGGTTTGTGTAATTTGAGGCAAGTGGCCGCACAGCTACTGTTTTGTCGAGTGTTACTCTTAGAATGCACCACATGGACGTTTACAAAACGTTAGATAGAAACAACAACAAGAATGCTGTGCATCATCTTAAACAAATCCTGGATAAAACATATACATATATATATATATATATATATATATATAGAGAGAGAGAGAGAGTGAGTGTGTGTGTGAAAGACAGACAGTGAAAGACAAACAGATGAAGAGAGAATTATATATATATATATATATGCGTGTATGTGTGTGTATGTGTGTGTGGATAGATAGATATATGCACACAAACACATATAAACACTTGAGCAAAATAAGTCGAATAAAACAAACAGAAAGGAGGTAAAACACTGAATAGAAAACTCTTTAGTGAGTAATATTTTTTGAAAAAAGTAAATTTTTCTTTTAGCAATTTTACTTGCATCATTTACACGGGTGATAAAGAAGTGGGTGAGAGCAAGTTATGTAACAAAAGAGAGAGAAAGAGATGGAGATAAGGAGAGGGAGAAGGAGAGGGAGAAAGAGAGAAATTATCAGATTGAGATAGATAGATAGATAGATAGATAGATATGAACAAACTGCGTAAGGTAGAGAGATACAGAGAGATTAAAACAGATATGAATGCAAAAGGGAAAGAGATAGATAGATAGATAGATAGATAGATAGTGAAGTGACTTAGATAGATAGATAGATAGATAGATAGATAGATAGATAGATAGATAGATAGCGAAGAGACTTAGATAGATAGATAGATAGATAGATAGATAGATAGATAGATAGATAGTGAAGAGACTTAGATAGATAGATAGCGAAGAGACTTAGATAGATAGATAGATAGATAGATAGATAGATAGCGAAGAGACTTAGATAGATAGATAGATAGATAGCGAAGAGACTTAGATAGATAGATAGATAGATAGATAGTGAAGAGACTTAGATAGATAGATAGATAGATAGATAGATAGCGAAGAGACTTAGATAGATAGATAGATAGATAGATAGCGAAGAGATTTAGATAGATAGATAGATAGATAGTGAAGAGACTTAGATAGATAGATAGATAGATAGATAGTAAAGTGACTTAGATAGATAGATAGATAGATAGATAGTGAAGTGACTTAGATAGATAGATAGATAGATAGATAGATAGATAGATAGATAGATAGCGAAGAGACTTAGATAGATAGATAGATAGATAGATAGATAGATAGCGAAGAGACTTAGATAGATAGATAGATAGATAGTGAAGAGACTTAGATAGATAGATAGATAGATAGATAGATAGTGAAGAGACTTAGATAGATAGATAGATAGATAGATATGAACAAACTGCAGAAGGTAGAGAGATACAGAGAGATTAAAACAGATATGAATGCAAAAGAGAAATAGATAGATAGATAACTCTAAAGGGAGAGGAAGAGAAGGAGTTACATATCAACACATTCATACAACATGAGAGAGAGAAAGAGAGAAAGAGAGAGTTTTTAAAGACCTGAAATGCACAAAATATAGACGTTTAGCGCGCTTTAATTTTATGTAGTTGAATTAGGGAAAAATGAAATAAAAGAAAGAAGAAAGACTGTTTCGATAGAAAAACTTCCTCTCGGGTTTGAACATGAGCGGCTTTCTCGTATTTCAAATAACATCTGCCGTAATCGTGTCATCTCGCTGCTGATCTATGCATTTTGCAAAGCGCACTTCACCTGCGCTGCAGTTCCGTTCGCATGAACGAACATAAGTGCTGAGAATTTAAACGACAAAATAACTAAAAGGTGCAAATTAGAAGATTAATCACTTTTTTGACAAGTGCCTCTCCACAAAGAGTAGAAAAAACGAACGAAGTACCGTCAAGGAGCCATGAAATAAGAAGTTCCATTCATGGCAGATGGAGAAATGCGTTTTGTCAATGGCATTCCGTCCAAAAAAACCTACAAATCGCTTCGATTCGGTTTCTTTGTTTAATGGCATATCAACCTTTGTAGGTTATTTAATGCCAAAGCCGTTCTCCTAGAAGAACAGTAGTGGTACTATTTAACCCATAGCTGGGAGGATAAGAGGGTTCATACCTTTCCCAAGGGTATTTGTCCGAAAGTGAATGTATTGCTTTCTTTGTTTAACGGCATATCAACTCTTTTTAGGTTATTTAATGCCAAAGCCATTCTCCTAGAAGAACAGTAGTGGTACTATTTAACCCATAACTGGGAGGATATGGGGGTTCATACCTTTCCCAAGGGTATTTGTCCGAAAGTGAATGTATCTGTTTCTTTGTTTAACGGCATATCAACTCTTTTTAGATTATCTAATGCCAAAGCCGTTCTCCTACAAGAACAGTAGGGGTACTATTTAACCCATAGCTGGGAGGATAAGGGGGTTCATACCTTTCCCAAGGGTATTTGCCCGAAAGTGTACGTAATAACGCGACTGGAGTACGAACTCGCGTACTACGATTCCGTAGTCCACCGATTTAACCATTACACCACGAGGACACCCCCAAATCGCTTCGAGGAGGAATCATTCTAAACCTATCGATTTTAAATGATTTTGAACTTTATTGATATATTGGTTCTTGTACAGTTGATATTGCGACTAAATATGAAGTGTTCCATAGTTTTAAATGATTGTTAACTTAATTACCACTTAAACTCTGAAAAAGAATTGGTATTGTACCAAAATAGAGAGTATTTCCTTATTTAAAATGAACGTGAACTTTATCATTACATTTATATTGTAGAGAAATATGATATGTTTGCCAGTTTAAAATTATTGCGAACTTTATTAATAAACTGGCTCTTAAAAAATTGGAATTGTTGAAAAGTATGACATGTTTCTTTGTTTAAAATTATTGGTTGGTTGGTTGAGTTTTATGGCATTTCAACCTTTGTAGATTATTTAACACCAAATCCATTTATTTGAAAATAATTCTTGTTCAAACAATTCAGTTTTGCGTAAGTACGCAGTTTAACTGTAAGTACAGTTTAATTGTGAAAAACCATTTCTATTTCAAGCTATTCAGTTTAGTCTAGCAGTTCTAATTTAGCTAATTCAGTTTAATATAAGTACAGGTTTTGTTTGCCCACAGTTAAATGTCAAAACAGTTCTATATTAAACAAATCCGTTTAGTGTAAGTACAGTTTCAATATCAAAAAACCGTTCCATTTCTAATAATTCAGTTTAGCATAAGCACGCATTTTAAATGTAAGAACGGTCTAATTGTCCAAAACATTTCTATTTCAACTTATTCAGTTTAGTCAAACAATTCAGTTAAGCATAAGTCTGCTATTAGATCTATTTGACCCATAGATAGGGCCCTATCGAGTGCCACCACGCCGGGCCAGAGTGCTGAAGACCTTTTTGCCCCCATCTATGGCTTAAATAGTATCGCTGATATTTTTTTCTTCTTGAATGCCTTTGGCATCATATCCCCTGCAAAGGTTGATATGCCATTAAACAAAGAAACCAAAGCAACTGTTTTTTTTTTTTTCATATTCTTCATTAGTGGTGTTGTATTTCAGGGGAGAAAATAGCAACAACACATCTTGTATCAAAATATAAACTCCCTTTTTATCTACGAAAGGTCAAAATTGTCGCATGAGAGAAAGCGATATATATATATATATATATATAGTGTGTGTGTGTGTGTGTGTGAGAGAGAGAGAGAGAGAGAGAGAGAGAGAGAGAGAGAGAGAGTGAGAAAGTCCGTCAAGAAATGCTAAGATACGATATTTTCAGATTCACACTAGGTGGGGACACTTCTCCGGAAAGTTTTGCTTCTTCGTGCTTCTTTCACTGGAGACTGATACAGAGCCAGTTCTATACTCGAGGCCGTTTGCTCCGCCCTTGGACCAGCGCCCAAAACAATACGACAGATCACTGCGTACCACTCACAGTATACAGCTGACTGACTGCTCTTTCGTCGGGCTTGAAAACTTCCGTTGTTATATATTTTTCGGACGCCTACGCACGCTTCCGGAAGGTGATAAGTAAAACGATGAGATAACGTAGTTGTATAGCCAATGTAATAATTATATTTGTTTTTCGGGAGGCACTCTCTTAGATGAGAAGATGTAAAAAATCTATGAGTAAACCTTTTTCCAACCGAACATTTTTAAAACAAAACGCTGGAAACGTTCTAACCGACAACATCAAAACAAAACGTTACAAATTATTAAAACAGTAAAAACCCAACTGTCAACTCAACACTACCCCTGACGACGATCAAAAGGGTGGTCGAAAGCGCTTGGGCAGAAGATGTATGACAATTCATATACCATCTTGATCCCGACAAAAGAAAAATACAAGCAAACTTGAAAAAATAGAATTAGAAATAATAAACAATGTTCCATCGTCTTTAAGAAAACTTGCTTAAATATATATATTATATCAATTAATTCTACAGATATAAGTAAAGATAGCAACCGTAGTCAAGGGTGACCCGAAGGGTCCCTTTCGGTAGCTACTATACCAAGTTGTAGGGGAGGGCGCTGCTCCTTTCCCGGGAGTGCTCCACTTTATCCTTGATCCTTACCTTATAATGCTGAGTGCTAAGCAAAGTAGCATCAGGTAACATTTTTTGAGTCTTTGGTATGACTCGATCTGGGATTGAACCAAGGTCTCCCGGGCCATTGGCGAACACTCTAACCATTATACCAATGCCCGGTTTTATCTAAATTGAGTGCTCAATATTAAGTTTATAATATTTGTAGACATATATAAAGAAGCTTACGTTTATTGATATTAAATTTAAAAAGAAAAAATACCGAAGAAAGAACAGAAGTGAAGAATCAGTGATATAATTACGCAATTTTTTATGCATTGGGGGCTTTTCTTAACAAGAATATAATGAATTTCCTTTCTTTTTCTTAAACAAATATTTAAATTATGATGCGCTGAACCTTGCATAAGCCAAATGTATTCCACCGAATTAATGGTTAAATGAAAAGAATTTTTCAAATCCATCCGAAGATTCCGTCAAGAACGGATGAAGAAATTTATAATGAAATATACTTATTATTTTCTTATTTCTCATATATATATATATATATATAGTCATCCACAGACAGACTGTTTCGTTCTATCAGAACTCTTCAGTGTGGCTAGACACGCAGGACGCTCGAAGCCGGGATCGAAACCCGTATTTACGAGGAGTAATTTTGTATCAGCTCTCATTAAAACACTCCATCACTTTAGTAGCGATCCTCAAGATTTTCTCTCTTCCAGGAAATATTTTTCAAATCCATCCGAAGATTCCGTCAAGAACGGATGAAAAAAATGTATGATGGAATATACTTATAAATTTTCTTATTTCTTATATATATATATATATATATATATATATATATATATTTCAGCGAGGAGTAATTTTGTATCACCTCTCATTAAAACACTCCATCACTTTAGTAGCGGTCCTCAGGATTTTCTCTCTTCCAGGAAATATTTTTTCATCATATTTTCCTCTGCATGGCTTGAAATAAATATATCATATATTGAAATGTTTTTTGTCTGACTTGTCATTAGTTTATTTACGACTTGATAAAAAAAATCGATGTAAATATATTAATTTCAAACTTTTTACCAGTGGTGGTATTATATCGTCCTGGAGAAATCTAATTAATTATTCAACACTACAAACGTCTTTATTTGTATTGAAACTTGTGTAATATTAAAATTTCAAAATCAACACCTTTTAAATTTCCTCGTATATATATATATATATATATATGTGTGTGTGTGTGTGTGCGAGTGTGTATATATATATATATATATAAGGGCATTATCAATCAAGACGATCATTATATATATATATATATATAATGATTGCCATATCTTGATGTATAATGCCCGTTATTACGACCAAAACTACAGCTCAAACATCAAACCCAATCAGCAGAGACTCTAGAATACACCAACTGTTTATCTACCAAGGGGTAAGACCCCACCACCAACAACAATAAGGAGTTTTCTGGATAGTACATTAAACCAACTGATCGCGAACTTTCAGTCCTGGATTATCAAGGAAATATGGAATACCCCTTCATGAACATTGCTTCCCGGTTCACTCTGACTCGAAGTTGGACCATATGACAGGGTCTTAATTAGACGTCGAATAGAACTGTTTGACTTTTAAACAAAGAACTTACAATAAATCGAATTATAAGAAATAGAAATGTTTGACAATTTAACTGTGTAAACAAATGCCTGCTGACCGATAAAATAAAACGCAGTTTCTTCCAAGCAGCGGTCGTGTCGATACTGCTATATGGATGCACTACATGGGCGCTAACTAAACGAATCGAGAAAAGGCTTGAAGGTAACTACACAAGAATGCTACGAGCAATATTGAACAAGTTCTGGAGTAAGTACCCAACAAAGCATCAGTTGTACGGCTACCTACCACCCATCACGAAAACTATCAAAGTTTGACAAACAAGACATGCGGGACACTGCTGGAGAAGTAGGGACGAGCTCATAAGTGATGTACTCATGTGGACCCATTCACATGGATGAGCAAAGGCAGGACGACCAGCTGGAACCTACATACAGCAGCTCTGTGCCGATACGGGATGTAGCCTTGATTAAGTACCGGAAGCAATGGACGATAGAGAAGGTAGGCGGGAGAAAGTCAGGGATATTCGTGCTGATGGTGTGACATGATGATGTTAGTGATGCATAGCAATACTTGCAACAATTTAACTATGTACCAATAAATAAGTAATGTCGAATAGAAATATTAGTGTTGATTGGTAATACTTAAAACACTTTATATTTGTGCTTCAATTGATTATTTATTATTAAATGTTGTTTATTTATTAATAAATGTTATTTTATATAAGTTTTGTGTTTTGGTTAGTGAATGCTGGTAATATTAAATAAAGGATAAACCACAAAATGAGAGGAAATAGAGATATATTCTCAGAAAAAAGTATATACAATAGAGAGACTATTAGTAGACTAGAACATAGGATTAGTGAACGCTTGTAATATTAAATAAAGGACAAACCACGATATGAGAGGAAATAGAGATATTTTCACAGGAAAAAGTATATACAATAGAGAGACTATTAGTAGACAAGAACATAGGATTAGTGAACGCTTGTAATATTAAATAAAGGACAAACCACGATATGAGAGGAAATAGAGATATTTTCACAGGAAAAAGTATATAAAATAGAGAGACTCTTAGTAGACAAGAACATAGGATTAGTGAACGCTTGTAATATTAAATAAAGGACAAACCACGATATGAGAGGAAATAGAGAGATATTCTCAGGAAAAAAAGTATATACAATAGAGAGACTATTAGTAGACAAGAACATATGATTAGTGAATACAAAATAAAGATATAGTCCAACGATAGTATTGGCTTCCATTCTTACGTTAGCCTGTAAGGTGATTTAGTGCGATCTCCAGTCTCCAACGCTCTAATACTATTCCTATAAGAAGCTTCTCTTCACCTTCTAGTCTGCCCTGGTATTAGTAGCTACTGCTATATATGGCAGAATGACTAGTTCATTGTGTGGAAAAAGGTGGGTGATACCCAACAATAACGATGCTTGAAAGCAATTTACTGAGCGCAGTCAGAACAATTCATGTTAAATAGTAATTTTTGTAACCATTTACTGAGTGCAAATAACTGTAATATTTATGGGCTAACAGAATAGCTGCGACTCATTTGAAAATAAGATGAATAAGAAACTTTTCACTTACTAATCGTATAACAAGTGTATAACCAGTGTATAACCATTTAAATGTATGCAAGTAAATGAGTTCTGGTTCGTTAGGAAATGTTATTCCCAAACTATGCGTTTACAAATCATATATAATATGTATAAAGAAGATTTGGCATTAGATAAACCACAAGGGCTGATATGCCATAAAAAAAAGCCAACCAACCAACCAACTAACACAAACATTCTGATCAATAGCAAATATTAGTTGTGAAAAATAAAATAGAGACGTATGATAAGATATATATATATATATATATATAGTAGTTGGTAAGTTTTATTTCCATCCTGTTACGCATTTTTGAAATTTCTTAAAACACGAAAAAAAATTATATATATATAAATATATATATATATAACAGAGTTGGTTGCCACTAAATCACTTTGTGGGTTTGTGTCGAACCAAGTGCAATATAATAAAGAGAGTTCTCAATATCTAGGATAGGGCTTTTATATGATAATAATAAATATATTATATATATATATATATATATATATATATATATATATATATTCAATTCATGGAATTTAGACTGCGACCCCTGGGTTTCATGGAGTTTTTTTGCAAAACAACAATCCTCAGGCAGTTAAGAAAATGAAATGAATCGAAAATCGAAATAATACGGTCAAAAAACCGTTGGGATTTTGTAGGAATCTTTACGTGTGGTTGTAAGTATGAGAGTGTGTGTGAGTGTGTTTGTATGCGTGTTTGTATGCGTGTGTGTGTTATAGTTGCGTATTAATGTGTGTTTGTATGAGTTTAAGTGAAGCTACAAACGCAGCGCGTTGTTTTAACCGGATATGAATTCGTAGGTGTATCTTAATTTTTCGTTACATTTTTTTATTTCTGTATGAGTAGGTGACTATAGCTAAGGAACAAAACATCATCATTGCATGTTGAGGGGACTGCAAAAAACTCCACGAAACTCAGGGGTCGCAAGCTAAATTCCATGAATTAAATATATGTATCTAATATATATTCATTTGTTATTAAATATATATATACATATATATATATATATATATATATATATATATATATAAAGAAAAAGACATCGACACATGGCTAACGAAAGCAGGGACAGCTATTGATAGACTCTCGATCATATGGAAATCCGACCTGACCGATAAAATGAAACGCAGTTTCTTCCAGACAGCGGTCGTATCAATACTTCTATATGGATGCACTACTTGGACGCTAACTAAACGGCTGAAGCAGAAGCTAGACGGCAATTACACAAGAATGTTACGAGCAATATTGAACAAGTCCTGGCGGCAACACCCCACAAGGCACCAACTATACGGACACCTGCCTCCCATCACGAAAACTATACAAGTTAGACGAAACAGACACGCGGGACACTGCTGGAGAAGCAAGGATGAACTCATCAGTGATGTACTCCAATGGATCCCAGCTTATGGCCAAGCAAAAGCAGGACGACCAGCTCGAACATACATCCAGCATCTATGTGAGGATACGGGATGTCGCCCTGAAGACCTGCCAGAAGCAGTGAATGATAGGGAGAAATGGCGAGACAGGGTCAGGGATATCCGTGCTGGCGGCACGACATGATGATGATGATGATATGTATATATATATATATAAGTATGTAGTTATGTATATATGTATATAGCTAAGCAGATGAGAATAAAGCATTGTTTAAAAAAAAGTTTTTAAAATCATAGCGTGCTCAAAGACGATACAGAAGTAATCGAAATTTTTGGATGCAAAACTATAAATTTCATGTTTTCTAAAATGCTGATGACTTTTTTGTTTAACTGAACTTCATCAACATCTTATTGTTTAAAACAAAGTTGAATCTGCTCGATTAATTTGATAGAACTCATACGAAAGAAATATCTCTAAACTAATTACAAGGTTAGGTCTGTCTTTTGTTCCTTATTTTAATGGCATCCCAACATACATGGTTATTTAATGCCGAATAACCCAGTCAGATGGGGCTATAGAACATCTCTGCAAAGGGGTTAGATTCTCACAACAATTGTTTCTTTTCTTAGTTTGGTTTTATCAACCAAGGAAGATTATTTAATGCAAACTCCATTCTCAATATAAAACAGTTCTATTTCAATCACTGCAGTTTAACATACACTGTTTGGTTCTATTTAACCCATAGACAGAACCCAATCAGTTACTACCCGAGTGGACTTTGGAGCGATGGCAAAGAAGGGGTACTCCACATTCCCCAAAGCTCCTGTATTACTGTTGCTTTATCATCAGACTGTTTAGTGTCATATCAAGGCCAACCGTTGTGGGAGTCTTACCCTCTGCAGAGATGCAGTCGATGAATTCTTCAGCCTAAGCCTACAGTGTCATCCCACAAACAGTGTCCTGGATGTGATATTAATCAATCTGATAGCGAGGCTCCAAACTTGGAGATTTGTACTTTTCATTGCTATTTCTCCCACGTTAAATCTGACCCGGAGTGGTAGCACCTGATAGTGTCCTATTTAGGAGTCAAAAAGAACTTTGATATTTAAACTGTATTAAAAGAAATGACTCACATTAAACTGAATCGTTAGAAAGAGATATCTATGTGTAAAACATAGCAGTTTAATTGAGATGATAATGATACATAGCAATATATGAAAAGATTTAACAGAGTAAAAACAAGCTAATAATGTATATGATTAAAACGATTGTTATCGTCAAATAGAAATACTTGAAACATTTTAACTGTGTGCCTTAATCGAATTCTAAAACCCATCCAAACAAAATCATATGTATTTAAGATATATTTATTTCGATAATTTGGTATAAAATAACCAACAATGGTTGAGATGCCATGAAACCTAACCAAACCAAAACAAATCCTATATATCTAATATATGTGTATAAAGAGGTTTGGCATTAAATAACCTACAATGATTGATATGCCATAAATGCAACCAAACAAAGCCAAGCCAAATCCTATATATATATATATATATATATATATATATATATATATATATATATTAGGATTTAGGATTAAATAACAAATAATGGTTGATATGCTATAAAACCAAATCAAACCAAGTCATATACATTTTATATATATGTATAAAGAGGATTTGACATTGAATAACCTAAAATAGTTGATATGCCATAAAACCCAACCAAACCAAATCATATATATTCAATACATATGTATAAAGTGGATTTTGCATTATATAATCTACAATGGTTAATATACCACCAAACCCAACCAATCAAATCATATATATTTAATATATGTGTATAAAGAGGATTTGGCATTGAATAACCAAGAAAGTTTGATATGCCATAAAACTAAACAAAATAAACTAACTAATGCCAAACTCATTCTTGAACAAAAAACAGCAGTAAAATTATTTAACCCATAGCTGACAGTGAGGGTGGGGATAAGTTTGCAAAAAAATAATAGGAAGAGATATTAATTCCAATTAGTGTTCTAGTGTCCACTCGTCAGGGCTTATGCCCCGGAAATTCCGTTCATTAAACGTTTCCATTTACATATGAAGTTGTTTATTGCACATTGTCGTACAGTATACGAATGGTTTTCAAACGTATCTATAAGACCTATATAAGGGATCACTGATTCAAATCAAACTCACTATTATATTCAGTTTAGTGTCATACTAAAGACCATCCCCTTTTTTGAAGGTGTAACCCTTGGGGCAAAAATTTAAGTCAGTCTATTCTATGCCCTCACCATATGGCCATATTCTATATAAGATATGAAAGCAAATTATGAAGCAATTGTAAAAAGATGAGATAGCAAATTCTTTTCTTTTATACAGTAGCGTCCAAAACTAAGGGACAACATTTTAAAACCTAATATTTAAAACCTAATAAACGATCCTATTTTGAAAATCAATAAATAATTGTTATAATTCTTTTTCTATCCTTTGCAAATAATTCAAATTTTAATGTTATTATGGATGATAACGACTACAAGTTGTCAAAATTTCAGCTTTTCACAGCTGTTATTTCTAACAACTATTAGGTTTTAAAATTTTGTCCCTTAGTTTTGGACACTACCGTATATATTGCTCCAAGACGAGGTCAAAACCTGACTGACATAAAAGTAGCCAAATATCTTAATCCTGTGCCGTCGTCATCTCAGCGTGAGTGAAGGTAAATATATAGCAAAACAGGAAATAAATCCATCAAACTAACATTGATATTGCTGGAGAGAAGTGTTATGGAATGTTTAAAATAGGTAGAAATGAGGAAAATTATATATATATATATATATATATCCAGGAGAAGAAGTAGCGCCCTCCACGGCACCACGCTGTAGTAGCTATTGAAAAGGGACACTTATGGTAACCCACGAATTCGTTCGCCAACTGTGATAGATAGATAGATAGATAGATAGATGAAATATGATTGGTTGAATTGAACATAGATAGATAGATAGATAGATAGATAGATAGATGTCATAGTATTTTTAAAGGACATACGTTTAGTTTTTCCAAAAAATGTTTAAACCCGATTTGATTCACATAAATTTGATTGCCCAGTCGGCTGGTGCTGTAGAATACACCAACTGCATCGCTGTAGAAGGATAAGACCCCCGCCCTCAACGAGTGTCCTCTGGCCCTGTCACCTTGGGCTGCACCTCTGCAGAGGGGTAAGACCCCACTAACGAGTGTCCTTGATATGACACTAAACAATCTGATTCTGAGGTTCCAGTAATACTTGAGCTTTGGGGAATGCGGAGTACCCCTTCATTAGCATCGCTCCATGGTCAATTCTGACCCTGAATGGTAGCACCGGATACGTCCCTTTCTATGGGTCGAATAGAATTAAACTGTGTACTTATACAAAACTGAATAGTTTGAAATAGAACTGTTTTGAAAATAAACTGTGTGTGGACAAAAACTATATGTATACTAAACTGAGCTGTTTCAATAAGAATTGTTTGATTAAATTAAATAGCTTTAAATAGAAATGTTTTTGCCAATTACACTATGCTAAACTGAATTGTTAGAAATAGGACAGTTTATTTTTTATCCAAATAAATTTGGCATTAAATAACATCTAAAAGTTGATATGCAATTAAACCCAAACAAAAAACAAACATAATTTTGAAACAGTACGTGACAAATGAAAAAAAAAACATTCAAAACTTTCTCATTTTTTCGTTTTATTTAAAAGTTCATAACCCAGATGAATGTTTAAAGAAAGCGAGCGCTTACCGTTGGCAAATAGTTCAAACTACGATTAAAATCGTCCTGACAAAACTTTGTGCTTATTCCATATTTATACATTTTCACACACTCACACACACACACACACACACACACACACACACACACACACATATATATATATATATATATATATATATATATATATTGCTTTCATTTTATCGATGGTGTTTTTTACCTGATACTTATAATATTGAACACTGAGTTCTGTATCCTTTCGATATTACATGTAAGGCAGGCTACCATTGGAACATGAAGCAAATATATGTATATATCTATATATAAGTTGTCCCCCATTTTATGTGTTACCTATCATATTAAAGACTGAGTTATGTATCCTATCGATACTACATGGAAGGCGGAGGCTATTGGGACATGAAGTGAATACATATATGCATACATACATACATGTACATATATATATATATATATATATATATATATATATATATATATAAGTTGTCCCCCATTTTATGTGATACCTATAATATCAAAGACTGAGTTCTGTATCCTGTCGATATTACATGGAAGGCAGGCAGCCATTGGAACATGAAGCAATTTTTTTTATATTTAGGACCGTAAAGAAAGTGTGGAAGATAAGAAATTAAGATATTTTAGGTCATTTTATTTTCTTATTCGCTTTTCCGCCAATATTTCGCGCGCATTTTTGACGCCCTGTAGCTTCTCGCAAAGCTGATCGATGATTCGATCGATCAACGCTACGGCCATAGAGTGTCGAAAGAGTGACATGCAAAAAAGCCTCTTCCACCCATCACTTGCAAAGTAATTCTTGTAGATTACCAGGAATTCAATCAAAGATTCACAACGGAAAATCGACAACACAGTTACTCAATTATTTTTTTTACCATTATTTGTTCAAGACCAAGAATGGTTGGTTTGCTTTTATGGCATCTCAGTCTTTGTTGGATATTTAATACCAAATACAATTTATATTTCTATTTATTCACTATTAGATTTGTAAACGCATATTATGTAGAATACATCATCAAACCTGCTTGAGCTTATTTGTTTGCACACAGTTGAATGGTTTCAAATGTTGCTATGAAACACTACCAATTCAATGTAACATCAGTTATAGGTTGGTTGGTTGTTTGGATTTTATAGCCTATCAACCTTTGTAAGTTATTTTCATGCCAATTCCATTTTTATGCAAGTAATCAGTTCTATTTCAAACAATTCAGTTTAGCATTAGTACACAGTTTAATTGTGAAAAAAAAATTTCTATTTCAAGCATTTACTTTAGCCAAGCAGTTCTAATTCAGCTAAATCAGTTTAGTATAAGTACAGGTTTTGTTTACACGCAATCAAATGTCAAAACAGTTCTAATTCAGTTTAGTGTAAGTAAAGTTTCAATGTCAAAAACAGTTCCATTTCAAACAAATCAGTTTAGCATATGCAGTCACTTAAAATGTAAGTACGGTTTAATTGTCCAAAACATTTCTATTTCAACCTATTCAGTTTAGTCAAACAATTCAGTTTAGCATAAGTATGCAGTTAGTACTATTTAATCCATAGATAGGGCCCTATCAGGTGCTACCAAACTAGGCCACAGTGGACTTGGGAGCAATGGCAATAAACGGGTACTCCGCATTCCCCAAACCCCCAGCTCACCATTAAATTGTTTAGTGTCATGTCCTGGACACCCATTTGGAGGAGGGCGGTCTTAGCCTTCTGCAGACGTGCAGTCGGTGTATCATACAGCTCCAGCCGACTGGGCAAACATCAATTATTGTTTTCCATACAGTAAAGTTGTTATAGTAATTTACGAAGGTCTTTACTTCGATTTAGCACAAGGCCAAATGAATGGGGCACCCAATGAGACTCGAACTCACTCGTTTAGGTTTGCTAGTCTAACTTGCTAACCATTACACCACCAGAGGTGCCCATACAGTAAAGTTGTTATACACATATGATTTGTAAGGAAATAATTTGTAGATAATTTTAAAAAATAAAGTGCAAATGCTTTGCATACACGTATTGCTATTGTTTGCACACAGTTAAATGGTTTCAAGTATTGCAATACGTCAAGTATTGCTCACACTAATAGTTTTATTTGCACACAGTTAACTGGTTCCAATGTAATATAAATACTTCTGTTTAATATTAATAATTTATTTTGCACATAGTGAAGTGGTTACAAGTATTTTTATTTAACTCTAATGTTGTTATACAAGACAATTCATTTGCACATAGTCAAATCATTCCAAGTATTCCAATGTAATGTCAACAATTCAATTTGCACACAGCTAAATGATTTCACGTATAGCTATCTATAATAATTCGGTTACCCACAGTTAAATGGTTTTAAGTATTGCTATGTAAAACTAACAATTCAATCTAGCATCAGTTATTTTTCGCGCATAGTCAAGTGGTTAAACATTTCTATTTGACCTTTGCCCAGTCGGCTGAGGCTGTACAATACACCGACTGCATCTCGGTAGAGGGGTAAGATACCTCTAACGAGTGTCTTGTTTATGACACTAAACGATCTGATGGTGAGGTTCCAGTAATGCTGGAGCTTTAGGGACGACAGAGTACCCCTTCATTGCTATCGCTCCCAGATCCACTCATGCTGGAGTGGTAGCACCTGATAGGTCTCATCTATGGGTCAAATAGAACTAAACTGCATACTTATATTAAACTGAATTGTTCGAAATAAAACTATTTTGATATTTAACTGTGCGTAAACAAAAACTATAAGTTTACTATATAAAAAGAAATGTTTTTGAAAATTAAACAGTGTACTCATGCTAAACTGAATTGTTTGAAATAGAAGTGATTATTCGTATAAAAATTGATTTGGCATTTAACAACTTACAAAGGTTGATATGCCATAAAACCCAAGCAACCAACCAATCTATTTAACCCATAGATTGGATCCTAACAAGTAAAAGTGAACCTGACAGTAATGGCAATGAAGGCGTACTCCACATTCCCCAATGCTTCAGGATTGGAGCCTCACCATCAGATGCAGCTTAGTATCCTATTAAGGACGCTCGTTGTTGGTGGGTACGAACTTTCTGCCGAGATGCAGGCGGCGTATTCTACAGCCACAGATGACTGTACCTCAAAACCAAAAGAAACAATACCATTGTGTCTTGGTTTAAAATTCTACGCAAGCTATCGTTTCCAATAAAAATCAGTACGGTTATCATAGCACGCTCAAATGGACTTCCGATTTGGGATTCATGACCTGTTGCAAAAAGTACCCCATGTTTAAAACAGTTTCTATTAGATAACACAGAATGTTGTTTATGCGACCGGCCAAAAATACTTCTTTTCTGAAATCATGTTTTGATTAGGAGCTGTCGAAGAGTACACATTTATTCCGAGTTCAGAGCAAGGGTCAGACAATCTGTTCAGGAACCCTAAAGAATCAAACCACTTGATATGCAGATATAGTATATTATTAGCTTTCACTTCGCGAATAAAGATCCCGTAAGACGTTTCACGTCTTACGGGATCTTCGCTCTGACGTACGCCCGTTGAGGACCGATGATTTGAATACAGAATGTTCATATTTCCAAAAGAAAGTGGCAATGGAAGGAGAAAGTCTAAGAAATATGTTGCGATGGATTTCTGACATGTTAGGCCCAGGTAACCTGCCTCAACACTTTCAGTGGTTGTGCTCGTCTTATATTTGACGATGAGAAAAACAGCGCGTTTTCCGGGTCAAGACATCTGGGATATATGACCCGACTTACTATTTTTTTTCAAAAGTGTACAAGTAACGGGCATAGCTGAGGTATCTTACATATATGAATTAGTTATTTTAGATATGAGAAGACTGGAATAGATAGATAGATAGAGAAACTGAGTAAATGAATAGCTTATTTACAAAGCTGGTATAGACGGATATATAGCATAGAAGAGCTTAAGATAGATAGATAGATAGATAGATAGATTGAGAGAGAGAGAGAGAGAGAGAGAGAGAGAGAGAAACTGAGTAGATGAATAGCTTATTAATAAAGCTGGTATTGACGGATACATAGCATAAAAGAGCTTCAGATAGATAGATAGATAGATAGATAGATTGTGTTTGCGCATCTGTCTATCTGTTAACTTTCCTGATGAAAAATGCATTAATAAAAGATGCATACTGGCTAAAGTGTGGAACTACAATCTCGGAGTAAGCGAATTCGAACTCCAAACGTTCTGATACGGTCTCCTTCGGACTAATACCCTTGGGAAAGATATTGAACACTGTTTTCTACCCCCACCCATATAAAGCAATTAATGAAATAGTTTCCCGTGTGTTCTTTTACAAGAATTGCTTTAGAATCAAATTACTCATAAAGTTTGATACAAATATTAAATAAGCTAAACCAAAGTGAGACGTTAAATTTTCAGACTGATCTTTTTCCTTGTCAATGCACTTAATTCAATGGTGAATAGAAATAAGATGAATTAAAAAGTATTCCAACTTTTAAGATAACAATTAAGTTGAACATTTGTTCATCCATCCACACACACACACACACACAGGGGACACGTTAGCCCCATACCGCTTTATCATCTGTCTAGACTACGTGCTTAGAACTTCGATCGACAAAATCAGAGAAAATGTCTTCGAGCTGACAAAGAAAAGAAGCAGAAGGTACCCTGCAAAAAGAATTACCGACACCGACTACACCGATGGCATAGCGTCACTGGCGAATACACCCAACCAAGCCGAAACACTACTGCATAGTTTGGAACGAGCAGCCGCAGGCAATGGCCTCCATGTCAATGCACACAAAACTGAATATATGTGCTATAACCCAACAGGTGACATTTCCACACTAGACGGAACCTCTCTGAAACTTGTAGACAAATTCACCTACCAAGGAAGCAGCGTCTCATCAACCGAAAAGGACATCGACATACGGCTAACGAAGGCATGGACAGCTATCGATAGGCTTTCGATCATATGGAAATCAGACCTGACCGATAAAATGAAACACAGTTTCTTCCAGGCAGCGTTCGTATCGATACTGCTATATGGATGCACTACTTGGACGATAACTAAACGGCTGAAGAAGAAGCTAGACGACAATTACACAAGAATGTTACGAGCAATATTGAACAAGTCCTGGCGGCAAAACCCCACAAGGCACCAGCTATACGGCCACCAACCTCCCATCACGAAAGCTATCCAAGATAGACGAACCAGATATGCGGGAAACTACTGGAGAAGCAGGGACGAGCTCATAAGTGATGTACTCCTATGGACCCCCGCATATGGCCAAGCAAAAGCAGGACGACCAGCTCGAACATACATACAGCAGCTATGTGAGGATACGGGATGTCCCCTGAAGACCAGCCA
The DNA here is from genome assembly GCA_963585895.1 of Sepioteuthis lessoniana. Lineage (NCBI taxonomy): Eukaryota > Metazoa > Mollusca > Cephalopoda > Myopsida > Loliginidae > Sepioteuthis > Sepioteuthis lessoniana. Next base: position 17,964,897 of record OY757932.1, on the reverse strand, counting down.
GAGGCGATGAATGATAGGGAGAAGTGGCGAGAGAGAGTCAGGGATGTCCGTGCTAGCAGCACGACATGATATATATATATATATATATATATATAAAGTGGATATGTGTAAACAAAACAAAAAGATACATAAGTGTTTCAACTACTACCTTCGCTTACGCTAGCTTTCTCGTGGTTGTGCGATAGAATCTTCATTTGGTGAATGTCTCAGTCAGGTTTCGATTTCGACTTCAAGAATCTCTCGTGAAGAGTGTGATGCAACGAAACAGTCTGTCTGTGGATGACTAAATGTTTGTGTGTGTGAATCACACACACATATATATATATATATATATAGGAAAAGACAATATATATGTAATGGTGTAATGGTTATCGTCATAGGAAATGGACACGGCGACACGAGTTCAAATCCTTGACGAGAGTGATAGCATTTCACATAGAACTAAATACCCTTGGGAAAGGTATGAATCCAATTATTCTCCCTCCAGCTATGGGTAAATAGTAGGACAGACTAGGTTCTTCAGCCTTAGTGAGGCAACTAGTCTAGGAGAAGGAAAACTCTGAATTGAAACCTGTTAAATCCCGCCTAAAAATTGACCTTGTGTCATATCCTGCCCGAGCGGAGGGGTTTGGTAAATATATATATATACTCTTTGTAACAAGTAGATCACTAAAGTGGATTATCTATAGAAAGAAACATTTTCTGGATTTAACATTGCTTATTAATGGAGAAATTTGAAAAACTTTCCCTTTCCATCTTAGAAGCAATTCATTTTATTTTTAACTGATAAAATAATTGATTTTATAAAGAGAATTCGGTGGAAAAGTTTCTTTTTTTTACCACGCAAGAATGGAGAATAAGGAAGAAACTTTTAAATTTAAATCTCTAAAAACCACACCAGCAAAAAATGTTCGAAAAATTTGACGATGACTTAATCTGGTTTAAAAAAATCAAATTTAGATCCACATCAATGATGATTTTCAAAAAAATTTCAAAAATTTTTTGTTGATATTAACAATTCTTATAAGATGTTTATCAACGCTGACACATCCAGAAACCTATATAAAATTTATCCACCATTATATAAGATAATATCATCATCATCATCATCTCGTGCTGGCAGCACGGATATCCCTGACCCTCTCTCGCCACTCCTCCCTATCGTTCATCGCCCTAGGCAGGTCTTCAGGACAACATCCTGTATCCTCACACAGCTGCTGAATGTACGTTCGTGCTGGTCGTCCTGCTTTTGCGCGGCCGTGTGTAGGGATCCATAAGAGTACATCTCTTATGAGTTCATCTCTGCTTCTCCAGCAATGTCCTGCATGTCTGGTTCGCCTAACTTGAATAGTTTTCGTGATAGGGGGCAGGTGGCCGTACAGTTGGTGTCTTGTTGGGTGTTGCTGCCAGGACTTGTTGAGGATTGCACGCAGCATTCTTGTGTAATTGCCATCTAGTTTCTTCTCGAGCCGTTTTGTTAGCGTCCATGTAGTGCATCCATATAGCAGTATCGATGTGACCGCTGCCTGGAAGAAACTGCGTTTCATTTTATCGGTTAGGTCTGATTTCCATATAGTCGATAGCCTATTGATAGCTGTCCATGCTTTCGTTAACCTCGTTTCGATGTCCTTTTCGGTTGATTCGACGCTGCTTCCTAGGTACGTGAATTTGTCTACTAGTTTAAGAGGGGTTC
>OY757932.1:17938343-17963004 GCA_963585895.1 Sepioteuthis lessoniana | reverse complement strand
ATCTAGTTTCTTCTCGAGCCGTTTTGTTAGCGTCCATGTAGTGCATCCATATAGCAGTATCGATGTGACCGCTGCCTGGAAGAAACTGCGTTTCATTTTATCGGTTAGGTCTGATTTCCATATAGTCGATAGCCTATTGATAGCTGTCCATGCTTTCGTTAACCTCGTTTCGATGTCCTTTTCGGTTGATTCGACGCTGCTTCCTAGGTACGTGAATTTGTCTACTAGTTTAAGAGGGGTTCCTTCTAGAGTGGAGATGTCCCCCGTTTGGTTATAGCACATATATTCCGTTTTGTGTGCATTAACATGGAGGCCTATGCTTGCTGCTGCTCGTTCCAGGCTATGCAGAAGTGTTTCGGCTTGGTCAGGTGTATTTGCCAGTATCGCTATGTCATCGGCGTAGTCGGCGTCGGTAATTGTTGTTGCGGGATATCTTCTGCTTTTTTTCTTCGTCAGTTCGAAGCCATTCTCTTTGATTTTGTCAATCGATGTTCTAAGTACGTAGTCTAGACAAATGATAAAGAGATACGGAGCCAGCGTGTCCCCTTGTAGTACTCCTGCTACAATGTCGAAGTATTCTGTGTCTCCATCTGGTGATCGTACTTTTACTTTAGTGTTTCTATAGAGAATCGTTATTGCCGCTACGGTTTCTTTAGGTATGCCGTACGCTAGTAGGATTTGTTCCATCTTTCCTCTGTGAATGGAGTCGAAAGCCTTGGTAAAGTCGACAAATATTAATGTCGCTTGTAGGTTCTTTGCCCGTACACCTTCAAGGATTCTGCGGATGGTTAGTATTTGTGAGGTCGTAGATCTATTTCTTCGGAAGCCATTTTGGTTTTTTCTAAGTATGTTGTCGATTTTGGGTTCTATGCGGTTTCGTAGTAGGGCATTGTAGATTTTGGCAGCTATGGATGTAAGTGTTATGCCTCGGTAGTTTTTGGCTAATCCGAGGTCCCCCTTTTTAGGGAAGGGGAGTATGCATCCCTTCGTCCATCTATCTATCGGATTTTGATTGTATACTGCGTTGCAGTGTCGGAGCAGTATGTCGTCGAATTGTCTGGTCTTCCATACTTCCGGGGGAATTTCGTCCAGTCCTGCAGCTTTCCTATTTTTAATTTTTCTGAGAACCGAGTCGAGTTCTCCTTGTGTGAACGGTCCAAGTTTAATGTCTAATTGTTTGCTAATTATTCTGGTGATTGGTTCATGCGTTATTTTTGGTGGGTTTCCAAGTAAGTTTTCGAAGTGCTGTTTCCACAGTTTTATTCTTTCTTGTTGGTTTGCTGCTTTAAGTTTTGCTTTGGCTGTGTTCTTTCTTCTGCTCACTTCGTTTATTGTTTGCCAGGCAATTCTAGATTGTCTATCTTCTACCGAGTCTCTAATCTTATCTATCTGATTTTGAATGTATTCTGTCTGTTCCTTTATATATATGCCTGCTAATTGATATTGTGCCGTTTTTAGTTTTAAGGCATTTGTGTTTGTTGGGTTTTTTCGATAGTTTTTGGAGGCTGTTTTCACTAGTGCACGTTTTTCTCTCACCGCTAAGGTTTCCCATGGGACTCTATATTTAGTTTTAATTTTTGTTGGAATGTATTTTGCTGCTGCCTCAAGGTGTGCATTGACGAAATTTTCGTATTCGTCGTTTGGTGTACTTTTTTCCGTCTTTTCTTGTAGTGTTTCGAATCTGTTTCTTAATTCTAATACGTATTTATCTCTGACATCTTTGTTGTTTAATAGGGCCCAGTCATAGTGTTTGGTGGTCGCTGTTCGTTTGTCGTTTTTTCGTAGGCTTAACCGTATTTTCGCTGTGACTATTCGGTGATCGGTGGACACACCCTCAAAAGAGGAATATGCCTCGCAATTCAATGCACTATTCTTCCATTTCTTGTTTATAAGGACGTAGTCTATCTGAGCTTTAGTATTGTTTGCGTACGTGTATGTCCATAGTTTGCCCTCTCTTTTTTGGTAGTTTGTATTGAGGCATGCTAATCTATTTTCTATCATGAAATCTGTTAGATGTTGCCCATTTCTATTTGACGTGTTGTGGAGGCTGTATTTGTTGTTTCCGTTTTTCCCGATTTGTGCATTCATGTCTCCGCCAATGACTAACATGTTGTGTTTCGGGATGCTACGCACTAATGAGGAGCTACATTTAACGGAAACCCCAGAGCAACAATCGTCTCATGCTACAGCCCCACCAATGTTAGTGAAGAAAATGAAATAGTCACCTTCTACGATAAGATAATATAACATGATGAAATAACACGGAAATGAAGATAAGATCAAGAAAACATCATTGCTCAAATTAATAATGATACATATAGCCAAGAACTACAAAATATTAAATATAGAGTCCTATGGGAAAAACGTGCACATGTGAAAACTGCCGCCAAAAGCAATAAGAAGAACCCGACAAAAACAAATGCAATAAAACCCAAAAAAAAAAGGCACAATATCAATTAACAGGCATATATCTAAAAGAACAGACAGAATACGTACAAAATCAGATAGATAAGATTAGAGACTCAGTAGAAGATAGGCAATCTAGGATAGCCCAGCAAACAATAAACGAAGTGAGTAAAAGGAAGAGAACAACCAAAGCAAAATTGAAAGCTGCAAACCAACAGAAATGAATAAAACTGTGGAAACAACATTTCGAAAATCTACTAGGAAACCCACCGAAAGTTACGCATGAACCAATCAACAGAATTATTGGAGATTAAACTAGGACCGTTCACGCAAGAGGAACTCCACTCTGTTCTTAAAAACATTAGAAATAGAAAAGCTGCAGGGCTTGACGAGATCCCCAGAATTATGGAAGACCAGACAATTCGACGACATACTGCTCCGACACTGCAACGCAGTCTATAATCAAAATCCGATAGACAGGTGGATGAAGGAATGCATCCTCCCTTTCCCTAAAAAGGGTGACCTCAGATTAGCCAAAAACTACCGAGGTATAACACTTACATCCATAGCAGCCAAAATTTACAATGCCCTACTACGAAACCGCATAGAACCCAAAATCGACAACATCCTTAGGAAAAACCAAAATGGTTTCCGAAGAAATAGATCCACGACCTCACAAATATTAACCATGCGTAGAATCCTAGTGGGAATACGGGCAAAAAGCCTACAAGCGACATTACTATTTGTCGACTTTACCAAGACCTTCGATTCCATTCAGAAAGGAAAGATGGAACAAATCCTACTAGCAAACTGCCTACCTAAAGAAACCGTAGCAGCAATAACGATTCTCTATAGAAACACCAAAGTGAAAGTACGTTCACCGGATGGAGACATAGAATACTTCGACATTGTAGCAGGAGTACTACAAGGAGACACGCTAGCTCCATACCTCATTTGTCTAGACTACGTACTTAGAACATCTATTGATAAAATCAGATAAAACGGCTTCGAGCTGACAAAGAAAAGAAGCAGAAGGCACCCCGCAAAAACAATTACCGACGCCGACTACGCCGATGACATAGCGATACTGGCAAATACACCCAACCAAGCCGAAACACTACTGCATAGTTTGGAACGAGCCGCTACAGGCATTTGACCTCCATGTCAATGCACACAAAACGAAATATATGATGATCTTTTCACTGATAAACTCAATATTAAAAATACATTAGGTAAACTAAATAGAAAAGATGAATATATCATTTTTAAGGATAATGCTATGACCGATTATTAGGGGTCAATAAATAAATAACTCAACTCGGAGATATGAGGTGCTAAACAAATGTATTCAAGTCTCTGAGAGAGGGATTGCCTTGGTTCAACGTACACGAAGACAGGCAAGGTGCTAACTACAGATGCTGCTGATGCTGCTCTCGACGCTACCAGCTTAGTTCTTGGTTAATATTATCTTCGGGTAAGTCTATTACTCTGGTCATAGCTGGGTCACCGACATCATCATCATCATCATGTCGTGCCGCTAGCACAGATATCCCTAATGCTCTCGCGCAACTTCTCCCTATCGTTCATCACCTCTAGCAGGTCTTCAGGGCTACATCCCGTATCCTCACATAGCTGCTGAATGTATGTTCGAGCTGGTCGTCCTGCTTTTGCCTGGCTATATGTGGGGGTCCATAAGAGTACATCACTTATGAGCTCGTCCCTGCTTCTCCAGCAATGTCCTTCATGTCTGGTTCGTCTAGCTTGGATAGCTTTCGTGATGGGGGGTTGGTGGCCGTATAGTTGGTGCCTTGTGAGGTGATGCCGCCAGGACTTGTTCAAGATTGCTCGCGGCATTCTTGTGTAATTGCCGTCTAGCTTCTTCTCCAGCCGTTTTGTTAGTGTCCAAGTAGTGCATCCATATAGCAGTATCGATACGAACGCTGCCTGGAAGAAACTGCGTTTAATTTTCTTGGTCAGGTCTGATTTCCATATGATCGATAGCTTATCGATAGCTGCCCATGCCTGTGTTAGCCGTGTGTCGATGTCCTTTTCGGTTGATGGGACGCTGCTTCCGAGGTAGGTTAATTTGTCAACTAGTTTCAGAGGGGTTCCGTCTAGTGTGGTGATGTCACCTGTTTGATTATAGCACATATATTCTGTTTTGTGTGCATTGACATGGAGGCCAATGCCTGCGGCGGCTCGTTCCAAACTATGCAGTAGTGTTTCGGCTTGGTTGGGTGTCTGCAAACCAACAGGAAGGGTCACCTACAACAGATCATAAATTGAACATTGAAAATAATAAACAGGTTATATCAATCAATCCTACAAAAACGGAGGTAGGTTTAGACTTCAAGAATATATTGCATAGGATCGTTTAAAAATCTTAAATAAATCGAGATATTCCCACAAGAATCCATTAGATTCTGTTGAATGGTTTAAGAATATCAAGTATAAGAATAAAACTACCTGTTTTAAAGGTAGTTTTATTCTTATACTTTGGCATCGTAATTTTTTACTCCTCCACAACAAAAGAATTATTGTTACAAAACAACAATTTAGCTGAGAATTATACTGATATAACTAAGGAGGAATTAGATATTATATTAGCATATGGAAAATCGGTATTGGTTTACAATAAAACCACTTGGCAAAAGAACAAGTCCTGGCGGCAACACCTCACAAGACACCAACTATACGGCCACCAACCTCCCATCACGAAAGCTATCCAAGTTAGACGAACCAGACATGCAGGACACTCCTGGAGAAGCAGGGACGAGCTCATAAGTGATGTACTCTTTTGGACCCCCACATATGGCCGGGCAAAAGCAGGACGACCAGCACGAACATACATTCAGCAACTATGTGAGGATACGGGATGTAGTCCAAAAGACCTGCCAGAGGCGATGAACGATAGGGAAAAGTGGCGAGAGAGGGTCAGGGATATCCGTGCTACGAGCACGACATGATGATGATGATGATTAAAAGTGCACTTTAATATTTAGCTACCAATAAACATCACATAAGAAGGGGCAATAATATAGGTGTAATATAATGGCCGAGGGATTTCGTTTCATGCCTTTGGGTTTAGTCAGGATAAGAACCTTTCGGCTCAGTGCATGGGTTAGCTAGGTGCAAACATGAGCTACGGTGTCCACGAAAGCGCGCGGAGCAGACGTGTCACTCAGAGATGTCACAATAGAAACCCGATATGGGAAACGAGGCTAGGGAGTGAGAATGACCCCACGCACCGGAAGCGCGCGGAGGATTTTGAAGACGTCAGTTGAGTTGAGAACTAGACACCGAACGAGAAGGTTCGACTTTCGGGGCTCGCAGAAGCCAGACGAATTTGCGCACTACGGGCGCCGCACGAGATTGGGCGGGGTGGGGGACTGATGGAAAAGCCAGAAAAGAAAGAATGTGTATCTCTCTCCTTATGTTTAAGAACCTTTAAATTCAAAGGTAATAAAAAGTTTCGTACCTGAACTATGAAGTCGTAAATGTTTTTCGTGTTTCGGGATTCCTATGTTCTATGTATATATGTTATGAACATTCAATGTACGTTTTACGCATATCCGGATATCTGGCTATGGTGTATTTGAATTAACAGATTATCACCTTCTAAAAACATATTTAATAATAATAAGGATTCCTGTTATGAAGCTTTCTATAATAGTGTTTATTAAAAGTGCACTTGAACATTTTGCTACCAATAAACATCTCAAAAGAAGGAGCAATAATATAGGAAATAAAGGTCGCAATTATAGGGGAAACAATGGAACTAATGATATAAATATGGATAATAAAATAAGTAAAAGTTTTAATAAAAACAAGGCATAGAAATATTACCCAGTTTAATCTCCCTTTTTGCAAACTTTCTCATATCAATATTGGAAAATATTTTCTTAGCTTAATAAGTAAACATTTTAAAGATGGTAACCACACTTTGAAAAATAATGAGAATAATGAATGAATTAATTATTCTTGTCCGCACAATATTTCTAAAATTATTGACAATATCAAGAAATTAGTAAATAAACTAGACTGGAATATTTCCCAGTCGGCTGGGGCTGTAAAATACACCGTCTGCACTTGTGTAGAGGGGTAAACCCCACCACTTCAATGAGAGTCCTGGATATAGCACTAAATAATCTGATGATGAGGTTCAAGTGATGCAGAAGCTTTGGGGAATGCGAAGAATCCCTTCTTGGCCATTGCTCCCAGGTCCACTCTGGCCCGGAATGGTAGCACCTAATAAGGCCCTATCTATGGGTTAAATAGAACCATCTGCATATTTATGCTAAATTGAATTGTTTGATTTCCAACTGTTTGACTAAACTGAATAGCTTGAAACAGAAATGTTTTTGACTAATACACTATACTTACATTGTTTGTGCTAAACTGAATTGTTTGAAATGGAACAGTTTTTGACAGTGAAACAGTTGTTACACTAAACTGAATTGTCTAATATAGAACTGTTTTGACCTTTAACTGTGTGTAAACAAAATCTGTACTTATACTAAACTGAATTAGCTTAATTAGAATTGTTTGAATAAGCTAAATAGCTTGAAATATTAATGTTTTTAACAATTAAACAGTGTACTAATGCTAAACTGAATTGTTTGAAATAGAACTATTTTCATGAAAATGGATTTGGCCATGAATAACCTACAAAGGTTGATATGTCATAAAAACCCAACCAAACAACCAAGTAGACTAAAAAACAATGACAAGCTAAAACATGCATGAAATTATAAAGTAAAAAATGAATGCCCCCTAGAAAATAAATGTAACCTTGATAATATGGTCTATCAGGCCACCATTTCAGCTAAAGAAAATCGTAATATTGATAAGGCTTACATAGGTATGACAAGCTTAAACGGGAAATTTAGATAACAATCTACAGTCATTTAGAAATCCAACATTAGGAAATCAAACTGTCCCACCTAGGAATTACTGGGATCTAACAGAATAGGACTAATACCTGTTATGAATTGGAAAATAATAAAAAGATCCTCCTCGACATAGAGTTTACATGCTAATGTTGTATGGTCATATGCATCTACATACATGCAGAATCATAACGACACAATAATTAAAGGACGAGCGAAGGTTTCTTTTATAAAATATTTACCTCTCACTTTATTGTAAGGGTTCGAAAAAGTTATTCAAGGTTTTATCCTATTTACCCAACCTCTCCACTCGGGCAGGATATGACACAAGGTCAGTTTTTAAGCGGAGTTTAAAAGGTTTGAATTCAAAGTTTTCCTTCTCCTAGACAAGTTGCCTCACCAAGGCTGAAGAACCTAGTCTACCCTACTATTTACCCATAGCTGGAGGGAGAATTATTGGATTCATACCTTTCCCAAGGGTATTAGTGCTATGTGAAATACAATCAGTCTCGTCCAAGTTTTGAACTCGTGTCAGCGTGTCCAATTCCTACGGCGATAACGATTACACCACGGGCTCTTCCAAGGTTTTATGGTGAGAGGGAGTTGGAGACCGAACAGATCTGCAATATTTTGACCCTCTCTCTTATGGCCATCAACCTTATGTCTTTCTCGTTCTCCAGTACAGCTCAACCGGAGGCCCAGGGGCCCACTCTGCTGGGTGCGGTCTTTCTCTACTGCATCTTATCAGCAAATTCTCTGGACCCCAAATCAATCAGGGCCCCCGAGGGCCCTTCGGCCTGGCGTGGCTTTCCCTACCACAACTTGTCTGCAACTTTCTCCAACTGTAACTCTCTGACTTCTGTCTTGACTGAGTTACATAATAGTTCAACGTCCACTCAATCGCATACTCAATCTTTGGAATGGCATGTTTGATCGTCATCAAGCGGAAATAACTGTCATGCAGTTCACAGGTCACTCTCTTCTGGTGCATCAGTCTATGAGTGCACCATGGGAATTTTAGCTTGTCCCATTTTGTTAGCCAATTTCTGCCCACGCGATTTCCTCTCATAACTGCCATTGGAATGTGTCACGTCCTTCCGGAGCATCACTTTGAATGGCATTTTTGGCCGGGTCGAAGGTCAAAATACAACACTAAGTGTAATTTATGCTTAGAAGACAAAATGCTCATATTAAATTTTTGATAAAAACTTATTTAATTCAAGAAAAGAAATGATTTCGGCGTGTAGACTTAGAACCAACGATAATTCAACTTCATATATTTTTAGAATTATGTGTTTCACTAACTTTAATTGAATTATTATATTTTTAATCATATATATCAATATTTCAATCTATAATTCTTTACAAAAGAGAATACTGAATTAATCAATTTAATAATTTTTCATTTAGAATAATATTTAAATTATTAGATAAACAATATAAACATATTTCGATTATAAAATAAATTAGGAACATAATTTTTAAAAAGTGAATAATAGGAATTTTAACGAGGAGGAATTATCCTAATAATACACCGTTTTTATAGTACACCGTTTTTTACTTTTGATACTCACAAACTTAAGAATCGAACATGAATTCTATTTTTTAAATCATTAGTTTCATTAACATAATATCTTTTACTGATTAATTCCTTACTCATTACAATTACTTAACGTTCGATATGTAAATCACATACTAATTATGGGTCAATTAAGATTGACCCAACTTTTGATTATTCTATTTTTATTAATATGAATAATTTGAATTCTTTAAATATCTTGAATGAGAAAACCTAGGTTTTGCTATTTTATTATTTTTCTTTATATTTTTTTTAATATTGATAAAACATAATAGCCTCAATAGAAGTAGAGTATAAACTTTATCTATAGATTTTTTTAAAAGTCGCGTACCAAGAATTATTTCGGCTGAGATAGGGGTTTTAATCTTTTAATGTTCTGTAGTATGTAAATTAGGGGTAACGGTATTTTTTTAGAATATGTATACAAGAAAAATAATAATAGATATAATATAAAATATGTATATAAGAAAAAAAAAATAATGAATAAATAATAAATAATAAAAAAATAAATAGATAAAAAAATAAATAAATAATAAATAAATAATAATAATAGATAATAAATAAATAAATAAATAATAACTAAATAAATAATAAATAAATAATAAATAATAAATAAATAAATAATAAATAATAGATATAATATAAAATATGTATATATGAAAAAAAAAATGAATAAATAATAAATAATAAAAAAATAAATAATAGATAATAATAATAGATAATAAATAAATAAATAAATAATTACTAAATAAATAATAAATAAATAATAAATAATAAATAAATAAATGATAAATAATAGATATAATATAAAATATGTATATATGAAAAAAAATGAATAAATAATAAATAATAAAAAAATAAATAATAGATAATAATAATAGATAATAAATAAATAAATAAATAAATAATTACTAAATAAATAATAAATAAATAATAAATAAATAAATAATAAATAATAGATATAATATAAAATATGTATATAAGAAAAAAAAATGAATAAATAATAAATAATAAAAAAATAAATAATAGATAATAATAATAGATAATAAATAAATAAATAAATAATTACTAAATAAATAATAAATAAATAATAAATAAATAAATGATAAATAATAGATATAATATAAAATATGTATATATGAAAAATAATAATGGATATAATATCTTCTACATTTATTAAATTTTTTCTCGTTTAATAAACAGATAAAATAAATCATTTTAATTTAAAAACATAACAAAATAAAATAAATACTTTTTTTCAAATTTCATTCTCACCGGAAGCAATATGAAAACATCTAATTAAACTTTTGAATACCTCATCTGAAGAGGGTTTTTATAAAGCTTATATGTAAAACTTAGAAGAATTCATAGGGGCCTATATATATATATATATATATATATATATATATATATATATATATATATATATATATATATATAATTTTTTAGGTGTTTTTGGTGAAATGGTTATTTTGTAGGAATAAGACACAGTGACGCGAGTTCAAATCCTGGACAAAACTGCTTGCATTTCACAAAGTTCTAAGACTTTTAAGAAAGGTATGAATCAAGTTATTTTCCTTCAAGCTGTTGGTAAATAGTAGGGCAGGCAGTGCTCTTTAACATTGGTATTGCAACTTGTCTAAAAAATATATAAATTTGAATACAAACCTATTAAACTCCACCTAAAAATAGATCTTGTGTTGCATCCTGATTGTGCCGTGGGGTTAGCATATATATATATATATATATATATATATATATATATATATATAATGCCACATTATGATAGATGATAGCCATCTATACCACCAAAATTACAACTCAAATATCTTGATTAAAATTTAATGAAAAATACACAAGATGCATAAGTTATTAACATAGTAGGGCAAATGTACGCTACTGTCTAGGTCTACACAGTGACAGCTCAGTGACAAGCAGAACATGATAATAAGTGACTATGCAAACTGAAAATTTTATTTCAGAGTACCTCTCTTAGATTCTTTCATCAAAAGATACTTCCAAGATGAATTTTGATTTTAGAGTTATCATCACGAGATCCTTTGCGTGTAGATACATGCATATATATATCATCATCATCATATGGCGCTGGTAGCACGGATATCACTGACCCTCTCTCGCCACTCCTTCCTATCGTTCATCGCCCTAGGTAGGTCTTCAGGACAACATCCCGTATCCTCACATAGCTGCTGAATGTACGTTCGTGCTGGTCGTCCTGCTTTTGCACGGCCATGTGTGGGGATCCATAAGAGTACATCTCTTATGAGTTCATCTCTGCTTCTCCAGCAGTGTCCTGCATGTCTGGTTCGTCTAATCTCAATAGTTTTCGTGATAGGGGGCAGGTGGCCGTACAGCTGGTGTCTTGTAGGGTGTTGCTGCCAGGACTTGTTCAGGACTGCACGCAGTATTCTTGTGTAATTGTCATCTAGCTTCTTCTCCAGCCGTTTTGTTAGCGTCTATGTAGTGCAGCCATATAGCAGTATCGCTGTGACCGCTGCCTAGAAGAAACTGCGTTTCATTTTATCGGTTAGGTCTGATTTCCATATAATCGATAGCCTATTGATAGCTGTCCATGCTTTCGTTAACCTCGTTTCGATGTCCTTTTCGATTGATTCGACGCTGCTTCCTAGGTAAGTGAATTTGTCTACTAGTTTAAGAGGGGTTCCTTCTAGAGAGGAGATGTCCCCCGTTTGATTATAGCACATATATTCCGTTTTGTGTGCATTAACATAGAGGCCTATGCTTGCTGCTGCTCGTTCCAAACTATGCAGAAGTGTTTCGGCTTGGTCAGGTGTATTTGCCAGTATCGCTATGTCATCGGCGTAGTCGGCGTCGGTAATTGTTTTTGCGGGGTACCTTCTGCTTCTTTTCTTCGTCAGTTCGAAGCCATTCTCTTTGATTTTGTCAATCGATGTTCTAAGTACGTAGTCTAGACAAATGATAAAGAGGTACGGGGCCAGCGAAAATACATATCTAAACATCGATTGCATGAAACTCTAGATCGTGATTGTTTTTGTTTTCATTTTTTGTATAGTTGAGTATAATATCTTAAAATAAGCATCTAGCCTAGAAGAAGGAAAACCTTGACTCAAACCAGCTGTACTCCCCTTTAAAAATTATTTTCTGTCGCATTCTGCTAAGAGCGAAGGGATTGAGTAAAAACGTACTAAAATATAATTGAAAGTCCATTACAGAAAGTGTTACAGTGCTTGGATTACGTTAGTCAGATAATTAACCAAGTCGGCTAGAGTGTTCGCCAATGGTCTGGGAGACCAAGGTTCAATCCCAGGTCGAGTCATACCAAAGACTTAAAAATGGTACATGATACCTCCAAGCTTAACACTCGGTATTATAAGGTGAAGATCAAGGATAAAGTGGAACAATCCGTGGAAAGGAGTAGCGCCCCCTACTCTTTTATGTAGTAGCTATTGAAAAGGGAGCCTTCTGGTCACCCTTAACTACAGTGGCCAACTTTACTTTACTTGAATATGATATCATCAATAAATCTTTTAGACTACAAATTTTTCATCCTGCCTTCGTTTATATATATATATATATATATGTGTGTGTGTGTGTGTGTGTGTTTATGTTATGTCCTCGGAAAAGGGCATAAAATATGTAAGACAAACACGTATTAAGAGAGAATAATAAAGGTTACAGTAAAACAAGTAATACAATGTTATTAGTGTAGTTCTTGCTACCTATACACTGTGTGGATTACTATCAATTTTTTTATCCTTATTGGAAGAGTTCATTCTATATTGAAAAAAGTAATGCTACCACAACAATATATATATATATATATATATATATATATATATTTCGGCCGCCGCTCGCATAATAATAAGCTCTTCGAAAGAATTGAGCACTCTGATAGCCGACGGGGTATAAAAAAGTAAACAAACTGATGCTTCTGCTGTTGCTACATAATACCATAAAATTTCCCTTAACCGACGTGGTACGCTTGTGGCCCGAGTGGTCTGAGACTTAGTCTAACGTAAAGTTGGAAGGGTTTCGATCCAAGCTTCGAGCGTCATACGTGTCTAGCCACACTGAAGAGTTCTGATAGAACGAAACGGTCTGTCTGTGGATGACTTTATATATATATATATATATATATAGTATTTCAAAATATTCTATTTCATCTGAGACATGTAGAGTCTTTCATAAAAATCGCCTTAATTTTGGTTCAAATAACATGAGCAATTTTCGTTAAAATGATTTCAGATTTAAACAGCATAAGAAGAAATACTTGATAATTTTATGTTAAATGTTAAAACGCCACGTCCTTTCGAACGAATAGCATTTCCCTACTTAAAAAGAAAAAAATGCATGGAACATTATTCAAAGAATTCTGAATCATTTCTACGCTTGCTGTTGAAATCTGAGATTATTTGAAAAATAATCAGTAAAGTTATTTCTTCACAAAATGAAATCAGTTTTTCAGGAAGACCCAATATATATATATATATATATATATATATATATATATATATATATATATACGGGGTGTATACGATAAGTTCCCAGACTTTTGTCGTATGGCCACTTTTATTGATAGTACACACATGAAACTCAAGTCCCCTTCGAAGTAATCTCATCCGGCTTCAATGCACTTATTGTACCGTTCTAACAACTTCTGGAAGGCCCCATCGAAGTCCTCTTGTGTGAGCGTGTCAATTACCTTCGTTACAGCCTCTTTCATCTCCTCAATTGTCTCATGACGATAGCCTCTGAGCTTAGGGAATAACCAAAAGTCACAGGGAGCAAGGTCTGGGCTAAAGGGAGGGTAAGGAACTGTCTTGATGCCCATCTTGTGACAAGGATGGAGTTGTGGACTGGTTCATTGTCCTGCTGGAAATGCCACTGACCTGATTTAAAGAGTTCAGGCCTCTTCCCTAGGAATCTCTTCCTGAACTCCCTTAAAACCTCAGCATAGTAACCCTAATCCGAACCCTTTGGCCAATCAACTCTGGTGTATTAACTTCCTTACTCCTCCCACACCTCTCATCATCCCTCACAGACTCCTTGCCTTCCATTAATCTCTTATGCCACTCAAAAACTGATGCTCGATTCATGCAAGAAGCTCCAAAAGCAGTCTGAAGCATTCCATACGTTTCTGTGGCATTTTTTTTCAAGTTTAAAATAGAATTTTATTGCATATCGTTCTTCTAGACTGTCCTTAAGTCCAGATTGCATTTTTGAAATTCACTAGCTGTAACAATCAGGCTTTAGTAGGATGTATTCCAATTGCTGTTGTAGCTGTTCATTTTAAGCTGAAATCATAAGAATTGGTCAGTCATCTTATAATATGTATCGCAATAACATACTGAATTCTCAATAGTCTACGACAATTTTAAATGCCTGTAAAAATGTCGTATTGCCATGATACAACTATACGTATACATATACATACGGAAACATTATCAACAATAATGACGACCGAACACATTTCTTTATACAAATATACCTCTCACACTTTATTCTAGAAAGTGTTGTGAAAGGGTTGTGTGTGAGAGGTGAGTTCGAAATGGAACAGACTGCAACATATTGACCCCAAGTTCCTCTGTATTATAACAGGACTTATTTCTCATTCTGCTGGGCTACTCAACCGAGGGTCATTGAGGGCCGCAAGCCCTCTGTCTGGAGCTGGTTCTCACTGCCTAAAACTGCAACTCGAACTCCAACTGCAACTGACTCCAACTAACTCAAACTGTCTGTGGCCCCGAGTTATATAATTGTTTGACGACCACCTGCTTCTTGTGGGCGTCGCAATTGCACCGAATTCAACCCGTCCACACGTCAAAGTGATACCCTGATGTCTTCGACCGGATGCACCTGTTATTTACACAGGTACATCTCTTAATTGACTGGTCGATCGAGGGCCAATATGTTACACAAAAAATTCTGGAAACTTATTGAAGGCACCTCGTATATATATCGTAAATTGTGGCGTACAAGTCGATATAGTCGAGCTAAAGACTTTTAGTTCAAATTTCTGGGTTAGATTTATTCCTGCTGTATAGGTCGATCCACTAACATACTACAGGCTACTTGTAGGCCAAAAATTACCCAGTAGACTTAAATGAGGAGAGACTATGATATGTACGATATGGGTCATTATATATATATATATATATATATAATGAAATGATAGATTGTATTGAATCTGATAGTATGTTAGGAATGAAGGAAAGATGGATAAATCGAACTCTTAACTATATTTACCAACCCCTTCGCTCGGGCAGGATATGACACAAGGTCAATTTTTAAGCGGAGTTTATAGGTTTGAATTCAGAGTTTTCCTTCTCCTAGACTAGTTACCTCACCAAGGCTGAAGAACCTAGTCTGCCCTACTATTTACCCATAGCTGGAGGGAGAATTATTGGATTCATATTTTTCCCAAGGGTATTAGTGCTATTGTGAAATGCAATCAGTCTCGTCCAGGACTTGAACTCGTGTCGCCGTGTCCATTTCCCTACGACGATAACCATTACACTACGGGCACCTCTTAACAACTCTTAACTCCGGTTCAGATGCGTAATACTTTTTTTTTTATTCCATAAAAGTTCTATAGAATAAAAAGAACGAAATATCTTGGATCTGAACCAGAGTTAAGCGTTTGATTTGTCCAACTTTCGATATAACGAGCAGCAGCAAGCGTAGGCCTCCATGTTAATGCACACAAAACGGAATATATGTGCTATAACCAAACGGGGGACATCTCCACTCTAGAAGGAACCCCTCTTAAACTAGTAGACAGATTCACGTACCTAGGAAGCAGCGTCGAATCAACCGAAAAGGACATCGAAACGAGGTTAACGAAAGCATGGACAGCTATCAATAGGCTATCGATTATATGGAAATCAGACCTAACCGATAAAATGAAACGCAGTTTCTTCCAGGCAGCGGTCACATCGATACTGCTATATGGATGCACTACATGGACGCTAACAAAACGGCTGGAGAAGAAACTAGATGGCAATTACACAAGAATGCTGCGTGCAATCCTCAACAAGTCCTGGCAGCAACACCCCACAAGACACCAACTGTACGGCCACCTGCCCCCTATCACGAAAACTATTCAAGTTAGGCGAACCAGACATGCAGGACATTGCTGGAGAAGCAGAGATGAACTCATAAGAGATGTACTCTTATGGATCCCCACACACGGCCGCGCAAAAGCAGGACGACCAGCACGAACGTACATTCAGCAGCTATGTGAGGATACAGGTTGTTGTCCTGAAGACCTACCTAGGGCGATGAACGATAGGGAGGAGTGGCGAGAGAGGGTCAGGGATATCCGTGCTGCCAGCACGATATGATGATGATGATGATGATGATATGTATATAATATAAAAGACGTTTATAGTTCTTACTAGTGAACTAATGCTGGACCAAATGTTGCAGTATTGTTAAATAGTGCTCAGTATCAAGAGAGTGGGTAGAACGTTTGCCAATGGTCCGGTAGACTGGGTTCAATCTGAGGTCACGTCATACCAAAGACTACAAAAATTGGACTTGGTACCACTTGCTTAACTCTCAGCAATATAAGGTGCGTATTGAGGGTAAAGTAGAACAATCCAGGGAAAGGAGTAGCGCCCTCCCCTACACTTCGGTCTAATAGCTATTGTAAAGGGAACCTTCTGGTCGCCCTCGACTTCGGTCGCAAACTTTACTTACTTTTATATATATATATATATATATATTACATTGTACATTTTTTGACCCTAGGTTACATGCATTTAGAAATCATTGGACCTTGAGACAGAAAAAGTTGGGGGGGTGTCCTCGTGGTGTAATGGTTAAAGTGGTGGACTGCGGAATCGTAGTAAGCGAGTTCGTACTGCAGTCGCGTTATTACGTTCACTTTCGGGCAAATACCCTTGGGAAAGGTATTAACCCAATTCTCCTCCCAGGACACTTTAGAAGTACGATATGCAATAAAATTCTGTTTTAAACTTGGAAAATATGCCACAGAAAAGTATGGGATGCTTCAGACTGCTTTTGGAGCATCTTGCATGAATCGAGCATCAGTTTTTGTGTGGCATGAGAGATTCAAGGAAGGTAGGGAGTCTGTGAGGGATGATGAGAGGTGTGGGAGGAATAAGGGAGTCAATACACCACAGTTGATTGGCCAAAGCGTTAGGGTTAGGGTTACTATATTACTACTACTTTTCTTCTAGGGGAATGGCTTTGGCATTAAATAACCTACAAATGTTTATATGCCATTAAAACAAAGAAACCAAACCAAAAAATCAATTAGTATATATTTATTGATATACTTACTGATTTTCTTGTTTCTCAATGATATTTTGCTCTTCATTAGATTATTTATATATGTCTACATATATTATAAGCTTCATATATATATATATATATATATATATATATATATATATATATATATATATTAGTTATGGAAGAAAAGTGAAGCCAATATGAAGATATCTAAGAGAAAATGTGCCTTCAAGGACTGACATTTTTCAATGACCTGAAGCGGAAAACTTCATAGAAATGTGGGTCAACAAATTGGCATACGGGGTTCAAGCCCTTCAATAGGCAAAAATAAATTCAGTTGAAAGCAAATATTTTAAAGAGAATATAAACAGATTTTCCGACTTTATGAACAGGAAACATTTTGTATTGCGGCTAGAGACTAGAATTTCGTAAAAAAAAAAAATACTCCCACCGATCTCGAAGAGAAAATTATATCAAATTCGATTGATATCAAATTCGATTGAGGAAAAAGTACAATTACCCCATCCCTAGCGCCCTATAGATAAATATTACATTCAAAACCTCTACTTTTCGTGACATGCTTAGTTAAATGACCTTTGCCACAACAGACAAAAATTTACTTTGATAAATAGATACAGACCTTGAAAAGTCTAAATTCACTTTTGTGCTCAGCTGCCTTACAAACGGAATTAAATTAAAACCAATGATGACGCTGGCGAAGTAAACCTAGTGGTCTCCCTTTGTGGGAGTTTTGTGTGGAGCTTCTGAGAATCAAGTAACCGTTGAATATATGACATTTATACAAGCGAGTTCTACCATTTTTTGGTAACAGAATCCGGCAGGAGAGAACCCCCCTCTTTCGTCTTCACTTTTCGAGCAACACATGCATGCACATGGTACTTGATACCTCCTTGCTTAACTCTCAGCAATATAAGGTGAACCTTTTTCCTACACCAGAAGAAATGAGATTTTTTACCCGCTGCTCTAGAGCACATCTGGTTCTGTGGAACAGCTTTTTGTACCTTTTAGAATTTGAGACATTTTATTTATATTTCCTTATTATGTGTACTATATCTGTGTATAAATGTACGTGGTGCCTTCAATAAGTTTCCAGACTATTTTTGTACAGGCATTTAATATTGTTGGAGACTCTGTATGTTATTGCTATATATTTTATGAGATGACTGACAAATTTTTTATGATTTCAGGTTTCAATAAACAGCTACAGCAGCAATTGGAATACACCCTACTAAAGCCTGATTGGTACAGCTAGTGAATTTCAAAAATGTAATCTGGATGTGAGGACACTTTAGAAGTACGATATGCAATAAAATTCTGTTTTAAACTTGGAAAATATGCCACAGAAAAGTATGGGATGCTTCAGACTGCTTTTGGAGCATCTTGCATGAATCGAGCATCAGTTTTTGTGTGGCATGAGAGATTCAAGGAAGGTAGGGAGTCTCTGAGGGATGATGAGAGGTGTGGGAGGAATAAGGAAGTCAATACACCACAGTTGATTGGCCAAAGCGTTAGGGTTAGCGTTACTATGTTGAGGTTTTAAGGGAGTTCAGGAAGAGATTCCTAGTGAAGAGGCCAGCACTCTTCAAATCGGGTCAGTGGCATATCCAGCAGGACAATATACTAGTCCACAACTCCATCCTTGTCACAGACTATTTGACCAAGAGGGGCATCAAGGCAGTTCCTCACCCTCCCTATAGTTCACACCTTGCTCCCTGTGATTTTGGTTATATCCTAAGCTCAGAGGCTGTGATTATGAGACAATTGAGGAGATGAAAGAGGCTGTAACGAAGGTAACTGACACGCTCACACAAGAGGACTTCGATGGGGACTTCCATAAGTTGTTGGAACGGTACAAAAAGTGCATTGCAGCCGGATGAGATTACTTCGAAGATGTCTAGAGTTTCATGTGTGTACTATCAATAAAGGTGTCCATACGAATAAAGTCTGGAAACCTATTTAATGATCCTCGTATGTCGTTGTAGTCTAAATCGAATTTGTTTTTCCTTACCAAAATATTATGTGTTAAGTTTCCCTTTGATTGCTTTATACGTTATAAGTATAGGATGGTGGTAAACTCAAAGAATACCACGTATTTGTAAATCCCTATAAAAATATCAAACCGAAAACCATGGCAGAAATAAAGTTTCTTCAAAATGATTTTATCCTGTTTCATGCGAATGGTTGGAGAGATGAACTCGTACAGCTGAGGATGGACAATGTGTGGAAAGACGCTTAATAGGGTGGCATATTTGGCCGAATAAGTAGAGTGCTCGCCAATGGTCTAGAAGACTGGGGTTCAGTCTCAGGTCGAGTCACACCAAAGACTCAAAAAATGGTTCTCGATGCCTCCTTGCTTAACACTCAGTATTATAAGGTAAGGATCAAGGGTAAATTGGAGTAATCCAGAGAAGAGTGTAGTGCCCTCCCTACACCTTGGTGTAGTAGCTATTGAAAAGGGAGCCTTTGGGTCACCAACTTTACGTTTTACTTATCATTTGTCTAAATTTCTGAGATGAAACTTGATAATTTTTTGCACTTAAAGTATCCGGGCTATTGCCTCCATCTTTAGTGTTATAGAACTGAAGAAGGCCGAAAGATGCATCGGCCTAAACTTTGTAAATATAACAATAAAGACGAAGACAATAGTCCGAAAAGTCTAAGTGATAAAAGTGTGGGATATTCTCAGAGCTCACTTAACAGAAAATGTACAGAAATATCTACAACGAAAGAATACTGTAACTATAGCAATCCCAGCTTGATTAAAATCTGTACAGCAGTCTCTCTATGTAAACCTTATTAAACCATTTTAAAAAAATATTCGTTTGGATTGGGGTAATATAGTGCTCTACTACTGGATACTGGGAGGAGTTCGTGTAAAAACTGTCATGAATTCTTTAAAAACGTGGCATTTCAAATACAATTGATGAGGGAAGAAAACAATTTGTAGTGAAAAAGGAGTGGGTAGCGAAGGCTCCGAAGATAAAGAGGACTCTGCCTGTAATTAAGATCCATATAATAACCTCTTTATATCAATGCGTATAAGTGTATAGTTTTAAAATTACGGTTTAATATCTAAAATCAAGGTTTTAAACGGTAATAAAATAACCTTCAAGTAACCTTTCTTTAATGTGTTGTGTCATATAGGAACAGTTATAACGTCAATGTGTGAATAGTCAATAATTTATAATTATGTCTTATTAAAATGCCATTCCTCCAGTAGTTTACAGAGCACGTAATTATTCTTTGAAATCAGAATTATAAATGAAGCATGTAAATCTTACACATCAGAGCTTTTATTCTTATCATTCATAATTCTTATCATTCATGGTTTTCAGACAATTGTCTTCATCTTTATTGTTATATTCACAACGTTTCGGTCGATATGGTCTTCGGCCTTCTTCAGATGTTTGTTCAACTCGAGAGTCAACACGGAATATTTGCTTTTCTCCGTGTATTCGTCCCTGAAAAGATATAAAGACTTTTCGTAAAAAATTAAATAGATAAATATCGCTTGAATAAATTACCTTATTGAACACAGAAACCAGATCCTCTGCCAATATTATATCATTCTTAGACATTCTGGATAAATTTTATTAACTTCTTTTTTACTAATTGGTTTACAAGCATCATTAACCAACATAATACAGACAAAAATGAACATCTTATTGGTATATTCACAACGTTTCGGCCGATATATCATTCGGCCTTCTTCAAGCGTTTGTCGAATTCGGCAACCTAGGAAGAACTTTGAACAACGTCCATTAATTAATCCATGTCGGTCACTTGTTCTGGTTCTGCGAACCATAACTGGGTACAAGTGTTAAGTATTCCTGTATTGTTAGTCACCTGTAGCCAGGAATGAACCTGCCACCTCCTGATGATGGTATCTTTAGAAACTTAGGGAACCAACGACATAGCTACCGAGTTAGACAAACACCGGAGGAAGGCCGGAGGGCATATAGTCCGAAACTTCGTGAATATAAAAAAAAAGATGACGACAATAGCCCGAAAATCTTAAATGATAAAAATCATCAAGCTTTGTCTCAGAAATTAAGACAACTAGTTTTCATAACGTTCGGAATTATTCCTCGTCCCCACTTTTGTAATGTTCCGTGAGGTGGGGTTAATTTTTGTTGATACTTAAAATCTTTTCATTCTTGTATAATACTGAAGCCTGAGTTAGGAATCCTAAACAATACTTATTCGCAATGTTACATTTCCCCTCAATTTTGCATACACACGTGTCCCTCTACTCGTCTCTCGTCAGACCTCTGTCTGGCCCATTTATATATTCACCACTTCAAGTCACGTAGACTCCCGGTGCACAATCTATTTCAACACTTGTGTTTGTTTGCTTGAGATCCGTGTTCGAACCACGATTCGTTTACATAGCACTAATGAATTCACGATCTATTGTGCAATCATGAAAATGCGCATATAAACAGCTTAGCGTAGTTGTCTGATTGGCTGTCTGGTTGCTGTGACATTCCGGGTAGTGTTTACAGTCAGTGAATCAATGTTATATAATAGCCGAGGGATTTCGGTTCATGCCTTTGAGTTTAGTTAGGTTGAGAACCTTTCAGCTCAGCACATGGGTTAGTTAGGTGCAACATTGAGGCAGGTGTTAACGCGGGCGCGCGCGGGTGGATGGAGGTGTCACTCAGATGTCATAATAGTTCGAGACGAAACGCGGTGACAGGGTGCGGGTGACGTCACGTACCAGAAGCGCGCGGAGGTTTTTGTAAGAATCTGAAGAAAGCTAAGAGTCAGGTACTAGACGCCAAACGAGAAGGATCGACTTTTGGAGCTCGCAGGCGCGAGGCGAACTTGCGCCCTATGGGGGCCACACGAGATGGGGGCCAAATGAATAAGACAGCATAGAAGATTGTGTCTCTCTTCCTTACGTCGAAACCTTTAACTCAAAGTTAATAAAAAGGTTTCGTACCTGAACAAGAAGTCGTTACGTGTTTTCGAATTCCTAGATTCCTGTGTTCTATCGTTATGAACATGATATGTCCATTTCGCACATGGCCATATTCGTGTATATGGCTATGCAATATCAGTTGTTAGAAACGACGTGTGAAATAGCATTTTACGATACTTAATTTGTATTACAGTTTCAATATTTTGTATTATCTATGTGATAATTCGTTGAATATATACACCAAATACAAGTTTACTTTAAAAGATTTTCTCTAAACATTTCGTAAGATGCAACTATACGAAAGTATTTACATAGCTACATATTTGAAGACTTCCGATACATTTTATCAAATTTCCATATGGCAGTTAACATATAAATGCCGTTCATGTTCATATAAGGTAACTATGAGTCTATTTCAAACCAAACAAGGCTTGCTGGAAGCCGTATCCTACTGGCTAACCAAAGGTAAGCATCGTTGAACGTAATCACAACGCAGATGAGCGACCTTTTAGGAAGAGCAAAAACCACAGGCATCCTGAAACTTAAGAACTAATTTATTGCGGACTTTTTGTCCTCATCTTGATAGTTTTTGTGTCGTTTCTTCTTTCACTACGTTTCGGCAAAATTTCCCCTCTGGCCTTCTTCAGGTGATTTTTACCGCGACCTCAGATAGGAATGCTGAGTCTTGCAACCGTATCCCCAGTAATTACTGCCTTCCATAGTTATTGTCTATCGCATCACGTTTTTGACCAAGTAAACCTCAGGCCGGCTTGGGTAGGATTTAAAACCGCTATCTTCTGACAATGCTCACCTGGAACCGTAGAGACTCAAAAAAAAATGTCCGCAATAAATAAAAAAAAATTAATTCTCAGATTAAGAAGCCTCATCTCAAAATGATTCCAATCTTGAAACTTTTCTTTCAGATCTAAACTTCAAAAATACATTTTTAAGTTTTTTTCTTTTGTTCGACATTTTTTTAATGCGCGTCTATTTCATTCTTTCTTTCTGCCTCCCTTTCTTTTTAATTCTTTTTTGCGTTCCTTCTTTCTTCGACGCTTACTTTGAGTATTGCATCTTTCTTTCTTTCTTTCTTTCTATCTTTCTTTCTTTCTTTCTTTCTTTCTTATTTGTTCTGTTTTATCTATTTCTCTAATTTTCATATATTCGTTGCATTGACTACACTTTCTTTCTGCCCTTTGTCTGTCTGTCTGTCTGTCTGTCCGCCTCTCTCTCTGTCTGTCTGTCTCTCTGTCTGTCTGTCTGTCTGTCTGTCTGTCTCTCTCTCTCTCTCTCTCTCTCTCTCTCTCTCTCTCTCTCTCTCTCTCTTTCTTGCTTGCCCGGTAGTGTTTCTGTCTTTTTCTTTCCTTATCTTACTTGCTTTTCTTTGCCTCTGTTTTATTATACTGCTGTTCGTCCGTATTTTTCACTCCCGACATATTCATTGCTTCTTCCTTTCTTTCTTCCTCTCTTTTATTTTTCTTCCTTTCTATTTTCTTCGTTTTTTTTGTTTATTTATTTACTTAATTGTATTGATTCCGTTATATGTGTTCCTCTCACTTTACCAACTCTCTTTGTATTGGCTATTCTCTCTCTCTCTCTCTCACTCTCTCTCTCTATCTATCTATCTATCTATCTATCTATCTGTCGCTCTCTCTTTATCTGTCATTCCCTCGCTCTCTTTCATTATCTGTCTCTATCTATCTATCTATCTATCTATCTATCTATCTATCTATCTATCTCACACACTCAAACAACCTGTCTCCGTCTATTTCTTGATTGCTTGGCATTGTTTCTTTGTCTCTGGTGGTGTAATGGTTAGCAAGCTCGACTAGCAAACCTACACGAGTGAGTTCGAGTCTCATTGGGTGCCCCTTTCATATGGCCTTGTGCCACATCTAAGCAAAATGCTTAGTAAATTTTCTTTGTCTCTTTCCTTTCCTTACTTTCTTTAAATTGGCTCTGTTCTTATTACGGTTTCTCTCTTTCCTTCTTTCTTTCTTTCTTTTTATTCATCATGTGATATTTAACACTTTTCTACTTACTTTGTATTGGCTACACTCGTTCTCTATTTGTCTCTCTCTCACCTTTCATTTTTTTATCCATCCATCTATCTCTCCCTCTCTCTCTTTCTCTCTCTCTCTCTCTCTCGCTCTCTCTCTCTCACACACACACACACACACTTTCTCCGTTTGATCACTTCTATATATGTCGCACTCTCTTATTTTATGTTTCACTTTCGTTTCTTCTTATGTCACCTCTGTCTCCTCTCTCTCTCTCTCTCTCTCTCTCTCGCTCTCTCTCTCTCTATTTATTTATCTATTCCTTAATCAGTTTTGGTTCATTTAATTGTGTTTCTCATTTGTTTCTACTTTTTTGTCGCCTTTCACTCACTTAATCACTCACTCACACATTTTTCTTTCCTCTTTCGCACTCTCCCCCTCTCTCTCTATCTACTCTCTCTTTCTCTCTTTCTTTCTTTCTTTCTTTCCTACTTCGTGTTGTTTTTTTCATTTATTTCTTCTACTATCGTATTATATTTAGTTTGGCTCTTCTCACTCACTCTTTTTTACACTGTCTTTCTCG
>OY757932.1:17903343-17933343 GCA_963585895.1 Sepioteuthis lessoniana | reverse complement strand
AAAAAAACAAATACAAAAATTAGAACATCTCGAGCAAAAAATCAACACTTTTTTAATAAGGAAATCTGTTTTCAATATATATATATATATATATATATATATATATATATATATATATGCATATATACGTACATTTATATAAATATATACACAAACGCATGCATATATATTTAGTTTGGTTTGCTAGATTTGGTTGGGATGGGTTTTATGGCATATCAACCCCTTAAAGTTATTTGATGCGAAATACTATTTATACATATCTATTAGAAATATAGGATTTGGTTTGGTTGGGTTTCATGGCATATCAACCATTGGTGGTTATTTAATGCCAAATCCTCTATATACGTATGTATTGAACATATAGGATTTGGTTGGGTTGGGTTTTATGGCACATCAACCATTGTTGGTTATTTAATACCCAATCATCTTTATACATATAAATTGAATATATAGGATTTGGTTTGTTTGCATTTTAAGGCATATCAAGCATTATAGTTTATTTATTCCCATATCCTGTTTATACATATATATTGAATATATAGGATTTGTTCGGGTTGAGTTTTATAGCATATCACTCCTTGAAGGTTATTTAATTCCATATATATATATATATATATATATATATATATATATATATATATTCGAAAAAACTAATGGTTTAAAAACCCGATATATTCAAGTCTCATGAGATGATTATATATTTTTGCAAATTATATGAAACTAGCAGTAATGAGACTGCCACAGAGGTATTAGTATACATATATTTTTTAGTTTGTTTGGGTTTTATGGCATATCAACCTTTGAAGGTTATTTAATGCCAAATCCATTTTTATACAAATAATCGGTTTTTTTTCAAACAATTCAATTTAGCTTTAGTACGCAGTTTAAATATCAAAACAGTTTTATTTCAATGAATTCAGTTTAGCACAAGTACTCTGTTTAGTTCTATTTAACCCATAGCGCGGATACTATCAAGTGCTACCACTCCGAGCCAGAATGAACCTGGGAGCAATGGCAATGAAGCGGTATTCTACATTCCCCAAAGCTCCAGCATTATTGGAACCTCACCATCAGATTGTTTCGTGTCATATACAGGATAATCATTGTGTAGGGGGTCTTACCTCTTTGCCGAGAAGCAGTCGGTGTAGTCTGCAGCCCCAGCCGACAGGTTAACATACATTTATGTTACATTATATGTATACATATATATATATAAGGTATTCCTCAATCCAGTAAATCAATATTTGGTCACATTAGGATAATGAATTTATTTCCATCCTGTTAAGATTTTCCTATTGGGTCCGATGAAGTCCTGTTAAAAATTATTTTAGAGTCTTCGATTCATATCAATGCTCTTAATAAGATGGAAATAAATTTATTATCCTAATGTGACCGAACATTGTCTTTTTTTTATTGAAAACACACACACACACACACACACACACACACACACGGTTAGAAGCTTTGGTTTGGCGTTTGAGTCAACCGGGTTTCGAACCCAGCTACGGGAAGAGACTGTCTTGCCACACTGATGAGTTCTGATAGAACGAAACAGATCTGTCTGTGGATGACTATATATATATATATATATATATATATATATATATATGGAAGGATCCGTGGTGTAATGTCTTGACTGCGGCCTCGACGTAAGGGCGTTCGAGATCCAGTCACGTTATTACGTCACTTTCGGATTGATACCTCTGAGGTATGGATTAAGTATTATCACTGGTATTAGTCAGCAAGGATGGCTTTGGTATTACATTGGTTGATATTTTATTAAAGAAAGAAACCAAACCCAACCAAACCAGACTTAACCAAATATATTGCCCAGTCGGCGGGGGCAGTAGAATACACCGAAGGTATCTCTACAGAGGGTTATGACACATCCCCAACGAGTGTTCCGGATATGACAATAGACAATCTTATGGTGAGGCTCCAGAGATGTTGAAGCTTCGGGGAATGCGGAGTACCCCTTCATTGCCATTGCTTCAAAGTCAGCTCTGGCTCGGAGTGATAGCAAATGATAGGATCTTATCTTTGAGTGAAATAGAACTTTTTGACTTTTGAATTGTGTACAAACAAAAGACTTGTGCTAAACTGAAATGTTAGAAATAGAACTGTTTGATCATTTAACTGTGTGTAACTACAAAATGTGATTACAAATCATATACAGTGACACGCATAAGTATTGGATACATGTTATTTTCTGTTGTCACTCAAGTTTTTGTTCGCCATTTTGCCTGATATTTGGTAAGTAATATCTTGTAAAGTTGTTTTCGTTGTATGTGAAAGGAAAATTAAAAACTCATGGTTGAATCCAGTTTTTTTTTAATCAAAGTTCAAAATTACCCTATGCAAAAGTATTGGATACATGACACTTTTAAGAATTTCCAATCGAAAATTTATATTTTAAAAGACTTTAGGTGTTCAAATTTTCGATAGTGTTGGAATGTTATCTCTGACCAACCAGAGAAGCACACAATTTTTTACAAGATAGTGCTACAAATCATCTGACTCTTTAATGTGCATTTTGCAATTTAAGTTTTAAAAATAGCAAAAACTAAAGAATTATCCAGAGATAAGCGAGATATAATCATTGAACGTCACAAAGGAGGACAAGATTACCGAAAAATTAGCAAAGAAATGAATCTAGCGCTAAGTACAGTAGGAAATATCATCAGAAAGAATAAGAAGTATGGCGACGGTACTGCAAACCTTCCAAGAAATGGAAGACCGAGAAAAATAATTAAGTGTACTTTAAGGTGGATCAGCAGAAATGTGTAAATAAACCACTTCATTACTCGTTCTGAAATTAAAACTGATCTTCAGCGAACATAAATTAGAGTTATAACAGAAAAAAACCTATATCTAATACTTACGCGTGTCCCTGTATATATATATATAGAGAGAGAGGGTAGACCGATAAAATTGTCGTCAAAAAGAAAACAACACTACAGCTTTATTTTAAAACTTCTATTGAAAAAATCAATTCCGCTAACTTGATTATGTAGTAGAGCTGACATCTATTCAATATAGCCACCTTCAGCCTCAATCACCGCTTCGATGCGGATCGAGAACTGGGAACATGCCTTTCCCACAAGCGCCGGCGGGAGCTCGGCGGATGTTGGTGATCAGGCTGGCTTTGGTGTTGTGGGAGGTCATGTTGGTGATGTTCTCGACGTATGACCAAACGAAGTAGTCCAGCAGGTTCAGGTCGGAGGAGGAGGGGGCAGTGAGATAAGGGTACAAAGTCGTAGCACTCCTTCTGAAGCCAAGTCTGGGTCTCTTTGGACGTGTGGGCCGGCGCCGAGTCCTGCTGCAACAGCCAGAGTCTTGCACCGGCCACCTGATTGCACCAGGATATCACCACACTCTTCAGCACATCCAGGTACACTTTGGTGTTGATTTTCAAGCCGACTTCGAAGATGTGAGGGTGCATAATGTGGCTCTCACTTGAAACCACACCAAAGACCATAACCGTAACCGGAAACTTTGTTTTCATCACTCTAGCCACGTCCCTGTTATTCGTGGCAATCCAGAT
Source organism: Sepioteuthis lessoniana (assembly GCA_963585895.1). Lineage (NCBI taxonomy): Eukaryota > Metazoa > Mollusca > Cephalopoda > Myopsida > Loliginidae > Sepioteuthis > Sepioteuthis lessoniana. The sequence continues at coordinate 17,929,799 of OY757932.1, read as the reverse complement.
TTGCATTTTGAGGGTGTTGGAAATGGTTCTGTCGTTATAACTTGGATCAATAGAGAGCATGAGTTGTATAGCAGCGCATCTCCGATCCCGCTCGTTGAATATTGTGTCCCTTTCAGACATGATAAAAGGCTCCTATCGCTCATGGGATTTCTACACAACTGGCCAACTAGTAGATAATCTGCAACAACAAAAAAAAAACAGTTTTCATTAAACGGAAATGTAATCATTGATCTCTACCCATATGCAGATGCATAACGACACAATAATAAAGATGAGCGACACAGTCTTTTGAAAGGTTTGTGTGTGAGAGGGAGTCAGAGACCGAACAGAACTGCAACATACTGATCCCTACTCTATTGGCCATCAGCGTTTCTTTCCCGTTCTCCTTGGCTGCTCAACCGGGGACTTGGGGGCCCAGCCTCTCTGGGTGCTGGTTTTCTCTACCGCATCTTATCCCCAACTCTCAATCGGGGCCTGAGGGCTACCTCTGCTGGGTGCTGGCTTTCTTTACCGCATATTTCTCCAACTCGTCTGGTCTTCAAACTAACTGACTTCCTGTTTTCACCGAGTTTTATAATAGTTCAACGCCCACCCTCTTCTTGTGGGCGTTACAAATTGCTATTCCTCGACCGGATGCACCTGTTATTTACACAGGTGCATTTCCTATTTTGACAGCCCGGCCGGGTCGTAGGTCAATATACAACATCATGTCTTCTTTTCTAGGGTGTCAATTTTATCGTTCCACCCTGTATATGTAATCTATTGGTAAAAATAGGATTTGAGAATAAGTAACCCAAACCAAACCAAACCAAACGTAAACCTAAAAATGGACTATTTTGGTGCCAGGATTATTTGCAAAGTGTAAGAGTCATCTACATTTTGCAAATCATAGTAGTAAGGTCCGTATATTTATACGTGTTAGTTTTTCAAAAAATTCATTATTTTTTGGTAAATCCTGAATATCTACAAACATTTTACTGTATACAAATAGAATGTTGGTACAGTCAAATTTTCCAAAAGTGTCAGATTTTTTTAGCACAAAGATGGATGGATATGTTTTGATAAAACTTTAAAAACATGCCCCGAGAGGCCCGGTGATAAGATAAGTGAGATGTATGGAAGGGTGTAAGGGGAATAAAAAATGTCAGTGTCACGAAATGAGCCATTAATAAAGTGAGGTATTTGGTGAGCTTGGAAAAAGCATTGATTTCTTCTCTCCTCTGGGGATAAGTTGATCATCAAAACGGGAATATATATATATATATATATATATATATATATGTATAAGTCTTTTGATCCGACAGAGGAAAAGAACCGATTCAAGTCACAAGTTTAAGGCTAAATTATTCCATCAGTTAAAGAAAAATATAACAAGTTCCCTGTGAGTTAATTTTTGGTACACTTTTGGATGAAAATAAGATTATCAATAGTAGTAAGGAAGAAGAAAAATGGTTGACCATATAAAACAAATGTTGGGGACCAGGGAAGTTCAAGGCATGGACTTACCTACACAGCCTTTTGCCAAGTTTAATGCGGTTAATAACAGTACAAGATATCCCGCGAACAACTGTTAAGGATATGGAGAGTAATTGAGAGTATGATAAGGAAAAACCAACGCTAGCTTTACATCAGTTGACCTGTTTATAAGATCTGGCTTAGTGTTGTATACTCATATACAGACTCATGCAGAACACATATTGATGCAATGAATAAAAGACGAGCGAAGACTTCTTCAAAAAAATATACCTCTCACTTTATTGAAAGGATTGTGTGTGAGAGGGAGTTGGAGACCGAACAGAACTGCAACATATTGATCCCCACTCTTATGGCCATCAGCATTGTGTCTTTCTCATTCTCCAGGGCTGCTCAACCGGGGGCCTGGGGGCCCAGCCTCTCTGGGACATGTTCTCATCCCAGTATTTTCTCTCTAACTGGTCTGGTCTCCAAACTCAATCGAGGATCCCGAGGGCTCCTTCTGTTGGGTGGTCGTTTTCTCTACCACATCTTGTCTCTGACTTCTCTGGTCCCCAACTCACTGACTTCCTATCTCACCGATTATATAATAGTTCAATCGTCCACTCAATCTTTGGAATGGCATGTTTGATCGTCATCAAGCGGAAATAACTGTCATGCAGTTCACAGGTCACTCTCTTCCGGTGCGTCAGTCTATAAGTGTAACATGAAATTTTTACATTGTCCCATTTTTCAGCCAAGCCCGCCTCCGCGATTTCTTCTCATAACTGCCATCGGAATGTGTCACTTCCTTCCGGTGCATCACTTTGGAATAGCATGTATGGCCGGGTCGAAGGTCAATATACAACATTAGTACAGCTTCCTCTATCTTCATTGGAAGAAGATTTCAGAGAGACCAATTTAGCTGGATTCAAAGGTTTAAAATATTTTTAAAAAACGGCATTACAACTAGCCCTGAGTAGAAATGGACAGCCAAAACAACCATTCAAGTAGCAGCTGTTCGGTAACAGAAAACCACAAGAAAGAATTGTTCATAGTGGCCAAGTGCAAGCTCACCAAGATCTACCAGATCTATCTTGCTTTCGGATATTATTCCTTCGGGCATCTAATTTGAAGAAGTGCCCGTGGTGTAATGGTTATCGTCGTAGGAAATGGACACGGCGACACAAGTTCAAATCCTGGATGAGAATGATTGCATTTCACATAGCATTAAGACCCTTGGGAAAGGTATGAATCCAATTATTCTCCCTCCAGCAATGGGTAAATAGTAGGGCAGACTAGGTTCTTCTGCCTTGGTTAGGCAACTAGTCTAGGAGAAGGAAAACTCTGAATTCAAACCTGTTAAACTCCGCTTAAAAACTGACCTTGTGTCATATCCTGCCCGAGCGGAGGGATTGGTAAATAGGATCTAATTTGAAGAAGTGAGTAAAATCAAACCCCAAGAAAAGGTAAGAACCCCCTTACCCCAATTGCTATGGGTTAAATATTATTGCTACTGCTCTTAGCATTAAAAAACGATTTAAGGTTAACAACAAAACGAACCATTCAATAGCATCCTGTCAATTTTAAGACTGCTATACATTCTAAGTCAAGGTTTTATGACATCACCAACAGTAGGCAAAGGAAGACTACAAGAAAGAAAAGTTCATAGTGGCCATGTACAGGCTTACAATGATCTACTAGAAATAGACAACCAAAACTACCATTCAATAAGCAGCCTGTTAATTTTAAGTTTGCCTTACATTATCAGTCAAGGCCTTGGGACGACACATTTCCAACAGTAGGCAAAGGAAAACCTCAAGAAAGAAAATGTCACAGTGGCCATGTACAGGCTTACAATGATCTACTAGAAATAGACAACCAAAACTACCATTCAATTAGCAGCCTGTTAATTTTAAGTTTGCCTTACATTATCAGTCAAGGCCTTGGGACGACACATTTCCAACAGTAGGCAAAGGAAAACCTCAAGAAAGAAAATGTCACAGTGGCCATGTACTGGCTTACAACGATCTACTAGAAATAGACAACCAAAACTACCATTCAATAAGCAGCCTGTTAATTTTAAGTTTGCCTTACATTATCAGTCAAGGCCTTGGGACGACACATTTCCAACAGTAGGCAAAGGAAAACCTCAAGAAAGAAAATGTCACAGTGGCCATGTACTGGCTTACAACGATCTACTAGAAATAGACAACCAAAACTACCATTCAATAAGCAGCCTGTTAATTTTAAGTTTGCCTTACATTATCAGTCAAGGCCTTGGGACGACACATTTCCAACAGTAGGCAAAGGAAAACCTCAAGAAAGAAAATGTCACAGTGGCCATGTACTGGCTTACAACGATCTACTAGAAATAGACAACCAAAACTACCATTCAATAAGCAGCCTGTTAATTTTAAGACTGCCTTACATTATCAGTCAAGGCCTTGGGACGACACATTTCCAACAGTAGGCAAAGGAAAACCACAAGAAAGAAAATGTCACAGTGGCCATGTACTGGCTTACAACGATCTACTAGAAATAGACAACCAAAACTACCATTTAATTTTAAGACTGCCTTACATTATGGGTCAAGGCTTTGGGACATCTAATTTAAAACAGTGAGCAAAGGAAAATCCCAAAAGAATTGTTCATAGTAACCGAGTGCAAGCTCCCCATAATCTACCAAATCTGCTTTGCTTTGGGAAATAATACTTTCGGACATCTCTCTGAAGAAGAGGACAAAATTACACCCCAAGGAAAGGTATGAACCTCCTTATCCCCACGAGCTATGGGTTTAATATTACCGCTACTGCACTTACCATTAAATAACACTCAAAAGTTAATAAAGAAACCCAACCAAACCAAGCCTTTAAAGAATACGAACTATCGTTCAAGCCGAAGTATAGAATCTAAAGGATAAAAAGAGATGATCAAAAATCTGTGGAACTCGATACACAGACAGCCTGGACAAAATGGGACCTTTCAAAAAGACCAATCCAATTTACCCAACCCCTCCGCTCAGGCAGGATATGACACAAGGTCAATTTTCTAAGCAGAGATTAACAGGTTTGAATTCAGAGTTTTCCTTCTACTAGACTAGTTGCCTCACCAAGGCTGAAGAACCCAGTCTACCTTACTATTTTACCCATATCTGGAGGGAGAATAATTGGATTCATACCTTTCCCAAGGGTATTAGTGCTATGCGAAATGCTGTCAGTCTCGTCCAGGATTTGAACTCGTGTCGCTGTGTGCATTTCCTACGACGATAACCATTATACCACAGGGCAATCATTGGGTCCAAGTGTTACATATTGAATTTTGACAGATCATGTTAGTTAGTTATGCAGCTGTGTCTGAAGACAAACAAAAGACATCGAATATGCCACGTCAATTGCGTAGGTGGGATGCTGGAAGGAAAGTGAGTAGATGTCTGAAAAATATATAATGACGGAAGTTATCAACCCCAAGCAGTCAGCAGTGTGAGCATTTGGCATAGAACAGAGATTCCAGGCTACGCCGCCATAGGAGCGGGTCTGGGTTTGGCGGGTAGGCAGACGGCCTCGGGTTGAGACGATGAGAAAAGTCTAAATGTGCAAGACTCACTTATGTCTAAAACAAGTATGATCTCAGAACGAAGAAACGAAGACAATTAAACGTATAACATACCCATACATGAATATGTATATGGGAAATGTACAGAGAATGTTTATAACTCATATATATATATATATATAACATTATACCGGCGAGCTCCGAAAGTCAACCGTCTTCTTCCGAGGCAGGAACGCAACTAACTGACTTTTCTCAAATCCCCCAAATGCTCCGCGCATGCTTCCGGTGCTTGACGTCATTCGCACTTCCTAGACCCGTTTTCCCATCTGGGGTTTCTATTGTGACATCTCTGAATGACACGTCTGCTCAACGCGCGCGTGAACACCTGTACACATGTTTGCACCTAACTAACCCATGCGCTAAACGAAAGGTTCTTAGCCTAACTAAACCGAAAGGCAAGATATATAAAACGAAATCCCTCGGCAATTATATTACAAATGTTTTAAGTTCGCCCTATGCCAGCCTCGTAGAGGAAGAACGAAGAAAAAACAAAGATGATAAAATTTTTGAGTCGGCACGGTGCTAAATATCATCATCATCATCATCATGTCGTGCTGGTAGCACGGATATCCCTGACCCTCTCTTGCCACTTTTCCCTATCGTTCATCGCCTCAGGCAGGTCTTCTGGACAACATCCCGTATCCTCGCATAGTTGCTGAATGTATGTTCGTGCTGGTCGTCCTGCTTTTGCACGGCCATGTGTGAGGGTCCATAAGAGTACATCACTTATGAGTTCGTCCCTGCTTCTCCAGCAGTGTCCTGCATGTCTGGTTCGTCTAACTTAAATAGTTTTCGTGATAGGAGGCAGGTGGCCGTACAGTTGGTGTCTTGTAGGGTGTTGCTGCCAGGACTTGTTCAAGATTGCTCGCAGCATTCTTGTGTAATTGCCGTCTAGCTTCTTCTCCAGCTGTTTTGTTAGCGTCCATGTAGTGCATCCATATAGCAGTATCGATACGACCGCAGCTTGGAAGAAACTGCGTTTCATTTTATCGGTTAGGTCTGATTTCCATATAATCGATAGCCTTCGTATCTCAAACTTGAGTAAGTCATAACATTTTCCTGGCTTCCTCGCTCAAGCAACCGTTTCGACTATTTCGTAATAAAAAAGAGATATATTTTATAGATAAGAGTCGTTCCTCTGTAAACAAACCAAGCTTTGGTGGCTGAATCGTTTTGTATATCTTTTCTGTTCAGGGCAGTCTATGATACACTACTTTCTTCTGTATGCCTTCGCAGATTGAGTATGTGGGATGGTTCATTGTTTAGGTTTTGTGGCAAACAAGGAACCTTTGCACATGACCTGTTTGAATATAAGACATCACTGGTCCAAGACAGGTATACATGGCGCCATGATAAAGTGTTGTTGACATTGGCAGGCGTCTTGGAACAAGGACGGGGAAAAAATATCAATTCAGAGCCTAACCATTTAAAATCATCGCATTTGTTAGGAAACGTGTAAAGTGTCTGAAAAAATAACAGAGTCCATCCTATTTCAGTGAGTCAGTGAGTGTGGGATGAGAAGTGAACTAACAAAGAAAGCCCCCTCCGTGGAAATTGTGCTGTCCATCATCTTGATATAGATTAATGTTAATTTGTTCTTTATAATATTTAATTGATCATCTTCAAGTGTTTTATTTATTATTATTATTATTACTTACTCCTTGGGATTTTTTCACATCAGTTTTAGCAGATGGTTTTTCACTGGAGTTTAAGTGACTGCAAGTCTCCTCAAGTCTCCAGGACTCTTCTCAGTATTTTGTTCGTACGGTCAAATTTAATTTCTTGCACTATTCCCAGTTAATCAAGTTGCCCACCCAGTCGTGTCTAGTCTTATACTCTTTGTTTTCTCCATGTTTTTCCATATAGTCTCCAAGTGGCTCAATTATTTTTATTTATTGCGTATATTTCTTTTTGCCTGTTTTTCCCACTACCGTTAAGATGATCGTCTTTCGATGGAGTTTGAGTGACTACAAGTGGTTTTAAATCTACAGGACTTTTCTCAGTGTTCTGGATTATTATTATTATTATTATTTCGCTTCCGGCGGTTCTTATCTGAGTGACAGCTCAGTTTTCTCTGGTCTCCAGGACCCTTCTCAGTATTCTGTCCGATCGTAAAAATGCTGCAGTTTGGATGATCTTGGCTTGTCCCCCGATTTTCGTATCTTTCAGTCCTCTTAACTAGCCTTTACGGACCGTTCCAAGTGCGCCAGTTACAATTGGTATCACTGTCACCTTCATGTTCCGTAGCTTTTAAAATCACTGACGAGGTATCTTATACCTTGTCAGAGATCTAAAAAGCTTGTCCCCTTTTCTGTTTTCTTTGGTTTTCACTCTATGGTCTGTCGGGACGGCAAATTCCACGATTTGGCAGGTTCTTTTTTTTTAATCATCAATAAGTCTGAATTTCTGTTAGATAATTTTGTGCAACACATTCTCCAGAAAAGAATCTGTTTCGTGCATATGCCATTCGGTGTTATGGCCAAATTTCTTGCACAAGTCACAGTGGATCTCATTCCCCATCCTCTCTCGCCTAGTTTTGAACTCTTTTTTTCTAGTTTAATGTATTGGCTTATCATTATTATTTACTCCTTTAAAGTTTTTCACATCAGTGTTAGCTGATGGTTCTTCACTGGAGTTTGAGAGACTGCAAGTCTCCAGGACTCTTCTCAGGATTCTGGCCATTCTCAGTAATGATGTCATTTGGATAGTCTCTACCTGTCCGCCAACTTCCAAGTCTTCCAGGACTTTTAATAATTCTTTTGTTACCGTGCCAAAAGCACCGATCACAATTGATAAGAATCGTCACTTTCATGTTCCACAGCTTTTTTTAATTATCTAGTTGGGTCGAGGTACTTATCCTTCTTTTCACATTACTTCAGATTTATTCTGTGGTTAGCCGGGACAGCAAAGACGACAATTTCTCTTTTTTTTTTGTTGTTGTTGATTATTATAAGGTCTGTTCTTCTGGCCGGTATTAGGTTATCCTAATATCGGCCCATAGGAGTTTATGTGTGTCATTTTTTAGGACAGTTGCTGGGTTTTGCATATACCATTTGTTAGTGTGGTCAAATTTAGATTTCTTACACATTTCCCTGTGGATCACCTTGCCGATTTATTATTATTATTATTCCTTTGAATGTTTTTCACAATGTTACCTAAAGGTTTTTCACAGGAGTTTGAGAGGCTGCGTGTCTCCTCAATTCTCCAAGAATCTTCTCAGAATTCTGGCAGATCTAAATAATGATGTAGTCTAGATGGTCTCTACTTGCCTTTTGGTGTCTAATCTTCCAGTGCCTTTAACAATCCTTCGGGGATCTTTCTAAGTGCATCAGTTAATTATTATCATGATTAATATTGTTGTTGTTATTCTTGTTGTTACGCTCAGTCTCATTAACCTTCACAATTATTGGTTTGGTGGCTTATTTGGAATTTGTTTTCATACCCACATTTTGATATAAGTTCTGTCTGTTTATTTCAAAGATGATTAAGACAGTATTTTATTCTAGACAAAGATTCCAATGTTTTGAGGTTTTGTAAGAGGAATTTACTAATCTTTTTACTTAGATGTGGGCAGGGCAGATTGAATGGGGCACCAACAAAGGTGTTATCGTAAGTTGGTGCAAAATTTTGTACTTTCCATGCTATCTTTGGTGTATTTTGCATTCAATTTTGTTAGGTTTCATATTTGTCCAGAAAAATGCAGTGCCGAGTTAATCCTTTTTTGCTAAATAATGTTTGCTGCATACAGCACCTCTGTTTTCTGGTATAAAAACACACACTTATATATATATATATATATATATTCACTTAGAAGTACGTACCTCCTTTACAATGATCAAAAAGTGAATTGCATGACTATATAAGCGATGTATTTCTTGTAAGACTACTCTGTTTTATATGTTTGGTTTCAGAATTCTAATAGGGCATATGTTGAAACTAAATAATACTTAATGATATCCATTTTTAATGTCATTACAAGAAGTAATAAAATCTTTTCAGGTTTCCTTTATGAAAAAATCAACACTTATGAAAAATGTTCAATTCATCAACAATGTATACACACACGCACACACACACACACACACACACATATATATATATATATATATATATAATGAGAATTTGAGTGATATCAGAGCGTCATGTATTAATTGTGACGATCATTTTCAATCCTTAGTCTTAAAGCAACCCACTTAGACCATCAATCTACGACAGTAAAAAAAGGGCGGGTCAGATATAACCATCAGATTGTTTAGTGTCATATATACAGGACACTCGTTGGGTGTATTCTACAGCTCTAGCCGACTGGGCAGTAAAAAGTAGTGAACAGAATTCCTAAATAATAAAACAAACTGTTTTTATCTGACATGACATACTTCAAGCCGAGCAAAATAAAAATACTGGAGTGAAATAAATCAATTCTTGTTAGACTAATCGAAGAGCTACTTGAATGCACAAAATAGTTTTTCACTCTCCCCAGCGCTTCAGGTTTGGTTTGGTTTCTTTATTTAATGGCATATCAATCTTTGTACGTTATTTAATGCCTAAGTTATCCTTCTAGAAGAACACTAGAGGTATATTTGTCTCTGCCTCCCACCAGACAGAATTTGACACAAGGTCAAATGACCCGAACGTCGATTATAGTGGGGATTTCGGGGAGGGGAAGGTCGAAGCTGGAGCCCTGCTTGACGATGTTGGTCATCAATGCAATTATTGCAATGTGGACCTGATGAACCTAGCTGGACATGGACCCAAATCTGCATCCAGGCACGTATGCCTGATTATAGCTTAAACTGGACGGCAAGGTCCAGTGCTATACAAAGATGTCAATGTTGCAGCTTGCACGCCCGAAGATGGTCCAGCCGAAGCCGAGGGCCTTTAGACCTTAAGTCTGCCATGTAGCATTGACCATCCGGCACGGATGCCCGACAGTCCGCTGAAAAAGCCTCTGCACGAAGCAGTGGCTCGTCGAGCGACCTCGCAGGGAGAAACACAGATGAGGTGTTAGAAGAACTGTAGAGGAGTTATTGAACCCATAGCTGGGAAGATAGGGGGGGTCCATATTTTTCAAAAACGTATCTTTGGACGAAATAGCGTTACTGGAGTTCGAACTCGCATACTACACTTCCGCAGTCTGTCGCTTTAACCATTACACCACGAGGACATTCCCAGCAGGTGTTCAGAATGAATCTATAGATTCTTCAGTTATTACTAATGTCTATGGAAAAGGTATTTATGCATTACTTCTTGCCTGAGCTATTAGATGGAAACAATAGGCCATTTTGCCTTGGTACGGCAACAACTCTAGGACAAGAAAATTCTTGATTCAAACCAGGGTTTACTCCATTTCAGATTTCATTTTGTGTCGCACAGTGACCGTGAGGTATTTTGTAAACATAGAAAGCATTATTTTTGGTTTGGTTTCTTTGTTTAATGGCATATCAATCGTCGTGGGTTATTTGATGCCAAAGCCATCCTTCTCAAAGGACAGGAGTGATGATATTTCGTTTATTGTAGGGGTGATGTGGGTTCGTACTATTCCCAAAGTGAACGTAAAAGTTTGAGTGGATTTAGAACTCGTAAACATGGATTCTGCAGTCTAACGCTTTCGCCATTACGCCATACCGGGGATTTATAAAGACGAATAATCGAACGCAGTAAGTGTATTTGAAAGAAGCACTTGATCATCTACGTAATAAATATCAGTAAATACTTTCTACTGAATATCGTCTCTTTTTGGTGGAAGGGTCTTTTCTGGGAAACTATTTTCATTTTCAGGCTATATCCTGAATCGGCAGAGCTGTTGTAGTGATATACGAAGCTCTTTTCGTCGATGTAGCACAATGCCAAATGAATGGGGCACCCAATGAGAATCGAACTCACTCTTGTAGGTTTGCTAGTCTAACTTGCTAACCATTACACCACCAGAGGTGCCCGGTAATTTACAAAGCTCTTTGCTTTGATGTGGCATAAGGCCGAAGGAATGGGCACCCAATGAGACTCGAACTCACTCGTGTACGTTTGCTAGTCTACCTTGCTAACCGTTACACCACCAGAGGTGCCCACAGAGTTGTTGTACATAGGTTCTAGCTGGTCGTCCTGACTTTGTTCGTCCATGTGAAGGAGTCTACTGGAGTATATTGCTTATGAGTTAATCCTTACTTCTCCAGCAGTGTCCCGCGTGCCTGGTTCGACAAACTTGGATAGTTTTTGTGATGGGTGTTAGGTGGCCATACAGCTGCTATTTTGTGGTGTGTTGCCTCCTGGATTTGTTCAATATTGCTTCTAGCATTCTTGTGTAATTGCCGTCAAGCTTTTTTTTCCGTACGTTTAGTTAGCTTCTATGTCGTGCATCTATATAGCAGTATCAACACGACCACTGTATGGAAAAAACACGTTTTATTTTACCGGTCAGATTTGAGTTTCATATGACTGATAGTCTATCGTTAGCTGCCCATACCTTTGCTCGTCGCATGTTGATGTCTTTCTCGGTTGATGAGACACTGCTTCCCAGGTAGGTGAACTTGTCTACGAGTTTCAAAGGCCCATCTTTTTGTGTGGATATGTCACCTCTTTGATTAAAGCACATGTATTCCGTCTTATCTGCGTTGACATGGAGGCCTATGCCACTAGCTCCTCGTTACAGACTAAGTAGCTGGGTTTCGGCTTGGCCAGAAGCGCTATATTATCGGCGTAGTCCGCGTCCGTAATTGTGTGTGCAGGGTATCTTCTTTTTTCTTTGCCAGCTTGAAACCATTTTCTTTCATTAAATCAAAAGACGTTCTAAGTACGTAGTCTAGGCAGTTGGTAAACAAGTATGGGGCGGGCTAATGTGTCTTTTATTATAGCACTCCTGCTACAATTTCGAAGTAGTCTGTGTCTCCATCCGGGGAGCGGACTTTTACTTTCGATTTTTTTTTTATATAGCATCATAATGGCTGCGATAGTTTCTTTGGGGAGGCCGAAGGCGAGGAAAGATCACATTATTATTAGTAGAGTTATTAGCTGTCACAAGGGTCCCATGTATATTGAGACACCCGGCTGGATCTGCACTATGCACTAATTGCATCTCTGCAAAAGGGTAAGACACCTCCAACGAGTGTCCTAGATAAGAGTAAACAATCTGATGATGAGGCTCCAATAATGTCGGAGCTTTGGGGAATTTGGAGTCCCTCTTCATTGCCATCACTTCCTGGTCGACACTTGCCCAGAGTGGTAGCACCTGAAAGGTTCCAATCAATGGGTCCCATATAATTAAGTTTGGTTTTGTTTGGTTTGGTTTTATGGCTTATCAACCTTTGTAGATTATTTAACGCTAAATACATTTTTATGTAAATTATCAGTTCCATTTAAAACAATTCAGTTTAGCATGAGTACACAGTTTGATGGTCAAAAACATTTCTATTTCAAACTATTCAAGCAGTTATACAATTCAGTTTAGTGTAAGTACATTTTCAATGTCAAAAACAGTTCAATTTCAAATAATTCAGTTTAGCATAAGCAGACAGTTTAAATGTAAGTACAGTTTAATCGTGAAAAACATTTCTATTTCGAGCTATTCAGTTTAATCAAACAATTCAGTTTAGCATAAGTATGCTGTTATTTCTAGTTAACCCATAGATGGGGCCTATATCAGGTGCTACCACTCCGGGCCAGAGGGGACCTGGTAGCGATGGCAATGAAGGGATACTCCTCACTCCCCAAAGCTCCAACATTGCTGGGACCTCACCATCAGATTGTAAAGTGTCATATTCAGGACAGTCGTTGGGGAGGGGTCTTAATCCTCTGCAGAGAAGCCGATAGAGTACTCTACAACCCCAGCCGAAGCTCCAGGCATAAAATAACGCTGTGAGGGTCGATATGCCATTAAAGTCTATCAAATTATAATCAAAATGTTCTTTAGAATTTGAACTCAGATAGCCAGGTCGATTTCGTTCGTTGATAACCGTGACACCATGAGAGTACTAATCACTATACTACAACCAAATACTCCATTTTGTCCGACGAGAAATAAGTAGTTTAAAAAAAGGGAAATATCGAATTGTGACTATAAATTAATCCTTTAATTTATTTGTAATTATTTTTTTTTATCTTATTTTTCTTTGTTTATCAATTTTTTTTGTATTTCTTTATTTGTTTGTTTTTTCACATAAATATTTTTTTCTTCTGAAAGTAATTGTTAAAACATTTATTTGAACTCAAGGGAAAATGTGAACGCTCCTCCAAACACCATGATCGTTCGTTGGCATCACCGCACGAAAAGAACGCTGAACTAAGAAGACCTCTTTTATTTTGACTCTTTTACAGAAGAGTTCCTCATTACGCACTTATATTAATTCATTGTACGCTAGTGAAACTCAATCGAAAATAATATTCAAGTTGTTTGTCATATATATATATATATATATATATATATATATATATATATATATATTGGAGGATTTTTCTTTCTTTCTTTTTGCTTTTTATCATCCCCGTTCTTTGTTATTAAACCAATATTTATACGTCTGGGCAATAAGTTAGCTGAACCGTTAAAAAAAAGAAGAGAAGACGTTGAAAAATATACAAACTACTTTTTCAAGGAAAAATCAATTATAGAGGTGTGAGCTTTCAACTCTGATATTGAATTATTTTAATGTATAACTGATAAAGAAAATGAGTAAATAAACTCTAAAAACGGTAACACCCCCACACACAGATATATATATATATATAGAGAGAGAGAGACCCACACAAACACACACACATACACTGACACACACACACACACACAGAGATATATATATATATGTATGTATGTATGTATGTACGCATAGAGACCCACACAAACACACACACACAAATAAACATGTATATATATATATATATATATATATGACAGTCAAAGAATACTATTATCAAAATAATTTTCAGATACTAAAATCCATGCATTGATCTTCTTAGGAAAAGCAAAAAGTCTCAAGCAATACAATAAACCCAAGAGGTAAATAGATTGCGTCGACGTCTAACAATCGTTATGCAGGCTTCTTCACAAATGAATCTTGCTGTAGTGAGTTCAAACCCCACTTAAATGCATGTAATAATGGAGATTGAATCTAGTTTGAATTGTTATACACATCTACTTAAAAAATGTGTTTATTTTCGAAAAATGATTTATCGTTTTCAGTCTATGCGAGTTTTTCAGTCCAGTTTTAACCGGTGGTCATACATTGAGGAAGAAGGACAACAAGTCTCCTCGTATCTCCTGAACACTACTTAAAATTCTGGCTGATTTTAGCAGTGCTGTGGTTTAAATGGTTTCGATTCTTCTGCTGGTCTCTTTTTCCATTTATTTTGGATCATCTAGTTGCGTACCAACTAAAATTGGTCTAACCTCCATCATTTTTTTTCTGTAAGAACAGGGTATTTGGTTATCTTTTCGCTTTCTCTTTATGGTCTTTTTATTTATCTGTTTTTTTTTTGTTTTTGTTTTTTTTTTGTTTTTTTTATTTTGTGGTTCACCAGAACAATAAAATTCACTTGATAGCCAGCTCATTTTTTTTCAATTAGCACTACATCTACACTTCTAGCCGGGATTGTGTGAAACATTTGAGTCTTAAAATCTCAGAGAAATATCGGCGTCTCATTTTATAGATCGGATACTGTTTTGGAGATATATCATTATTCAGCATGACCGAATCTTCGTCTCTTGCACAATTCTCAGTGGATCACCTTGTAATCAAAACTTTCATTCCTTCTAAGTAGTAAATGCCCTTTCTATGGAATCTTAGAGACAAGAAGTCTTCTAAAGTCTCCAGGACTCTTCGCAGTATTCAGCCCGATTTCAATGATGCTAGAGTTGGTATGGTCTCAATTTATCTTCCGATTTCCGGACATTTTCTACACAGGGTTATGAGATATCAACTATTCTTAGCAGATTCAAATACTTTGCACAGAGTTATATGGTTTTAAAGCTATCGATAAGCTATCGGTCATATGGAAGACAGACCTGACCGATAAAATAAAATGTAGTTTTTTTCCAAGCTGTGGTCGTGTTGATACTGCTATATGGAGGCACTACATGAACACTAACAAAATGTATGGAGAAAAAGCTTGACAACAATGACACGAGAATGCTGCAAGCAATATTAAACAAGTCCTCGAGGCAGTACACCACAAAGCAGCTGCTGTACGGCTACCGACCACTCACCACGAAAACTATCCAAGTTAGACGAAACAGACATGCGGGACACTGCTGGAGAAGTAAGGATGAACTCATAAGTGATGTACTCCTATTGACTCCTTCACATGGACGAGCAAAGGCAGGACGACCAGCTAGAACCTATATACAATAGCTATGTGTCGACACAGGATATAGCCTGTAGCGATGGATGATAGAGACGGGTAGCGAGAAAGGGTTATGGAAATCCGTGCTGGTGGTGTGACATGATGATGATGATGACGATGATGATGAAATATTCCTATCTAATACTAATTATTCTATCGTTTCATGTAATTATTTCAAATTACTAATTGACACCGGACATTAGCATAATGGTTAGAGTGTTCACCATTGGCGCGGGAGACCTGGGTTCAATCCCAGGTCGAGTCATACAAAAGACTCAAAAAATTGTACTTCATGCTACCTTGCTTAACACTCAGCATTACAAGTTAAAGACCAAGGGTAAAGTGGAGCAATCCAGGGAGAGGAGTAGTGCCCTCCCCTACACCTTGGTGTAGTAGCTACCGAAAAGACAGCTTTCGGGTCACCATGAACTACGGTCGATAACTTTACTTAATCATACGAAGAGACATTACTTAGTTTTATGTTTTCAAGCAACTCAATAATAATCAAAAGTAGATAATTCTACCTAGAAGTAACAATTCATTATACAAATCAATCACCGTTATATGATATCAAGTAATCTATTTAATACAAATAATTTTAAATGTTGGTTATTTGGGTTTTATGGCATATCAACCTTTGTATGTTATTTAATGCCAAATCCATTTTCATACAAATAAACTGTTCTATTTCAAACAATTCAGTCTAGTTAAAGTACACAGTTGGAATATAAGTACACAGTTTAATTTTCAAAAACATTCTCATTTCTAGTTATTCAGTTTAGTTTAACAGTTTTACTTAAAATAATTCAGGGGGTGTCCTCGTGGTGTAATGGTTAAAGCGATGGACTGCGGAATCGTAGTAAGCGAGTTCGAACTCCAGTCGCACTATTACGTTCACTTTCGGGCAAATACCCTTGGAAAAGGTATGAACCCCCTTATCCTCAAAGCTATGGGTTAAATAGTACCGCTACTGTTCTTCTAGGAGAATGGCTTTGGCATTAAATAACCTACAAAGAGTTGATATGCCATAAAACTAAAGAAACCAAACCTTAAAATAATTCAATTTAGTATAAGTAAAGTAAAAGTAAGGTTGGCCACTATAGTCGTGGGTAATCCGAAGGCTCCCTTTTCAATAGCTACTACACTGAGGTGTAGGGAAGGGCGCTGGTCCTTTCTAGGTTTGCTCCACTTTACTCTTGATGCTTACCTTATAATGCTGAGTTTCGCAGTTTAAATATCAAAACAGTTCTATTTCAAGTAATTTAATTTAGCACAAGTACACAATTTAGTCCTATTTGACCTATAGATTGGGCCCAGTTAGGTACTACTACTCCAGGTCAGAGTGGACCTGGGAGTGATGGCAATGCGGGGGGTACTCTGCATTCACTAAAGCTCCAGCCTTAATGGAACCTCACTATCAGATTGTTTAGTTTCATATCCAGGACACTCGGAGATACAGTCGGTGAATTCTTCAGTCCTATCCGACCGGGCAAAATAATTTTAAACTGTTCTAATTTATTTATAGATGGGACTCTAAAAATTAACACCACTCTGGGTCATTGTGAATCTGGACGTAGTCGAAATGAAGAGGTTATTCGCGTTCCTTCGAAATTCAGAACTGAAGCATTAACCTCAGATACTATTTAATGTACACCAATAGTAACAAGAAATTTTTGCAGAAGTCTGAGATGAGTCTCTTTCTGATCGCAAGGATTTTTTTTAAGTACTTTAGCTTATTTCAACATTTTACCGTATTTGACGGCATATAAGACTCGCGGGTGTATTAGACGCACCCCAAAATAATCAGGGAAAATCAAGAAAAAAATCAAAGTACTAATATTAAACGAGATGAAATTAGTATTATAAATATTATCAATGATAACACTTTTAATATGCTTAATAGCCTTTTAAATAATGAAAATAGTTTTATGAAAGTTACTCTTAAGTCTAAGCTAGATAACCTTTACATATTCACAAAATAATTAAACTTTTCATATTATGCACAAAAAATTGCTTTTAGATAGAACGGTATTTTTATACAAAAAAAATTTGGTTTATGTATGGGTTTATGGTTATTAATAAAAAAGAAATTTAAGAAATAAAATTTAAAAAATATAAGTGTCTCAGGAGGCTTCTTACAAGAAACGAAATCAACGCAGGCCTAAAAAGATGATCTTCCTGGTACCAAAGAGATATTCTTTTTCGGTAGAATGACCAATTTAACTGGAAGGACCTACAGCTTTCTGCTGCTGCTACTGCTACTGCTGGTTCAAGGAACGTATCTGCTGAGATAAGACTTAGCGACACTCTGGCTTTCTTGTCACAAGTAGCCTGGGCTGAACCAACCTACCCGACACATGAAATTTCAAACTTACAATTAACTAGAAAGGTCTCTAAAATATATTTCTACATCTTATCTTGAATACACGACTATTTCTACTGGTACAGAAAAACGTTCTACACCACAGAACCGTTGTAAAACCCTAAAATAAAGTTTGAGCTAAAAGGTATCCCTGTCTCTTTCCTTCCGTTCTTTATTCTCTGACAGCTTCTAACACACATAGAAGACAACAAGGGGTAAGAAGCAGAAGACGAGCCAGACACGAAACTCAGAATTACCCCAATAGAACCTAGCAATTAAATAATGCATGCCTTTTCCTAGAATTTCTTGAATCTAGTCACTTTAAATTTATAGCTTCCAAAGATCTTAACTATTTCCCTTACATAGATGATCTCATCATCATCATCATCATATCGTGCTGGCAGCACGGATATCCCTGACCCTCTCTCGCCACTCCTCCCTATCGTTCATCGCCCTAGGCAGGTCTTCAGGACAACATCCTGTATCCTCACACAGCTGCTGAATGTACGTTCGTGCTGGTCGTCCTGCTTTTGCGCGGCCGTGTGTGGGGATCCATAAGAGTACATCTCTTATGAGTTCATCTCTGCTTCTCCAGCAATGTCCAGCATGTCTGGTTCGCCTAACTTGAATAGATTTCGTGATAGGGGGCAGGTGGCCGTACAGTTGGTGTCTCGTGGGGTGCCGCTGCCAGGACTTGTTGAGGATTGCACGCAGCATTCTTGTGTAATTGCCATCTAGTTTCTTCTCGAGCCGTTTTGTTAGCGTCCATGTAGTGCATCCATATAGCAGTATCGATGTGACCGCTGCCTGGAAGAAACTGCGTTTCATTTTATCGGTTAGGTCTGATTTCCAGATGATCTAGTACACGTTTATCAACGATATAAACCTTAATAAAACTCATGGCTAGATTTATGGAGTATATGAAAGTTTTTTTTGTGGTTGTATATTGTTGGCATGTTGTTGGGAGGTTCTGAGTTTCTTCTTTTTACCCCATTTATTAGTTGTCTTTTTTCTTTTGAAGTTGTAAGGAAACAAAAAAAACGAGGGAAAAAGATAAAGATACCTTTAAATTCAAGTTTTATTTTGAGGGGGTTACAATTATTATGTGATATGAATGTATTCCTGAACCAGTAGAAATAGCCGTACTCCATTGAAAAAGTGTTTGAAGAACATAAGGGAATTATATTTTGTAAAGTATAAGTAGAGGGTCTGTCATGTGAGTCGCAGCCCCCTGGGAGAATGTGAGCTCCCTACTGACAGCCGAGATAAAAAAAAAATGTCCGTCTGTCTCAGCCGAGGTGATAAAAGCTGATGTGAGAGAGTGAGAGAGAGAGTTTCTTTTTGGCGTCAAGCAGCCCATCTTTTTAGGTATGCTCCGATTTTGCTTCCTGTCAGAGGCCTCCTGGGAAACTGTTAATTTTTGTATTTATTTATCCTATCTTTATATAAATGTTTTTATTTATTTATTTATTTTTAATCGTCGCAGATTAAACAATATTGAAACTACCATAGATTTTAATTATCGACTATAAAATCACAACACCTTACCTTTTGTGGACATTTTACTGATAAATAGTTACATGAAATTAGAATGTAATGTTCATCACAAATCCACGAATAAAAAAAAAGTATATACATTTTTATAATCATTGATTTTTATGCATCTGAGCACAAAGGATTGCCACCCCTAAGTATTTAATTGATGAATGTGCCTTTATAGAAATTTCCTTCACGCAGCTTTAATATCCCAAATTTTTCATCTAACGTGCCAAAATCAGGGCCATCAGATAATCTATTGGTTAGATAGATAATCTATTGGTTTCTCTCATCTCCGGCCAAGGGTACTTCACATTTCCTTACGGACTCACAAAACGCAACATACACAACCGAGAGGATGGAAGAAAAGAGAACAAACACGGACTTGGGTTAGCTCCAAGCGCAAAAAGGGAGAAGTTTGTGACACTTTCCTTGCATTCTGTGCATCTGTGGGCAATCGCGAGCGTGTATTCGATCGAAATTCTCACAAAGTCACCAGGAATGCTGACTCATCCTCTAACGTTAGTCAACCCGGCCTCTGGTCCCACAGGCCTTAGAAGTCGGCTTCTCGTGACTTCT
This sequence comes from Sepioteuthis lessoniana, assembly GCA_963585895.1. Taxonomy (NCBI): domain Eukaryota; kingdom Metazoa; phylum Mollusca; class Cephalopoda; order Myopsida; family Loliginidae; genus Sepioteuthis; species Sepioteuthis lessoniana. The sequence continues at coordinate 17,909,929 of OY757932.1, read as the reverse complement.
GTTGACTGCTCTCTCCTGTCGAATGCCCTGTTCTGTCCTGCTCTATGCTTTCTTCTGTTCTACTCTGGGACCTTCCTTCCCTCGTTTTCTTCCGGTCTCGTGGGAGATCTCACACGCAAGCCCTTTTATGTGGGTTTCGCGCTAAAACATACAAAGGTATCCTCTGAGTGGCCCACACCCACATTATACAGGAATTCAAAACAATAATTTTTCAAATGTTAATACATTGCATTGATCATTTTATCCAACAATTTAAAGGGAAATATGAAGTTTGAATTGAAATTGTTACTAATTCTTTAACGTCGATTAGTAATTTAGTTAAGAATAAAAATAACAATATCCATATCAGATCTAGATCATGTGATAATGAAATTCCATGTCTGGATTGTAATAAGAAACATGTGGGTGAACTTTGTCGTAGTCTCAATGAACGCATTTACGAGCACACAATACCTCTAAAAGAAGGAAGCATAAATAACGGTTTAGACAAACATTTTTTAGAAACTAATCGCAGCATTAATTTTATAGATTCCCAAATGCTAGTTTACATCATCTGTCTAGACTACGTGCGTAGAACTTCGATCGACAAAATCAGAGAAAATGGCTTCGAGCTGACAAAGAAAAGAAAAGAATCAGATGGTATTCCTCAAAAACAATTACCGACGCTGACTACGCTGATGACATAGCGTTACTGGCGAATACACCCAACCAAGCCGAAAGACTACTGCAGAGTTTAGAGCGAGCCGCCGCAGGCATTTTCCTCCATGTCAATGCACACAAAACAGAATATATGTTATAACCAAACAGGTGACATTTCCACACTAGACGGAACCTCTCTGAAACTAGTAGACAAATTCCCCTACCTAGGAAGCAGCGTCTCATCAACCGAAAAAGACATCGACACTCGGCTAACGAAAGCATGGACAGCTATCGATAGGCTCTCCATCATATGGAAATCATATCTGACCGATAAAATTAAGCGGTCGTAACGATACTGCTATATGGATGCACTACTTGGACGCTAACAAAACGGCTGAAAAGAAGCTAGACGGCAATTACACAAGAATGTTGCGAGCAATATTGAACAAGTCCTGGCGGCAACACCCCACAAGGCACCAACTGAACGGCCACCTGCGAGATAGGGTCAGGGATATCCATGCTCGCGGCATGACATGATGATGATGGTAACATATATAAGAAACATTTCTGATAAATTGTTAAATCTGTTATCATTTTTAATTATAATACAATCTAATAAAAAACCGAATTTTGATCCTAATTTTATCTGCTTGGGTTCGTAAAGTTACAAAATAACTAATTAAAAACAATCCGGCTTAATCGTTTATTTATATCTAGAAAGATGGATAAACAGTGAAATTAAACAGATAGAAAGAAAATTAACCTTGATAAAGACAGCTTTATCATGGAATGTTTAGAATAGGTATATATGGACTAAATAATAATTAATATTAACATAGATAGATAGGTAGATAGATAGATGTAATATGGATTATTTTTAATCAATAAATTTTAGAACGCTCATTACATTACACAGATTTGAAACAGATTATAACCCAAAGAAATAGGATGCTTCAAAATTCTCAAAATTTTCGTTTCATTTAATCATTCATAAACCCTGATGAAGGTCTAAAACCGAAACGTTGTCAAATAGTACAGGGTGGAACCATAAAATTGTCGTCCTAAAGAAAACAATACTACTGCATTATTTTAAAACTTTTATTGAAAAAATCAATTCAGCTAAATTGATTATGTCATAGAGCTGACATCTACAGGCTGAAACGATAAAATTGTCATCCTAAAGAAAAAACACTACACCTTTATTTTAAAACTTTTATTGAAAAAATCAATTCAGCTAACTTGATAATGTAGTAGAGCTGACATCTATTCAATGTAGCCGCCTTCAGCCTCAATCACCGCCTCGATACGGATACGGATCCGGAACTGGGGGCATGCCTTTTCCACAAGCGCCGGCGGGGGCTCGGCGAGTACTCAGCGGATGGCGGCGATCAGGCTGGCTTTGGTGTAGTGGGAGGTCATGTTGGTGATGTTCTCGACGTATGACCAAACGAAGCAGTCCAACGGGTTCAGGTCGGGGGATGAGGGGGAACAGTGAGAGAAGGGTACAAAGTCGTAGCACTCCTTCTGAAGCTAAGCCTGGGTCTCTTTGGACTTGTGGGCCGCGGCCGAGTCCTGCTGCCACACCCAGGGTCTGCCACCAGCCACCTGATTGCACCACGGGATCACCACACTCTTTAGCACATCCAGGTACACTTTGGTGTTGACTTTCAAGCCGACTTCGAAGATGTGAGGTGGCATGATGTAGCCCACACCAAAGACCATAACGGTAGCCGGAAACTTTGTTTTTATCAACCTGGCCATGTCCCTGTTATTCGTGGCAATCAAGATTTGCATTTTCAGGGTACTGGCAATAGTCTTGTTGTCATAACTTGGATCGGTAGAGCGCATGAGTTGTACAGCGGTGCATCTCCGATCCCGCTCGTTGAACATTGTGTCACTTTCAGACATGATAGAAGGCTCCTATCGCTCTTGGGATTTGTACACAACTGGCCAACTAGTAGATGGTCTGCAACAAAAAATTGAAAACCGGTTTTCATTAAACGGAACTGGAATCATGTCGTCTTTGCTAGGGCGATAATTTTATCGTTCCACCCTGTACTAGAAACAGAATCATCTTTTGAAGACCTGTTTTTTCATTTCTATATATTTTCATATATATATATATATATATATATATAATTTAATCAATAAATTAGACGTATACTGACAAAAATAATCCGTTCATTTAAAACGTTATTTCAAAACGTAATTAATGTTTAATACCCTTACTCTCTTCATGTTTTGAATCCGAGCTTAGCGTAATGGTTATCGTCGAAGGAAATAGAATTGGCGACTTGTGTTCAAATCTTTGATTTGACTGTTTGCATTTTACTTCGTCTAAATGTCTTGGAAAAAGCAGCAGTTCATCTGTTTCTCCTCTCAGCTATAGGTAAGTATTAGGACTGAATATGTTCTTTGACCTTAGTTAGACAACCAGTCTAGGAAAAGGAAAACTTGTATACATACAGTACCAAATAGACATTTTTGTTATTACGATGGTAAATAGACATTTGTACCCCCGGGACTCTGTTGCTACCCCACCGTGCTAAAAGTTGACAAACATACGAAACTCTGCTTAACTACCCCAAGAATTATTAACTACTATAATTTGTAAGTAGTCACCGAGAGAAAGAAAGAGAGTATAGAAGCTGAGTCAACATCGTTAGCTGAACAAAGAGAAAACAAATGTCACGGTGAGAAAGAGAGCAGACTCAAACCTTGAATTTTCTTCCTGGTTTTCTGTTGTATTCTAACATGCTTGTCCACTGTGCTACGTCTAGTGTAAAGCCCCTTTTAAAGCCAACGCCCCAAAATCAGGCTCACAAACATTTGTCTTCTTACAACTTCGTGGGAGTCATTACCTCATCACCTCTCGCAGCTAACTCCCCCACCGACACACAAAAAACGAGTTGTCTCCTCCATTTGATCTGGTGTCGACAGGAGGAATATCTGCTTTCTCTGGGTCCACACATGTTTAGAAAATTTTGGGACCTTCAGTTTTTCTAGACATTTTTAACTACAAAAAGAGCCTTGGCCTTGTCGTTTGGAGACTGCTGTTTTTTTATTAATTAATTTATTCTTTTAATTTCAAATTTCTTTAGGCCGTTCAATTACGTTACAAACTCAGAATTAATACTAGCTTTACTCCACGTAACAACTGACATTTTATCACATCCTGTCGGTGTTGGAGTGGTTGCGTAAATAAATACTTAATTCATGTTTGGCCTGCAGAACTTTTTTTGAAAATTATGTTCTTACGTTTTTGACGGTAGAAAATTCAGAACCATGTTAATCATTGTAAATCTTTATCAACTTTTTCTACATTCTACTATCTTTAACTGCCGAATGTGAAGAGATAAACTCTTTCCAACAAAAGAGAAATCCTTGGTAAGTACAATATAATATGGAGAGTGCTCAATATCTATGATAGAGCTATTATAATAATAATAATAATAATAATAAATAAATATATAATAAATATACAATATTTTCCATGGATTAAATATATATTTAATCCATGGAAAATATTGTTCTGCAACCTAAAGTTTCTTGAAGTTTATAACAACATTCTTCCTGAAGTTACGAAGATGGAATGAAATTGAAAATACAACAAAATACAGACAAAAATCGAAAATTGTCTGAAATTGAAATTGTTTGCATTTTGTCGCATTTTCGATTTTCCATTTCATTCCATCTTCTTAACTGCCTGATGAATGTTGTTATAAACTTCATGAAACCTTAGGTTGCAGAACAATATTTTCCATGGATTATATATATATATAATATATATTTATTTATTATCATTATATATATATATATATATATATATATATATATATATATTAAATATATAGGATTTAGTTTGGTTAGGTTGGGCTTTATAGCACATCAACCATTGTATGTTACTTAATGCCAAATCTTCTTTATACCTATATATTGAATATATAGGATTTGGTTTGGTTTGGTTTTATGGCATATCAGGCATTGTGGGTTATTTAATGCAAAATCTTGTTTATACATACATACATATTAAATACATGATTTGTATACACATTTTGGAGATAAGTAAAAGTAAAGTTGACAACCATATTTGAGGACGACCGAAGGCTCCCTTTTCATTAGCTACTACACCGAGGTGTAGGGAGGCCGCAACTCCATTCCCTGTTTTGGAGATACACACAGTTAAATAATTCAACAGTTCGATTTAGCATGAGTTTCCATAAATTCAGTTAAACATCTTCATTTGTTTAGACACAGTTAAATGATCAAACAGTTCAATTTCAAACAATTCAATTTACTATAAGTAATTTATTTGCTCTCAGTTTAAATGTCAAACAGTTTTATTTGACCCATAGACTGGACCCTTTATGGGTCTAACATTCAGGGTTAGAGTGGATCTGGGAGCGATGTCAGTGGAGGGGTACTATGCATTCCCCAAAGCTCCAACATTTCTGGAGCGTTACCTTCAGATTGTTTAATGTCATATGCCGGACACTCGTTTAGGGGTTAGGGGTTACTCCTCGGCAGAGATGCAGTCGGTATATTCTGCAGCCCCAGCCGACTAAGCAGTTAATTATTTGTTTGATCATAATGAAAGGAATTCAAGTACTGCTCTTCAACATTTGTAATCAAATCATAAAGTATTCCTATTTGATAGACATAAATTTTTCACAGTTAAATTATTTCATATTACTACTACTACTACTAATGATAATAATAATAATATTGACATCCTTAGTAAATAACTGAATACTTCTTGACTAACTCGGCTGGGGCTGCTGAATATACCGACTGCATCTCTGCAGAGGGGTAAGACCCCCTCCCTATGACACTAAACTATTTGATGGTGAGGCCTAAGTAATGCAGGAGCTTTGGGGAATGCAGAGTACCCGTTTATTGCCATCACTCCCAGGTTCACTCGACCCAGGAGTTGTAGCACCAGAAAAGGGTGCAAGATATAGGTTGAACAGAACTAAACAGTTCACTTATTCTAAGCGGAATTGGTTGAAATAGAACTGTTTATATGTATAAAAATGGATTTTGCATTAAATAACCTAAAATGGTTGATATGACATAAAACCCATCCAAACCAAATCATATATATTTAATATATATGTATAAAGAGGATTTGGCATTAAATCACCTACAATGGTTGATATGGCATAAAACAAAACCAATGCAAACCAAATTTGAACACAACTATTTGACTCATAGATGGGACCCAAACAGGTACTACTAATCCAGTTCAACTTGACTTGGGAATTAATGGCATTAAAAATTCACTCCACATTTCCCAAAGCTCAATTCCATTAGTCTCACTATGAGATGCAGTTTAGCGTCATTCAGGACACTCATTGTTAGAGCTTACAGCGCTGCAGAAATGCAGTTTGCGTATTCTATAGCCCCAGCCAAGTGGACAGGTATCAAGTATTCCTATCTAATACAAATAATTTACAAACAGATGTATTTGACTCATTGAGATTACACTAACAAATCCTATCACTTCAAGTCAGAGTGGAACTGGTAGTAGTTGGTATAAAAGCATATTCGCCACTCTAGAGAACCCTGGAACCGGAGCTTCTCTAATAGACGCTGTTTAGTGCCATACCTAGTATACCTCTTTATGTTTTGTGTGGGGGAAAAGTCTTACCCCAAACAGAAAGATACAGCCAGCATATTCTAAGCCTCGTCAGTAGTCGGGAGAAGGTTGAATTAACGTTGATCCCAGGATTTACATTGAGGGTTGCCAATCTGAAAATTCAACTAAACCTTTCTGTTTGAGAGACATGCCAAGGCAGTTTAAAACTTTACAATCTGCTGCAGGTGAATCAAAGATATGTATAAGTAATAGTGTCTGGGTTCACACACCCTCACTCATGCATACTCTCTCTCTCTCTCTCTCTCTCTCTCTCTCTCTCTCTCTCTCTCAAATCAATAAATTTGCATC
>OY757932.1:17810843-17898343 GCA_963585895.1 Sepioteuthis lessoniana | reverse complement strand
ATGTTAAAATATAGTAAATAAATTAAATATTTGTTTTTGTTTTTAGTTTTAATATATCTATTACTGTATCTTTACGTGAAGTTATTATTTAAGGTTTAAATCTAATTCAATAAAAAAATCTGTAATTTAGGTCTAAATATAATTAAAAAATTATTAATTAAAGAAAAGTTTTTTAAAAAAACAATTTTTACTACATTGCTAACCAAAATTTAAATTTAAAACGGAAGTGGGCTTAATGAAGAGGTAACTCTTCACCCCGCTTCTATTCCCTCCCACTATCCCCTCCCACTCCTATGTGTCTATTCTAGTTTTTTTATCTAAAAGATCTGAAGAAGTCCTGTTACTTTTTTCGTGTTTTTGGAAATTTCAAAAATGCGTAACAGGATTGAAATAAATTTATAATTCTATGTGACCGGTTTCGTTGTTTTTCTTAAAGAATATATATATATATTTGATTTGATTTGGTTGGGGTTAATGGCATTTTAAACTTTGCAAATTATTTAATGCCCAATACTCTTCATATATATATATATATATATATATATATATATATATATAATTTGTAAACACATTTTTGTTAACATTTTAGATTTGGTTGATTTTCCAGACGTATCAACCATTGTAGCTTATTTTATGCCAAATCTTCTTGATACAAATATATAGGTTTAGTTTATTTGGGTTTTATGGTATATCAATCATTATAGGTCATTTAATGCCTAGTCCTCTTTATACATACATTAAATATACATGATTTGGTTTGATTGGGTTTTATGGCATGCCAACAACTGAAGGTTATTTAATGCCAAATCTTCTTTTAAATTTGACTTCTCGAAAACTTTTTTAAAGAAACCAGAGCTCATTTGCCTGCATACAATTATATATATATATATATATATATATATATAATTTGTATATCTGTCGTTTGTACGTTGTCCTGTTTTCAAATAAGTTTGCACACAGTTAAATAGTTCTAACACGAATATCTCTATTTAGTATTGAGGGTGCCTTTGGTAGCGTACTAGTGAGCAAGGTTGACTAAAAAACCTACAGGAGTGAGTTCCAGTCTGATTGGGTGCCCCCATTCATATGGCCTTCTGCCACATTTAAGCAAAACAGCTAAGTAAATTACCTCGATTTATTATTAATCATTTGTTTGCATATACTTAAATGGTTTCAAACATTTCACTCAAAGATTTATACTTTTATTTGCACACAGTTAAATGGCTTCAAGTATCGTTGTGTAACACAAAAAATTCAATTAAACATCTGTTATTTTTTGCACGCAGTTAAACGTCAAACAGTTCCATTTGACCCAGAGATAGGACCCTATAAGTTGCTACCATTCTTAGTCGGAGTGGACCTGAGATTAATGGCAATGAAGAGGGACACCGCATTTTCTGAAGCTCCAGGATTACTGGAATCTCACCCTCAGATTTTTGGGAGTCGTATATTGGGAGTATAACAGCCCCACTCGTTGTGGGGCTGTTATACTCTTCTGCTGAGATACAGTCTGTGTATTCTACAGCCCCATCTGACTGGGCTGTTATGGTAGTATGGAGTTAGATATGAGTGTGTATATGTGTATGTGCGTAGGTGTCCTTACGCGTGTCACAGTGAAAGTATGAGTAGATGTGGGTACATATGTACTTGTATATCTGTGAGTATTTGGGGTTAGATATATCCACGGGGTTTATTAACCCAGTCAGCTGGAGCTGGAGAATACACCGACTGCACCTCTGCAGAGGGGTAAGACCAATCCAACAAGTGTTCTGATATGGCACTAAACAAACTGATAGCGAGGCTCCAGTAATGCTGGAGCTTTGGGGAATGCGGAGTACCCCTTAGTTGCCATCGCTCCCAAGTCAACTCTTGCTCGTAGTGGTAACACTTCATGGGGTTCTTTCTATAGGGTAAATAGAACTGTTTGATATATAAACCGTGTGCAAACAAATCTCTTATGCAAATATGAATTGCTCTAAATAGAACTGTTTAATCATGAAACTGAGTGTAAACAAATGAATTTTTAATTGAATTGTTATTGATACATAGCAATACTTGTAAGTATTTAATTGTGAACAAAAATTGAACAAAGGCTCGTTTAAAAATATTATCAACAAAATATTTTTACAAATTATATATATATATAACAGTGAGTTAAGTTGGCGACCGTAGTTGAGGGTGACCCGAAGGCTACCTTTTCAATTACTAATACACCGGAACGTAGTGGAGGGCGCCACTTCTTTCCTTGGATTGCTCCACTTTAGCCTTGATACGTAGCTTATAATGCTGAATGTTTAGGGGAACATTCTACACACTCGGCTAATGATCCGCTAATATTTATATATTGCAGTATCACAGGATCTCATTCGAAACAAGGCAATTTTTTGTGTCTCTGGTATGACTTGACTTAGGATTTAACGCCGGTATCCCGGGTTGCCATTAAATAAACGACAGTTGCTGATATGACAAAAAAAAAACCAACCCAACCAACTATGTGATATGTCAAAAACTGAGGAAGGAATAAATAGTTCATCGCCAACTACTTCTTTGACAGGCCAGTAGATCAACCGTGGATTTAAACGAAGAACCTTCATGACCTTGAGTAAGCGTGAGGCGAGACAATGCGCTGAATAAGGAAACAACGAAATAGGAAATGACCAAGAACTTCCTGTTTTTTTGTTGTTTTTTTTTAAGTAGAGTGAGCCAGAGTCAGACAGAGGAATCCGACGGAATTTGTTTATTAGAGAAAGTAAACCGAATCAGATCTGCTCAGAATCTGCATTCTCCCCAAGAGTTTGGTTGATCTTGGATTTGCCCGCATAGAATTTGCAGTGGGCGCAAGTGGGGAAGGAACAGTGCCAAATGAAGGACCGAAGAGAGAGAAAGTCCAGTCCTTCAGATTTTGAGTTTGACTTGTCTATTCTTCTTTGTCTTTTGTGACCCTGTCTCGGGCTCTGTACAATAAACACAACGTGGGGTCACACAATGCACCCGAGAGCCAAGGTGTGCTGCCACAATGAGAAAAAGAAAAGAGGCGTTTGAAGCGTAACGGTTATCGAAGTAGAAAATTGAGTCATAGACAAGAGTTCAAATACTGGACGAGGCTGTTTACATCTCACGTAGACAAGATGTCCTTAAGAAAGGTGGCTCAGTCGGTTGGAACTGCAAAATAAACTGACTGCATCTCGGCAGTCTGATGGGGTAAGACTCCATCCAAAGAGTGCCCTGGGTATGACACTAAACAATCGGATGGTGAGGCTTCAGTAATGCCGAAATTTGAAGAATACGAAGTATCTCTTCATTGCGATCGCTCCGGATCTACTCAAGCTCGGAATAGTAGCAGCTGATAGGTTGGTTGGTTGGTTGGTTGGGTTTAATGGCATATCAACCTTTATCGGTTGTTTAATGCCAAAACCTGTTTACACATATGTACGGTTTGTAAACATATAATTTAATGATACCATACTAAAGCCAAACAACTCATTTACTCGCATTCGATTAAATATTTTCAAGTATTTCTATATGACATTAATTTATTTTGTGATGATAGTTTTTTTTGTTTTTTTTTTTGGCGGGGGGTTATTATTTGCACCTGATAGAGTCCTATCTATGGGTGAAATAGAACTAAACTATGCAATTACGCGAAACTGAATTAGTTAAAATCAATTGTTTTACATTTAACTGTGTGTTTAAACTGCGTTCTAATGCTAAACTGAATTGTTTGAAATAGAACTGTTTTGGCGTTTAAACTAGATATTTATACTAAACTGAATTGTTTCAAACTTTTGTCAAAATGATTTAATTCGGCGTTAAATGAATTGAAAACAATACAAACAACCAACCTTACTGTTGTGGACCAGTAAAGGGTCGGGAAGAATAACACAACTCGGGTTTGCGTGGAACAAAATATATTAACGAAGTATAATACAACATATGTACAAAGTGTTAGAAGTCAATCCGACTGCCTAGTGTTCGCCGGGAATAAGTACAGTGCCCAGTATAAATAGTCAGGGAAGAGTTCATAACGGACCGAATGTTGAGTACCATAACACTTACGAAAGGCATGAATCTATCTATTATCATCTCATAGGTAAATAGTAGGACAGATTGAGTTTTTTTGCCTTGGAAAGACAAAGTATTGGATAAGGAAAAATTCAGGATTCAAACCAGTTAAATTCTGCTTAATAATTTACCTGAGTTATACTTTTTTAAGTATTTATATCTAATGCAAATAATTTGCCCACTGTTTTATTGGCTTAGATGGTAGAGTGTTCGCCAATGGTCTAACAGACCTGGGTTCAATCCCAGGTCGCGTAATACCAAATACTTTAAAAATGGTACTTGACACCTCCTTGGTTAACACTCAGCAATATAAGGTACGTATCAAGGGTAAAGTGGAGCAAACCGGGGAAAGGAGTTACGCCCTCCCCTACACCTTGGTGTAGTAGCTATTTAAAAGGTAGCCTTCTGGTCGTCCTCGACTACGGTCACCAACATTACTTACTTTATGGTATAAAGTATTCCGATCTAATACAAATAATTTGCCCACTGTTTTAGGGTATAAAGTATTCCGATCCAATACAAATAATTCGCCCACTGTTTTAGGAATAAAATATTACGATCTAATACAAATTGTTAGCACACAGATATATGGTATAAAGTATTCTGATCTAATAAAAATAATTTACATAGAGTTATATGGTTTCATGTGTTGGATATTGACTTGAAGACTTCTTTGATATCTGTTAATACTGCTTCGACAATCAGACACTAGGAAAAAAAGTAACATGAAATGCACCGAGTAGCTAAAGTAAACAGGACTCAGGTGTTCACGGCGGAAATGCTACATAAAGTGCGTGGGTAGCAGGCTAGAAGGAATCGATATCACGTGTATTGTGTAAGCGGTAGGATGAAGGTGTGACACCGAGAATTTACGTGGGCGGCTTGTTAGAAAGAGGTGTGTTCTCGTGCAACGTGAAAGTGACAGGTAGGAAAGGGTGTGACCTCGAGAATTTGCATGGACGTCTGAGATATTATAAAGAAGGAAATGATTCGTATGAACGATAGGGAAAAGTGGCAATAATTGACACTGCACAGGACACTCGTTGGTAGTGGGTCTTGCTTCTCTGCAGAGACGCAGTCCGTGTATTCTACAGTCACAGATTCCTGGGTCACAGGACACTCATTGGTAGTGTGTCTTACCCCACTGCAGAAATGTAGTCCGTTTATTCTACTGCCCCAGATGACTGGGCCTCAGGACACTCGCTGGTTGTGGGTCTTGCACCTCTGCAAAGATGCAGTCCGCGTATTCTACAGTCCCAGCTTACTGGGCCCCCGGACACTCGTTAGTATGGGGTCTAAACATCTATGCAGAGATGCAGTCCGTTTTTTCTAGTGCCCCAGCTGACTGGACCACAGGACAATCAATGGTAGGAAGTCTAAACATCTCTGCAGAGATGCAGTCCCTTTTTTTTCTAGGCCCCAGCTAACTGGGCCACAAAACAATCGTTGGTAGGGGGTCTTACCCTATTGCAGAGATGTAGTCTGTGTATTCTACAGACCTAGGCCAACAGGTCTTTCAAAATAGAGTAATCATTACAATCAAACATTTAGAAATAAAACAAATTCGAGAATAACATGACCTAAAAAGAATTTATATACAAATAAGCTAACAGCCCAGTCGGCTGGGGCTGTAGAATACAACGACTGCATTTCTACAGAGAGGTAACACCACTAACAGATACGAGTCCTAGATATGATACTAAACAATCTGATGGGGAGGCTCCAGTAATCCTGGAGTTTTGGGGAATGTTGAGAATCCCTTCATTACCATCACACCCATGTCTATTCTGACCCGGAGTGGTAGCACCTGTTAGGGCCCTATCTATTTGTCAAATAAGATTACTTGACATTTGAATCGAATGACTTCTGAAACAAATGACTTATGCTAAATTGTATTGCTTGAAATAAAACTGACTGATCATTTAACTGTGTGTAAACAAATAACAGAAATTTAATTCAATTGTAAGTAACAAATCATATATATCTAATATTTGGAGGTGCCCGTGGTGTAATGGTTATCGTCGTAGGAAACAGACACGGCAACCGGAGTTCAAATCCAAGACGAGACTGATTGCATTTCACATAGCACTAATCATATTTACCAATCCCTCCGCTCGGGCAGGATATGACACAACGTCAATTTTTAAGCGGAGTTTAGCAGGTTTGAATTCAGAGTTTTCCTTCTCCTAGACTAGTTTCTTCACCAAGGTGAAGAACCTAGTCAGCCCTACTATTTACTCATAGCTGGAGGGAGAATAATTGGATTCATACCTTTCCTAAGGGTATTAGTGCTACGTGAAATGCAATCAGTTTCGTCCAGGAATTGAACTCGTGTCACCGTGTCCATTTCCTACGACGATAACCATTACACCACAGGCACCTCTTTCACATAGCAGTAATACCCTTGGGAAAGGGATGAATCCAATTATTCTCCTTCCAGCTACGGGTAAATAGTAGGGCAGACTGGGTTCTTCAGCCTTGGTGAGGCAACTAGTCTAGGAGAAGGAAAACTCTGAATTTAAACCTGTATAATTCCGCTTAAAATTGACCTTGTGTCATATCCTACCTGAGCGGAGGGGTTGGTAAATATGTATATCTAATATATATGTATTAACCGGATTTAGGATTGAATAACCAACAATGGTTGATATGCCATTAAACCAAATGAAATAAACCAAACTGAAGCAAATCAAACCACGTACCAGACTAAGCTAAGTTGGATGAATACCGCCATTGTTAATGCATGGATGAATAAAGAAACTCTATCCAAAAAGCCCTGACAATACGTTCTTCCTCCTTTAGAACTGACGTCGTGTTTCCTGATCAATTTTATTACCAACAACTCCAACAAGAGAAATGCCAAGAGACAGACGATAAACGTCAACTGGCGTAGATGTCTAATTGTGTTCTTTTCTATAGCCAGAAATTAAACTGTTGCACTCCTTTGAAGGAAGTGACAAAGACGCAAATATGGCCGACAATTTTTCATTTATTTTATTAACGTTTTAATTTAAAATGTCAATCACTGTATTTTATATATTTGGATGCTGTTTTTACCTATATATTTTACTGAAAAGAAACGCCTAGTATTTGCTACTGAAATGTAGAATATACAATATAGCGTTGAAATGATGGAAAATAGTGTCTAATCGGTATTACGATTTTAAGACAAAATGGCGCTCAAGTTGCCACGTTATTAGAAGATTGAGAAGAAAGAAGAAAAAAATAAGAAGTAGAATAATGAAAAGTTACAAACAATTTGGTGCTTGGTGAGAATTTAATGATTTAATTCGACGAGGAAATGACTTAAATAAAGATAGAGATAAAATGTGGAAAACCTTCCGAAAAGAAAGAAAGAAAGAAAGAAAGAAAGAAAGAAAGAATAGATACAATGGAGAAGAAAGAAAGAAAGAAAGAAAGAAAGAAAGATAGGCGGATATAAATAGAAAGAAAGAAAGAAAGAAAAAAAGAAAAAAAGAAAGAAAGAATAGATTCAATGGAGATGAAAGAAAGAAAGCAGAAATAGAAAGAAAGAAAGAAAAAAAGAAAGAAAGAAAGAAAGAAAGAAAGAAAAAAGGTGGATATAAATAGAAAGAAGGAAAGAAAGGTGGAAATAAACAGAAAGAAAGAAAGAAAAAAAAGAAAGAATAGATTCAAAGAAGATGAAAGAAAGAAAGAAAGAAAGAAAGAAAGAAAGAAAGAAAGAAAGAAAAGCGGAAATAGAAAGAAAGGAAGAAAGAAAGAAAGAAAGAAAGAAAGGTGGATATAAATAGAAAGAAAGAAAGAAAGAAAGGTGGAAATAAATAGAAAGAAAGAAAGAAAGAAAGAAAGAAAGAATAGATTCAATGGAGAGGAAAGAAAGAAAGAAAGAAAGAAAGAAAGAAAGAAAGAAAGAAAGAAAGAAAGAAAGAAAGAAAGAAAGAAAGAAAGAAAATAATAGATTCAAAGAAAGAAAGAAAGAATAAAATGATAGACATGAAAATAATGAGACGTAGAAAGAAAGAAAGAAAGAAAGAAAGAATAGATTCAAAGAAAAAAAGAAAGAAATAAAGAAAGAATAAAATGATAGACATGAAAATAATGAGACGTGGAAAGAAAGAAAGAAAGAAAGAAAGAATAGATTCAAAGAAAGAAAGAAAGAAAGAAAGAAAGAAAGAATAAAATGATAGACATGAAAATAATGAGACACAGAAAGAAAGAAAGAAAGAAAGAAAGAAAGAAAGAATAGATTCAAAAGACGAAAGAAAGAAAGAAAGAATAGATTCAAAAGACGAAAGAAAGAAAGAAAGAAAGAAAGAAAGAAAGAATAAAATGATAGACATGAACATAGTGAGATATAGATGGGTTTTGGAGGATTTTATTTTTTTAATCCCATATGAACCTTCGTGGGTTATCTGATTCAACAGCCATCCTGGAAGAAGAACAGTGCACCATTATTTAATTGCCAGCTGGGTAATTATGGAGTTCATGCCTTTTTCTAGGGGTATTATTATTCCAAAAGTGAAAGTAATATCACGAGTGGAGTTCGAACTTGGTTACTGTGTGTTTATAGTCCAACACGTTAGCCACTAAACCACAAGGATTTCCCTGGGACTAATAACTTTATACATACGAGTAGAAAGTGGGTGATATGAATAAGGGTATCATAGATAGATAGATAGATAGATAAAGATTGAGCAAAGAAAGTTGATATTAGCATTATGAAAAATAGATATATAGATAGATAGATAGATCTAACGACTATAAAAGAAAGAAATAATCAGACTGGTATTAGCAGAAAGAAAAAAAGTAGAAAGAAAGAAGAAAGAAAGAAAAAAAGGATGAAAGAAAGAAAGAAAATGCAGAAGGAAAAACATAGATAGATAGATTGATAGATAGAATAATATTAAGCAAAGAAAGAAAGAAAAAAAAGAAAGAAAGAAAGAAAGAAAACGAATAAAATTGATATTTGCATAATGAAAAATAGATAGATAGGTAGATTTAAGAACTATAAAAGAAAGAAAGAAAGAAAGAAAGAAAGAAAGAAAGAAAGAATAAAATTGATATTAGGAGAAAGAAAGAAAGAAAGAAAGAAAGAAAAAAAGAGAGAAAGAATAAAAAATTGATAGATAAATAGATAGATAAAATAAGATTGACCAAAGAAAGAAAGAAAGAAAGAAAGAATAAGATTGATATTAGAAAAAAGAAAGAAAGAAAGAAAGAAAGAATAAAAAATAGATAGATAGATAGAATAAGATTGACCAAAGAAAGAAAGAAAGAAAGAAAAACGAAAGAAAGAAAGAAAGAAAGAAAGAAAGAAAGAAAGAAAAAGAATAAAATTGATATTTGCATGATGATAGATAGATAGATAGATTTAAGAACTATAAAAGAAAGAAAGAAATAAAGAAAGAATAAGATTGAAATTAGAAGAAAAAAGAAAGAAAGAAAGAAAGAAAGAAAGAAAGAAAATGATAGGATAGATAGATAGATAGATAGATTTTATTTTATTAAAATCTTTTCCATAAATTTAGCATTCAAAATCAAAGAAATAAAAATCCCTCTTAAATGCTAGGTTATGTTTACTGTAGAAAAATTGTTTACTTTACCTGTTTTTCCTTTGGTTTTATTTCCTCCTTGACAGTATTTCACATCAGCTGATGATCTTTCACTGAAGTTTGAGTGACAGCAAGTCTCCTCAAGTAACCCCGACTCTTCTCAGTATTCTGGCCGTTCTCAACAATGCTATACTTTGGATGGTCTCCACTAGTCCTCCAACTTCCAAGTCCTCCAGTCTCTTTAATAGTCCTTTAGTTAATGTACCGAATCTACCAATCACCATTGGTTTAATCGTCACCGTCAAGTTCCCTCGTTTTTTAATCCCCTAGCAAGGTTGAGGTATATATCCTTTTTTTCACTTTCTTTCAGTTTTATTCTGTGGTCAGCCGAGACAGCAAATTCGACAATTTTGCTAGTTCTCTTTTTGTTGATTATTTTTAGGACTGGTCTCTGGCCGAGATTAGGTGATCCGTGTGTATGCCAAAGTCCCATCGGAGTTTAAGTGTGTTATTTTCTTGGACAGGTGCTGGGTTGTGCATATACCATTTATTCAAAAGGTGAAATCACATCTCCCAGTGGATCACTTTTCCCACCCAGTCGTGTCGAAAACCGCTCAAATATTAATCAGCAGAATAAAAAATAGATTTATGCATATGTAGTGAAAGCTACTTTTTTTGCAGAAAAAAGACTATCTTCTCGATTTGCTAATAGTACCAGTAAGAGGTCGTATGACTTCCGAGTTGAAGTATATCGTTGCTGACACGATTATATGTGTGACAAATGAATTAGCTGCCTTATCCATTGACACCGCTGCTGTGCACTTCCAAATGGCTTCTCAAAACAGCTACAGATCGTTATATTTTGTCAAAGAATTGACACGATTAACCTGTTGATTATAGCTGAAATAATTTTTTAAAGCTAGTCTTCGAAAGGTACTATTTACCAACCCCTCCGCTCGGGCAGGATATGACACAAGGTCAGTTTTTAAGCGGAGTTTAACAGGTTTGAATTCAGAGTTTTCCTTCTCCTAGACTAGTTGCCTCACCAAGGCTGAAGAACCTAGTCCGTCCTACTATTTACCCATAGCTGGAGGGAGAATAAGGGGGTTCATACCTTTCCCAAGGGTATTTGCCCGAAAGTGAACGTAATAGCGGGACTGGAGTAAGAACTCGCGTACTACGATTCCGCAGTTCATCGCTTTAACCATTACACCACGAGGACACGCAGTTTAACAAGGTGGATTTCAGGGTTTTCTTGCTCCCAGACTGTTTGCCATACACCAATTCTATTTCCAACGATGTAAACCATAGCTCGTCAAGTACCTCCAAAATGTGTATATGAAATATATATATATATATATATATATATATATATATATTTCACACCGTCAGAGTTATAGAATAGGTAATAAAGTAAAGATAAAACATATATGAGGATCATTAAAGAACTTTCCAGACTTTTTTTTCGTATGGGCACTTTTATTGGTAGTACACACACATGAAACTCTAGTCCCCTTCGAAGTTATCTCCTTCAGCTGCAATGCACTTGTTGTACCGTTCCAACAACTTCTGGAAGGCCCCATGGAAGTCCTCTTGTGTCAGTGCGAAAATGACCATCATCATGGAGTTGCGGACTGGTGCATTATCCTGGTGGAAATGCTACTAACCCGATTTGAAGAGTGCTGGCCACTTCTGAAGGAATCTCTTCCCAAACTCCCTTAAAACCTCAACATAGTAACCCTAACCCTAACCCTTTGGCCAATCAACTCTGGGGTTCTGACTTCCTTACTCCTCCCACACCTATCATCATCCCTCACAGACTCCCTTTCTTTCATTTAATCTCTTATGCCACCCAAAAACTGATTCTTGATTTATGCAAGATGCTCCAAAAGCAGTCTGAAGCATTCCATACGTTTCTGTGGCATTTTTTCCAAGTAAAAAACACAATTTTATTGCATATCGTTCCTCTAAAGCGTCCTCACGTCTTGAATACATTTTTGAAATTCACCAGCTGTGACAATCAGTCTTTAGTGTTTTAAACTTGGAAAAAGTGCCACAGAAATAACGTATGGAATGCTTCAGAGTGCTTTTCGACCATCTTGCATGAATCGAGCATCAGTTGTGAGGTGTGGGAGGGGTAAGGAAGTCAATACACCAGAGTTGATTTGCCAAAGGGCTAGGGTTACTATGTTGAGGTTTTAAGGGAGTTCAGGAAGAGATTCCGTCGGAATAGGCCAGCACTCTTCAAATCAGGTCAGTGGCATTTCCACCAGGATAATGCACCAGTCCACAACTCCGTCCTTGTCACAGACTATTTGACCAAGATGGGCATCAAGACAGTTGCTCACCGTCCCTATAGTCCAGACCTTGCCCCCTGTGACCATTGGTTATTCCCTAAGCTTAGAGACTGTCGTTAAGACACAATTTACTAAATGAAAGAGCCTGTGACGAAGGTCATTGACACGCTCACTCAAGAGGACTTCCATGCACGGGGCCTTCCAGAAGTTGTTGGAACGGTAAAACAAGGTCATTGCAGTTGGATCAGATTACCTTGAAGGGGACAAGAGTTTCATGTGTGTACTATCAATAAAAGTGCCCATACGAAAAAGGTCTGGAAACTTATTTAATGATCCTCGTATATATATATATATATATATATATATATATATATATATATATATTAGCACGATTTAGATTTTGTTTTTAAGAAGTAGATTTAAAAAATTAATCAAGGTGACGTTATTTCTAGCTTGACTCATATCAATTTGATTTTTCATGCTTTCTTTCTTTTTGAACGCGTCGTATTTCGTTCCTAAACTCACTATAAATATATGTGGAGAGAGAGAGAGAGAGAGAGAGAGAGAGAGAGAGGCTATTATGGGCAATTTGGAATTATCAGACATTAAAACTAGAAGCCACAAACGCGAAGGCACCCGCAGAAAGATTCCTTTTATTCGCAAATAATTCTGTCCTTTTGTTTCTTTTTAAAATCATTTTCCATTTCTTTGATGATCTGAAGACAATCAGAACGGCATTCGTAAGAAAATCCCTCCTTCACCCTCGTTCTTTCAAAGCAGTCGAAAATTCGATTTGATAACTTCTTTCTTTTTCTCCCAAGAAGAAAGAACAAGATGTCTGTTTAAAGAAAACCTCTTAAAGAGGAAACAAATGACGATGCAATCCTCAAAGAAAGGCCTCTCTGTTCTCATTCATCTTCGAAATATTTGCAGTTCTTGTCGATTTCATGTGTCAATATACAATTTTTATCTTCGCCATTGTTCAACTTTGTATAACAGGTAGCTATTCGCAGATTCTTTTTGTTTTTTTATTTTCTTTTTAGCCAATGAGATAACGTTCTTTTCTTTAACTCGTTTGTTTGCGTTAGTCACGTGATGCAAAGAAAGGCTCAGCTTGTAAGATAAAGAAAATTAGAAGCGTTAAGAATTTATTCAAATAAAGATTAGTGGACACTTACATATCGGTGTTGAACTGAAATCTCCCGTTCTAAAGAAAGCGAACATAGGTTTGGTAAAATGTGCAAATTTGTTGAAGGTCTTAAGTAGAAATAGTTTTTATTATTCCAGAATATTTTGCTGTGACCGGGGATGGGTTTTATAAAATCTAATTACTACAAAGAAATTTCAGACTCAGTTTCGGGAACAACAAAAATGAAACTGTGTTCCTGGCAGAAGTATTTAGTTTAACTGATTGTTTTCAATTGATTTTAACGATATGTAGCGGACAAGGTTGTAATGGATCGAACAAAAACACCGATCTACAAATGAAAAATTCTTATTTCTTTACATTGAATGAAAAGTTTGTTGAAAAACAGAAGTTAAAGAATCTTTTCTTGTAAGACAAGATAATGTTAGTGAGAGCATAAATGTTTTAAGAAAAAAAGATAAATGTTGCAGTTATTGTAAGCCTAGATATAAAAAAAAACATATTTTTATGGGTAAAAGAATCTGTGTCAGTGTGTCACTATATAGTGGGGAAAATATATTTGTGCGTTTAACGTATACGCTTCTGCTGAAGTATTTTTTTAAATCAGCAAACAAATGTTGCAATAGCAATATCAACAATTCCAAGTAAAGAAAAACATGTTCGTTCAATTTAAGATGATTAAACGATGATGAAAGCAAATGTGTTCTTGAAGGAAAAGAATAAACAGTTTCTCTTTAAAAATAAACCGAAAATTGCGTCGATACAGAAGACATCTATACCTACTGAAGGAAATATGTGTTTCTCACTATTTACAAGTTTGAGGAAGGTTCGAAATTAAATGAAAATAACTCGATTATTTATCTAAGACTCTAATTGTTCAAAAATATATTCCCGACAATCTTAAGAGAAAAGATTTCTTAAAAAGCTTCTAATCCTTCATATTTTTCGCGGCACGACAAAAATTCTCTTCTCATATAAAGGGTGGAACGATAAAATTGTTGCCCTAGAAAAGACGACATGATTCCATTTCCGTTTAATGAAAACCGGCTTTCTTTTTTTGTTGCAGACCATCTATTAGTAGGCCAGTTGTGTACAAATCCAAAGAGCGATAGGAGCCTTCTATCATGTCTGAAAGGGACACAATGTTCAACGAGCGAGATCGGAGATGCTTCGCTATACAAATCATTCTCTCTACTGATCCAAGTTATGACAAGAGGACCATTGCCAGCACCCTCAAAATGCAAATCTGGACGGTTCAGCGCTTGAGGGCACAGATCAACGCATCGGACGACCCTTTGGAAGTGGTGGAGCGGAGTTTTAAAGTGAGGGCCACATCGTGCCACTTCACATCTTCGAAGTCGGCTTGAAAGTCAACACCAAAGTGTACTTGAATGTGCTGAAGAGTGTGGTGATCGCCTGGTGCAATCAGGTGGTCGGTGGAAGACCCTGGGTGTGGCAGCAGTACTCGACGCCGGCCCACAAGTCCAAAGAGACCCATTTTGGCTTCAGAAGGAGTGCTACGACTTTGTACCCTTCTCTTACTGGCCCCCTCCACCCCCGACCTGAACCCACTGGGCTACTTCGTTTGGTCATACATCAAGATCACCAACATGACCTCCCACAACACCAAAGCCAGCCTGATCACCGCCATCCGCCGAGTATTCACCGAGCTCCCGCCGGTGCGTGTGGAAAAGGGTGCTCCCAGTTCCGGATCCGTATCGAGGCAGTGATTGAGGCTGAAAGCGGCTACATTGATTAGATGTCAGTTCTACTACATAATCAAATTGCCTGAATTGATTTTTTTCAATAAAAGTTTTAAAATAAAGCTGTAGCGTTTTTTTAGGACGACAATTTTATCGTTCCACCCTGTAGATGTCAGCTCTACTACATAATCAAATTACCTGAATTGATTTTTTTAATAAAAGTTTTTAAAAAAAGCTGTAGTGTTTTTTTTTCTTTAGGACGACAATTTTATCGTTTCACCCGGTAGATGTCAGCTTCACTACATAATCAAGTTACCTGAATTGATATTTTTCAATAAAAGTTTTAAAATAAAGCTGTAGTGTTGTTTTCTTTACGACGACAATTTTATCGTTCCACCCTGTATTAATAATGATACGAAAGCTACAACTTTTTGTGCCTATTTTTGCCCATAAAGTAACAATTTTAGTTGATTGCCAATAAATTTGACGAAATCTTAAGGGATATTTTATTCCAGGAAGTTTAGGAATCGCGTTCATTGGACGTTAATATTTTCAATTTTGAGTAGATTATTAAGAAGACTATTTCACATGGTCTGAACGAATTAAAAAAAAACAACTTTTAAACAGGTTTTCTAGTCCTCTTTGTCATTTTGGAAAATACCTTATCATCATCCATACTCGAGGGCCATTCAAAAAGTTCTTAGACCCAACTAGAAAGTAGATCAACAGCTGAACATTGTCGTTGGGTCAACATATTACTACATTGTTTTATGAACAGAAAAAAAAAAAAACTAATTCAGATTTTTCTACTATTACAAGATATGGTAATGTGCTGCCACAGTTAAGATATTTACTATGGCTCTTCTTTCTCGGTGAAGCTTAGAATTTTTTGAACGACCCTTATATATGAGGTGGTTGATTTTTTCTTGTGTATCTTTATAAATATATATAGTCTCTTGAACAATTTGACTGTATATAATAAAGTGGCCTCATTGCTATTACTAAGAGATGTAGTAAGAAGGAGTCAACGTTTAAAATGCCACCTTGGATTTTTATCACTTTTTGAGTGTGTCCTCCAGTTTGGGTTTGGAAGGGATTTATGGCATATCAACTATTGTGGGTAATTTAATGCCAAATCCTCTTCATACAAATATGTTAACTTTAGAGGATTTGGTTGGGTTGGGTTTTATGGCATATCAATGATTTTAGATTATTTAATGCCAAACCCTCTTTTTACATATATATTAAATATATATGATTTCGTTTGGTTAGTTTTTATGGCACATCAACATTTGTAAGTTATTTAAAGCCAAATCCTCTTTATACATGTATATTAAATGAATGATTTGGTTCGGTTTTGTATTATGGCATATCAACCATTGTAGGTTATTTAATACCAAATCTTCTTTATATATATATATATATATATATATATATATATATATATTAAATACATATGATTTAGTTTGCTTTGGTTTTATGGTATATCAACCATTGTAAGTTATTTAATGTCAAATCCTCTTTATAAAGTAAAGTTAGCGACCATAGTCGAGGGTAACCTGAAGGCTCCCTTTTCGATAGCTACTACACCAAGGTGTAAGGGAGGGCGCTACTCCATTCCCAGGATTGCTCCACTTTACCCTTGAACCGTACCTTATAATGCTGAGTGTTAAGCAAGGTGGTATCAAGTACCATTTTTAAAGTCTTTGGTATGACTCGACCTGGAATTGAACCCAGGTCTCCCGGGCCATTGGCGAACGCTCTAACCGCTGGGCCAATGTCCCGGTTAAATCCTCTTTATACATATATATTAAATATATAAGATTTAGTTTGGTTATGTTTTATGGCATATCAAATATTGTAGGCTATTTAATGCTAAATCCTCTTTATTAAATATAGAGGATTTAGCAGATGGTTTTTCACTGGAATTTGAGTGACAGCAAGTCTTCTCAAATCACCAGGAGTATTCTCAGTATTCTAGCCGATCTCAAAGATGTTATTGTTTGGATGGGCTCCACTCGTCCTCTTATTTCCATGTACTCCAATCCCTGTATTTATCCTTTTGGAACTATAGCGAGTGTACAATTTACAATTGGTATCACCGTCACTTTCATTTTCCCTAGTTTTTTCAGTTCTTTAGTCAGCTCTAAGTACTTATCTCTCTTTTGGTTTTCCTTCAGTTTTAACCCGTGGCCAGCCGGAACAGCAAAGTCCACTATTCGGCAGGTTCTTTTTTTTCTTTTTTTGACTATCAGTAGGTCTGTTCGTCTGGCTGAGATTAAGAGATCCATTTGTATTTCCAAATCCCAGAGATTATTATGCGTCTCATTTTCTAAGACCGATTCTCAGTTGTGCCTATACCATTTATTTGCATGGTTAAATTTAAACTTCTTGCACAGTTCCCAGTAGATGACATTCCCACTCAATCGTGTTTAGTCTTATACTCTTTTTGCGCTAATTTACTGTATCACCACATAATCTCGATCTGCTATTTTGTTGCGTCTTGTCAGTTGTTATTATTATTCTCCTTACGACAGTTTTTACTCGTGTTTCTGAAAGCCAGATTGATACCACATCTCCTAAATCATTTCCAAACTCTATATGCAACATATTGACCTTCGACCCAGCCTTCAATCGAGAAACAGGTGCATCCGATCGAAGATATCACCTTGACACCACAGGACCCCCGGTTGAGCAGCCCAGCAGAATGACAACATTCATGTTAGATAGGAATATAAAATCATTGTACTATTTATGTGTTATAATCCAACGATGGACATCTCCACTCTAGACGGAACCCCTCTTAAACTAGTAGACAAATTCACTTTCCTAGGAAGCAGTGTTGCATCAACCGAAAAGGACATCGACACGAGGTAAACGAAAGCATAGACAGCTATCAATAAGCTATTGATTATATGGAAATCAGACCTAACCGATAAAATGAAACGCAGTTTCTTCCAGGCAGCGGTCGCATCGATACTGCTATATGGATGCACTACATGGACTCTAACAAAACGGCTGGAGAAGAAGCTAGACGGTAATTACACAAGAATGCTGCGAGCAATCTTGAACAAGTCCTGGCGGCAACACCCCACAAGACACCAACTGTACGGCCACCTGCCTCCTATCACGAAAACTATTCAAGTGAGACGAACCAGACATGCAGGACACTGCTGGAGAAGCAGGGACGAACTCATAAGAGATGTACTCTTATGGACCCACACACATGGCCGTGCAAAAGCAGGACGACCAGCACGAACATACATTCAGAAACTATGTGAGGATACAGGATGTTGTCCAGAAGACCTGCCTGAGGCGATGAACGATAGGGAAAAGTGGCGAGAGAGAGTCAGGGATATCCGTGCTACCAGCACGACGTGATGTTGATGATGACTATTTATAATGTATTAATCTATAGGACGA
Source organism: Sepioteuthis lessoniana (assembly GCA_963585895.1). Taxonomy (NCBI): domain Eukaryota; kingdom Metazoa; phylum Mollusca; class Cephalopoda; order Myopsida; family Loliginidae; genus Sepioteuthis; species Sepioteuthis lessoniana. The sequence continues at coordinate 17,880,177 of OY757932.1, read as the reverse complement.
ATATATATACTTTATTATTATTTGTTTGGTTTGATTTGGTTTTATGGCAAATCAACAATTGTAGGTTATTAAATGCCAAATCCATTTTTAAACACATAAAAAGTTCTATTTCAAATAATTCCGTTTAGCTGAAGAACGCGGTTGAAACGTCAGATCAGTTCTATTTCAAACAATTCTTTTAGCATAAGGGCAATTTTTTTTGTCTACGCACAGTTAAATTTAAAAACAGTTCTATTTTAAACAATCCATTTTAGCAGAAGTACATTGTTTAGATCCTTTTGACCCATAGATAGGACCCTATCAGGTGCTACCACTACAGGCCTGAGTGGACCTGAAAGTGATGGCAATGATGGGGTACTCCGCATTCCCCAAAGCTCCAGCATTGGTGGAACCTCACAATCAGATTATTTAGTGCCATATCCATGACACTCGTTGAGGGAGTCTTACCCCTCTGCAGAAAAGCAGAAATTTTAACATGATTAGAAATACGTAAAGCCATGTAACGCTATGGAAACAAATATTCATTATCAAATAGGACTAATTACTTTAAACCATATAAAGTAAAGTTGACGATCATAGTCAAGGGTGACCCAAAGACTCCCTTTTCAATAGCTACTACACCGAGGTGTAGTGGAGGGTGCTACTCGAATCCCTGGATTGCTCCACTTTAGCCTTGATTCCTATCTTATAATTCTGAGTGTTAAACAAAGTGGCATCGAGTACCATTTTTGAGTATTTCGTATGACTTGATCAGGGATTGAACCCTAGTCTTCCGGACCATTTGAAACACTCTACTCATTAGGCCAAATTGCGTATAAATTACTAGAATTTGATAAGAATACCTGATACTAGGAAGATACTATCATTGAGTCGAACATATATGTACTGTATAATGGAAAATATGTTTGTCCTTTCATGCAGGTTTGTGAAATAATACATTTCTATCAAGAAGGATCAGTCTGACAAAGATCTTAGTCACGGAGGGAAGGCTTGACTTGTATTCCAGGCTTAAAGACATCAGTTCCTTGCCTTTGGTAAATCCTATTAAACATCATTCTCGTACAGATTAGAAGCCTTTGTTCAGTCGCTCGACCCTAGGCTGCTTTTAAGCAACGTCATTCCGGCAGGGACCGGAAGATGATAAAAGCACTGTTGCGTTCGCCAGGTTCAAAGAGTTCACGTTCTAACCACGACATATTTCCCTCTCTCTTCAATTCACAATCTGTCCGTCTGTCTGTCTGTCTTTTTGTTTTGTCATATGTACATGTATTTATATGACTGCATCTCACGCCATCTTTTTACCTCTTTCTGTATATTAGTCTTTTTCTGTCTGTCTGTCTGTCTGCCTGTATCTCTCTCTCTCTCTCTATATATATATATATATATATATATATATTATATTGTATTATATTATATTAAAAGAGTGTTGGCTGTCACTAAATCACTTTGTGGGTATGAGTCGAATCAAGTGCAATATAATATAGAGAGTGCTCAATATCTCGGATAGAGCTATTATATGATAATAAATATATATTAGATTTATACATATCTAATCCATGTAATTATTTCCATGGATTAAATACATACATATATATATATATATATATATATATATTAATTCCATGGATGAAATATATATATATATATATATATTCATTATATATATATATATATATATATATATATATATATATATATATATATAAGTATTATTTGGTCCAGTTAAACCGGAGTTTGGAGTAATTCCATCGGAACAAGAAAACTATTCAAGAGTGAACATTTAAATTTTCCTGGTAAAGAGCTCAATGTAACAAACATTACAGAGCAATAATTTCATTATGAAAAAAAAAAAAAATGAAAAAAACCGGTCACATTAGGATCATAAATGTATTTCCATCCATTGAAAAATCAAAAAACACGAAAAAAAATTAACACATAACAGGATGGAAATGAATTCATAATCCTAATGTGACCGGTTTGAAACAGAACTGTTTGATCATTGAACTGTATGTCAAGAAATGATTGATTGAATAATATTTCTAAATTTCCGAAATGAAGTTTGATAATTATTATTACTTGTTACACCCAGTTGACTGATTTGATTTGATTTGGTTTGGGTTAGTTTGGTTTGGTTTTATGGCATATCAATCATTGTAGGTTATTTAATGCCAAATCCTCTTCATATATATATATATAAATATTAAGATTTGGCTTTCTTTGGTTTTATGGCATATCATTCATTGTAGGTTTTTTAATGCCAAATCCTTTTCATACATATTTATTAGATATATAAGATTTGATTTGGTTTGGTTTTAAGACATATCAAACATGATAGCCAATTTAATGACACATCCTCTTCATACATATATACTAAATATCTATGATTTCGTTTGGTTTAGTTTGGTTTTATGACATCGACGATTATAGATAATTTAATGCCAAATCTGGTTTATTCATAGATATGTAAGATATATATGATTTGTAAACATAAGTCAAAATTCCAAATTGACATCAGTTAAACATCACTCATTTGTTTACACATATTTAATGATCAAACAGTTCTATTTCAAATTCAAACAGTTCTATTTCAATTTAGCAAAAGACAAAGTTAAATGCTCCAAGTACTGTGATGTATTACAAACATCTGATATGAGTATACACACAGTTCAATGATCAAACAGTTCTATTTCAAACAATTCAATTTAGCATGAGACAAAGTTAAATGCTCCAAGTACTGTGATGTATTACGAACATCAGATATGAGTATACACACAGTTCAATGATCAAACAGTTCTATTTCAAACAATTCAATTTAGCATAAGACAAAGTTAAATGCTCCAAGTACTGTGATGTATTACGAACATCAGATATGAGTATACACACAGTTCAATGATCAAACAGTTCTATTTCAAACAATTCAATTTAGCATAAGACAAAGTTAAATGCTCCAAGTACTGTGATGTATTACGAACATCAGATATGAGTATACACACAGTTCAATGATCAAACAGTTCTATTTCAAACAATTCGATTCAGCATAAGACAAAGTTAGATGCTCCAAGTACTGTGATGTATTATGAACATCAGATCTGAGTATACACACAGTTCAATGATCAAACAGTTCTATTTCAAACAATTCGATTTAGCATAAGACAAAGTTAAATGCTCCAAGTACTGTGATGTATTACGAACGTCAGATATGAGTATACACACAGTTCAATGATCAAACAGTTCTATTTCAAACAATTCAATTTAGCATAAGACAAAGTTAAATGCTCCAAGTACTGTGATGTATTACGAACATCAGATATGAGTATACACACAGTTCAATGATCAAACAGTTCTATTTCAAACAATTCAATTTAGCATAAGACAAAGTTAAATGCTCCAAGTACTGTGATGTATTACAAACATCTGATATGAGTATACACACAGTTCAATGATCAAACAGTTCTATTTCAAACAATTCAATTTAGCATAAGACAAAGTTAAATGCTTCAAGTACTGTGATGTATTACGAACATCAGATATGAGTATACACACAGTTCAATGATCAAACAGTTCTATTTCAAACAATTCGATTCAGCATAAGACAAAGTTAGATGCTCCAAGTACTGTGATGTATTATGAACATCAGATATGAGTATACACACAGTTCAATGATCAAACAGTTCTATTTCAAACAATTCGATTTAGCATAAGACAAAGTTAAATGCTCCAAGTACTGTGATGTATTACGAACGTCAGATATGAGTATACACACAGTTCAATGATCAAACAGTTCTATTTCAAACAATTCAATTTAGCATGAGACAAAGTTAAATGCTCCAAGTACTGTGATGTATTACGAACATCAGATATGAGTATACACACAGTTCAATGATCAAACAGTTCTATTTCAAACAATTCAATTTAGCATAAGACAAAGTTAAATGCTCCAAGTACTGTGATGTATTACGAACATCAGATATGAGTATACACACAGTTCAATGATCAAACAGTTCTATTTCAAACAATTCAATTTAGCATAAGACAAAGTTAAATGCTCCAAGTACTGAGATGTATTACAAACATCAGATATGAGTATACACACAGTTCAATGATCAAACAGTTCTATTTCAAACAATTCGATTCAGCATAAGACAAAGTTAGATGCTCCAAGTACTGTGATGTATTACAAACATCTGATATGAGTATACACACAGTTCAATGATCAAACAGTTCTATTTCAAACAATTCAATTTAGTATAAGACAAAGTTAAATGCTCCAAGTACTGTGATGTATTACAAACATCTGATATGAGTATACACACAGTTCAATGATCAAACAGTTCTATTTCAAACAATTCAATTTAGCATAAGACAAAGTTAAATGCTCCAAGTACTGTGATGTATTACGAACATCAGATATGAGTATACACACAGTTCAATGATCAAACAGTTCTATTTCAAACAATTCGATTCAGCATAAGACAAAGTTAGATGCTCCAAGTACTGTGATGTATTATGAACATCAGATATGAGTATACACACAGTTCAATGATCAAACAGTTCTATTTCAAACAATTCAATTTAGCATAAGACAAAGTTAAATGCTCCAAGTACTGTGATGTATTACGAACATCAGATATGAGTATACACACAGTTCAATGATCAAACAGTTCTATTTCAAACAATTCAATTTAGCATAAGACAAAATTAAATGCTCCAACTACTGTGATGTATTACAAACATCTGATATGAGTATACACACAGTTCAATGATCAAACAGTTCTATTTCAAACAATTCAATTTAGCATAAGACAAAGTTAAATGCTCCAAGTACTGTGATGTATTACGAACATCAGATATGAGTATACACACAGTTCAATGATCAAACAGTTCTATTTCAAACAATTCAATTTAGCATAAGACAAAGTTAGATGCTCCAAGTACTGTGATGTATTACGAACATCAGATATGAGTATAAACACATTTCAATGATCAAACAGTTCTATTTCAAACAATTCGATTTAGCATAAGACAAAGTTAAATGCTCCAAGTACTGTGATGTATTACGAACATCAGATATGAGTATATACACAGTTCAATGATCAAACAGTTCTATTTCAAACAATTCAATTTAGCATAAGACAAAGTTAAATGCTCCAAGTACTGTGATGTATTACAAACATCTGATATGAGTATACACACAGTTCAATGATCAAACAGTTCTATTTCAAACAATTCAATTTAGCATAAGACAAAGTTAAATGCTCCAAGTACTGTGATGTATTACGAACATCAGATATGAGTATACACACAGTTCAATGATCAAACAGTTCTATTTCAAACAATTCAATTTAGCATAAGACAAAGTTAAATGCTCCCAGTACTGTGATGTTTTACGAACATCAGACATGAGTATGCTCACAGTTCAATGATCAAACAGTTCTATTTCAAACTATTCAGTATATCATGAGTTAATATAAGAAGGTACTGAGTATTGCTATGCATCACGAACAATTCAATCAAATTATTATTACTTTGAATATTCGGATTTTTGACCTCATCACAACGTTTCGGCCGATATGTCCTTCGGCCTTCTTCAGGAGTTTCATGTTGATTATAACACTAAAGATGAGGTCAGTAGCCCGTTTATTCTAAGTAAGAATAATTTTCCAAGTTTCATCTCAGAAATTTACACAAATAATTCAATTAAATATCAATCCTTTGTTTACACACAGTTAAATGATCAAACAGTTCTATTTCAAACATTTCAATTTAGCATAAGTCATTTGTTTTTATTCAGGTTCAACCATACCTGGCCAGAGTGGAACTGGGAGCAATGGTAATTAAGGAGTACTTCTCTTTCCTCAAAGCTTCATTATTACTGAAGCCTCACCATCAAATTATAGGGAATGTTCTTGTGTTGTAATGGTTAAAGCGATTGACTGTGGAATCGTAGTAAGCGAGTTCGAACTCAAGTCGCGCTATTACGTTCACTTTCGGGCAAATACCCTTGGGATAAGGTATGAACCCCCTTATCTTCCCAGCTTTGGGTTAAATAGTACCACTACTGTTCTTCTACAAAGGTTGATATGCCATTAAACAAAGAAACCAAACCATCAAATGTTTTCGTGTCGTATCCAGGACACTCGTTGTGGGGAGGGTCTTACCTCTCAGCAAAGATGTAGTCAGTGTATTCTACAGACCCAACTGACTGATACTATCATGAACTTATTTAAAGTTTAACATATAATATATCATCATCATCATCATGTCGTGCCGCTAGTATGGATATCCCTGACCTTCTCTCGCCACTTCTCCCTATCATTCATCGCCTCTGGCAGGTCTTCAGGGCTACATCCCTTATCCTCACATAGCTGCTGTATGTATGTTCGAGTTGGTCGTCCCGCTTTTGCTTGGCCATATGCTGGGGTTCATAGGAGTACATCACTTATGAGCTCGTCCTTGCTTCTCCAGCAGTGTCCTGCATATCTGGTTCGTCTAACTTGAATATTTTTCGTGATGGGAGGTAGGTGGCCGTATAGTTGGTGCGTTGTTGGATGTTGCCACCAGGACTTGTTCAATATTGCTCGCAACATTCTTGTGTAATTGCCGTCTAGCTTCTTCTCCAGCCGTTTAGTTAGCGTCCAAGTAGTGCATCGATATAGCAGTATCGATACGACCGCTGCCTGGAAGAAACTGCGTTTCATTTTATCGGTCAGGTCATTTCCATATGATCGAAAGCCTATCGATAGCTGTCCATGCCTTCGTTACCCGTGTGTCGATGACTTTTTTCGGTTGATGAGACCCTGCTTCCTACCAGTTTCAGAGAGGTCCCGTCTAGTGTGGGAATGTCACTTTACAGGGACGCCAATGCCTGCGGCCGCTCGTCCCAAACTATGCAGTAGTGTTTCGGCTTGGTTGGGTGTATTCGCCAGTAACGCTATGTCATCGGCGTAGTCGGCGTCGGTAATTGTTTTTGTGGGGTATCTTCTGCTTCTTTTCTTTGTCAGCTCGAAGCCGTTTTCTCTGATTTTATCCATCGAAGTTCTAAGCACGTATAATATTATATAAAATATAAAAAAATTAAAATTTCCGTTGCAATACTTTTCGATTATTTTGTAAACGAATGTTTAAAATTATTCTTTGTTTTAATTTGTTTCCTCTTTATCTAACTCTACGTTTACATGATTTAATAATCTATGAGAAGGACTGTGCATTTTAAAAAATCTTAACCAGGTGGCATTCCTCACAAGGATTATTGCCCAATCAGCTGGGGCTGTAGAATACACCGATTGCATCTCTGCAGAGGGTAAGACCCCGCTAACGAGTGTCCTGAATTATGACAATAAACAATCTGATGGTGAGGTTCCAGTGATACGGGAGCTTTGGGAAATGCGGAGCATCTCTTCATTGTCATTGCTCTTAATGTTATCTTTTGACCCGGCCAAAAATGCCATTCAAGGTGATGCACCGGAAGGAAGTGACACATTCTAATGGCAGTTATGAGAGGAAATCGCGTGGGTGGAAATTGGCTGATGAAATGGGACGAGGTAAAAAAAAATCCCATTATACTCTCGTAGACTGACGCACCGGAAGAGAGTGACCTCTGAACTGCATGACAGTTATTTCCACTCGATGACGATCACACAGGCCATTCCAAAGATAGCGGAAGTGACACATCTCGATCGCCAGATATCGGAAAAAATTGCTTAGGCGTGGAGGCGTGTCCATATCACCGCGTGGGAGTTTGAAGGTAATAAAAGGCTGACGAATTGAACAGAAGGAGCACAGGCGAGTAGAGTTGGAGAAGGAGATGGACGAGTAGTAGTAAGGAAAGTCAGCACCCAGCAGAGTGGACTCCAGGGCTCCGGTTGAGCAGCCCTGGAGAACGAGAAAGACACAACGCTGACGGCCATAACTTTGGGGTCAAAATATTTCAGTTATGTTCGGTCTCCAGCTCCCTCTCACAGTAAAACCTCACACCACCTTTCCGAACCCTTGCAATAAAGTGAGAGGTAAATATTTTATAAAGAAGTCTTCCTGCGTCTTTGTCATTGCGTCTGTTATTCATTGCGTCAGTATGTATCCAGTATATATATATATATATATATGTGTATATTTCTGCATGAATCAGCAGATGACAAGACAACATTAAGTCCACTCTGAATGGTAGCATCTGATAGGGCCCTATCTATTGTTTAAATAGAACTAACTGCATAATTATGCTAAACTAAATTGTTTGAATTAGAACTGTCTGACTAAACTGAATAGCTTGAAATAGAAATGTTTTTGACAATTAAACTATACTTGCATTTAAACTGTGTGCTTATGCTAAACTGAATTGTTTGAAATTGAACTGATTCGACATTTGATTGTTCGTAAACAAAATCTCCACAAATACTAAGCTGAATTAGCTTATTTAGAACTGTTTAAATAAACTGAATAGCTTGAAATAGAAATGTTTTTGTCAATTAAACGGAGTACTCATGCTAAACTAAATTGTTTAAAATAGAACTATTTGCATAAAAAGGGTTTTCGCGTAAAATAACCTACAGAGGTTGATGTGCTATAAAACCTAAACAACAAACAAACATCACAAGGATTATTAGAACTTTGATAGCAACACTAATGCATTTAATAGATTTTACTTGCTTTCACGTCATACTGAGTTTCAGGCTTTTGTGGTGCTATGGTCATCTTCATGGGAAATGGACACACCAACCCGATTTCAAATCCTGGACAAGACAGTTTGCAATTCGCATAGCGCAGATACACTTGAGAAAGATATGCATCCAACTATTCTGACACCAGATATGGGCAAATAGTAGGAAAGACTGGGCTCTTTAACCTTGGTTTGGCTACCTTTTCTAAGAGATTTTCCACAGCTACTACACCGAGGTATAGCGGAGGGCACTACTCCTTTCCTATATTGTTCCACTTTACCTTGATACGTACCTTATAATGCTGAGTGTTAAGCAAAGTGGTACCAAGTACCCTGGTTTTCCGAGCCATTGGCGAACACTGTACACACTAAGCTAATGATCCGGTAATATTTATATATTGCAGTATCAAAAGATCCCATCCGAAACAGGACTTGTGGATCATCAAGGATTTATACTTATGCAAAATAATGATCCGAAGCATACAAGTAAACTCTGCTAGAGGTACATTAAAAGCAAAGAGGAATTGCCCGTCCTTTAACTGATGTCTTGGCCGGCACAATCATCGGACTAAAATCCCATTGAAATGATGTGGGATGAATTTGACTTAAAAGTCAGAGCTAAACAAGCAACAAGTGCAGCTCACATCTGGTAACTCTTGCAGGAAAACTGGGCAGAACTCTATTCAGTCTACCTTCAGTCTTTGCAGGAAAGAATGCCAAAAATCTGTGAAGTTGATATAGTGGCCAAAAGGGTGTACTTTTCATGAATCTAAAGATTAAGAGTTTTTTTTTGGTTTTCTTTTTTTGTTGTTGTTTTTTTTTAGATGAATTTGTATTTAATGTGGCTCAGGAAGACTATTATTTAGAGTAATATATTAAAGCATTGTGGCGCTTAACTTATTTCGATGAAAATAACACTTAAAGGATGAGAAATGAAATTTTTAGAGTGGCCAAATTCTTTTGACTGATAGTGTATATACATATTTGTGACTCAAGGCCAATATATATATTTATATATATATAATCGAGCTCATAAGTGATGTACTCCTATGGACCCCCACATATGGCCGAGCAAAAGCAGGACAACCAGCTCGAACATACATCCAGCAACTACGTGAGGATACGGGATGTAGCCCTGAAGACCTGCCAGAGGCGATGAACGATAGGAAGAAAAGGCGAGAGAGGGTCAGGGATATCTGTGCTAGTGGCTCGACAAGATGATATATATATATATATATATATATATATATAAAAACACTGACTTTTAATGTGTCTTAGGTAGGATATGAAACAGCATCCAGTATTGAAATTCTAATTTTGGAGCTCTAGAGAGGATGAAGCAACCTACTTGTTGACATAACTTCGATCTTAGTAGTGTCCCATCACTTGTTCAAATAAGCCGTTCGAAATAATGAAGTTTTGGTGTTTGTGTTTTATGACATATCAACCCTCATATGCTATTTAATGCTATATCCTGTTTATTCATTAATGTACATTAAGTATATATGATTTGTAAAGGAGTAGTTTGCAGGAAACATTTTAAAACGAGCCAGAGCTCATTTGTTTGTACACAGTTAAATGGCTCCAAGAATTGATATAAAAACGAATAAATCAATTTAAAATCGGTCACTTGTTTTGACAAAATTAAATAGTTTCCACTACTGAACATTAAAAGTTGTTTGCTTGACCCAGTGATGGGACTTTAAATGATACAACTTCAACATCATTTAGTTGTGCATTGCGAAGTGGTTTCAAGTAGTGTTGTTCTGTATTATTCATTCATTTGCAGACAGTCAAATGGGTTCAAATATTGCGATTTAACACTAATAATTCTATTGAACATTACTCATTCTTTTGCTAAATACAACGTCTTCGTGGGTGGTTTTGCAAACCAGTGCTCTCTCCAAAACTGATACAACGTCTTCGTGGGTGGTTTTGCAAACCAGAGCTCTCTCCAAAATGATACAACGTCTTCGTTTGGTGGTTTTGCAAACCAGTGCACTCTCCAAAACTGATACAACGTCTTCGTGGGTGGTTTTGCAAACCAGTGCTCTCTCCAAAACTGATACAACGTCTTCGTTTGGTGGTTTTGCAAACCAGTGCACTCTCCAAAACTGATACAACGTCTTCGTGGGTGGTTTTGCAAACCAGTGCTCTCTCCAAAACTGATACAACGTCTTCGTTTGGTGGTTTTGCAAACCAGTGCACTCTCCAAAACTGATACAACGTCTTCGTGGGTGGTTTTGCAAACCAGTGCACTCTCCAAAACTGATACAACGTCTTCGTGGATGGTTTTGTAAACCAGTGCACTCTCCAAAACTGATACAACGTCTTCGTGGGTGGTTTTGCAAACCAGTGCTCTCTCCAAAACTGATACAACGTCTTCGTGGGTGGTTTTGCAAACCAGTGCTCTCTCCAAAACTGATACAATGTCTTCGTGGGTGGTTTTGCAAACCAGTGCTCTCTCCAAAACTGATACAACGTCTTCGTGGGTGGTTTTGCAAACCAGTGCTCTCTCCAAAACTGATACAACGTCTTCGTGGGTGGTTTTGCAAACCTGTGCTCTCTCCAAAACTGAAACAACGTCTTTGTGGGTAGTTTTGCAAACCAGTGCACTCTCCAAAACTGATACAACGTCTTCGTGGGTAGTTTTGCAAACCAGTGCACTCTCCAAAACTAATACAACGTTGTAACACTATAAGTTGGATATATGCACATACATGTATACACACGTGTGTGTGTGCACCCATACATGTATGCGTGTGTGTGTGTGTGTGTGTGTGTGCATATATATATATATGTATATACGCCCACGCACATGTGTGTGCACACACACCACCTACGTATATACACACACACATATACACACATATATATGTGACAAGATGAGTTAGATTCGGCCTGGGTATCAAATTTCAAATGTTAGGAAAACCCATTAACTAGATTCAGGAAATCTAGATAAGAAAATGTTTATATATATGGCCACGGACGTGGGTAAGTGTTAAGTACTTGTTGGGTACTGGTCAAAAATTTAAAAGGGTCTGAATTTAATGTCCCTGTATTGGAGACGGGCAGGCTAGAAATTATTTTTATGTCCAGTTTTTTAAAGATAGAAATGACCCCCAAAAAAGTTATGGGTTTATTCGTGTGTGTCCCTTGGCCGGAAATAATAATGAAACATTCTGTATATATACAGGTGCATTTTGGGTCCTAGCAGTTAGATTTAGTTTGGGTTCGAGGATAATTGATTAGGCTGGAACAAAGAAACAACGAACAGCGACATTACCAGTCAGATCCAGTTAGTTAAGATAATCTTTTGCCAGCCGAAACTCAAACTAGAACTAATCATCCACAAAGGGTTACACGCTCTCCATCCTCCCTTGGCGTTTTAACCACAAAGTTGTTGTGTTTTTGCTATTTTCCCTGTGAACCTGCCTCTCGCCCGATCCGGTCACACATAAGTTCTCGACGTGGAGTTAGTAACTTATGCAACGAGCAGCAGAGGTGGGTATTCTCACACGTCTTTGTGGGTGGTTTTACAAACCAGTGCTCTCTCCAAAAGTGATACAACGTCTTCGTGGGTTGTTTTACAACCCAGTGCTCTCTCCAAAAGCGATGCAACGTCTTCGTGGGTGGTTTTGCAAACAAGTGCTCTCTCTAATAGTACGATACAACGTCTTCGTGGGTGGTTTCGCAAAGCACTCATTTTGAAGGAAATGAAATTTGTATCGACTTGCTCACCCCCACCATATACATGATTTGACATAAGGTCAATTTTCAAGCGGAATTTAACAGGATTTAATTCTTGGTTTTTCTTTTAACTTGATCAGTTGCCATACAAAGGCTGAAGAGCCTAAATGACTCCGCTATTTACTCATAACAGGAGGCAGGATAGTGGGAAGTATACCTTTCCAAAAGGCCATTACCGCTGTGTGAAATAAAAACAACCTCGCCTAGGGTTTGAACTCGGGTGACCGTTTTCGATTCCCTATAACAATCAACATTGCACCACAAGCGCCTTCATGATGTAAATAAATATTATATGTAATTAAGTTCCAAAACCAAATTTTGACACTATCACCCTCGTTACTCAGGAAGCTAATCTTATAAACAATCACAGAGAGATTTGCAACTTTCTTATCTAATTTTTGAATAGCTTCTGTATTAGGTCTTTGGCAGGTTCAACCGATTCATCTCGCCCCCCTTGCTTCTCCCACTCTTTCGACTCGATCGTTAGACGACGCTGGCTGATAACTCCTTGAGAGAGTCGCTTCAGTTGAGACTTGCCATTTCTCACATATGTGCCTGTTCTCGAAGACTGATATCTGCTTCACACATCAGTGTTTGTTCAGCTGCGACCATCTTGAAAAGATCGTGTTTATGTACATCAACTTTGCGCTGAACGACACGTCACAAGCCGATCGACGGCCGCTTTCTGATGAAATGTTAGTTTACAGTGAAAACACACAAGCTGACTGATTCACTGATGTAGAGATACACAATTTATTATGACGTGCAGTTATTTATATATATATATATATATATATATACTTGTGTGTGTGGTGGTTCAAAAGTTGAATGACAATTTATGTTTTATTAAACCTGCATATGCTAATTTCTGCTATGGTTGTTTGTGTATATATTGATTCGTTTGTACCATTCAATTTCCAACAAAGTTTTCTTGAAGATCCTTTCACTTAGGTTGTCCCCTATACATATATATATATATATATATAAAGTTGAACTCTCTTGTGAAGGAAGTAACAGTTGCTACTCGCTTAAAGCAAGGCTCTTCGAATGAATTGAACTCTCGGTGGCTATTTAGAGGATATATGTAAACAAAACAAAGTGATACATAAGCTTTTAAAATTCCTTCGCTTCCGTTAGTTCTCTTGTAGCTGTGCGGTAGAATCTTCGGTCGGTGTATCAGTCAGCCGGGTTTCGATCCCAGCTTCGAGAATCTCGCCTGTCTAGCCACACTGAAGAACGGAACAGTCGGTCTCTGGATGACTCTCTCTCTCTCTCTATATATATATATATATATAGAGAGAGAGGGAGAGGGGAAAGAGGGTATATAGGGGCAGGCTGATAGATTCTTTGAAAAAATGATTGATTTGACATTAAAATTAATGATAAAAACGCTGTAACTTCCTCAAAATAATATGTTTATATATAAGACTATCACAGTGTTTTTGTTAGGAGAAGCCCGTGGTGTAATGGTTATCGTCGCAGGATATGGACACGGTGACACGAGTTCAAACCCAGGACTTGACTGATTGCATTTCACATAGCACTAATACCCTTGGGAAAGGTATGAATTCAAATATTCTCCCTCCAGCTATGGGTAAATAGTAGGGCAGAGTAGGTTCTTCAGCCTTGGTGAGGCAACTAGTCTAGGAGAAGGAAAAGTCTGAATTCAAACCTGTTAAACTCCGTTTAAAAATTGACCTTGTGTCATATCCTGCCCGAGCGGAGGGGTTGGTAAATAGGATCACAGTGTTTTTGTCGCGCTATCTCAAAATAAGATATACATTAGTGAGAGGGGGAGAGGGAGGGATATTTCACATCGAATTTTTATATGCAAGAGGATTTTATCAATTTTTCACACTAATTTTGTATAAGGCTCTTACTTGAGATTAAGTGCCAACAAGACTTCTTTATCAACTTCTTTTTCTTCTTCTTGTTATTATCAGTATTATTATTACTCCTTTAGAGTTTTTCACATCAGTGTCAGCTGATGGTTTTTTACTGGAGTTTGTGTGACAGTAAGTCTCCTCAAGTCTCCAGGACTCGTCTCAGGATTCTGGCCGTTCTTAGCAATGCTGTCATTTGGATAGTCTCTACCCGTCCACCAAGTTCCAAGTCCTCCAGGCCTTTTAATAATCCTTTAGTTATTATGCCCAACGCACCAATCACAATTGGCACAATCGTTACTTTCATGTTTCACAGCTTTTTCAATTCTCTAGCAAGGTCGAGGTACTTATCCTTCTTTTCACTTTCCTTCAGATTTATTCTGTGGTTCACCGGGACAGCAAAATCAACAATTTTGCAGATTTTCTTTTTTTTTTTTTTGTTGATTATTATGAGGTATGGTCTTCTGACCGGGATTAGGTGATCCGTTTGTATGTTAAAGTAAAGTTTATGAGTGTCATTTTCTAGGACAGGTGCCGGGTTGTGCGTATACCATTTGTTGGTATGGTCGAATTGAAATTTCCAGCACATTTCCCAGTTGATCACCTTGCCAACCTAGTCGTGTCTCGCCTTGTACTTCTTCTGTGCTAATTTGCTGCATTCGCTTATTATGTGATTGATCGTTTCGTCTCTGTCACCGCATAGCCTACATTTACTGTTTTGTTGCGTCTTATCTATTCTCGCTTTGATATGATTGGTTCTTATGGCATTGTCCTCTGGTGCTATTAGGAGGGATTCCGTTTCTCTTTTAAGGTTTCCTTTTAGCCAGGTCAAGGTTTTCTGGTGTTAGATGTTGTTTATTAGACGTTTAAAGCGGCCATAGAGTTGTTTTCCTTCCCATTTTTGTTTCCTAGTTGTTGTCATTCTTTCGTTTATCGTGTTGTCCGTATCGTTTCTGATGGTTGTAATTAGTCCTCGTGTGGGTTTTTCTTTGTAGTCTTCGAGCCGTTGTATGGGTGTGTCAACGGTGTCTTCGATGCTGGGAAGGCCTCTTCCTCTCTCTTTTCTAGATGCATATAGTCTGTCAACGTCGTCTCTGGGGTGTAATACCGTATGCATGGTCATTAGTTTTCTTATTCTTTGGTTCATTTGTTTAAGTTCCTCATTGGTCCACTTGAGAAAGGGTCCCGAATATCTGACTAGTGGCACAGTCCATATATTTATTTCTTTGATTAGGTTTCTGCTGGAGAGTTTTGTCTCGAGTAGTTTTCGCGTTCTCCTGAGATATTCCTTTCGGATCGTGTCTTTCACTTGCACTTGTTTGATGGTGTCAGTCTCCAAGATGCCCAAATATTTGTAGGTTTCATTTTCTTCGAGCGTTCTAATTTTGTCGTGATTTGGTAGTTCCATTCCGTCAGTCATATGTCGTTTGCCACTTTTCATAACGCACTCTCCCTTTAATGAAATTTTTACTTTTCCACCCTTTTTCTATAAATAATATTATAATGGACATAACAAAAACAACAACAACAATACTAATGATATCAACAACAACAACAACAACCATAATAATAATAATAATACGTACTGAACCCACTCGCTCAACAATTCCTGTACACTTAGAATGCAATTTTCTAATCACGAAAAACGTCATCCATCCGTAGGGTATATCAAATATTTTTGTATCCAGTATTTTATTCAGCATAGCCCAGTGTAGATAGGGGGGAGCAAAGCGAAAGGGAAAATGACTGTCGGATGACCAGGCAAAGTTTAAAATGTCCGTTGATTTCGCTACCGGGGATTCTGTGCCCAATTCTTCCAAGAAATGTGATTGAAGTGATTAAGTCTGAAACCAAATCTGTCAGGATCGTTTAAATCAAAAGAAAAAACGTTTGTATGATTTGCTTTGTTTTTTCTTCATTTGCTTTTTGTTTTTGTTTTTTGTTTTGTTTTGGGTTTGTTTAGTTTCGTTTTGCGCGCACGAGGGACGAGAGACTATATCATCATGTTGAACATATTTCATTGTTTTATGACACCATCCACCAAGCGGGAATTTTTGTTCAATAATGATGGTGTTTGCTAAAGGGATAATCACTAGTTTTGATAGAAGAACAAGAACAAGACAAAGAAAGAAAGAAAGAAAGAAAGAAAGAAAGAAAGAAGGTGTGAGTTGATTGGGAAAGAAAGAAAAGAAAGAAAGAATCAGTTAAAGAAAGAAAGAAAGAATGAAAGAATCAGTCAAAGAAAGAAAGAAAGAAAGAAAGAAAGAAAGAAAGAAAACGGTGTGCGTTGATTAGGAAAGAAAGAAAAGAAAGAAAGAATCAGTGAAAGAAAGAAAGAAAGAAAGAAAGAAAGAAAGAAAGAAAGAAAGAATCAGTTAAAGAAAGAAAGAAAGAAAGAAAGAAAGAAAGAATCAGTTAAAGAAAGAAAGAATCAGTTAAAGAAAGAAAGAAAAAATGATCAATGAAGGAAAGAAAGAAAGAAATAAGATGTTGTGAGTTGATTGGGAAAGAAAGAAAGAAAGAAAGAAAGGAAGGAAGAAATCATCAGTGAAAGAAAGAAAGAAAGAAAGAAAGAATCAATTCAAGAAGAAAGAAAGAAATAATCAATGAAAGAAAGAAAGAAGATAGTGTGAGTTGATTGGGAAAGAAAGAAAAGAAAGAAAGAATCAGTCAAAGAAAGAATCAAAGAAAGAAAGAATCAAAGAAAGAAAGAAAGAAAGAAAGAAAGAAAGATAGTTCGAGTTGATTGGGAAAGAAAGAAAAGAAAGAAAGAATCAGTCAAAGAAAGAAAGAAAGAAAGAAAGAAAGAAAGAAGATAGTGCAAGTTGATTGGGAAAGAAAGAAAAGAAAGAAAGAATCAGTCAAAGAAATAAAGAAAGAAAGAAAGAAAGAAAGAAAGAATCAAATAAATAAAGAAAGAAAGAAAGAAAGAAAGAAAGAAAGAAGATAGTGCAAGTTGATTGGGAAAGAAAGAAAAGAAAGAAAGAATCAGTCAAAGAAATAAAGAAAGAAAGAAAGAAAGAATCAAATAAATAAATAAATAAATAAAGAAAGAAAGAAAGAAGATAGTGCAAGTTGATTGGGAAAGAAAGAAAAGAAAGAAAGCAAAAGTTTAGACGGAGAGGCAAAGAGAGAAAAAGGAAGGGGATTAAAGAGAAAAAAAAATGAATGAAAATACAAAATCAGAAGGGAGAGAATGAAAAAAAAAAAAAGAGATTAGTTAAAAAGGAACGAAAAAGAAAAAGAGATGAAGATTCTTATCTCAGTAACAGATCATTGTCATATTAATGCGTCGGATCTAATTTGGGACGATTTTAAATGATTTTGTCTCCAAATAAGTAGTAAAGCAAAATGATTTTTCTTCACTTGTCCAAGACATAATAGTTGATAGAGTTTACTATTTTCAATTCTGAAACAAAAAAGAACACATTATTTGTAGTAGAATTATTAGTAGACACACACATAGGTCCCATGAATATTGGGACACTATATATATATATATATATGTGTGTGTGTGTGTGTATATATATATATATATATATATATATATATATATATATATATTTCTTTTAGAAAAAACAAAAACCGGTCACATTAGGATTATGAATTTATTTCCATCCTGTTATGGATTTTGAATAAATCAAAAACACACAAAAAAAAAAAAAAGACTAACAGGTCTTCTTCAGATCTTATGGATTAAATAATTCAGAACAGACACTTTTTTTTTTTCTTAAAGAAATTATTGCTCTAAAATGTTAGTTACATTGAGCTCTTTACCAGGAAAATCTAAACGTTCACTGTTGAATTTTTTTTTGTCCTGATGGAATTACTCCCAACTCCGGTTTAACTGGACCGAATAATACACACACACACACACACACACACACACACACACACACATATATATATATATATATATATATATATATGTATGTATGTTTTAAACCAGGAACTATTTCCACCCCAAGTGTCAAGCCTCTAAGATTAATAGATAAGTTAACATACCTTGGCAGCAACATTTCATCGACTGAAAGTGATGTATGTTGACATCATTTTCAGTAGAGGAAATGTTGCTTAAGAAAGCGAGGATTACTACAGACAGGGTATCAATCCTATAAAAATCTGATCTATCTGATAAAATTAAACGCCTTTTCTTCAAAGTTGTAGCTGTGCCTATAGCACTGTAGGGATGCCCCACCAACGGACGCTAACGAGCCGAATAAAGAAAATCTAGACGTGTTCAATACAAGAATACTACGTGTAGTCTTTGACAAATTCTGGAAGGAATATCCTACAAAACACTTTTTGTGTGGCCACCAATATCTCATCTTTTTCACACATTTCTTTTTCATTATTTTTTCCATTTTTCTTTCTTTCTTTCCTTTGTCTCTTTCTTTCTTTTTTTTATTTCTTTTAAGTATTATTTTCTTTCTTTCTTTCCTTTGTCTCTTTCTTTCTTTTTTTATTTCTTTTAAGTATTATTTTCTTTCTTTCTTTCCTTTGTCTCTTTCTTTCTTTTTTTTATTTCTTTTAAGTATTATTTTCTTTCTTTCTTTCCTTTGTCTCTTTCTTCCTTTTTTTTATTTCTTTTAAGTATTATTTTCTTTCTTTCTTTTTTCCTTCTTTTACTTTTCTTGTTTTAATCATTCTCTTTCTTTTAAATTTGTACATTTTCCCTTTCTTTCTTTCTTTCTAGTATTATTTTCTTTCTTTCTTTTTCCTTTCTTGATCCAAGTGTTTTCTTGATTTCTTTTGTGCGCTCTTCTTTCTTTCTTTCTTTCTTTCTTTCTTTCTTTCTTTCGTTTTATTCTTTTGCCTTTCTTTGTTTGTAGTATTATTTTCTTTCTTTTTCTTTTCTTCTCTCAAGAATTTACTTTCTTTCTTTCTTTTTTAAGTATTAATTTACTTATTTTTTTTCTTTCTTTTTCTTTTTTTTTTGAGAATTTTCTTTATTTATTTATCGCGCACTTTTTTCTTTCTTTCTTTCAACAATTATTTTCTTTCTTTCATTCAATAATTTTTTCTTTCTTTCTTTCTTTCTTTCTTTCTTTCAACTTTTTTTTCTTTCTTTCGTTATTTTTCGTTCTTTTTACTTTTTTCAAAAATTTTCATTCTTTTTCGAGCATTTCTTTCTTTCTTTCTTTCTTTCTCTTTCTTTCTTTCAACAATTATTTTCTTTCTTTCTTTCATTCAATATTTTTTCTTTCTTTCTTTCTTTCTTTCTTTCAACTTTTATTTTCTTTATTTCGTTATTTTTCGTTCTTTTTCCTTTTTTCAAGAATTTTCTTTCTTTCTTTTTCGAGCAATTTTTCTTTCTTTCTTTCGTTCATTCAACAATGATTTTCTTTATTCATTTATTTCTTTATTTCTACAATTATTTTCTTTCTTTCTTTCTTTGGTTCAAGTATTATTTTCTTTCGTTCAGCTATTTTTTCAAGTATTATTTTTTCAAGTATTATTTTCTTTCGTTCAGCTATTTTTTCTTTCTTTCTTTCTTTCTTTCTTTCTTTCTTTCTTTCTTTCTTCAACAATCATTTTCTTTCTTTCGTTCTTTTTCCTTATTTTTCCTCATTTTAAGAATTTTCTTTCTATCTTTTTCGACCATTCTTTCTTTTTAAGTACTCAGTTTAGTACTATTTGACCCTTAGATAGGACCCTATCAGGTTCTACCACTCCGGGCCTGACTGTGCCTTGGAGTAATAGCAATGAAGGGTTACTCCGCATTACTCAAAACTCCAGCATTACTAGATCCTCACCATCAGATTGTTTAGTGTCATATCTTGGACATTCATTGAAGGAGATTTACCTCTCTGCATAGATGCAGTCGATGTATTCTACAACCAAAGCCGATTGAGCCAACATATTAGTATCATATCTAAAACACTCGGTGAGGGAGTCTAACCCCTCAGCAGAGATACAGCATTTGTATTCTACAACCCCACGACGGGGAAAAAATCGATTAAGGGCATTAAAAACACGAACTAGCCGACGAGGAGCCTTCAATAGGTTTCCAGACTTTTTTGGTACAGGCATTTAAAATTATTAGAGACTCTTGAAAATTCACTGTTATTGCTATACATTTTATAAGATGACTGAACAATCTTTATGGTTTCACATTCAAATAAACAGCTACAACAGCAATTGGAACACACCCTACGAAAGCCTGGTTGTAACAGCTGGTGAATTTCAAAAATGCAATCTGGACGTGAGGGAACTTTAGAAGAACGATATGCAATAAAATTCTGTTTTAAGCTAAGAAAAAATGCCATAGAAACGTATGGAATGCTTCAGACTGCTTTAGGACCATCTTGCATGAATGGATCATCAGTTTTTGAGTGGCATAAGAGATTCGAGGAAGGCAGGGAGTCTGTAGGGGATGATGTGAGGTGTGGGAGGAGTAAGGAAGTTAGAACAATATAAGGTAGGGATCAAGGGTAAAGTGGCGCAGTCCAGGGAAAGGAGTAGCACCCCCTACACCAAAGGGAAGCCTTCGGGTCGCCCTAGATATTGCATTTTTGAAATTCACCAGCTGTGACAATCAGGCTTTAGTAGGTTGTATTCCAATTGCTGCTGTAACTGTTCATTTGAATGTGAAATCATAAACATCGGTCAGTCATCTCATACGAAGTATAGCAATAACATAGTGAATTTTCAAGAGTCTCTGACAATTTTAAATGCCTGTACAAAAAAAACGTCTGGAAACCTATTGAATGCACCACGCATATATATATATATATATATATATATATATATATATATATATATAATTCGTAATTGAACAGATTGTTGGTAACTTTATTTCTAAATGAGTCAATTAAGCTCATTTATTTGCGCACTGCTAAATGGCTTGAAAATTTCTTATTTAATACAAATAATTATTTTCTACATTAATAATTTTTGTACATGGTTAACTTGCCAGACAACTTGCACGGTTAAATACATTCTTATAGAATGCAGAACTTTCGCTGTTATCAGAAAGCGATTTTTCAAAGTAAATAACTTAACCGATCTGTTCGAGAACGTCAAAATAGATGACATTCTGTCCTTCTTGAGAGAGACAGAGTTGTACCAAAAATATGACAACTTAAAACTGGTTAATCTTGTGCAAACAAATGAAATCCTGCTAATAGAAAATTCTACCTACCTTAATATTCGTTTTGAAATCTTTGGTTGAATATGTATGTATATATAGACAGAATTTGGCTTTAAATGACCTACAAAGGTTGATATGCCATAAAACCCAAACAGCCGAACCAAACCAAACATGGTTAACTATTTTCAAGAATTCATATTTAACACTAATGATTCTATTCAATATTAATCATTTGTATACGCACTGCTGAATGGTCCACAAATTGCTTTTTAACATTGATAATTCTACTTATAAAGTATTCCGATCTAATTCAAATAATTAGCACACAGCAGTATTCTTTCGAAAAACTAATAATAAATATCCTTAGCAAACGATTCAACAGTTCTATTTGATCCATAGATTGGGCTTTGCACGTACTACCAATTTAAGCAGAGTGGACTTGAGAGTAATAGCAACGAAAAGGGTAGCGCACTCTCCTCAAATCTCCAGGACTGGAACATCACCATCAAATGAAGTTTCGTTTTAAATCTAGGACACTCCTTTTTGTTATGGGGCGGTCGTACCATTCTGCAAAGACTACAGTCACTGTATTTTAATAGTGAATTACATAAAGTGAAAATCTATCGCCATTTTTTGCTGGTTTTTTGCCAGTCTTTTTTATTAGTCGAGAATAGGGTACCTCATCATTGCCATAATTCTCGGGTTAAGTCGGTTCCTGGAGTATCCACTACGATCCAATGAATAGGTTAAATAGATTTGCTTAAAAATCATTCGCATTCCATAGAAAAAACTGATACTAATAGAATTTAAAATAGCTAATTTAAGCCATAATACCAGCTGCGTCAGCAAAATCATGGATATTCTATTACAATAATAAACGATTCTATTTTAAAATAAGATTACTTATCATCATCATCATCATCATGTCGCACTGGTAGCACGGATATCCCTGATCCTCTCTTGCCACTCCTCCCTATCGTTCATCGCCCAAGGCAGGTCTTTAGGACAACATCCCGCATCCTCACATACCTGCTGAATGTATGTTCGTGCTGGTCGTCCTGCTTTTGTACAGCCATGTGTGGGGGTCCATAAGAGTACATCACTTATGAGTTCGTCCCTGCTTCTTCAGCAGTGTCCTGCGTGTCTGGTTCGTAAGATTACTTATAGTTATAGAAAATAAACAACAGAATAAAAAGATAGACACAAAATTAAATTTCCTCAATATGGCCATCGTTTTTTTTTTTTTTTTTTTTTTTTTTCAGTTATTGTATGAACACGTCTTCGAGATGATTTGGATGCCTTCAAAATAAATTCTTCTAATATTTTATTCCTTTGCAGCTCAATAGCAGTTTTAAGCAAACCAAAATTTGGATGGGAAGTGACATTTGTTTTGTCTTCTAACCCCCGCCGCCCATATAGCGAAATGAAGCGGGGTAATTTCTTGCCTTAAGTCTTATTGAATTGCTCTCCTCACAGTTTTCTCGTATACTTTCACTTCCTTAACGTGTTTTGCTGTAACGACAGCTGTTAAAAGCCTTCTTTTCGTTTTTTGTTCAATACTTCACTCCCCATTTTCATTAAAAATCTCTTTTCTGTCAGTAATTTGTCTTTGCTTTGTATACGGATGAGAAAGAAAGTTTTGCTTAGTTTAAACGTTAGGCAAATCATAGATTCTTTGTCATTTCTTTTCTTGCCCACTCATATTGGGCTGAATTTTACGAAAAAAAAATGTGAATGAATAATAGAGCTAATCATGAAAATTTAGATTTATCGCGTTTTTCTTTTTTTACAAAAATCCGACTAATCAGATTGAAAAAACGTTTTTAAATTATTCCATATTTTGCTTCTGCACTACAATTGTATATATTATATATGATACTCACTTTAAACCATATAACTGTATGTAAACAAATGACTACTATTAAGTAAAAATGACTGATTGAATACATATTATTATTTATATTAGATAAGAATACTTGAAACCATAAATCTGTGTGCAAATTATTTGTATTAGATAGGAATGCTTAAAACCTTACAAATTTGTGCAGATCATTTTCATTAGATAAAAATACTTAAAACTATACAAATGTGTGCAAATTATTTGTATTAGATAGGAATACTTGAAACCTTACAAATTTGTGCAAATAATTTGTATTAGAAAAAATACTTAAAACCATAGGAAATGTGTAAATTATTTATATTAAATAGGAATACCTGAAACCATACAAATGTGTACAAATTATTTGTAGTAGATAGGAATACTTGAAACCATACAAATATGTGCAAATTATTTGTATTAGATAGAAATACTTGAAACCATACAAATATGTGTAAATTATTTGTATTAGATGATAATACTTAAACACATACAAATCTGTGGGTAAATTATTATATAGAAATACGAGATATCATAAAATTGTGTGCAAATGGCTGCACAAAAATTTAAGTATAGATGTTCAATGAACTTGATTTTCTACCCTCTAGACATAAAATTACCCTAGACGGTTTGAAATACCGTTAAAATCAGTCAATAATGAGTCATATAAAGCGAAGGAATTAACTGTTGCCACTCACGTAATGGTTTCCTGTATTGGTATCAATCACTAATAATTCTATTTTATGTCAATCATATTTATCAAGTATTCCAATCAAATACGAATAACTTACACATAACTATATGGTTTCACATACAAGGATCATTAAATAGGTTTCCACCATTTTTCGTAGGGGCACTTTTATTGATACTAGACACATGAAACTCTAGTGTCCTTCGAAGAAATCTCCTCCAGCTCCAATGCACTTGTTGTACCGTTCCAACAACTTCTGGAAGGCCCCATGTAAGTCATCTTGTGTGACCATGTCAATGACCTTCATCACAGCCTCTTTCATCTCCTCAATAGTCTCATAACAACGGCCTCTGAGCTTAGGGAATAACCAAAAGTCACAGGCAGCAAGGTCTGGACTATCGGGACGGTGAGGAACTGTCTTGATGCCCATTTTGGTCAAATAGTCTGTGACAAGGGTGGAGTTGTGGACTGGTACATTGTCCTGGTGGAAATGCCACTGACCCGATTTGAAGAGTGCTAGTCTCTTCCCAAGGAATCTCTTCCTGAACTCCCTTAAAACCTCAACATAGTAATCCTAAAACTAACCCTTTGGCCAGCCAACTCTGGTGTATTGACTTCCTTACTCCTCCCACACCTCTCATCATCCCTCACAGACTCCCTGCCTTCCTTGAATCTCTTATGACACTCAAAAAATGATGCTCGATTCATGCAAGATGCTCCAAAAGCAGTCTGAAGCATTCCATACGTTTCTGTGGCATTTTTTCCAAGTTTAAAACACAATTTTATTGCATATCGTTCTTCTAAAGTGTCCGCACGTCCAGATTGCATTTTTGAAATCCACCAGCTGTGATAATCAGGCTTTAGTAGAGTGTATTCCAATTCCTGCTGTAGCTGTTCATTTGAATGTGAAATCATTAAAATTGGTCAGTCATCTCTGAAGATGTATAGCAATAACATAGTGAATTCTCAAGAGTCTCTGACAATTTTAAATGCCTGTACCAAAAAGTCTGGAAACTTATCAAATGCACCACGTAACTAATAATAATCCCGAGTGAAAGATTGAACAATTCTGTTTTGTCCATACTTGAAACTCTAACAGGAGTATTTCAAATTCATTAAAGTTCAAAGCCAGGAACCTCGAGATCAGATTATTTAGTGTCATTCAAAGGACACTTATTTGTGGGAGTTTTACCCCTTTGCAGGTTTGTAGTCGGTTTCTTCTGCGACCCCATAAGTAAATTATATATATATATATATATATATATATATACAAATTTTTGGCTGAAGGTCCGAAGAGAGAATAAAAATATTTTTAAACGAGTAGGTCCACGAAGGGGTTTTAATTTTTTTAGTATTTATTTATTTATTTATTTTGTTCATATATACGGGTATGTTTCCAGCTTTTGATGTTACAGGAGTAATATCAAAATAGAAGGAAACAGGGAAAATATTTGTAATAAAACACCTATGCCAATGTCGTCGAGGTAAATTTAAAATAATGCCAATATATTAAACGAATGACTAAACGCTTCTTCAAATAATGGAAAAGAAATTTGTAGATAAATTTAAATCAAAGTTGAATAAAACATGAATTATACACACACAAATGGAAACAAACATATATATATATATATATATATATATATATATATATATAAATCTCAAGGCACGCATTGAAACCACCCTACCGTACACACACTTACACACACATGCACACAATTTATCAAATATCAAAATCAAATAAGGGGTAAAGTGTTGCATAGCCATAAAATACATATGCCGATGCATGCAGAAACATATTCAACACAATAACGACGAGCGGACACAGCTCTTTAGAAAAATACACCTCCCACTGTATTTAAAAGGGTTCGAAATGGTTACGAAGGGTATTATTGTGTGATAGGTGAGTTGGAGACTGAACAGAACTGCAACATATTGACCCCCACTCTTCTGGCCATAACGGCGTTTCTTTACTGTTCTCCTGGGCAGCTCAACCGGGGGCCTGGGGACACAGCCTCTGCTTGGACATGGTTCTCATTCCAGCAGCTTCTCTCCAACTGATTCGAACTTCCTGTGCACCGAGTTATATTATTGTTTTACGCTTACTCAATTCAAACAGGTTATCTCCTGACATCCTCGACCGTATGCACCTGTTATTTACACTGGTCCATTTCTTCTTTTGACAGCTTGGCCGGGTTGGAGGTCAATATGCAACAAAAGCAGACTAAGGTAGACACCCTTTAAAAAAAGAGAAGAATGACCTTCATAAAACCTAGAACCAACTGAAAACCATTTAAAACTGCAAACACGAGTGAGTTCAAGTCTCATTGAATACCCCATTACCAAAGCCTTGTGCCGTACATGTTCTCTGACAAAAGCATCAAGCTGAAAACATACACGTATGTAAGAACAAAATGAATAAATGAATAAATTCTAAAAATATAAATCTCTTCGTGGACCTACTGATTTTAATATATATATATATATATATATATATATATATATGGTAATGTTGACTAAATTGTAGGTGAATAAATGTTAAAGAATCGATAAGAAAAACTTACCTCATTTTTTTCATTGCTTTTATTCATAAGTGTGCTTAAGTACACGATTTTTTGATGAGCATAAGTCTATCATTTCATTTTTTGTTGTTGTTGTTTGTTTTCTTTGCTTTTGTGGGATAAAAACCGGAAAATTTGCCATTTTGGATATCATATAGAAGGAAAGAAAGAAAATGTAGTAAAAGTCAAATTCATTTGTCAAGTCTCGGTTTTTAGCGACTTCGCCACGGGGTCTTTTACCAAATATAAAAGATACTCTCTTTTGCGACAACAGGCCTTTAATAATCGATTAAATTGTGGCTTAGTCTGGACATAAAAAAAATTAAGACTTATTATGATGTCGTGCTGTAGCAGTTATCGTCGCAGCTTAGCCGTTCTCGCCTGGTGGACGACGGGAAATCTTACTTTTTCTGCTGTGAATAACGTTTTTCATGACTATTGATTTCGAAAAAATAAGCCTATCTAAACACACACACACGCACACATGCCAACATACACACACAAACACATAACCACACACATGCTTGGAAATATATATATATATATAATCTCAAAAGGTTATGGATTTAATAATCGCTGAGCTCACAAAATTTAGTCATGGCCAGTATTTAACATCATGAAAATTTAGATATTTTAAAAGAATATTTTTTCCAAATTTCCCAGTACATTTCTTCCCCAAATATACACGTGTCACCTGTTGGCTGAACGGTGTAATGGTTATCGTCGTAGGAAATGGACACGGTAACACGAGTTCAAATCCTGGACGAGACTGATTGCATTTCACATAGCACTAATACCCTTGGGAAAGGTATGAATCAAATTATTCTCCCTCCAGCTATGGGTAAATACTTGGGGGGACTAGGTTCTTCAGCTTTGGTGAGGCAACTAGTCTAGGAGAAGGAGAACTCTGAATTCAAATCTGTTTAACTCCACTTAAAATTGACCTTGTGTCATATCCAGCCCGAACAGAGGGGTTGGTAAATATGGTATGAATTTAAGTTTAACGTAAAATTGGTCGGATTTCTATCCTAGCTAAGAGCGTCCTACGTGTCTTGCCACACTGAAGAGTTGTGATACAACGAAACAGTCTGTCTGTGGATGACAATATATACGCCCCCCACTTGTGGTTGAGCACTCTTGCGGAGGAATTAATGCCTACCACTTGCATAATGCAAAGCTCTTCAAATGAATTAAGCACTCAGGTATCCGGTAAGGTAAAATGTAAACAAACAAAAGCTACTACAGAATGCCTTATAATTCCTGAGCTGACGTTTGTCACCTGCTGGCTGAGTAGTATGATTCTAAGTCTAACGTAAAATTGGGCAGGTTTCGATCCCAGATTCAAGCCTCCTACGTGTCTAACCACACTGCAGAGTTGTGATTTAACAAAACAGTCTGTATGTGGATGACAATATCATCACCATCATCATGTCGTTCCACTTGCACGGATATCCCTGACCCTCTCTCGCCACTTCTCCCTATCATTCATAGCCTCCGGCAGGTCTTCAGAACTACATCCCGTATCCATACATAGCTGCTGTATATATATTCTAGCTGGTTATCCTGCTTTTGCTCGGCCGTATGTGGGGGTCCATCGGAGTACATCACTTATGAGCTCGTCCCTACTTCTCCAGCAGTATCATGCATGTCTGGTTCGACTAACTTGGATAGTTTTCGTAATGGGAGGTAGGTGACCGTATAGTTGATGCGTTGTGGGGTGTTGCCCCCGGGACTTGTTCAATAATGCTCGCAGTATTCTTGTGTAATTGCCGTCGAGCATTTTCTCCAGCCGTTTTGTCAGCGTCCAAGTAGTGCATCCATATAGCAATATCGACACGACTGCTGCTTGGAAGAAACTGCGTTTCATTTTATCGGTCAGGTCAGATCTCCATATGATCGATAGCCTATCGATAGCTGTCCATGCCTTCGTTAGCCATGACAATATACATATATATATATATATATATATATGTATATATATGTAAGCAACCTGGAGGTCCTGGTGGCATACTGGACTGTCGTGAGATCGTATTATGAGATTCATTCAAATTCGAATATTTTTGAGGATGTTATGAACCTCACTATCCGATAAGTTGTAATTTACTAAGCTTTTTGCTTAGATGTGGCACAAGGCCATATGAAAGGGGCACCCAATGAGACTCGAACTCATTCGTGTAGGTTTGCTAGTCGAGCTTGCTAACCATTACACCACCAAAGGCGCCTCCATTATCCGATAAGTTATGGTTTATATTTCACCAATATTGTTCTTGTAGAAGGGTGGCTTTGACTAGAAGGTTGATATGCTTAAAAAAAATAAAGCAAGCCAAACTAGATTTATTAATTACTCTATAAAGTTGGTGACCGTAGTTGAGGGCGAAGCAAAGTCCAAAATTTTGCAAGTATTTTTTTTACTATTATTTTTATTATATTTATTACTACAATAATGTAGTAGTTTGAATAGTCTCTACTCGTCCTGTTATTTTCAAGTCTTCCAGTCCCTTTAATTATCTTTAGGTGATTGTACCAAAAGCACTAATTTTGATTGGTATAATTGTCACCTTCATGTTCCATAGTTTTTCCAATTCCCTAGGAAGGTCCAGGCATTTATCCTTCTTTTCACTTTCAGCTTTATTCAGTGGTCAGCTGGTACACCAAAGTCCACAATTTTGCAAGTATTATCTTTGTTATCATTTGTTCTCTTTTGAGAGTTTATATATATATATATATATATATATATATATATATATATATATATATATATATATTTTAGTATCACTCGGTCTGTCCTTCCAGGCGATATTATATTATTGTTTACTTATTGAGAGTTTTTCACAGCAGTTTAAGCTGATGGTCTTTCACTGGAGCCTGAGTGACAGCATGTCTCCTCAAGTCTCTTGGAATCTTCTCAGTATCCTGCCCGTTCCCAATAGTGCTGTAGTTTGGATGGTCTCCACTCGTCCTCCAAGCTCCACGTCAACCAGTCCCTTTGTTGTTGTTGTTGTTGTTGGCGACCGTAGTCGAGGGCGACCAGAAGGCTCCCTTTCATTAGCTACAACACCGAGATGTAGGGGAGGGCGCTACTCCTTTCCCAGGATGGCTCCACTTTACCCTTGATACGTACCTTATATTGCTAAGTGTTAAGCAAGAAAATATCAAGTACCATTTGTAAGTCTTTTGTATGACGCGACCTGGGATTGAACCCAAGTCTCCCGGACCAATGGCGAACACTCTACCCACTAGGGCACCTTTTAACAATCCTTTAGTTACTTTATCAAAAGCACCAATCACGATTGGTACAATTGTCACCTTCATGTTTCATAGTTTTTTTTCAATTTTTTAGTAAGGTCGAGGTTTTTATCATTCTTTTCACATTCTTTCAGTGTTTTTCTGTGGGGACAGCAAAGTCTGCAATTTTGTAAATTCTCTTTTTTTTTTGTGATGCTGACCAAAGAGAGATACGGCGAACACAAAAGTTTTGATAGAAAAAAATATATTCAAGTAACAGAAACAAGATACAAATGAACCTGGTTAAACAGTTGTTAGTTGGTAGAAAGCTTAGAGTCAAATTTAAATTTCTCGCACCTCTCCCAGTGGATCACCTTGCCCACCCAGTCGTGTCTGGTCTCATATTCCTTCTATGCTAATTTGGCTGCGTTCGCTTATTGTGATTGATGGTTTCGTCTCTATCACCACATAACCTACATCAGCTATTTTGTTGCGTCTTATCTATTCTTGCTTTGATATAATTGGTTCTTATGGCGTTGTTTTGCGCTGCTATTAAAAGAGATTCTGTTTCTCTCTTAAAGTTTCCGTTTCATAGTCACGTCCAAGTTTTCTCGGATGAGATATTGTTTATTAGTCGTTTAAAACGCCCATAGAGTTGTTTTTCTTCCCATTTTTGTTTCGTAGTTATTGTCATTCTGTTGTCCATCGTGTTGTCTGTTTCGTTTCTGATGGGTGTAATTATCCTCCTTCATGTTTTTCACTGTAATTCTCGAGTTGTATCGATGCGTCAACGCTGTTTTCAATACTGGCAATTCCTTTCCCTCCCTCCTTTCTTTATACATATAGTCTGTCAACGTCGTCTCTGAGATGTAATGCCTTATGCATGGTTGTTAATTTTCTTGTTCTTTGGTCCATTTGCTTAAGTTCTTCTTTGGTCCACTTCAAAAAGAGTCCAGAATATCAAACGATGGTATAGCCCAGGTATTTATTCCTTTAATAAGTTTTCTGCTAGATTGTTTTGTCTTGAGTAGCTTTCTAGTTCTTCTGAGATATTCTTTTGGAATTTTTTCTTTTTAATCTCCACTTCTTTGATGGAGTCAGCTCAAAGATGACCATGTATTTGTAGGTTTCCTTCTCCTCGAGCGTTCTAATCTTGTTCCGGTTTGGTAGTTCCATTCTGTCAGTAATATGTCGTTTGCCACTTTTCATAACTAGCATGGCACATTTTTCTATGCCAAAGTCCATTCCTATGTCCTGACTGTATATTCTGACTGTGTGTATTAGAGTTTCCAATTCTTTTTCAATTTTGCAAATAGTTTGACGTCATCCATGTACATTAGGTGATTGATCTTTTCCTGAGATGTACTAAGTTTGAATCCGGCTGTGCATTTTCTGAGTATGTGGTTAAGTGATATCATGGCAATTATGAATAGTAACAGTGCTTGTGCATCTCTTTGAAAAATACCTGTTTTCATCTTTGCTTCAACTTAGCTTCTTCCTCCTGCTGTCAATTTCACTTTCCAGGTTTTCATGATTTTCTGGATAAAGTTTATGACATTATTTGATATTGTGCATTTTGAGGCAGTTTATTATCTAGTTTTCCGGGATCATATCATATACCTTTTTTGTAGTCAATCGAAGTAATAGCTTGATTTTTTCTGCCTGGTCTTGCTCTCGTTTAAGATGCGCTGGTCTATGTAAAGTAACTCTGCCGTGCCTTTGGATCCTTGGCGGCATCCTTTCTGCTCCCCAGGGAACAATCCACGGCTTGTTAGCCTGTAGTAAACCTCTTCCATGTTTGTGCTCTTTTTATTTTTCATATCATCGGTCGGCAGATTATGGGTCTGTAGTCGTTTGGGGCAGTTCCTTTGCTTGGGTCCTTTTGGATCAAGGTGGTCTTTCTTTCGGCCATCCATTCAGGTATGTGTGCTCTCTGTAGGCATCGGTTCATTATCATTATTATCATTTACTTGAGACTTTTTCACATCAGTGTTAGCTGATGGTCTTTCACTGGGGTTTAAATGACAGTATGTCTCCTCAAGTCTCAAGGACTATACTCAGTATTCTGGCCGACCTCAATATCAGTAGTTTTGATGGTCTTCACTCGGCCTATTATTTTCAAGTCCCCCAGTCCTTGTACTAATCCTATGGTAACTGCTTCAAAAGCACCAATTACAATTGGTATTTTCTTCACTTTCATGTTCCACAGCTTTTCAATTCTCTAGCAAGGTCGAGGTACATATCTCTCTTTTCACATTCTTTTAATTTCACTCTGTTATCTACCGGGATTGCAAAGCCCACAATTTTGCAAGTTTTCTTTTTTTTGTTGATTATGATAAAATCTGGTCGACTGGCCGAGATTAAGTGATCCGTTTGTATCGCGAAATCCTAGAGGAGTCCCATTCTCTTGGACAGATTCTAGGCTGTGAATATACCATTTGTTCGAATGGTCAAGTTTCAACTTCTTGCACAATTCCCAATGGATCACCTTGCCTGCCCAATCGTGCCTAGTCTTAGATTCTTTCAGTACTAATCTGCTGCATTCGCTTTTTTGCGATTGATATTTTCGTCTCTATCCCCCAATTACCTACATCTGCTGTTTTGTTGCGTCTTATCTATTCTCACTTTGATATGGTTAGTCCTTATGGCGTTACATTGTGCTACTATTAGAAGGGATTCAGTTTCTCTCTAAAGGTTTCCTTTTCGAAACAACAGCTACTTTTTTCGTGTGAACTGTCGCTTGTTAGTCGCTTAAAACGTCCATAGAGTTGTTTTTCTCCCCACTTTTTTTTCTTGTTATTGCCGTTCCGCTGGTCCTCGTGTCTTTAGTATTGTTTCTGCTGTTCTAATTTGTCTTCCTCGGTAGTTTTCTATGTAGTCTTTGAATCGCTATATCAGTGTGTCCACGCTATTTTCAATACTAGCTCGTCCTCTCCCTTCCTCTTTTCTTGATGCATAATCTGTCAACGTTATCTCTGGGATCCAATGTCTTATGCATGGTCCTTTTTTTTCTTGTTCTCTGGTCTATTTGTTTACGTTCTTCCCAGGTCGACTTCAAGAATGTTCCTAAGTATCTTACGAGGGTGACAGCCCAGGTATTTAACCCTTTGACAAGGTTCCTGGTCTAAAGTTTTGTCTCAGGTAATATTCTGGCTTTTCTGAGATACTCTTTTTAATTTTTTTTCTTTTATTTCCTGTTGTTTGATGGTGTCAGCTTCCAATATCCTCAAGTATTTGTAGGTTTTCTTTTCTCCGAATGTTCCGATTACTTGATTTGGTAGTTCGATTCCTATCATTCTAGCATGGCGCATTTTCTTCTTCTTCTTCTTCTTCTTCTTCTTCTTCTTCTTCTTCTTCTTCTTCTTATTATTATTATTATTATTATTATTATTATTATTATTATTATTATTATTTCAAAGGCATCATGGGACTGTGACGATTCTCTGCTTTAATGCAAATGAAATCTCTGTACAATTGAGAGGAGAATATTAGTCGGTTGCAAACGACATTTTAAAGCATCTGTTTCCATTGGTGATTGTTCTTATCTTCAACGAAAATAAATATTTCTCTTTTATTTTTTTTTCAGATATTTCTATTTACATTTATTTAAAGTGAAAACGCTGAAGAAAAAGCCTTTTACTAGTGGAAAACAAAAGTTTAAAAACAATCTCATCGCTCACGGTTTGATCTTTTGAGATTCACGATAGAAATAAAGTTCAGTTTATTTGAAACAAGAAACAAAGCAAAAAAAAAAAAAATCAGAATAATCAAAAATTTACTGTACAAAAAGAGAGAGACGAATTGATATAGTTGCATAAGGGGAGAAGTAACATGGCTTATAAAAAATTTTAAAAAATAAAATTATCAGTGATATTTAAAAAAAAGAGAAGAATGATAAAGATAGAGAGATATCTTTCCCAATAAAATAAAAGTGGAGAAAAAGAAAAAAAAATGATATGCTTTGAGGAGAAGAATAAAGCAAATTTGAAGTTATCAAAAGAGGCAAAAATGGCGAAAAAAACCCAAAAAGAACGCTTAAGAAAACAACACAAGGAAATTAAACAAAAAGTCAGAGAATTAGCGTAAAGAAAACATAATGAATGAGAAAAATGAATGAGGAAAGGAACGAATGAAAAATTCGACCAAACGAAGGATTTGAAGAATTGGATTACAGAGAAGGAAAAGAAGAAGAATCAAGGAGAAATATGAAGAAGTCTAAAGAAGAAAAACGAAAAAGACAAAGAGAGAAAGAAAGAAAGAAAGAAAGAAAGAAAGAGATCAAAGCAGAAAATTAACACAGACAGAAAATAATAAGATTTAAGAAGAAAGAAAGAAACAAGCATAGAATTTAATAAAAGAAAAATGATTTATCGAAAAGAAAGAAAGAAATAGATTTATTGAATAAATATAAACCCCCATCAAAGCTGAAAATTTACACAGAAGGAAGAAAAATAAAATTTAAGAAGAAAGAAACAAGCATAGATTTTAAAGAAAGAAAGAAAGAAAGAAAGAAAGAAAGAAAGAAAGAAAGGTAAAACCCCATCAAAGTAGAGAATTTACACAGAAATGAAAAAAAAAATTAAGAAAGGAACAAGTATATGCTTTAAGAAAGAAAGAAAGAAAGAAAGAAAGAAAGAAATTTATTGATGAAAAATAGAACCTCATAAAAGCAGAAAATTAACACAGAAAGAAAAACATAAGATTTAAGAAGAAAGAAACAAACATAGTCTTTAAAGAAAGAAAGAAAGAAAGAAAGAAAGAAAGAAAGAATTAACACTGAAAGGAAAAAAAATAAAATTTAAGAAGAAAGGAATAAGCTAGCATAGAATTTAATAAAAAAATGATTCATCGAAAAGAAAGAAAGAAAGAAAGAAAGAAAGAAAGAAAGAAAGAAAGAAAGAAAGAAAGAAATTTGTTGAAGAAAAACAGAATCTCATAAAAACAGAAAATTAACACAGAAAAAAATTAAGATTTAAGAAGAAATAAAGAAAGAAAAAAAACAAACAAACACAGAGATTATTAGAAAAATAATAATAATCTATCGAAAGAAAAGAAGAATTTATTGAAAGAAATAAAGAAACAAACGAAAAAACAAAAAAACAAAGAAAAATTGCAAGAGGAAGTAGACATTGTTCTAACAAAGGAAAAAAATACAGAAAAATATTCAAGAAAGAAAGAAATTTTAAATTCGAAATAAGAATCTGATCGAACCTAGATAAAAAACAAAAATAAAAAAAAAAAAACCCTGAGATTATGAACGCTGATTTTCTTGGTAATAATGTCTCGCTTCGTACGAATTTTCGACGGAATATGACGAAATAAATCGCTGCAGCAAACATCACCACGATAAAACAATTAGAAAATAATAAGAACGAAAAGGACATTCAAAATATTTGACGAAAAGGGCTGTTTTC
The DNA here is from genome assembly GCA_963585895.1 of Sepioteuthis lessoniana. Lineage (NCBI taxonomy): Eukaryota > Metazoa > Mollusca > Cephalopoda > Myopsida > Loliginidae > Sepioteuthis > Sepioteuthis lessoniana. Next base: position 17,845,031 of record OY757932.1, on the reverse strand, counting down.
TTTAGGCAAAAAGGAAAAATAGACAAAATAAACAGAAGACGGTGAAGCGGAAGAAGTTACAAGCTGTGACCTGAAATTGGAAAGCCAGAAAAAGAAAATAAATCCGTCTTGGGTCGGGGGTGTAGATGACGTGGGGAAGAACAAGATATTGGGATATTAGGATATTGAATCAACAATGACATGTCACAAAAAATGAATAATAATAATAATAAAAATAAAATCCTCTAACCTTGGCATTTAAAATCTCTCTCTCTCTCTCTCTCTCTCTTTCGCACACACACACACACACACTCTCACTCTCTCTCTCTCTCTCTCTGACTCTTTCGCTCACTCTCTTTCCGAAAAAAAAGCACTGGAAAATACCGTGATTTTGAGTGTCTGTTTGACTTTTGATTTTGGCTTTTAATTTGGGAAATGTAAACCGATAGAGAAGACATTATAAACATTACAACACTGAGACCCATACCTTGGAGAATATCGACATTTCAGAAGATTATCATTATCATAATTATCATCATTTATGTTGTATATTGACCTCCGACCCGGCCAAACATGCCATTCCAAAGTGATGCACAGGAAGGAAGTGACACATTCCGATGGCAGTTATTAGAAGAAATCGTGCAGGCGGGCTTAGCTACTACTATTATATTTTGACCTTCGACCCGGCCCAAAAATGCTATTCCAAGGTGATACACCGGAAGGAAGTGACACATTCCAATGGCCAGTAATCGAAAGAGATCGCGTGGGCGGATTAAGGCTTATGATATGGGACAAGGTGAAGGTCCCATTGTGCCACTACAGTGATGCACCGGAAGAGAGTGTCCTGTGAACTGCATGACAGTTATTTCCGTCTGATGACGATCAAACATGCCATTCCAAAGATTGAGTGGGCGATTGAACTATTATATAACTTGGTGAGACAGGAAGTCAGGAGTTGGAGATCAGAGAAGTCAGAGACAAGATGTGGTAGAGAAAGCCACCACCCGGCAGAAGGGGCATTCGGGACCCCCAGTGAGTTGGAGATCAGAGAAGTCAGAGACAAGATGTGGTAGAGAAAGCCACCACCCAGCAGAAGAGGCCCTCGGGACCCCCAGAGAGTTTGGAGACCCGTTGGTGACAAAATGCTGTAGAGGAAGCCCGCACTCAACAGAGTGAGCCTCCGGCCCTCCGGTTGACCAGCAGTCCAGGTGAACGAGAACGACACTCGGCTATGTCCGGAGGGGCTGGTGAGGTCAATATGTTGCAGTCTTTGTTCCGTCTCCAACTCTCTCTCTCACACGCACAACCCTTTCAATAAAGTGAGAGGTATATTTTTCTAAGAACTGTGTCGGTCGTCTTTATTATTGTGTATATGTGCCTATTTATTATATGAGTATACAACATCTACATCTTGAGAGTTTTTCACATCAGCGTCAGCTGATGGCCTTTCACTGGATTCTGAGTGATACAATTCTCCTAATTTCCAGAACTATCAGTATTCTAGCCAATCTCAATAATGCAGTAGTTTAGATGGTCTCCACTCATCCTCTTATTTCAAAGTCCTCCAGTCCCATTATTAATTCCTCGGTGATTGTATCAAGAGCACCAATTACAATTAGTGTCACCGTCACTTTCATGTTCCACAGTTTTTTCAACTCTCTAGCAAGGTCGAGGTACTTATCCTTCTTTCCGCTTTTCTTTCAATTTTACTAAGTGGTCAGCCGGAAAAGCAAAGTTCTTAATTTTGCAAGTTCTTTTTTTTATCGTTATAATGTCTGGTCGTCTGGCCTAGATAAAGTGATCTGTTTGTATGTCAAAGTCCCAAAAGATGTTTGTGAGTGTCATTCTTAAGAAAAGATGTTGGGTTGTGCATATATTCATTTTCATTAATATCATTTACTCATTAGAGTTTTTCACACAGCGACATCTGATGGTTTTTCACTGAAGCTGAGTGACAGCAAGTCTCCTCAAGTCTGCAGGACTTGTCTCGGGATTCTGGCTGTTCTCAGCAATGCTGTCATTTGGATAGTCTCTACCCGTCCGCCAACTTCCAAGTCCTCCAGGCCCATTGATAATCCTTTAGTTATTGTGCCTAAAGCACCAATCACAATTGGTACAATCGTCACTTTCATGTTCCACAGTTTTTTTCAATTCTCTAGCAAGGTCGAGGTACTTATCCTTCTGTTCACATTCCTTCAGATTTATTCTATGGTCCACCGGGACAGCAAAGTCGACAATTTTGCAAATGCTCTTTTTTTTGTTGTTGATTATTATTAGGTCTGGTCTTCTGGCTGGGATTAGCCGATCCGTTTGTATGTTAAAGTCCAATAGGATTTTATGCGTGTCATTTTCAATGACAGGTGCTGTTTGTATGGTCAAATTTATATTACTTGCACATTTCCCAGTGGATCACTTTGCCGACCCAGTCGTGTCTCGCCTTATACTCCTTCTGTGCTAATTTGCTGCATTCGCTTATTATGTGATTGATCGTTTCGTCTCTGTCACCGCACCAGCATTAGCTGATGGTCTTTCACTGGACTCTTAGTGACTGCAAGTCTTCTCATACCCACTGATTCATCTCAATATTCAGATCAATCTTAATTGTGGTCAACCCTATCCTCTTATTTCCAAGTCATCCATTGTCTTAACCAATCGTAAAGGGGATTGTTCTCAGTGCACAAATTAAAATTGGTACCACTGGCACCTTTATGTTCTATAGTTTTTTTTTTTTTTAGTTCTTTGACAAGCTCTGGGTACTTATCTCCCTTTTCATTTTCTTTTATTTTTATTTTTTGGTTCACCGATATGGTTAAGTCCGAATTTCCAAAACTCTAGCATTACTGGAGCCTCACCATCAGATCATTTAGTGTCATAAACAGGACACTCATTGGAGGAGTCTTACTTCTCGGCAGAGATGCAGTCAACATATTCTGCAGCAAAGCCGACTGGGTCAACTGATCCAGATAGAGACAGAGAGAAATAAGAATGAAAACAAGGAACGCACCCATTCTTCGCACAGAAAAATAAACAATGTGTACGTTTAAAATATTATCAAAAAAGATATCAAACACTTTAAAGAAGAATTATCTTAAAGGAGATTTGATTGGAAAGTTATTGAATGATATCATTTTTTTTTTTTATAAATGCATCAAAATAGAAGAGAATGCGATTTTTAAAATAAATACATACAACAACGTAAAAACAGAACGTCATTTGAACGTAAACAGTTGATTTAGTTTTTGTTTCTCATTTTTACATTACAATTTTGTTGTCTGAAAAGCGAAAAGTTAGAGAATATTAACCAGCATATTTGATAAATCTTTTAGAGATTTATCAATTGTTAATATCTTCTGCGTAATGTGCAGGCAGGAACAATTACTAAAATTAGCGTGAAGAAGTAAAATTATACTATGGAATTAATCCACTAAGACGATATTCACTTATTTCGTTTTTATTTTTTAGTAGTAATTAAAGTTAGTACAAATTTTCTTTAATACAATCTGGCTTCATTTCATGTGACTTTAATAAATTAGATTAAATTATTTAAAATAAAGGTATGTTTTTCTTTCCAAACTCTGCATAGGAAAATATAGATGATGAGAGGAAATAATAGAAGTCTCGTTTCGTTTAGTTGGGTTTTATGGTATATCAATCATTGTAGGTTATTTAATGCTAAATCTGACTTATACATATATATTAGATATATATGATTTGGTTTGGTTAGGTTTTATGGCATATTAACCATTGTAGATTATTTCATGGTTAATTTGACTTATACATACATATTAAATATAAATGATTTGGTTTGGTTAGGTTTTATGGTATATCAACCATTGTAGGTTATTTAATGCTTAATCTGACTTATACATATATATTAAATATATATGATTTGGTTTGGTTGGTTTTTATGGCATATCAGCCATTGTAGGTTATTTAATGTTTAATCTGACTTATATATATATATATATATATATATATATATATATATATATATATATATATATATATATATATATATATATTAAATATATATGATTTGGTTTGGTTAGGTTTTATGGTATATCAACTATTGTAGGTTATTTAATAACAAACCCTTTTTATGCATTGATCCTTACCTTATAATGCTGAGAGTTAAACAAGGTAGCATTAAATACTATATTTTGAGTCTTTAGCATGACTCGACCTGGGATTGAACCTCGGACCATTGGCGAACAATAATTAGGCCAACAACCCGGTTTGATGTCTAGTTCGATATTAATATTTTGTTTCGATTTATGATTGATTTTAAAAGCATTTACAAGCAGATTCTTGAAATGTTCTTTCCGCTTCTGATGTCTTTCTTCTTGACTCGCAGCTTTTAGTTTTCGCCTTCGATGTATCTACCGCTTATTTTATTGATTTCCTCTTGACTGAATTCTAGTTATTTGTATTCGTATCTTTTAGTTGGTTCTCACTGGAATTTAAGTCTTTGCGCATTAGCGTTGGTTGGGTTTCCTTATTAAAGAAGCTTATTCCATGGTATCTCGTAGATTTCCTAACTTCCATTAAATCCAAGGGAACTCTACGTCTAACTTTGAGTATGCACTCTGCTGCTGCTTCTATATCGGCGGTAAAGTGTTATCATATTCGCCGATCGGAGTATGTTTTTCAGATGTTTCCTAAAGAGTCACAGTTCTCACAGTTAGCGTATATTTATTACTTATATTATCGGTTAGGTCTGATTTCCATATAATCGATAGCCTATTGATAGCTGTCCATGCTTTCGTTAACCTCGTGTCGATGTCCTTTTCGGTTGATTCGACGCTGCTTCCTAGGTAAGTGAATTTGTCTACTAGTTTAAGAGGGGTTCCGTCTAGAGTGGAGATGTCACCCGTTTGATTATAGCACATATATTCCTTTTTGTGTGCATTGACATAGAGGCCTATGCCTGCGGCTGCTCGTTACAAACTATACAGTAGTGTTTCGGTCTGGTTGGGTGTATTTGCCAGTATCGCTATGTCATCGGCGTAGTCGGCGTCGGTAATTGTTTTTGCGGGGTACCTTCTGCTTCTTTTCTTTGTCAGCTCGAATTCTTCCAGTCAGCGGTCGCATCGATACTGCTATAAGGATGCACTACATGGACTCTAACAAAACGGCTGGAGAAGAAGCTAGACGGCAATTACACAAGAATGCTGCGACCAATCTTGAACAAGTCCTGGCAGCAACACCCCACAAGACACCAACTGTACGGTCACCTGCCTCCTATAACGCAAACTATCCAAGTGAGACGAACCAGACATGCAGGACACTGCTGGAGAAGCAGGGACGAACTCATAAGGGATGTTCTCCTATGGACCCCCACACATGGCCGTGCAAAAGCAGGACTACCAGCACGAACATACATTCAGCAACTAGGTGAGGATACAGGATGTTGTCCAGAAGACCTGCCTGAGGCGATGAACGATAGGGAAAAGTGGCGAGAGAGGGTCAGGGATATCCGTGCTACCAGCACGACATGATGATGATGATGATTACTTATATAAATTTTGGTAAAAGAAGATCCGTCATATCGTGAGGGTTTAACTGTTTGTTTATTTCTCCATAAACTCTGATGAGTCTATAAAGAGTAGATACTCTTTTAAATGCGAAGTATGCCTCACATATCAAAGCACCGTTTATCCACTTCTTTATAAATCTATAATATTTCTATGCTTTAGAGGTATTTAGGTAGGTGGCCCAGTCGGCTGGGGCTGCAGAATACAGCGACTGCATCTCTGGAAAGAGGTAAGACTCCCCCAACGAGTGTCCGGTGGCCCAGTCGACTAGGGCTGTTGAATACACCGACTGCATCTCTACAAAGAGGTAAGACTCCCCCAACGAGTGCCTTGTGGCCCAGTTGGCAGTGTCTGCAGAATACACCAACTGTAACTCTGCAAAGGGGTAAGACTTCCCCAGCGAGTGTCCTAGATCAGACACTCAGCAGTCTAATAGTCAGTCTCCAGTAATGCTGGAGCTTTGTGGAATGCGGAGTACCCCTTCATTATCATAGCTCACTGGTCCACTTTACCCTGGAGTGGTTGTAGCTGAGAGGTTCCTTTTAATTGGTTAAATAGAACTAAACTATCTACGTATTGGTTAATTGGTTAATTGGTTAAATAGAACTAAACTATCTACGTATCTACGTAGTTCTTCTTCTTCTTCTTCTTCTTCTTCTTCTTCTTCTTCTTCTTCTTCTTCTTCTTCTTCTTCTTCTTCTTCTTCTTCTTCCCATCCTGCCCTGTTCCGCTTAAAAATTGTCCATATGTGAAATCAATTTTTGTAACACCTTTCATCTTGCATGTAATATTCTATGCTGATCGTAATTTAATAAGTTTAGCTTCAGTGGGAATCGAACTCACAATCAACAGTTGTGCTAAATGGATCCCTACTGTTATCGTCATATGAAATGGGCTTGATGACCCGAGTTCAAATATTGGAGGATTCTGTATTTTACCTTTCACTGATATTGTTTTTATAGGCATGAATTAACATCTCTCATCCCAGACAGAGTTTATTAGCCGTGGGGAAGTCAAAGTGAAAGGAACTCTGAATTCAAACCAGCTGTACTCCGCCTAAGAAAATGACTTTGCTCAAATCCTGCTTGTGGCTGAGAGTTAAGTTAATAGATTCTTTCGGTTGAGTGGTAATTAAGGCTTAATTTAGTTGAGGGTGGGTAGCTATTTATTTGCTGCACAAAACACTGGCAGTTTCTTTTTAACAAAACCTTTCCCAAACTGGTGTTCTGGAGAGGTAGCAAGATTGACTACACGTTGGTGGCCTCGTGAAAGTAACGAACTCCAAAGAACTGATGATGTTGTCAGATGAGGATTAAAGTGACAGTAGATAAGTGATGATTGAGCACTGGTTAAGATATACCTGTCTGTAATGACCAGACACTTCCTGTGAGTTAGAATTAATAACTGTGAATAATTAATCTGTCTTTGGTCTTTTAAAACTTTTTTCTTTCTTTTTGTTCTCTCTTTCTTTCTTCTGCTTTGGTTCTTTTTTAATTTTCTTTCTTTCTTTCTTTCTTTCTTTCCACTTTATTTCGTTTTCACTCTTTTTGAATCTTCTTTTTTTCTTACTTTTGCTTTCGTTTTTTTTTCAGTGTTCTTTCCTACTTTCTTTCTTTCTTTTTAAATTATTTCATTTCTTTTTACTATATTTACTTTCTTTCTTTCTTTCTTTCTTTCTTTTGTTTTTGTTCTTTTTAAATTTCTTTTTTACTTTCTTTTACTTTATTTCATTTTTTTTACTTTCTTTTTTTCTTTCTATTTTATTTCGTTTTTGCTCTTTTTAAGTTTCTTTTTTTCTTTTTTCTTACTTTCGCTTTCGTTTTTCTTCAATCTTCTTTTCTTTTATTTCTTTCTTTTTACTTTATTTCATTTCCGTCCGTTTTTAGTCTTCTTTCTTTCTTTAAACTTCTTTCTTTTACTTACTCTCTTTCTTCTTTGTTTCATTTCTTGATCTTTTTTAATATTTTTCTTTCTTTCTTTCTTTCTTCCTTCCTTTTTTCTTTCTTTCTTTCTTTCTTTCTTAATAAGCTTTCTTTTTTACTTCTTCATTCTTCTTTTTTTTGTTTTCGTTCTTTCTTCATTCTTTTTTCTTTATTATGCCTTCGTCTTTTTTAATCTTCTTTCTTTTTTTTCTTTTTTCTTTCTTTCTTTCTTATTTATTTTTTGTTCTTTTTTAATCTCCATTTTTTTATACGTTCTTTCTTTCTTTCTTTCTTTTCGTTTTTTTTTCTTTCTTTCCTTTTAAGAATATTCTTTCTTTCATTTCTTTCTTTTTTTCTTTCTTTCTTTGATTATTTAGTTTTCATTCCTTTTTAATCTTCTTACGTTCTCTTTTTTATTTCTTTCCCTGTTTATTTCTTTATTTCTTTCGTTTTTGCTCCTTTTAGTTTTTCTTTCTTTCTTTCTTTCTTCTTTTCTTTCTTTCTATAACTGACCTGCTCCATACTTCCTTCCAGATACGATAACTTTGACACCAAGACGACAAACGAGACTAAAATGCAACTGAGGAATCCGGTTCTCTCTCGGAAAGAGACACAAACATTTATTTATTTATCTATTTATTTATTTATATATAGTTTAAGTTATCAATAGATAAATAGATAAGAAAGAAAATGAAAAATGAGAGAAAATAAAAGAAAGAAACGAACGAATGAACGAACGAGCGAAAGTTGCTTTGAATCCTTAGAAAAAGGAAAAGGAAAATTCGAAACAACAAACGAAAGAAAAAAGAGAGAAAAGAAAGAAACAAAAGAAATAAGAAAATATAGAAAGAGCAAAAGATTCCAAAGAAAGAAAGAAAGATGAAAACGTCAGAAATAAAGATAGAAACAAAGAAAAAATGAAAAATAAATACCGGGAAAAAATAACAATAAAGAAACATATAACAACAAACACAGACAAGAAAAAGGAATTTTAAAAGAAAACGAAAAATATTCGAAAAATAAACAAAGGAGAGAAAGAATCGTTAGAATTTGAGGAAATAATGTAGAACAAAAAAAATCTAATTTAAATAAGAGCAAAAAGAAATATGAATAAATTAAAGAAATCTTTGAAATGTAAAGACTAAAAAAGAATTTAAAAGAAATAGAGTCCAAATAAAAAAGAATGGCTGGGATAAAATGTTTGGAAAAAATAGGAAAAAAAAAAAACGAAAGAAAAGAATTTTTAAAAACTGGAAAAAACAAAGAAATACTCTTCGAAAAAAAAGAACATCGAAAAAAGAAAGAAAAAATTGTTTAAATAAACAGGAAAAAAAGGGTACATTTGGAAAAAAGGAACGAGGGAACGAACGAAGGAATAATCTATTAAGGAAAGAAAGCCTTAATTGAAAGGAAAAAAGAGAAGGAAAAAGAAAGATTTTTTTTTTTAAATCGAAAGAAATAAAAAACAACAAATAATTTAAAGAAAGAAAGAAAGAAATCATTGAAAAATACACCCTTTTGAATGAAAGAAACAAAGAAATCACTGAAAAATAAAACCTATTGAAAGAAAAAAAGAAAGAAAGAAAGAAAGAAAGAAAGAAAGATTTAATTGAAAGAAAGAAGAGAGAAAATATATTTTTTTTTAATTTAAGAAGGAAAGATTATGGAAATTGGGAAAAAGTTCGTTGAAAGAAAGAAAGAAAGAAAGAAAGAAAGAAAGAAAGAAATCATTGAATAATAGAACCTGTTGAAAGAAAGAAAGAAAGAAAGAAAGAAAGAAAGAAAGAAAGAAAGAAATCACTGAATAATAGAACCTGTTGAAAGAAAGAAAGAAAGAAAGAAAGAAAGAAAGAAAGAAAGAAAGAAAGAAAGAAATCGCTGAATAATAGAACCTGTTGAATGAAAGAAAGAAAGAAAGAAAGAAAGAAAGAAAGAAAGAAAGAAAGAAGGAAAGAACATGGAAATAAGGAAAAGTTCGTTGAAAGAAAGAAAGAAAGAAATCGCTGAATAATAGAACCTGTTGAATGAAAGAAAGAAAGAAAGAAAGAAAGAAAGAAAGAAAGAAAGAAGGAAAGAATATGGAAATAAGGAAAAGTTCGTTGAAAGAAAGAAAGAAAGAAAGAAAGGAAGGAAGGAAGGAAGGAAGGAAGGAAGAAAGGGAAATTAACATCATAAATGAAAATAAATATTACCTGTATGAAAGCAACGAAAACAAAAAAAAAGAGAGAAAGAAAGAAAGAAAGAAAGAAAGAAATCACTGAATAATAGAACCTGTTGAAAGAAAGAAAGAAAGAAAGAAAGAAAGAAAGAAATCGCTGAATAATAGAACCTGTTGAATGAAAGAAAGAAAGAAAGAAAGAAAGAAAGAAGGAAAGAATATGGAAATAAGGAAAAGTTCGTTGAAAGAAAGAAAGAAAGAAAGAAAGAAAGAAAGAAAGAAAGAAAGGAAGGAAGGAAGGAAGGAAGGAAGGAAGGAAGGAAGGAAGGTAGAAAGGGAAATTAACATCATAAATGAAAATAAATATTACCTGTATGAAAGCAACGAAAACAAAATGCCTGCAGGTACAACGAATAATGACAATACGAAAAGAACGAAAAAGACAAAACACAGCCAGATGTGTTAAAAATATGAATAATTAAATGAATGAAACGAGGTAAAACGAAAGGAAATAAAATTGATAGAAAATGAGGTCAATTAACACAGGATGTTCACCATTTAAATGTCGTGAGAGGGATGGTGGAGAATTATTTTGTTAATGATTATCGAGCCAACTAAAATCATTCCACAAAGAGACGAAATGAATCGAATTAGTATGAAAGTGAGGCTGAAATGAAGGTGAACATTCTCGCAAAAAAAAAAAACGAACCAAAAAATGGAAGACAAGAATGGAAGTTGATGATTGAAGAAAGCCAAATTCCTTCGTCGCCTGACTCTGTCTGCTTAGGAAACGGTGGTACCAGCTATAATTAATTACAATGTCTAACCTATTTTAGCACACATTCGCCAGGCTCTTGTATACAAAGCTTTTCTTGACGGTCACGACTCGACGCTCTTTCTATTCTCTCTGACTTTCGACGTATAATTCGTTGCATTTTATTTATTTGCTTCATACTGTGATTTTTTTTTATTTGATTTGTGATACATTACCAATTCGATCTTTTTTACATTCGTATATCTTTATTCATCTATCAATCTAGATTTCTCTATCGATTTTTATCTATCAATCCATCTAGATAGCTATTTGTCATTTCACACCAATCTATCTCGCTATTGCAGGATCTATCTATCTATCTATCTATCTATCTATCTATCTGATTCTGTTCATATCTATCTATCTATCTATCTATCTATGTTATTTTGTTCATATCTATCTATCTATCTATCTATCTATCTATCTCATTTTGGTTAAATCACTCTTATCTATCTATCTATCTATCTATCTATCTATATATATATATATATATATATATATATATATATATATATATATCTGTTCATCTCCCCCTCTCTATCTATCACAATCTGTTTCTGTCTATGTATGGTTAAATCAATTTTATACTGTTTCTATCTATCTATCTATCTATCTATCTATATATATATATATATATATATATATATATATATATATATATCTGTTCATCTCTCCCTCTCTATCTATCACAATCTGTTTCTGTCTATATATGGTTAAATCAATTTTATACTGTTTCTATCTATCTATCTATCTATCTATCTATCTATCTATCTATCTATCTTAGTCTGTCCATGCCTATCTATACAGCTTCCTATCTGCCTATCTAACGAACTAGATTTGATAGCTAGCTTGCTATTGCAGTATGTTCACGATCGATATATCTAATTATCTATTTATCTTTGTTCCTATCAATCTAACGCAATTTATTGCAATCTTAACTGTTCATATCACTATCTATATACATAAGCGTGTGATTGTGTTTCCATATCTATGTCAGCCTGCCCCTATCTATCTATCTATCTATCTATATATATATATATATATATATATATATATATATATATATGTATATATATGCGTGTTGGTATGTGCATGGGTGTGGCTATCTACCAATTTTAGTATACTCACTATAGGTATATCTATGTTTGGACATTCGCCACTGGTTCGGAAGACCGAAGTTTAATCCTAGGTCAAGTCATACCAAAGCCTCAAAAAATTGTACTTGATACCACCTTGCTTAACATTCAGCATTATAAGCTAAGGATCAAGGGTAAAGTGGAGCAATCCAAGGAAGTAGTAGTACCCTTCCCTACAACTTGGTTTAGTAGCCATTGAAAATGCAACCTTCGGATCACCCTTGACTAAGGTCGCCAACTTTACTTACTATCTATCTATCTGTCTATCTCAGTCTTTGATCTATCTATCTATCTATCTATCTATCTATCTATCTATCTATCTCAGTCTTTGATCTATCTATCTATCTATCTATCTATTTCAGTCTTTGATCTATCTATCTATCTATCTATCTCAGTCTTTGATCTATCTATCTATCTATCTATCTATTTCAGTCTTTGATCTATCTATCTATCTATCTATCTCAGTCTTTGATCTATCTATCTATCTATCTATCTCAATTTGACCCAATGTCAATCTTTCCATATCTAGCTATGTATGAATATATCAATAAATGTGTGCGTATGTATGGGTCAGTAACTATAGCAGCATGTCCTTGTCTATCCATCTATCTACGTGTGTGTGTGTGTGTGTGTGTGTGTTTGTGTGTGTGTGTGTGTGTGTGCTATCTATTTCGGCATTCTCACTATCAGTATATCTAATCATCTCTGAGTGGTCATCTCTCTTTCTCTCTTTTTCCCTCTCTCCCTCTCTCTCTCTCTCTCTATCTATCTATCTATCTCAATTTGTTCCAATTTTCATATGCCCATATCTAGCTAATTATATACATATCAAAAAATGCGTGTGTGTGTTTGTGCGGGTCAATTGCTATGTCAGCCTGTCCCTATCTAGCCTTCTACCTACATGTGTGTGACTATCAACCTATTTCAGTATACTCCTATCTATTAATCCATCCATCTCGTAGACTAAGCAGTTCTTGACCGCCACGACTCGACGCCCATTCTTCCTCTGTGACACTCGGTGTTTAGTTCGTAGTATTTTTATCCGTTTATTTATTCACTGATTTTGCTTTTGTGCTGTGATATCTTTTTTTTTTTTCTTTTTATTTGATTTGTAATACATTACCAATTCGATATTTTTTTTATGATCTTCGAGACTCATAACATTAGCGCCAGAAAAGGTGATAATCACGAAGAAAACCATTGCTGATTAAGACATTCTAAGATGATTATTAATGACTGTTAAAAACAAAGGAAACTGAATCATGACTCACAAATACACACTCATACATACATACACACATACATACAGAGATAGATAGATAGATAGATAGATAGTACATATTCTTTTGCTTCTCACTCACCATCCCTCCCTATAAACTATCAATCTTGGCAAGTTCTCTAGACGGTATCCAAATGTCTGAACATGCCAGATGAATATAAGATATTGCTGGTTCGCTGCGTAGGAGGTCATGGAATAACGTCATTTATGAGTCAGTCTGTATTTTTCTTTCTGTGTCTGTTTCTGGTCTTACTTGGATGGTTTGTAAGCTGAAAGGTGAGTGGTTATAGAGCTGGGGTTCTGCTTCCAGGATTTGTTCAAATCAGCTCTCAGAGTAGGTACTACTCAGTTTTTTCTCCAAATGTTTTGTTAGAACCCCAGTTGTGTAACAAATCACACACACACACACACACACACACACACACACACACACACACACACACACATATATATATATATATATATGGAAGTAAATATTGGTGTTAAATCCAAAAATATAGAGAAAGAATTGATAGCGAGGTAATCCGAGTAGAAGCAAAGTAGACACTAAAGGGGTTCGATCCATCGCTTATTTAACATCACTAATATCATCCTACATAGCATTGATGAGGGTTAATTAGAATCGAAACGCAATAGTGTCAACTTTGTTTCTCAATAAAAATCTCCTTCTGCTTGGATTAACGTATCAATTTTTTTCTCCACACACACACACACACACACACACACATATATATATATATATATATATATATATATATATATATATATATATATATATATATGTGTGTGTGTGTGTGTGTGTGTATATATATATATATATTGGCCTCGTGAGTAGAGTGTTCGCCAATGACCTGAGAAACAGAGGTTCGATCCCAGGCCGATTTATACCAAAGACTCAAAAATGGTACTTGATACCGCCTTGCTAAACACTCAACACTATAAGGTACGTATCAAGGGTAAAATGGAGCAATCGAGGGACAGGAGTAACCCCTCCCCTACAACACAGTGTTGTTGCTATTGAAAAGGGAGCCTTCGATTCGCCCTCGATTACGGTCGCTAACTTTATTTACTTTTACATATATATATATATATATATATATATCATGGCCAATTAAACGTCGCTACATTGGTGTCGGTATATCAGTCTTCTATGTGAAGTCTTGATTGTCTGAACAGTCCTCTTTAGAGTAGCACTACTCGTCTAGAAATCTTCAAATCTTACACAAGAAAATAACTTTTCGACTATCCATCTGGTGAGTCAACTACAGTTTGTGACTGTTCCAAACAACAAGATGATCTACGATGATTGTAAAGTTGGTTGGTTTCTTTGTTTAATGGCATATCAACTCTTTTTAGGTTATTTAATGCCAAAACCATTCTCCTAGAAGAACAGTAGTGGTACTATTTAACCCATAGCTGGGAGGATAAGGGGGTTCATACCTTTCCCAAGGGTATTTGTCCGAAAGTGAACGTAATAGCGCGACTGGAGTACGAACTCGCGTACTACGATTCCGCAGTCCATCGCTTTAACAATTACACCACGAGGACACCCCCCCGATGATTGTAAAGCATTTGAAACTGGTAGAATCGAATATTACGTCGTGAAACAAGTACTTCAGAAATAGAACTTGACATTAGTAGCCCGTTGAATACACCGACTGCTTCTCAGCTGGTGGGTAGGAGTTCCCCAAAGAATATCCAGCATATGACACTAAACAATGTGACGGTCTTAGAGCTTTCGGGAATGCAGAGTACTATCGCTCGCAGGTCCACTCTGACCCGGAGTGGTAGCACCTGATAGGGCCCTACCTATGAGTCAAATAGAATTGTTTGACATTTAAACTGAATGTAGACAAATGACTTACGTTGAATTATTAGAAATAGAACTGTTTGATCATTTAACTGTGTGTAAACAAATGACTGATGTTTGATTGAATTGTCCGCAGCGAGCTGATGAATGTATGTTTTTGCTGGTGTGCCCGTGTGTAGGAGTCCATGGGAGAAAGTTGCTTATGAGTTCATCCTTTCTTCTCAAGCAGTGCCCGGTATGTCTTGCTCGCCTTTTTGAGGTGGGAGGTAGGTGACCGTACAGCTACTATTTCATCAGGTGTTGCTTTCAGGAAATATTTTATTTCAGGATTTATTCAAACCAGTTTTCAGCATCCTGGTGTAGTTCCACTTCAAACATTTTGTTAGAGTCCCGGTAGTGTAATTATACAGTAGTACTGACACGATTTAAGCTTACAAGAATTACCGTTTTATTCTATCCGAGAAGTCGGATTTCTCTATGGTCGCTGATATCGCTTTCAATAGATGAGATATTGTTATCGAGACATATGGACTGGTCCACGAGTTTCGAAGATTTGCCATTTAATGAGAAGATGGCACCATCGTTATTAAAACACGAGAACTCTGTTTAATCAGAGTTCACGTTGAGACGAATGACTTCTGCTCCCTGCTCCAGGCTATTTAGCTGTGATTTAGCTTGAGCAGGTGTATTTGCAAGCGCGATTACTTTTTTTCCAGCAAAAGAATCTGCGAAGATATAGCTTAGCTCTTGCCCTAAACTAAATTGGCTACATCCAATATAACGAATTCCTTCTTTTTTTTTTTCTTTCTTCATCTTTTCCCGTGAACTGGAAAATTCCCACCCCCAACCCACCAAAAAAAAAGACTTAATTACTGCAAAAATATAAAAGCTGTCATTAACAAAAACGGTGACTTCTTTTTAATTCGAATTTGTCTTACGACAGATGGGTCATCGATTGATTGATTAATCGATTGATTGATTTTAGCTGCATATCACCTGTCTAGAATTATTCGATACGTAAAAGTTAGGGAATCGATTTCATCGCAAATTTATATTTTTCCTGTTGTTATTTCATGAGAGGGTTTTATTTTGTTAAATTCTTTTTGCACACCCTCGTATTGTTTAAAGTATTCCTATCAAATACTAATAATTTATACACAATTATATGGTTTCAAGGAGCTAATAAAAATAATCTTGAGGGGCCTAATCAACAGTTCTGCTTGAACCATCATTGGGTGGCCAAGTCGGTTGGGGCTGTAGAATACACTGACTGCATTTCTGCAGAGGGGTAAGAGCCCCCACCAAAAAAAGTGTCATGGATGTGACACTAAATACTCTGATAGTGAAGCTTCAGTAATGCCGGAGCTTTGGGGAATGCGGAGTACCCCTTTATTGCCATTGCTCCCAGGTCCACTCTGGCTCGGAATGGTAGCATCTGATAAGGTCCTATAAATGGGCCAAACAGAACTAAACTGTGTACTTATGCTAAACGTAATTGCTTGAAATAGTACTGTTTTAAAACTTAAACTGAATTGATTGAAACATAACTGTTTTTACATTTAGCTGTGTGTAAACAAAAAACTGTACTGATGCTAAATTGAATTGTATGCATATATAAAATGGATTTGGCATTAAATAACCTACAATGGTTGATATGCGATAAAAACAAATCAAACTAAACCATGATTGGGACCCTAACAGATACAACGACGCTGGGTCAGCGTGAACCTCAGAGTAAGGTCAATTAAGAGGGACTGTACACTCTCTACACCTCCAGAACTGGAGGGTTGGTTGGTTTGTTGGTGTTCTTTGGCATATCCACCATTGCGAGTTTTTAAATAGCAAATCTTTCATATATATATATACATATATATATATATATATATATATATATATATATGTGTGTGTCTGTGTGTGTGTGTGTGTGTGTGTGTGTGTGTGTTGTTAATGAATAGTTTGTAACTTTTTAAAACAAGTGGTTTGAATTCATTTTTTGCATAGTGCTAACTGGTTTCAAGTATTGTTTTCAAATATTAAATAATTCGATTTAATATCAATTATTGTTTTGTACAGTCACATGGTTTTGAGTATTGCTATTTAAAATTAGTAATACTATTCATCAAGTATTCCTATCTAATACAAAAATTTGTACACAGCTGTATCGTTTTAAATAAGTCAGTTAACTTGACGATTGTAGTTGGCGATCTGAAGGTTCCCTTTTCAATAGCAACTACACCGAGATATAAAGTAGGGTACTACTCCGTTCCCTGAATAGCTCCACTTACCATTGATTCGTACGTTATAATGTTCAATATTAAGTAATGAGGCATCAAGTACCATTTTTAAGTCTTTGGTGTGACTCGACTAGGGATTGAACCCAGGTCTTCTAGGCTATTGGCGTATAGTTTAATCATTATTGACTTATACATGGGGACCATAATAGGTACACCCAAATCAGATATGGATAGACCGGAAGTAATAGTGATTAAGAGGTCCTCCATATTCCGCAATGTTCCAGGACTTGAACCTCACCATCAGATGCAATTTAATGTCTGATTCAGGACTCATCTTCCTTTTTAGAGGGCTCACTTATCCTCCCACAAGGAATTCAGTCAGCTTATTGAAAACCCGGGTTTTCGTTTTTATTTCTTATTTTTGTGGAGAAGGTCAGACTGAATAATTAATATATTTAAAAAACGCGAAAACAATCGTTGCTTGCGTGTTGCCTCATTTCGTTCATCGTTGAGATGAAGTGATAACTTTTTTCGTTTTCTCAAATTCTTCGTTTCTTCGAGAATTGTCAGAAACAGATAACCAAAATAATAACATTTTATAACACAAAACGACTGGCAATTCGAATAAAAAATGAACCACATCAGCGAGTTCTTCTTAAAATGCAATCCAATGATTTTAGGCAACTGAACTAGTTTTGTAAATTCTCAATCCGTCATTTTTACTTCCGTCAAGAAGAGAAATGTTACTGCTGAACCAATTTGCATGTACGTTTAAATGTTCAGAATATTAAAGAAAGAAAAAATGAATCAATTTGGATGAAAGTATAAGAAATATAACTTCTGCCAGCTCAGCTACGTGGTGCATTCAATAAGTTTCCAAGCTTTCTTTGTACAGGCATTTAAAAATGTTGTAGACTCTTGAAAATTCAGTATGTTATTCCTATAGATCGTATGAGATGACTGACCAATTTTTATGATTACTGGTTCAAATGAACAGCTACAGCAGGAATTGGAATAAACTCTACTAAAGTCTGATTGTCACAGCTGTTGAATTTCAAAAATGCAATCTGGACGTGAGGAAGAACGATATGCAATAAAAATCTGTTTTAAAATAGGAAAAATGCCACAGAAACGTATGGAATGCTTCAGACTGCTTTTGGAGCATCTTGTATCACCTTTTGAGTGGCATAAGAGATTCAAGGAAGGCAAAGACTCTGTGGGGGATGATGAGAGGTGTGGGAGGAGTAAGGAAGTCAATACACCACAGTTGATTGGCCAAAGGGTTAGGGTTACTATGTTGAGGTTTTAAGAGAGTTCAGGAAGAGATTCCTTGGGAAGAGACCAGCACTCTTCAAATCGGGTCAGTGGCATTTCCACCAGGACAATGCACCTGGCCACAACTCCATCCTTGTCACAGACTATTTGACCAAGATGGGCATTAAGACAGTTCCTCACCCTCCCTATAGTCCAGACCTGGCTCCTTGTGACTTTTTCTTATTCCCTAAACTCAGAGGCTGTCGTTATGAGACAATTGAGGATATTGAAAGAGGCTGTGACGAAAGTCATTGACACGCTCAAACAAGAGGACTTCCAATGGGGCCTTTCAGAAGTTGTTGGAACGGTACCAGTGCATTGCAGCCGGATGAGATTACTTTAAAGGCGACTAGAGTTTCATGTGTATACTATCAATAAAAGTGCCCATACGAAAAAAGTCTGGAAACTTATTTAATGATCCTCGTATGTTCAAGTCACCGGTTGTAATCTCTTTGCCGCATTGCTAATAACATTAGAAGTATATAATCATACATAGCTATTTTCATTTAGTAAAAAACGTTCTGCCTAAATCAATTCCCAAGTTGAATTGCAGATACATTTAAATGCGTTTTCATAGAAAATGTGAATGCCTCTGGTGGTGGTTTCATGAAAGCCGTATGGATATATACATTGTAGGTCCAAAGAGAGAATAAAAATATTTCTAAATGAGTAGGTCCACGAAGAGATTTGTATATTTCAGAATTTATTCATTTTTTTTTTTTTTTACATACGTTTATGTTTCCAGCTTGATACTTTTATCAGAGAACATGTATGGCACAAGGCTTAGTTAATGGGGTAGAGAGAATAAAAATGGGGTAGAGAGAATAACAATATTTTTAATGAGTAGGTCGACTAAGCGATTTGTATTTTTTAGAATTTATTCATTTATTTTCTTACATCCGTTTATGTTTCCAGTTTGATATTTTGTCAGAGAACATGTATGGGACAAGGCTTTGTTAATGGAGTATTCAACGAGATTTTCATTCGTTTCTTTTTGTCGTTTAAATAGTTATGTTTTTTTTGGAAGGACCCGCATTCATAAAAAAACTCATAACCAACTGAAAACCATTCAAACTACAAATACAAGTGAGTTCAAGACCCCATTAACAAAGCCTTGTGCTATACATGTTCTCAAGCTGGAAACAAATACGTATGTAAGAACAAAATTGATAAATTCTTAAAAATACAAATCTCTTCATGGACGTACTTATTTTAACACACATATATATATATATATATATATATATATATATATATATATATATATATATATATATATATATATATATATATATATATAATTTTTTTGGTAAAGGGAATATGTACCTTTCGAAACACATTAGCTCAAAGTGGTCGCGTAATTTACCATAATTTGTTAATTCGGCATCACTTATATTTGGCAAGAAGTGTTGGCCTAGTGGTAGAGTTTCGGCTTCTGCGTACTGTGGTTGTTGGTTCGATCTCCAGAGGTGGAGACCACGGTTTGTACTGCTGATGAGACTTAGTGATGTCGAAACAGCTGTTCACTGCTTCGCATTTAGGTGTTTGCCAGATTTTCTTGTCATGGTAATTCTATGATAATATGTATTGGCACCAGTTCTTCATTGATACATATTTAATGGAACATTTTTGTTGATCCTTTCGAGTTGTCGTATCGATCTTATGATATTTGGCGGGAATTGGTTGATAAACTTTCCATAATTAGTTATTTCCGAAGTAATTTCTACCTAACCTTAGGATATCATTAAGGGGAGGATGTATTACAAAAGTGATGCAACTTTTGTATATACATAACTACTTTGTAAGAATGAGCGTTTATAGTGGTGTATTGTGTGGCATTAAATTTTTAAAATTTGTTTCTATAAATAGCTTCAGTAGTTAAAGACATTTAAGAAGATTAGAACTGGAATCAAAATTAATTCTATTAAGTCTGGGTTGTATATAATGTTCAATCAAATATATATATATATATACATATATATATATATATATATATATATAGAGAGAGAGAGAGAGTGGAACGATAAAGTTGTCGTCCTAAAGAAAACACTACAGCTTTCTTATAAAACTTTTATTGAAAAAATCAATTCAGCTAACTTGATTATGTAGTAGAGCTGACATCTATTCAATGTAGTTGCCTTCAGCCTCTATCACCGCCTCGATACGGATCCGGAATTGGGAGCATGCCTTTTCCACAAGCGCACACGGGAGCTCGGCGGATGGCAGCGAATCAGGCTGGCTTTGGTGTTGTGGGAGGTCATATTGGTGATGTTCTTGACGTGACCAAACGAAGTAGTCCAGCGGGTTCAGGTTGGGGGTGGAGGGGAACCAGTGAGAGAAGGGTACAAAACCGTAGCACTCCTTCTGAAGTCAACCCAGGGTCTCTTTGGACTTATGGGCCGGCGTCGAGTCCTGCTGCCACACCCAGGGTCTTCCACCGGCCACCTGATTACACCAGGGGATCACCACACTCTTCAGCACATCCAGGTACATTTTGGTGTTGACTTTCAAGCCGACTTCGAAGATGTGAAGTGGCATGATGTGGCCTTCACTTGAAACCACACCAAAGACCATAACCGTAGCCGGAAACTTTGTTTTCATCACACTGCTCACGTCCCTGTTATTCGTGGCAATCCAGATTTGCATTTTGAGGGTGCTGGCAATGGTCCTGTTGTCATAACTTGGATCGGTACAGAGCATCGGTTGTACAGCGGCGCATCTCCGAACATTGCACATTGTGTCACTTTCAGACATGATTGAAGGCTCCTATCACACTTGGGATTTGTACACAACTGGCCAACTAGTAGATGGTCTGAAACAAAAAAAGAAAACTGGTTTTCATTAAACGGAAATGCAACAATGTCGTCTTTTCTAGAGCGACAATTCCATCGTTCTACCCTGTATATATATAAAGTCTGCCGGGTTTAGTCCAGCTTGAAGCATCTCGCGTGTCTAGCCTCACTGAAGAGTTGTCATACAACGAAGCAGTTCTTCTAGGGATGACTATATATCTGCTCTTTCCCCGGGGATTGAGCATTCAAGCAGCGAATTACCGGTTGCCACTTACGTGCAAATGCAAAGCTGTCCCCATGAATTGAGCTCTACCCTACCCGTTAGCTTAAATATATGTAAAAATTCCATCACTCACGCTGAAGATGACGATAGGCCTACAGTAAGATACCAGATTGGTGTAAAGTCATCCGGGTTTCGATCCCACCTTCAAGAATCTCGCGCGTCAAGCTACACTAAACAGTTGTGATACAACGAAACAGTTTGTGGATGACAATATATACCGTAAAAGTAAAGTTGGTGACCTTTGTTGACCCGAAGGCTCCCTTTTCGATAGCTGCTACACCAAGTTGGCGACCGTAGTTGAAGGCGACCTGAAGGCTCCCTTTTCAATAGCTACTACACCGAGGTGTAAGGTACTATTTACCAACCCCTCCGCTCGGGCAGGATATGACACAAGGTCAATTTTTAAGCGGAGTTTAACAGGTTTGAATTCAGAGTTTTCCTTCTCCTAGACTAGTTGCCTCAACAAGGCTGAAGAACCTAGTCCGTCCTACTATTTACCCATAGCTGGAGGGAGAATAAGGGGGTTCATACCTTTCCCAAGGGTATTTGCCCGAAAGTGAACATAATAGCGCGACTGGAGTACGAACTCGCGTACTACGATTCCGCAGTTCATCGCTTTAACCATTACACCACGAGGACACCGAGGTGTAAGGTAGGGCCCTACTCCTTTCCCTGGATTGCCCCACTTTACCCTTGATACGTACCTTATATTGCTGAGTGTTAAGCAAGGAGGTATGAAGTATCATTTTTAAACTCTTTGGTATGACACCACAGAAGGTAGAGTGTTCGCCAATGGTCCAGAAGTCCTGGGTTCAATCCCAGGTCACGTCATACCAAATACTTTAAAAATGGTACTCGATACCTCCTTGCTTAACACTCAGCAATATAAGGTACGTATCAAGGGTAAAGTAGAGTAATCCAGGTAAAGGAGTAGCGCCCTACCCTACACCTCAGTGTAGTAGCTATCGAAAAGGGAGCCTTCGGGTCGCCCTCGACTATGGTCACCAACTTTACTTATTACACCAAGGTTTAGGGGAGGGCACTACTCCTTTCCTTGGATTGCTCCACTTTACCCTTGATCCCTACCTTATATTGCTGAGCGTTAAGCAAGGCGGCATCAAGTATCATTTTTTGAGTCTTTGATATGACTTGACCTGGGACTGAACCCAGGTTCCCAGGGCCATGGGTGAACATTCTAACCATCATGCTAGTGTTCGGAAAATACTATTTTAGTATAAGCTGTTTAAATTCTGTTCTAATATATTTCAACAGTTGGTGCACAAAAAATCACATTTCTAATCATCAAAGGTACTTCTTTGTTAATTTTCTATGACTATTTTTAGAATTTGATTTTGAAAGTTATATGCCCCTAATCATGAATATGAAAAAAGAACATGTATTTCTTTTTAAGCTTGGTCATAATTTTCCTTCATGACTGTTCGGCTACATGTTGCCAGGATGACAATTCTCGGCCATATGTTACCAGTATGAAAATTCTCGGCCACATGTTACCAGGATGGCACAACAGAAGCTCACTGACTGGTGTTATGAGACCTTTAAGTCACTATAAGTCGATTATAGAACGAGATTAATTTTGATTTTTAAAAATATACAACAAAGTAAGATAGACACAAAACAGTAAATTAACTCAATATGGCCACCATTTTTTTTTCAACACGCCTTCGAAACGATTTGCACGTCTTGTAAATAAATTCTCTGGCCATTTAATTCCATTCCTCCTCAATAGCAGTCTTAACCAAACCAATATTTGGATGGGAAGTTGCATTAGATTTGGTTTCTAAAATGCCCTAATATAGCATAATTAAAGGTGTTAAGGTCTCAGCTGAATGGAACCCATAAAGAAACGTCAATTACTTCGGATGTTTTTGTTCGGCGTTAAGCAAATCATAGATTCTTTGTCGTTTCTTTTCTTGCTCACTCATATTGGGCCGAATTTTAATGAAAAAAATGCTTGAATGATACAGCTAATCATGATAATGTAGATTTATCACGTTTTTTTAATTAGACAAATCAGATTTAAAATACGTTTTAAAATTATTCCACGTTTTGCTTCTGCACTCAGTATATTCTCCTTATCTCTTTTCCTCCGAGTAAATTTTCTTCAAGCTTCTGGGCCCAGTTTTACGCCTGAAAAATATCCCCTTCCAAATGGGAAGTAGAAATTGCTTTTAAAGATTTCTGGACATTAGATTCCTTAGTGTTTTATTGCACTGACATAAATTACCTGCTTAATCGATGACGAAAATAAATAGATTTTCAGGAATCATATTTTGACTTACTAAAACACTGTTTCAATTAATTATTTAATTCATTAATTCATTAATGAAAGTTTGTTTTTAAATCGGATTAACTAAAAAATGCGCCGTGGCTCAGTTAAGTGTATGAATTATTTATGAAAATGTATCAATTATTTTCACGGAAAATTTTTTTTAAAAAGACTTTGATTTGATACAGGAGATTGATTTCTATGTGAAATACGTGGTGTATTCAGTAGGTTTCCACACTTTTTTTTTACAGGCATTTAAAATGGTCGTAGATATTTGAAAGTTCAGTATGTTATTGCTATACATCTTATGAGATGACTGGCCAATTTTTATGGTTTCAGGTTCAAATTAACAGCTACCGCAGCAATTGGAATACACCCTACTAAAGCCTGATTGTCACTGACGGTGATCTTCAAAAATGCAATGAGGACACTTAGAAGAACGATATGCAATAAAATTATGTTTTAAACTTGGAAAAAATGCCACAGAAACGTATGGAATGCTTCAGATTGCTTTTGGACCATCTCGCATGAATCGAGTATCAGTTTTTGAGTGGCATAAGAGATTCAAGGAAGGCAGGGAGTCTGTGAGGGGTGATGAGAGGTGTGGGAGGTGTAAGGATGTCAATACACCAGAGTTGATTGGCCAAAGGGTTAGAGATAGGGTAAGGTATGTTGAGGTTTTAAGGGAGATCAGGAAGAGATTCGGTCGGAAGAGGCCAGCACTCTTCAAATCGGGTCAGTGGCATTTCCACCAGGACAATGCACCAGTCCACAACTCCATCCTTGTCATAGACTATTTGACCAAGATGGGCATCAAGATAGTTCCCAGTCTCCCTATAGTCACAACCTTGCTCCTTGTGACTTTTGGTTAAGCTCAGAGGCTGTCGTTATGAGACAATTGAGGAGATGAAAGAGGCTGTGACGAAGGTCATTGACATGCTCACACAAGAGGACTTCCATGGGGCTTTCCTGAAGTTGTTGGAACGGTACAACAAGTGCATTGCAGCCGGCGGAGAATTTCTTCGAAGGCGACTAGAGTTTCATGTGTGTACTATCAATAAAAGTGCCCATACGAAAAAAGTCTGGAAACTTATTTAATGATCCTCGTAAGAACTGTTTTATACATGATCAAATATTTATAAGCAGTACGTTCTATGGGAAAATGCTGAGAAAAATCAAAAGACTGGGCTGGTTATGAATGTTGGGAGAGATCAAACATCGACAACATCTCATAAGATTCTTTAAAATTGTATGTGCTTATCGGAACCTTCCGCAAGAACAGGATGTGATACAGGGTCAATTTTTAAGCGGAATTTAACAGTTTGACTTCAGAGTTTCCTTCTCCTAAACTGGTTGCCTAATTAAGGCTAAAATATTTACCTTTTGCTTGAGAGAAAAAATATGGATTCATAACTTCACTGAGCGCAGTAGGAAAGGCAACTTTTATTGCAAACGATTCAGTTCAGTATAGATATGCAATTTAAATGATAAAAACAGTTCTATTTCAAACAATTCAGTTTAGCGTAATTATAGTTTACTTCTATTTGACTATCAGGTGCTACCATTCCGAGCCAGAGTTGGCCTGGGATCGATGGCATTATATATCAGGAGACTCGATGAAGGGGTCTTACCCCTCTGCAGAGACACAGTTGGTGTATTCTGGTTTCCCCAGTCAAGTGGGCCAAAGATTACAGCTGGTTGGAATTCAGTTTTGTTTCTCCTAGGTTGGTTTACTCTAGTTTGAATGTAATAGTGACTTATGTTCTCTTCCTCCTCTCTCTCTCTCTCTCTCTCTCTCTCTCTCTCTCTCTCTCTCTTTCTCATATATATATATATATATATATATATATAAAGACAGAACATATTTTAGAAACAAATGAAGATGTATATAGTGTCAGGGTTTTGTCTCTGGTCTTCGATTCTGTTTACTTCGTCTGATAACTGTTACGCTAAGCTTACCTCCTCCTCCTCCTCATCGTCATCGTCATCATTAAATACATTTTTTCTCTCCTTCATCCACTACTACTCTCAGGATAATGATAAACCTGAGTATTATTTGGAATTGGTATAAGTATGGGGTATCGAGTGAGGATCGAACACACAATTTGAAAGCAATCGATCAGCCATTTATGCACTTAAATAACTCTTCCACCACGAGCAGGGTGCAGCAAAAGGTCAGATTTATCAGCAGAGCACATCTGGTTGGTTGGTTGGTTGGTTGGTTTTACGGCGTATCAAACCTATTCAGGTCATTTAAAACCGAATTAAGTCAGTTTGATAAAACTTTCAAACAATTCTGTTTAGTACAAGTACAGTCTTTTGTTTACACACAGATAAATGTCAAAACAGTTCTATTTCAAATGTTTCAGTTAAGCATAAATACACAGTTTAAATGTCAAAAAACTTTCTACTTCAAACAATTCAGTTTAGCATAAGTATGAAATTTTAATGACACAAAAGTTCTATTTCAAACAATTCACTTCAGCTTTGGTACACAGTTTAAATGTCAAAAAAGTTCTATTTCAAACCATTCAGTTTAGCATAAATACGCAATTTACATAATAAAAGCAGTTCTATTTCAAACAATTCAGTTTAGCGTAATTACAGTTTACTTTTATTTGACTCATATCCTATCAGGTGCTACCATTCCGAGCCACAGTGAACCTGGGAGCGATGGCATATATCAGGACACTTGTTGGGGGGGGGTATTACCTCTTTGCAGAGATTCTGTTGGTGTATTCTGTAGCCTTAGTCAACTGGGCCAAAGAGTACAGCTGGTTGGAGTTCAGTTTTCTTTCTTCTAGATTGGTTAACTTTATTCTGAATATAATATTGACTGATGTTCTCTCCCTCCCCTTTCTCTCTCTCTCTCTCTCTCTCTCTCTCTCTCTCTCACACACACATACACACACGCACGCACGCACACACACACACACACGCACACACACACACATATATATATATATATACATATATATATAAAACAGAACCTATTTTAGAAACAAATGAAGATGTATATAGTGACAGACATAACAACTGAGCTGCATTGACATAGAGACGTTCTCAACGAAAAAAAAAAGAGAAAGTGTTTCGTTACGTATTAGAATGTCTTCTTTTTTTTTACCAGCGATTAGTTGAATGGCCCCATCAGAGATTCTAAAAAATCTAATTTCCGTAGCTAATTAACTTAAGAAAATAACGTTAAATTAAAATGATTTTATGATGTGTCTTATTTGATTAGTTCGCTTGAGAGGTTACAGAGTGTGGAAAATCTGGCGTTTGAGAAATACGTAGATTTCAAAGAACAATTTCCAATCGTTAGACGACTGGGGCAAACCGTCAGAGACAATGGTTTGGGACTAAGAAATAAAGAATTTCTTTACAGAATATACGACGTTAGTCTATTAGATAATGAGACGGAGGCTGTAAAAGAAATTTATCATCAGCTTAATTGTAAATGAACTTGATCTCCTTCACAAAGGTCCTTCATGAAGCTACACACTAACAAAAATGTTCTGAAAACAATGCTGGATGGATTTAACTGACACTGCCTTCATTTAGATCTGCCCTGCCGGCATTAAATCAAACAGAGGGGTAACACCACCGTCCTGAGAGTAAACATCATTTGATGGTGAGGCACCAGTTCTGAAAGTTAAGAGACAGTTGGTAATCCCTTTATTGCAATAACCCTTAGCCTCTTCCTGACCCTGCATGATACTAAGAGTTAGGGTCCTCATCAAAAAAGGAGTGTCATATGTATTACATCCAACAGTATCTGAGGGTGAGGTGCAGTTCTAGATTCCTGATGTATGTGGAG
This sequence comes from Sepioteuthis lessoniana, assembly GCA_963585895.1. Lineage (NCBI taxonomy): Eukaryota > Metazoa > Mollusca > Cephalopoda > Myopsida > Loliginidae > Sepioteuthis > Sepioteuthis lessoniana. The sequence continues at coordinate 17,817,672 of OY757932.1, read as the reverse complement.
AACACCTCCATTGTCATTACAACTTTTTTCGTATGGGCACTTTTATTGATCCTATTTACCCAACCCCTCCGCTCGGGCAGGATATGACACAAAGTCAATTTTTAAGCGGAGTTTAACAGGTTTGAATTCAGAGTTTTCCTTCTCCTAGACTAGTTGCCTCACCAAGGCTGAAGAACCTAGTCTGTCCTACAATTTATCCATAGCTGGAGGGAGAATAATTGGATTCATACCTTTCCCAAGGGTATTAGTGTAATGTGAAATGCAATCAGTCAGGTCCAGGATTTGGACTCGTGTCGCCGTGTCCATATCCTGCGACGATAACCATTACACCACGGGCACTTTTATTGATAGTACACACATGAAAATCATCCCCTTCGAAGTAATGTCCTCCGGCTGCAACGCACTTGTACCGTTCCAAAAACTTCTGGAAGGCCCCATGGAAGTCCTCTTGTGTGAGCGTGTCAATAACCTTCATCACAGCCTCTTTTATCTCCTCAATTGTCTCATAACGACAGTCTCTGGGCTTAGGGAATGACCAAAAGTCACAGGGAGCAAAGTCTGGACTATGGGGAGGGTGACGAACTGTCTTGATGCCCATCTTGGTCAAATAGTCTGTGACAAGGAGGGAGTTGTGGACCGGTACATTGTCCTGGTGGAGGTGCCACTGACCAGATTTGAAGAGTGCTGGCCTCTTCCGACGGAATCTCTTCCTGAACTTCCTTAAAACCTCAACATACTTACCCTAACGCTTTGGCCAATCAACTCTGGTGTATTGACTTGCTTACTCCTCTCCCACCTCTCATCATCCCTCACAGACCACCCGCCTTTCTTGAATCTCTTATGCCACTTAAAAACTGATACTCGATTCATGCAAGATGTTCCAAAATCAGTCTAAAGCATTCCATACGTTTCTGTGGCATTTTTCCAAGTTTTAAACAGAATTTTATTGCATATAGTTCTTCTAAGGTGTCCTCACATCCAGATTGCATTTTTGAAATTTAACAGCTGCAACAATCAGGGTATATTCCAATTGCTGCTGTAGCTGTTAATTTGAACCTGAAATCATAAGAATTGGTCAGTCATCTCTTAAGATGTATCGCAATAACATACTGAATTTTCAAGAGTCTACTACAGTTTTATATGTCTGTACACAAAATGCCTGGAAACTTATTGAATGTACCACGTATATATATATATATATATATATATATATATATATATATACTTTAAATGAATAGGTCCACAAGTGAATTTGATTTTAGGTGATTTATTCTTCTTCAATAAGAAGAATAAATTCTGAAAATGCATAAATTACCCAAAAACAAATTCAATTGCAGACCTATTTATTTCAAAGTATATATATATATATATATATATATATATATATATAAGTAAGCAAGTAAAGTTGTCCATCTTAGTCGAGGCTGACCCATAGGCTCCCTTTTCAATAGCTACAACATCGAGGTGTAGGGGAGGGTGCTAGTCCTTTCCCTGGATTGCTCCACTTTACCCTAGATCCTTATGTTATTATGCTGAGTGTTAAGCAAGGTGGCATCAAGTACAATTATACTTTAAAATATATCTATCTATTTATCTAAGAATGTTCATACCTAAATACTTGACCTTTTTTTTTTCTACCATTCTTTTCGTTTATCCTTGATGATCCTTCTATACTTGGTTTACTTTAGTTTTAATTACATTTGCATTGAAAATAAAAACACCTAAATAAACCTGTAAGCTACTCCCAATTTTGATGAAAACATCATTTGCCAGGTGCCTTTACAACAGATATTTAAAAGTTAGTTGAAGACACTTCGATACCAGAATATAATTTTGTTTCAACGAATGCTCATACAATGTCCACTGTATATATTTCATTGCTTGTCTAATATCTCATCAAGAACTTTATAAATATCTTTTTAACTTTTCCTCGCCCACCGCATTTCTCTTGACGATTACACAGGGAGCATTGAAAAAATTACTGGCTCATTGGCCTAGTGTTCGCCAATGGTCCTGGAGACCTGGGATCAATCCGAGGTCGAGTCATACCAAAGACTTTTAAAATGGTACTTGTTACCTCCTTGCTTAACATTCAGCAATATAAGGTACGTATCAAGGGTAAAGTGGAGCAATCCAGGGAAAGGAGTAGCGTCCTCCCCTACACCTCGGTGTAGTAACTATTGAAAAGGGAGCCTTCAAGTCGCCCTCGACGACGATCGCCAACTTTACTTTTTTACTTTTTATATATATATATATATATATATATATATATATATCAGTCTCATTGTTATATAATTAAGGAATGATTTATTTTATATAAATCATTTTTCGTGAATTATATTTTATCATTCAGTTTGATAAGGCTTTGAACTATTAGGGTTAAGAGCCCACGGGCATAGTCAATTGGTGCAGTTTACGCTTGTGCCCAAAGTATATAACAATCACCATTGTCATAATAAACCCCCAGACAGGAAATGAGGCTGGATTGTTAATGACGTCATGTCCGGAAGAGATAGTCCTGAGAATTTCAGGATTTTGAAATAGAGTCAGTTGAAAGTTGAGAGTTTGAGATTGGACTATTGAAGCAGAGAGTTGAGGTTCTGCCAATGAGGCATAGAGTTGAGTTTTCTACCGTTGCAGCAGCGGTTAAGTTTTTAGGGTCACGACCGGCAGAGATCAATTGAGACCTTAAACACCACAGGATGTGCCGCGCGCTGGGATGAGGTTAGCATAGTAAGAATTGTATCTCCTCGTGTCGCCAGTCAAGAAATTATTAAATCGTTCGTATCAGAAGCAACAGAGTCTTCCTGTGTATTTATATCTGTACAGTTGTGATTGATAATATGTTTATAGTATACAAAATAATGCACATTTGGTGCACAGTGACTTGCTATGTCTTTTGCAAGAAAAAAAAACGGATACATTGATTGATTTTGAACTTGGGTTATCCACGGTAGTCTAGACGATTAGAAGCGGCTAAGAATGATGGAAATCAATTTTGGGTAACTGTTGTTCAAGTGGGAGAGAGAGAATGTCAGATGAACAATAAGAACCTCAACTCAAAAAATAGCAGCACCCCAACCAAGGACAGTGGAAAGGAAAGGAATCAACTCCACAAAGAAAGAAAACAACTGTGCTACCCCGGCCGAAGAAGAAACTAGTACGGAAAGAAAAGATCTCAACTCCAAAGACAAAAAAAAAATGTGGCACTCCAACTAAGGAGAGCAGAGAAAAGAAGAGCGCTAAATATTGAGGGACAAGGAACAGGTTAAAAAAAAAGAAGCAAAAAATGTTCGACACAAGGCTCCAGAATGAAGAAGAAAAAATTAGAACAAAAGAATCGAGAAAAACGCATGAAAAAAAAGATAAGGTACAATGCTCATTGTATAAATTTTATGTATTTCTCTGTCGTTTTTAAGTTGATGGTTCGTGCCCGATAGAATTTATTTAATTACGTAAAAATAAAAGTTTAATTTACTAAGCTTTTTGCTAAGATGTAGCACAAGGCCGCATGAATGGGACACCCAATGAGAATCGAACTCACTCATATAGGTTTGCTAGTCTAACATGCTAACCATTACACCACCCCAGGTGCCCTACGTAAAAATAAAAGTGGTAGGTACATTGCTCAAATTAAGAAAAGTAATTTTTTCCTTCTGTATATCTTTGAATTTCCTGGTTCGCGTTGATAAAATTTAGCTAATTATGAAAAAAAAATTGGTTGTATCTGTCTTTCAAGCTTTCAAGTCACGTCCAATAGAATTTAAATAATTATAAAAGAAAATTACAAATCGGTGATAAAATCTAGTATATTTTACATACGAGTTGATACAGTTTACTGCTATGTTTTGGGACTATGAATCAGGAGGGGAAAGAAAGAAGAGAGGAAAAGAAAGATGGGAATGTTGGACAGATATATTGTCCCTACGTCAAAATGATTGACAGGTCATAAATAATGTAAACTTCCACTCAGGTTGTGGATTCTAACTTTCATGAATGAACCTTGATAGTAAACAAAATCTTTGTGAATTAAATTTTGTAATAACTTGTGGATGCTATCGTAAAGCGTAGTAATTTTATTGTGGGATATTTTTTCCGAGTGTATTTCAATTCCGAGCTTGGAAGGTTCCGGGCATTGACGACATTTTCTCTCGAGAATGCTCATATACCTTTGGATCCGTAGTTAGGTTGTGGGACGGGTTCGATGTTTGGAAAAGTTGTGGAAATTGGAAGTGTTCTGTGAAGTCTCCCTAGAATGGGATCGATAATTTGGGTACTGGTAGAAGTCATACAGGTCGAGAAATTTGAGGTACTGGTTAGTGGCCAGACCAGGTTGAGAATATCTCCCTTGAATGGGATCGAGAATTTGGGAGTTTGGTAAGAGGCCAAACCATTGTGTTGAAGAGGATATTTTGAAATAATGGATGGGAAATTAGGGAGTATGTGTGCGAAATCTTGACGAATCTCTTTGTATGGAACGAAAAATTTACGGACTCGGTTTTGAATTGTTCTTGAGGGAGAAATATAGTTAACCAAATAGATTGATAAATAAATTAACCTCGTTAACAATTGAAAAAGAGAAAGAAGATAGACCGAGGGGCAGTGGAAAAAAAACAGAGGACAGAGAAAGTTTTGAGTTGCTTAGGAAAAGAACCCCCAGGATATTTAACTCGCCTTTGGAAGTAAGCAGCAAGCTAGTATTGTGTTGTCGTGTTAAGAATTTGTAAAAATGAAGAAATGATGGCTGGATACGAGCCATACTTTTGTAGAGATACTTGGCTGAAAGAGAAAAGAAAAAAGGTACTCGTTAACTATTGAAAAAATGAGAAATAGAGCGATTGACGGTGGTCAAAAGTTGAAGAAATAGGGGACGAAAACGGGAACGGTTTGTGTTGGTTGGAAAGAAAAATATGTTCCTGGGAAATTTTACCACATTTACCTTGGTTTGATTACTTAGTTGTGAAAGGAGACTTAGTGGAAAATGTACAAGGGCACGGACAATGATTGTGTGCGTTATTAAAATATATATATATATATATATAAATTAATGACAGAGATTACGAGAGAAAAAGGTTAGAAATAATGAGTTACGAATATAGAAGGAAAGCAAAAAGTGTAAAAGAGAGATAATGAGCAATTGATCCGTGAAAAAGAAAAAAAAAAGACTGAAGAGAAAAAATACATGGCAATTGATAAAGTAAAATTGATATTGAATCACAAGAAAAAAAGAACCAGAAAATATTTCTAAAAACTAAAATAAAAAAAGAAGAAAATGAAGAATAATACGAACACTTTTTGGGGATGACTTTTTGTTTTGGACTATTGAATCATTTAAAGTGTTGTTTTTTTTTATATGCGCTTTTGAATTGTTATTCTTCTTATTACTGTAATTGTATTGGTTAAGTCGACATGAAGAAGAGTGTTACATTGGGTAATTGTTAGAGATTACGAGATCGGAAAGGAAGAAAATAGAGAAAAACAAAAGGAAAATCCTTTCACATGGATACATTAGTTTTAAAAATATTTTGTCATCTTCTATAACAAAATAATTTATTTTGTGGGGAAGAAAGGTGTGTTATATAATTCAGGAATAATTTTGTTATATTAATTATTTTTCATTAATTATATTTTATCATTCAGTTTGGTTGGGCTTTGAACTACTAGGGTACATAGTTCAGGTACATAGCCATTGGGTACAGTTTTACGCTCGTGCGCAAAGGATACGACAATCACCATTTGTCATAATAAACCCACAGACAGGGAATGCGGCTGGAGTGTGGATGACATCATGCACAGAAAAGATGGTCCTGAGAATTTGAAGATTTTAAAAAGAGTCAGTTGAGATTGGACCATTGAGGCGAGAGTTGGGTATTCGGCCGTCGAGAGTTTTAATTTTGACCGTTGAAAAATGTCGTTGGGATTTTCGGATCTCTACTGACAGAGATCTTAAACACCAGAGGATGCACCGCGTATTGGGATGGGGTTAGCATAGTAAGAATCGAGTCTCTCTCCTCGTGTTGCCATGGACCGAAGTCAGAATTAATGAACCGTTCGTATCTGAAACAACCGAGTCCGCCGGTGTTTTGTATTTGTGTATGTATTGATATCATTATGATTATGGCTATGCAACCCCTTCAAATCTATCTCTGTTCATATTAACCTCAATCTGTTTATATATATATATATATATATATATATATATATATGAGACGCTACTTCCTAGGTAGGTAAAGCGTCTCATCAACCGAAAAAGACATCGACACACGACTGACGAAGGCATGGACGGCTATCGATAGGCTCTCGATCATATGGAAATCAGACCTGACCGATAAAATGAAACGCAGTTTCTTCCAGGCAGCGGTTGTGTCGATACTGCTATTTGGGTGCACTACATGGACGCTAACTAAACGGCTGGAGAAGAAACTAGACGGAAATTACACAATAATGTTGAGAGCAGTATTGAACAAGTCCTGGCGACAACACCCCACGAGACATCAACTATACGGACACTTGACCCCATCACGAAAACTATACAAGTTAGACGAACCAGACACGCAGGACACTGCTGGAGAAGCAAGGACGAGCTCATAAGTGATGTACTCCTATGGACCCCCACATATGGCCAAGCAAAAGCAGGACGACCAGCTCGAACTTACATACAGCAACTATGTTAGGACACAGGATGTAACCCTGAAGACCTGCCCGAGGCGATGAATGATAGGGAGAAGTGGCGAAAGAGGGTCAGGGATATCCATGCTGGCGGCACGACGTGATGATGATGATATATATATATATATATAGTATTATTCGGTCCAGTTAAACCAGAGTT
>OY757932.1:17783343-17808343 GCA_963585895.1 Sepioteuthis lessoniana | reverse complement strand
AAACCACCCGAACAAAACTAAACCTACCTTTTAAGGAATCTATCCATCTGTCTCTCACAGTGTTTTCACACCTGTTCTAAAGTAAATATAAAAACCCAGGTAGATTCGAACGAACCTTGCTTTCGTCTCAAAAGCCCATCTTCCGAATTGTTTCTGAATTGAACCTTGAATGCGAAGAGAGGATATTTTCATGTATTAAGAAGGAAATCGTATGTTTCTTTTTCAAAGCAATTTTCACGAAGACTATTTCTCGTTTCTTTCGTCCATTCTTTTCGTCTCTCCTGGTCTTTCTGTGTTTGTCGTTCTACCACAATGTCGTCTGTGATCGGAGTATGACACAGTTATTTCAGATTTGTATCTTTTGTTGCTGTTTGAGTAATCTGGACGAAAGCAATGATCGATCTGTAGGTCGTAGACAGATCGAACGGTAATCGATATAATGCTGGCTCTGAAAAATGACTAAAAAAACACACGTTATAATTACGTCCGTGGGACAGATATTTTCTTTGAGAAGATCAGCTATTGTGTTATCTTTCTTTTTTAAAAAAATGTTGTTTTTATAAAGAAAAAGGTAAATAATTTGTAATAGACCACATTTTGACAAGTCTAGCATAAGGCCGTATTTTTGAGCGCTTTGTGAAAAAAAGGCTTTAAAAACCCCAGGAAGATTCGAACGTGCGTCGCAAAATTGACGTACAATCAGCTTTCTTTCAGTAAAACCTTCAAGGTTAACATTGATATATTGTTGAATCTTTGATATTAAGTCACTATCTAAAGTCTGCAAGAGCTGCAGTTAATTACCAAGAAAAAGAAAACTTCTCATTTTGTTTTACTGTTGCAACGAACCACAAACTGAAAATGAAAAAAACGAAAAGATAGACAGATACTTGGATCTTGCCTGAGGGCTGAAAAAGTTGGGGAACATAAGAGTGACAGAGAACTGAAAAAGAAACGAAGAATTGGGGCAATCCAGACTTCACTAAGAACGGCTAGAATATTCAGAGGAATCCTGAAGACCAAGCGAGACTTACTATCACTCAGACTCCAGTGAAAAACCACTAGCTAACGAAGGAAGTGTACCGGCTCATTGGCCTAGTGGCTAGAGTGTTTGGTAATGGTCCGGGAGACCTGGGTTCTATACCAGGTCGCGTCATACCAAAGACTTTAAAAATGGTACTTGATAGCTCCTTGCTTAACACTCAGCAATATAAGGTACGTATCAAAGGTAACAAGGAGCAATCCAGGGAAAGGAGTAGCGCCCGACTACACTTTGCTGTAGTAGCTATTGAAAACAGAGCCTTCTGGTCGTCCTCGACTACGGTCGCCAACTTACAGCAGGAAAAGCGAAGAAAAAAACCTTTTCTCCGCTGGTACGATACTCGAGACCATTCTTGGAGTAGACGTAGGAAGAACTTTAACCAATGGACCAGAGAACAAAAAAGTTAATGAAGAAGCATAAGGCTTTACAACAGAAAGATGACATAGTCTATATGTGTCAAGAAAAAAAAAAAGAGGAAGAGGATTCGCCAACATTCAAGATAGCGTAGATGGATCAAGGCGACGACTCGAAGACTGCATAAAAAAGAGTAATAAAAACTTATTCCAGCAATCAGAATAAGCACTTAAAACAGAAAGATCAACAAAACAACTGTACGGATATTTCAAGCGACAAACTAACATAATCTCACACGAGAAGTCCTGGACATGGCTAAGAAAAGGAAACTTGAAGAGAGAAACTGAATATCTTTCAATAGCAGCTCAAAACAAAGTCATAAGAAGCACTTATGTTAAAGCAAAAATAGATGATAGGCAACAAGATATTAAATGTAGATAATGTGGTGATAGAGACGAAACAATCAAAAACATAAAAATCTAATGCAGCGAACAAGCGCAAAAAGAGTATAAGACTAGACACGACTGGGTGGGAAAGGTGACCGTCGGGGAATTGTGCAAGAAATTGTAATTTGATCATACTTACGAAAGGTATATGTACAAACCAGAACCCGTCTTGAAAAAAGAGATGCAGAAAGTTCTCTAGGATTTTGAGGTATAAACGGATCACCTAGTACTAGCCAGACAACCACACCAAGTGATAGTAACCAAAATAGATAAAGATAAATAGCGGAATAGTGGACTTTGCCATCCTGCCAGACCACAGAGTGAAAATCAAAAATAAAAAGAGAGACAAGTACTTCGACCTTGCCAGAGAACTAGAAAAAAGCTATAGAACTCGAAGGTGACGGTGATACCAATTATAACTGGTGCACTCAGAACGACCCCAAAATGTTCGCTAAAAGGGGTTGCAAAGGTTTGAAAATCGGAGGACGAACTGAGACCATCCAAACTACAGCATTGTTAAGATTGACCTGAATACTGAGAAGAGTCCTGCGTATCGGAGCTGACTTGTCATGACTTTGACTCTGGTGAAAGACCATCATCTAAAGCTGGAGTGAAAAAAACATGCAAGGAATAATGATAAGGATGATAATAACAATAATAATAATAATAGGCGATCAATTGGGAATTATGAAAGAAACTTAAACTTCGAAAAAAAAAACCGTATATGAACAGCCCAAAAACTGTCCTGGCAAATGAGACCCTCAAAATTGTCTGGCATTTTGAGATACGAATGGATCAACACATCAGACGACCACACCAAGTGATAATGAATAAAAAAAGAGATCCTGCTTAATAGTGGTCTCTGCCGTTCCGACAGACGACAGTGTAAGATTAAAAGAAATCAAAAAGACAGAGAAATATCTAGACCTTGCTAGAGAACTAAAAAATTCTATGGAACATGAAGGTGACGGTGATACCTATTTTAATTGGTGCACTTGAAACAATCCTCAAAGAATACTTGCCCAGTCGGCTGGGGCTGTAGAATACACCGACTGCTTCTCTGCAGAGGGGTAAGACCCTGGATATGACACTAAACAATAAGATGGTGAGGCTCCAGTAATGGTGGAGCTTTGGGGAATGCGGTGTACCCCTTCATTGTCATCGCTCCAAGGTCCACTCTGGCCCGGAGTGGTAGCATCTGATAAGGGTCCTATCTATGGGTTAAATAGAACTAAACCATGCTTCTTTCAATATGCTGATTTTTGCATTTAAGCTGCGTATTTATGTTTAACTGAATAGTTTAAAATAGAACTGTTTTGACATTGGAACTGCGTACTAGTGCTGAACTGAATTGCTCAAAATAGAACTGTTTTGAGGTCTAAACTGCGTACTTATGCTGAACTGAATTATCTGAAATAAAACTGTTTGGCTTTTAACTCTGTGTATTGCTCAGTCGGCTGGGGCTGTAGGATACACTGACTGCACCTCTGCAGAGGGGTAAGACCCCCCCCCCTAACGAGTGTCCTGGTAATGACACTAAACAATCTGATGGTGAGGTTCCAGCAATGCTGGAGCTTTGGGGAATGCGGAGTACCCCTTCATTGCCATTGCTCCCAGGTCCACTCTGGCCCGGAGTGGTTGCACCTGATAGGGCCCGATCTATGGGTTAAATAGAACTAACAGCATACTTATGCTAAACTGAATTGTTTGAGTAAACTGAATAGCTTGAAATAGAGATGCTTTTGACAATTAAACTGTCAGTGTATCCTACAGCCCAAGCCAACTGGGCAAAAAAGTTATGGAATATTAGAGTAACTGTGATGCCAATTGTAATTAGTATGGTTGAAACGGTTTCCAAAGTCTTGGAAAGGGCGCTTAAAAATGTTGGAAATCAGAGGACGAATGGATACCATCCAAACTAGAGCACAGTTAAGATCAGCTAGAATATAGGGAAGAGTCCAGTAGATTTAATGAGAGTTGCTGCTACTCAGACTCCAGTTTGCCGGCTGGGGCTGTAGAATAGACTGACTGCACCTCTGCAGAGGGGTAAGACCCCCCCCCCAACGAGTGTCCTGTATATGACACTAAACAATCTGATAGTGAGGTTCCAACAATGCTAGAGCTTTGAGGAATGCGGAGTACCTCTTCATTACCATCTCTCCTATGTCCACTCTGGCCCGGAGCGGTAGCACCTGATAAGGGTCCTATCTATGGGTTAAATAGAACAAAACCGTGCTTCTTTCACTATACTGATTTTTGCATTTAAACTGCTTATTTATGCTAAACTGAATTGTTTAAAATAGAACTGTTTTGACATAGGAACTGCGTACTAGTGCTGAACTGAATTACTCGTAATAGAACTGTTTTTGACGTCTAAACTGTGTACTTATACTGAACTGAATTATCTGAAATAAGACTGTTTGACATTTAACTCTGTGTATTGCCCAGTCAGCTAGGGCTGTAGAATACACTGACTGCACCTCTGCAGAGGGGTAAAACTCCCCCTAACGAGTGTCCTGTATATGACACTAAACAATCTAATAGTGAGGTTCCAGGAATGCTAGAGCTTTGAGGAATGCGGAGTACCTCTTCATTACCATCTCTCCTATGTCCACTCTGGCCCGGAGTGGTAGCACCTGATAAGGGTCCCATCTATGGGTTAAATAGAATTAACAGCATACTTATGCTAAAATGAATTGTTTGAGTAAAACTGAATAGTTTGAAATAGAAATGACTCTTACAATTAAACCGTAATTACATTTAAACTGCGTGCTTATGCTTAATTGAATCATTTCAAATTGAACTGTTTTTCGACATTAAAACTGTATTTACACTTAACTAAATTGTTACATATAACTGCTTGAATTGTTTGAAATAGAAATGTTTTTGACAATTAAACTGTATACTTATGCTAAACTGAATTGTTTTAAATAGAACAGATTATTTACATAAAAGTGGATTTGGCGTTAAATAACCTACAAAGGTCGATATGCCATAAAACCCACCAAACCAATCAGACTCCAGAGAATGACCATCTGCTAACGTTAGCATGAAAAGTTCACAAGGACAATAACAATGATAGTAATAATTCGTCTTGTGGATCAGAGATTAAAAATAAAATAATAAAGAATTGAAAAATAATTGAACCTTCCCAGAGAAGCAAAAATACTATGGAACATGAGGCTGAGTGATACTATTATATTTGGTGCACTTGGAATGGTCCTAAAAGCTAAAGTAATGCTTTTGTTTGTAGACAGTTAAATGGCTTCAAGTATTGTTAACACTAATAATTCTGTCAAATATTTATCATTTGTTTGCACACATTTAAATGGTTTCAAGTATTCCTATTTAACACTAATAATTCTACCTAATATTTATCATTCATTGGTGCACAATCAAACAGTCCCAAGTATTGTTATATAATACAAATAAAATAATTTCTGTATACTGTCAACTGGTTTCAAGTATTGCAATTTAACATCAGTCATTTGTTTGCACGCAGTAAATGGTTAAAATGTTAAACGCAATTAGGTACTACCATTCCGGGTTAGAGTTGACCAGGCGGTAATGGCAATGAACCGGTACTAAACTTTGGAGAAAGTTGAAGACTCTAGAATGAAGTCTCACCATCAAATGCAGTTTACTGTCATACCCAGGACCCTACGGCCCAGTCGAGGGGCTGTATAATACACCAAGTGCATCTCTACTGAGGGGGTACGCCATCCATCCCCATCGAGTCTCCTAGATATAACGCTAAACAATCTGATGGCGAGGCGCCAGTAACACTGGAGTTAAGGGAATGTGGACCACCTCTTCATTGTCATCGTTCTCAGGTCCGCTAAGTAGTAGCACCTGATAGTGTCCTATCATTTGGTCAAATAGAACTGTTTGACATTTAAACTGTGCGCAAACTAATTGACTAAGCCAAATTGAATAGTTTGAAATAGAACTCTTTGATCATTTAACTGCATATAAACAAGCGAGTGATGTTTAATTGAATTGTTAGTGGTAAATACCATTACTTGGAACCATGTAACTTTGTTGACTAATGCTAAATTGAATTGCTTGAAATAGAACTGTTTCATCGCTTAACCATATTTACCCACCTCTCCGCTCGGGCAGGATATGACACAAGGTCAATTTTAAGCGGTGTTCAACAGGTTTGAATTCAGTTTTCCTTCTCCTAGATTAGTTGCCTCACCAAGCCTGAAGAACCCGGTCTGTCCTACTATTTACCCATAGCTGGAGGGAGAATAATTGGATTCATACCTTTCCCAAGGATATTAGAGCTATGTGAAATGCTATCAGTCTCATCCAGGATTTGAACTCGTGTGGCCGCGTCCATTTCCTACGACGATAACCATTACACCACGGGCACCTCCTCTACTCCACGGGCAACTCCTGTTTCGTCGTTTAACTGTGCGTAAATAAATATTTGATTCTTAATGGAATTGTTTATGATATATAGCAATACTTAGAACCACTTAACTTTGTTGAATTATGCTAAATTGAATAGTTTGAAGTAGAACTGTTTCATCATTTAACTGTGCGTAAATAAATGTTTGATTTTTTATTGAATTGTTTAAGATATATAGCAACACATGGAACCATTTAGCTTTGTTGATTTATGTTTACAAATCATATAAATTTAATATATATGTATAAACCACATTTGGCATTAAATAACCTACAGTGGTTGATATGCCATAAAACCGAACCAAAAGAAGACTCTAACACTTTGGCTATCCAAGACCAAGGAACCCTGTCTGCCTTACTATTTACCAATAACTGAAAAAAGGGGACCTATGGATCCGTATCTTCCACAAAGGGAATTGCGCGAAGTAAAACGGAAACAACCTGATTCTGGATTTTTTACGGCAATAACCGTTACTGGCAGCCTACTTCCGGCGTTGGAGATAAAATGTGCGTAATTTGACCTGAAGTCGATACCCGCTGATTTATTTTGACATTGTCATATGAAATTATTATTGATATGCTTCATATTGCATTATTTATTGGCGATGTATTCTTTCTTCATTTGTGTTTGATTCATAATCATTTTTTATTATGATAGCAATAGTTTTTAATAATATATTTCAAATCGCTTTTTGCCCAGTCGGCTGGCGCTGTAGAATACACCGACTGCTTCTCTGCAGAGGAGTAAGACCCCCCCCACAACGAGTGTCCTGGACACTAAACAATCTGATGGTGAGGTTCCAGCAATGCTGGAGCTTTGGGGGATGCGGAGTACCCCTTCATTGCCATCGCTCCCAGGTCCACTCTGACCCGGAGTGGTAGCACCTGATAAGGGTCCTATCTATGGGTTAAATAGAACAAAACCGTGCTTCTTTCACTATACTGATTTTTGCATTTAAACTGCTTATTTATGCTAAACTGAATTGTTTAAAATAGAACTGTTTTGACATAGGAACTGCGTACTAGTGCTGAACTGAATTGCTCGTAATAGAACTGTTTTTGACGTCTAAACTGTGTACTTATACTGAACTGAATTATCTGAAATAAGACTGTTTGACATTTAACTGTGTATTGCCCAGTCAGCTGGGGCTGTAGAATACACTGACTGCACCTCTGCAGAGGGGTAAGACCCCCCCTAACGAGTGTCCTGTATATGACACTAAACAATCTGATGGTGAGGTTCCAGCAATGCTGGAGCTTTGGGGAATGCGGAGTACCCCTTCATTGCCATTGCTTTCAGGTCCACTCTGGCCCGGAGTGGTAGCACCTGATAAGGGTCCCATCTATGGGTTAAATAGAATTAACAGCATACTTATGCTAAAATGAATTGTTTGAGTAAAACTGAATAGTTTGAAATAGAAATGACTTTTACAATTAAACCGTAATTACATTTAAACTGCGTGCTTATGCTTAATTGAATCATTTCAAATTGAACTGTTTTTCGACATTAAAACTGTATTAACACTTAACCGAATTTTTACATACAACTGCTTGAATAGTTTGAAATGGAAATGTTTTTGACTATTAAACTGTGTACTTATGCTAAACTGAATTGTTTTAAATCGAACAGATTATTTATAAAAAATGGATTTGGCGTTAAATAACCTACAAAGGTTAATATGCCATAAAACCCACCAAACCAAACCAATCAAATCGCTTTTACAGTTATTTTAAATCAGAATAGAGATAAAAATTACGTTATTAGTGGCAGTAATTCAGTAAACAATCGTTTTCATTATTGTGATTTCTCTTTTATAATAAATGTCACTAAATAAAGTGAGGGGGGAGTTTACATGGCGTAGTGGGTAACACGCTGGCCTGCGATATCATAGCAGGCGAATTCGATCTCCTGTGTCGCAATTACGTTAACTTCTGAACTAATTCCATTCTGAGAGTCATGAACCCCGTTTATCCCTCCAAATATAGATTAGATAACATCACTACTGCTAATCTGCAAAATTTTCATTTGCATTAAATATCCCACGTGGGTCCATATTTTGCTTCTGAACACAATATATATATATATATATATATATATATATATATATATATATATATATATATATATATATATATATATATATATATATATATATATATATATCAGTCCCTTTATATCAATCTCATTCTGTTAAATAGTGCTTCTACTGTTTTTCTTCAAGAATGTTTTTTGCATTACACAACCAATGAAGTTTTATATCCCGTTAAACAAATCACCTGAACCAAAATAAACCTACCTATCAATGAGTCTATCTGTCTCTCACGGTGTGTTCATATCTGTTCTGAAGTAAAAATTTTTAAAAACCCAGGAAGATTCGAACGTGCGTCGATTTCGTTTCAAAATTCTATCTTCCGAATTATTTCAAAATTGAAGCCCGATCTATTTTCATTGTGACATTGTCATATGAAATTATTCTTGATATGCTTCATATTGCATTATTTATAGGAGACGTATATTCTTTTTTCTTTTGTGTTTTATTCACTATCATTTTTTATTATGATAGCAATGGCTTTTAATGAAATATTTCAAATTGCTTTTATGGTAATTTAAAATCAGAATAGAAATAAAAGTTATGTTATTACTGGGAGTAATTCAATAAACAATCGTTTTCATTATTGTGATTTGTCATTTATAATAAATGTCACTAGATACAGTGGGGGGGAGTTTACAATGGCGCAGTGAGTTACGTGGTGGCCAGCGATATCATAGTAAGTGAATTCGACCTCCAGTGACCCAATAACGTTAACTTTCGAACTAATTCTTATCTGAGAGACATGACCCCCCCTTATCCCTTCAGATATAGATTAAACACTACAAATGCTCCTATTCTACAAGAATGACATTGACATTAGATATCCCGTAAGGTTTGATACTCCTTTAAATAAAGAAAAGTAACCAAAATCAAAATACTCCGAGAGTTGCAAAATGGACGTTTTTTTTAAGGCGGAAAGTTGTTTTTTTTTTTAAAGATTTGAATGATTATTCATAAGCAGTACTTATCCGGAAGGACACTATGGTGTAAGGTTTAACGTATTAATTTATTAAGCCTTTTACTTAGATGTGGCTCAAGGTCATATGAATGGTGCACCTAATAAGACTTGAACTCATTCGTGTTGGTTTGTTAGTCTATCTTGCAAACAATTACACCACCAGAAGCGCTCGTGTGACGTTTAACGTTCTGGACTGCAAAACTGTAGTAATGAGTTCGAATTTCAATCCTGCTATTACATTTACAGGGCGGAACGATAAAATTGTCACCCTAGAAAAGACGACATGATTCCATTTCCGTTTAATGAAAACCGGGTTTGTTTTTTTTTTGTGGTAGACCATCTATTAGTTGGCCAGTTGTATACAAATCCCAAGAGCGATAGGAGCCTTCTATCATGTCTGAAAGTGACACAATGTTCAACGAGCGAGATCGAAGATGCGCCGCTGTACAACTCATTCTCTCTACCGATCCAAATTATGACAACAAGACCATTGCCAGAATCCTCAAAATGCAAATTTGGATTGCTACGAATAACAGGGACGTGCACAGGGTGATGAAAACAAAGTTTCCGGCTACGGTTATGGTCTTTGGTGTGGTTTCAAGTGAAGGCCACATCATGCTACCTCACATCTTCGAAGTCGGCTTGAAAGTCAACACCAAAGTGTACCTGGATGTGCTGAAGAGTGTGGTGAGCTCCTGGTGTAATCAGGTGGCCGGTGGCAGACCTTGGGTGTGGCAGCAGGACTCGACGCCGGCCCATAAGTCCAAAGAAACCCAGGCTTGGCTTCAGAAGGAGTGCTACGGTTTTGTACCCTTCTCTCACTGGCCCTCCTCCTCCTCGACCTGAACTCGCTGGACTACTTCGTTTGGTCATACGTCGAGAACATCACCAACATGACCTCCCATAACACCAAAGCCAGCCTGTTCGCCGCCATCCACCGAGTATTCGTCGAGTATTCGCCGAGCTCCCGCGTGCGCGTGTGGAAAAGGCATGCTCCCAGTTCCGTATCCGCATCGTGGCGGTGATTGAGGCTGAAGGCGGCTACATTAAATAGATGTCAGCTCTACTACATAATCAAGTTACGTCTATTGATTTTTTCAATAAAAGTTTTAAAATAAAGCTGTAGTGTTGTTTTCTTTAGGACGGCAATTTTATCGTTCCACCCTGTAATTCCAGGCCATTATCCTTGGGAAAGGTACGAACCTCATTATCCCCTCAGCTCTAGGTTAAATGTTATTACTAGTGTTCTTCTACAAGGATAGCTTCCGCATTAAATAACCCACAAAGGTTAATATGCTATTAAGGAAGGAAAAATCAAACCAAATCAAGTACTTATCCATATTGCATACGAACTAGAAGATGGTCACAATTTAGAATAAGTAAAGTTGGCGACGACAGTCGAGGGAAACCCGAAGGTTCCTTTTTCAATAGCTACTACAACGATGTGTAGAGAAGAGAGCGACTCCATTCCCTAGATGGCTCCATTTTACCCTTGATTCATACCTTATAATGGTGTTAAGCAAGGAGGTTTCAAATACTATTTTTTGAGTCTTTCGTAGGGCTCGACCTGAGATTAAGCGTTCATTTTCGGACAAATACTCTTTGGAAAGGAGTGAACCCCCTTATAATGCAAGCTATGGGTTAAATAGTACAAAACCAGCTCATTGGCCAAGTGGGTAGAGTGTTCGCCAATGATCCGGAAGACATGGGTTCAATCTCAGGTCACGTCATACCAAAGACTTTTAAAATGGTCCTTGATACCTACTTGCTTAACACTCAGCATTATAAGGTACGTATCAAGGATAAAGTGGAGCTATCCAGGGAAAGGAGTAGCGCCCTCCCCTACACCTCGGTGTAGTAGCTATTGAAAAAAGAGCCTTCTGGTCGCCCTTGACTACGGTCGCCAACTTTACTGTTATTTTAGAAGGATGGATTTGGCATTAAATAACCCAAGAAAGTTGATATGCCATTAAACAACAAAACAAACAAACCAACAAATTATCCATATTACATACGAATTCTTCATTACCGAAGTAAATAACGATGAAAAGAAATAACAATAATTCGCTTTTATTAGAGTCTAAGATACGTGGGTAGTCATCATCATCATCACGTTGCGCTGGTAGCACGGATATCCCTGGCCCTCTCTCGCCACTCCTCCCTATCGTTCATCGCCCTAGGTAGGTCTTCTGGACAACATCCCGTATCCTCACATAGCTGCTGAATGTATGTTCGTGCTGGTCGTCCTGCTTTTGCCCGGCCATGTGTGGGGGTCCATACGAGTACATCTCTTATGTGTTCGTCCCTGATTCTCCAGCAGTGCCCTGCATGTCTGGTTCGTCTAACTTGAATAGTTTTCGTGATAGGGGGCAGGTGGCCATACAGTTGATGTCTTGTGGGGTGTTGCCGCCAGGACTTGTTCAAGTTTGCACGTAGCCTTCTTGTGTAATTGCCGTCTAGCTTCTTCTCCAGCCGTTTTGTTAGAGTCCATGTAGTGCAGCCATATAGCAGTATGGATGTGACCGCTGCCTGGAAGAAACTGCGTTTCATTTTATCGGTTAGGTCTGATTTCCATATAATCGATAGCCTATTGATAGCTGTCCATGTTTTTGGTAACCTCGTTTCGATGTCCTTTTCGGTTGATTCGACGCTGCTTCCTAGGTAAGTGAATTTGTCTACTAGTTTAAGAGGGGTAGTACTTAGCCATAATACATTTGAGTTGTAATTGGTTCATTATAAAAACAAACCAAGAGGTGTCGAATCGCTTTTAATATAATTTTCACACCTTTTCGTAATGCACAGAATGCCACACCGTAATAAAACTATCGTGATATCAACATTGTTTGGTGCGGTTTGCTTGAGTTTTATGGCATATCAACCACTGGGGGTTATTTAATGCCAAATCCTCTTTATACATATATATTAAACATATATGATTTGGTTTGGTTTGGTTTTGTGGCATATTAACCATTTGAGGTTATTTAATGCCAAATCCATTTTTATACATAAAAACAGTTCAATTTCAAACAATTCAATTTAGCATAAGTACAGTGTTTTTCCCTCACAGTTAAAAGTAAAAACAGTTCTATTTCAAATAATACAGTTTAATATAAGTACACATTTTAAATGTCAAAAACTGTTCTATCTTAAATAAGTACTTTTTTTTTTTTTTGTTTACACTCAGTAAAATGTTAGAAAAAGTTCAATTTCAAACAATTATCCTTAGCATAAGTGCGCAGTTTAAGAGTCAAAACAGTTCCATTTCAAATAATTCAGTTAAACATAAGTAAACACAGTTTAAATGTAAAATCTTTTTTATTCCAAACAATTCAGTTTAGCTTAAGTACAGTTTTGTTCTATTTGACTTATAGATTGGACCGTATCCCGTGCTACCACTCCGGGACAGAGTGGACCTGGGAGCGATTGCAATGAAGGAGTGCTCAGCATTCCCCAAAGCTCCATTATTGCTGGAGCCTCAGCATCAGATTGTTTAGTGTCATATCCAGGACACTCGTTGAATTTTACCCTTCCGAAGAGGGGTTGTTGGTGTATTCTGTAGCCCCAGTCTACTAGGCCAGACAATATTGTAATGTATGTCCGAAACTCATCACTGATCTCACTGCTTGATCTGACAGTATCTATATCAATTACTTCCTTCCTGTTTTTCTCTGGGAGTTCATGATTTAGTGCGTTTAATTGAATGTCCAAACATAGTACAGTGGGAAGTTCAATTTCTACATATTAGTTGAGGATTTTCGGATTATCGTCTTTATCTTTATTGTTACATTCACAACGTTTCAGCCAATATGTCCTCCGGCCTTCTGCAGGTGTTCCTTGTGGAAAACGGAACTTCGAACCACGTCCTTTATTTACTCCACGCGAATCACTTATTCTGATTCCGTTAAACATCACCTGGTATACATATTTACCAACACCTCCAATCGGGCAGGATATGACACATGGTCAATTTTTGAGCAGAGTTTAACAGGTTTGAATTCAGAGTTTTCCTTCTCCAAGACTAGTTGCCTAACCGAGGCTGAAGAAATCAGTCTGCCCTACTATTTATAAGTGTTAAGTATATATAAGTGTTAAGTATTCCTGCATTGTTACTCGCCTGCTATCAGGATTGAAACTGCAATCTTCAGATGATTGTCCCTAAGAAGCTTAGGGAACCATTGCCTATAACCGTCCAGCTTCGTCGCAGAAATTCAGACGACTAATTTCCAAACAATAAGTAGGACAAAAGCCTTGAGGCAGAAGCCCCTTTTGAAGATTTTAGGACAACGGGGTATTCACCCTCTAGGCCACAAATAACCCAGGAAGCATGGGCATGCGTTATAAACTATTTTACACGCTGCCTTGAACAGTACCTTCAGCTGAAAGTCAGATACCTAGAGCCTGTACCCTAGGGCTCCTCATAACCCATTTCAATGGTGATTCAAACTCTTCTCTTTTTATTTAAATGTAAGTTTTATTAATCTATGATTTGATTGTTTTTTTGTTTGTTAGTTTGTTTGTTTGTTTAATTGTGTAATGGCATATCAACCTTTGCAGGTTATCTAATATGCAAATCCATCCTTCTAGAACACTAGTGGTACTATTTAACTCATAGTTGGGAGTATAAAAAGGTTTACTCCTTTCCAAAGGGTATTTGACCGAAAGTGAACGTAATAGCACGACTGGAGTTCGAACTCGTTAACTACAATTCTGTAGGCCAACGCTTTAATTTATAATTTGCGGTCTTTAATTTCATCCAATCGGTTTGTTTCGAAAATCATTAAACACACGCACACAATATATATATATATATATATATATAGACACTATATATATAGACACTATATATATATATATATATATATATATAGATATATATATATAATATAATACATATATATATATATATATATATATATACGCACATTCATACAAATACCTATTTCAGTCTATTCATAATTATCGTTCAAGTTGATGTATCCCAATCTATCTCTCTATCTCTCTATCTATCAAAATTCCTTTATTATAAAATGTCTCAAATCTAATTATACATTTTTTTCCAGCGTTGATGGTAAATCTAGTTTCGATCTCGTTTGTGACTAAGAAACAAAATGCTACGCACCGACCCAATCAGCTAAATGATTATTGTTTTGGCCTAAAGGACAACAATCATCAATCACTTAAAATAATTCGATCACCAAAGATCAAAGTGAATTGCCCCGAGCAGATGAACTGATCAATAACATATCAGGTATAATATATATGATATATTGAACCTACTTTATCGATACTAAAGCAGAAACATTAAAAAAAAGGGAGACAAATCCAATTATCACCTCCGTAATGAATAACCTTTAGGAAATTCCACTTTGATAATGAATCAGAAAATATCTACCAACGTCAAAGCACAAAATTAAAACATTTGGATATGCAGGGTGTTTTAGAGAGGATGCTGCCCTGAGGTAAATTCAGTAGGACTCCCCTTTGTATAAATTTTGATGCTGTAATCTGAATCGCCAAGCAATAAAGTTCTCAGAGACACTTTCGAGCCATAGCTGTATTAGTACGTCTGTATAGATGCACCACCTGGACTCTAATAAAACGCATGAAGAAAACAATGTTGTCAGATCCATCCAAGCCATGGCTGTATAAGTACTACTCTATGGATACACCACCTGGACTTTAATGAAACGCAGAAAGGAAACAATGTTATTAGACACTTCCAAGCCGTAGTTGTATCAGTACTACTGTATAGATGCACCGCCTGGATTCTAATGAAAAGCATGAAGGAAACAATGTTGTCAGACCCTTCCAAGCCGTAGTTGTTTAGGTACAACAGTGTAGATGCGCCACCTGGACTCTAATAAAACGCATGAAGAAAACGATGTTGTCAGACCCTTCCAAGCCGTGGCTGTATAAGTACTACTCTATGGATTCACCACTTGGACTTTAATGAAACGAAGAAAAGAAACAATGTTGTTAGACACTTCCAAGCCGTAGCTGTATCAGTACTACTGTATAGATGCACTGCCTGGACTCTAATGAAAAGCATGAAGGAAACAATGTTGTCAGACCCTTCCAAGTCGTAGCTGTATAAGTACTACTCTATGGATACACCACATGGACTCTAATCAAACGTAGGGAGGTAAGAACGTTTTTAAACCCTTCCAAGCCGTGGCTGTATCAATACTACTGTATAGATGCACCACCTGGACTTTAATGAAATCCATGAAGGAAACAATCTTATCGGACACTTCCAAGCCGTAGCTGTATCAGTACTACAGTATGGATACACCACCTGGACTCTAATGAAACACATGAAGGAAACAATGATATCAGAGTTCAAAGCCGAAGCTTTGTCAGTACTATTGAATGGATGCACCTCCTGAACTTTCATAAAATGCATGGACAAAAAACTGTATGGAGACTTGACAAGAATGCTATGTTTTAAACAAACCTTGGAAGCAGCACCCCACAAAACATCAGCTATATGACAACTTACCTCCTATCTTAAAAACCATGCAAGTAAGACAAACAGGACATGCTGTGCACAGCCGGAAAAGTCAGAATCAGCATATAAGCGACCTTCCCTTATGGACTCCTACGCGTGGACACACGAGTGTTGGCCAGCGGGCAAAAATATTTATTAGCTCAGTACAGATACTGGGACAATCAAAAACAATGGCTGATAGGGAAGGATGGTAAAGAGAGAGAGAGAGAGAGAGAGAGAGAGAGAGTGAGAGAGAGAGTGAGAAAAGAGTCCATTCTTTCGTGTCAACTCGGACTCCATGTGATAGTATCTGTTATGGTCCAATCTATGAATCAAATAGGAGCGTTTGAAACTGTTTTATTCGATTGGACTGTGTGGGGGAAAAAATTAAAAACAGCCTTACAAGATTCCCTAACGTCTTGGTATAGAATAACCCAGGAAAGTTTTAATTTGAAGATGTATACAAAATGAAATTTAATGCAAAATTTCTCCAAATCTCAAAATACCAAAAATCAACAAAATTGTATTTGGTTTGGTTTGATTGGTTTTTATGGCATATCAACCATTGTTGGTTATTTAATCCCAGATCCTCTTTATACATATATATTAAATATATATGATTTGCTTTGGTTTGCTTTTATGGCATATCAACCATTGTAGGTTATTTAATGCCAAATTCTCTTTAAACATATATATTGAATATATTTGATTTGGTTTGGTTTGGTTAGTTTTTATGGCATATCAACCATTGTTGGTTATTTAATCCCAGATCCTCTTTATACATATATATTAAATATATATGATTTGCTTTGGTTTGCTTTTATGGCATATCAACCATTGTAGGTTATTTAATGCCAAATTCTCTTTAAACATATATATTGAATATATTTAATTTGGTTTTGTTGGTTTTTATGGCATATCAACCATTGTGGGTTATTTAATGCCAAATCCTCTTTATACATATATATTAAATATATATGATTTGCTTTGGTTGGCTTTTATGGCTTATCAACCATTTTAGATAATTTAATGCCAAATCGTCTTTATACATATATATTGAATATATTTGAGTTAGTTTGGTTGGCTTTTATGGTATCTTAACCATTATCGCTTATTTAATTCCGAATCCTCTTTATACATATATATTAAATATATATGATTTCGTTTGGTTGGCTTTTATGGCACTTCGACCATTTTTGGTTATTTAATGTTAAATCCACTTTATACATATATATTAAATACATATGATATCGTTTGGTTGGGTTTTATAGCAATTTAACCAGAGTAGGTTATTTAATACCAAATCCTCTCTATACCAATTTATTAAATATATGATTTCGTTTGATTGGGTTTTATGCATTTAAACCATTGTAGGTTATTTAATGCCACATACTCTTTATACATATATATTAAATGTGTAACACTATGGAGGTGGTCAAAGGAGCTCAAAGTTGGCAGTTGGCGAAGGGTGACGAGAGTGACCAGTCGACACCGGACAGAGGAGAGACGAGTCGGCATGAGATAGGGTCCAGCCACAGTGAGGAAGACTGGTCAGGATAGGTTGGCATTCCTAGTAGCGTTGTAGAATTTTTGCTAGAATCCGCGCTAGTGTTAGTCTACACATGCACACAGGAAATGCAGTGTTGCATAACTCCCTTCTTGCGCTTGAGTTATCCCAAGCATATTGTTCGTTTGTTCTCTTTTTTTCTCCCACTTTCCCGATTGTATTCTTGGAGCCGCAAGGAAATGTGCGATACCCCTATCGGAACCACTAGTTGATCACCGGCAGTAAAGAAGTAAAATGGTTCGAAGAAGTTGATGTAACGTTGGGGGGGCGAAGGGGTATCGTCAAAAATTTATGTATGTGTAAACACATTCTATAGACATTTATAAACTAGTCTAAGCTCATTTTTTGCAAACAGTAAAATGGTCTTAAGTATTTCTATCCAACAAGATAAATTCTATTTATTATTAATCATTTGTTTGCACACAGTTAAATAGTTTCAAGTATGGCGATCTAACCATAACAAGTTAACATAACTCCTTTGTTTACCCATATTTGAATAGATATACATATATGATTTGTGTAGTGAATAGTTTGTAGGTAATTTTATTCTCAGATGAATCAGAACTAATTTGTTTTTACACTAGTATTGCTATTGTCTTTTCTCAGGTTAATGGTTTCAATTATTGCGATCTAATATTAACAATTCTATCCCATTTTAATCATTTGTTTTCAGACAATGAAGTGGTTACAAATATTGCTAAAGGAGGTACCCGTGGTGTAATGGTTATCGTCGTAGGAAATGAACATGGCGACACGAGTTCAAATCCTGGACGAGACTGATTGCATTTCACATTGCACTAATACCCTTGGGAAAGGTATGAATCCAATTATTCTCCCTCCAGCTATGGATAAATAGTATGGCAGACTAGGTTCTTCGGCCTTGGTGAGGCAACTAGTCTAGGAAAAGGAAAACTCTGAATTGAAACCTGTTAAACTCCGCTTAAAAACTGACCTTGTGTCATATCCTGCCCGAGCGGAGGGGTTGGATAAATATGGCTATCTAATAATTCTATCCAATTTTAATCATTTGCTTGTAGACAGTGAAGAGATTCCAACTATTGATATATATAGCTTACAATTCAATGAACCGGTCATTCGTTTACACATTGTTAAATGGTCAAATAGAATAACACACTAACGTATATATATTCTAACAATTCAATTTACCATCTGTCATTTGTTTTTACACAGTCAATGATTAAATTTCTATATTTGACCCAGAGATGAGACCATATCAGATGCTACCACTCCGCGTCAGAGTGGACCATGGAGCAATTTCAGTAAAGGTTTACTTCATATTCCTCCAGTTAATAGAGCCCCATCATCAGATTGTTTTGTATCATATCAGGACACTCGTTGGTGGGGAGTCGTACCACTCTGCAGAGACGCTGTCGATTTATTCTACAGCCCCAGCCGACTGGACAAGAGTGTGTGTGGATATATATATATATATATATATATATATATATATATATATATATATATATATATATAAAGGATTTAGCATTAAATAACTGAGGAAGTTGGTATGGCATTAAACCGAATAAGGAAACCATGATATGATGCTGTTAACTACAATATATTTCCCGATGCATGATGAAGCCATTCCTGAGTAAATCTAACTGATACTCAAATACATGTGTACATATGTATGTATGTGTGTGTGTACGTATGTGTGTATGTATGTATACGTATTTGTGTATGCTTGTGTGTATGTGTGTGTGTGTATGCTTGTGTGTATATATGTATATGCTTGTGTGTATGTATATATGTTTGTCTGTTCGTGGGTGTATGTAAATGTGTGTTTGTGTGTATGTGTGTATTTGTGCGTGCATTTGTGTGTGTATTTTTGTGTATGTATGTATGTATGTGTACGTAGGTGTGTATGTATGTATGTGTACGTATGTGTGTGCTTATGTGTATATGTGGGTTTATGTGTGTATATGTATATATTTGTGTGTATTTATGCGTGTGTGTTTGTGTGTATGTTTGTGTGTTTGTGTGTTTGCATGTGTGTATTTGTGTGTGTGTGTGTGTTTATGTATGTTGGTATGATTGTGTGTGTTTATGTATGTGTGTGTGTGTATGTGCGTGTTTGAGTGTATGAGTGTGTGTTTGTATGTATGTGTATTTGTGTGTATGTCTTTGTGTATGTATGTATGTATGTATGTATGTACGTATGTGTGTATATGTGTTTGTGTGTATGTGTGCATATGTGTGTGTTTATGTGTATGTATGTGTGTTTGTGTGTATGTGTGTACGTATGTGTGTATTTAGGTGTGAGTATGTATATTTGTGTGTATGTGTGCGTGTTTGTGTGTGTATGTATGTGTGTGCGTTTGTATGTATGTATGTATATGTGTGCGTTTGTGTATACGTGTATTTATATGTGTATGTTTTTGTGTATGTGTGTGTATGTGTGTGTATCTATGTGTGTGTTTGTGTTTGTGTGTATCTTTGTGTTTACAAGCATATTTCTTATAAGGAGGATTATTCATATTTGAACAGGAGGTTTGTCTAAGCGAAAAGTTGCCGCCGAATAGAAATCGGAACCAATCAATATTTGATGGTGATAACATCCGGCAAAATGCCAAGTCAGCAAAATCCTTGGAATTTTTCTGGTTTTGTCTAAAGGGCCACTAATGTCTGACACCCCATGCTTACGAAAATGAAAAACAGGAAGAATGAAATCGAAGATCAATACAAGAAATAGTTTTGAAAAGCCTCGGGGGAATTATCACGAAAGATATGGACGTGAGATACTTTTTTTCGGTGTATGGAAATGATAATGATTTTTACTGTGGATTTCTTCTTTTTTTTTTCAATTTTAGAATTTACTAGAGGACTCATGATCACCTTGGGTTCCAAGTGCAATAGAGATCCACGAGGATATCGATGCGTTCAGTGAGGAATATTTGAAGGATTTTAATTTGAACTTTTATATCATAAACAATTATTTGAATGTTTAAAAAATTACGTTCGCTTGTACACACACACACACACACACACAAAGACACACAACCACACACACAGGTATATATATATATATATATATATATATATATATATATATATATATATATATATATACCTCTGTGTGTGGTTGTGGGCACTAACGACCCGTTTTCAAATCAAATTACCAACAACCTATTCAGTTAGGTAGGTCAACGAAGAGATTTGTATTTTTAGAATTTAGTTTTTTTGTTCTTACATACGTGTATGTTTCAAGCTTGTTGCTTTCGTCAGAGAACACATATGGCACAAGGCAAACTTAATGGGGTCAAGCACAAGTGAGTTTAAGTCTAATTGAGCACCCCATTAGCAAGACCTTGTGCCATATATGTTCTCTGACGAAAGTAACAAGCTGGAAACATACACGTATGTAAGAACAAAATAAATCAATAAATTCAAAAAAGTACAAACCTCTCCGTGAACCTACCTATTTAAAAATATTTTTATTCTCTCTTTAGACCTACAACAAAAAATTATATATATATACATGTGTGTGTGTGTGTGTGTGTGTGTGTGTGTGTGTTATGGGTGGTTGTATTTCAACAAGATCAAATTACTCCAGAAGGTAGATATGTTTTTGCAAGGTATCAATTTATTCATTTTTTACTATTAGATATATTTTTCGTTCATGGCTAAAAAGAAAAAAATAGTCTTAAGCTGTAAACTTTTATGTTTACTACATGTATTTTGCAGTTCTAAACTTTTTCCTTTTTCCTTTTTTATTGACAAATTTTTTTACATCCATCTATTCTAGGATGACCAATTATTCTTGCTAGCGTAGATTGGACTTATTACAATTTCGATTATGAATTGGGATTACCGATTATCCACTTTATAATAGAGAAAATGCCAGCTTTATTTTCAATGTTCCATATATGGTTAACAAGTGTGATGATATTCATATATCTTCAGTCGGAGAAGCTAGTTTTATGGTTGTTGTAACGTTTTTTTTATTTCGGTATCAGTTGACCGTTACTTAATAAATCATATACATGGTGAGACATTTACCACTTAAGGGGCAGTCAGTTTTATCTCTGCGGTTACATTATATTTGTTGTGTTAAGTATGTAGATTTAAAATATTATCTCTCAGTATTTGGATTATCTAGCCCACATTTAGTTTTATGCTGTTTCATCGAAAATCTTACGTAAGGTAATTTGCCCATATCGGTTTTCCCGCTCATCTTGATAAATTAAGAAAACAAACCTTCCAATATTATCTAAATATTTGTCTATATATTCAACATATATGGTCAACACAGAATTCTTTATGGAAGAAAACTGGCGATGAAAATTAAATCATTAAGTTGAGCTGTAAACAGGGATTTCCCTGACTTTGTCTTGCCATTCCTACCTATCATCCATCGCTTCTGGCAGACCTTCTAGACTACATCCTGTGTCCGTACCGAGCTGTTTCAGGTAAGTTCTTATTGGTCGGACAACACTGTCACGTCCGTGTGAAGTGTTTCTTTGGAGAACATCACTTATAAGTTAGAGCTTGCTTCTCCAGCAGTGTCCTGCATATCTTGTGTTGGGTATAACCCTCCTTTCTCCACACAATGAACTAGTCCATCTGCCATATATAGCAGTAGCTACTAATACCAGAGCAGACTAGAAGGTGAAGTGCAGCTTCTTATACGAATAGTATTAGAGCGTTGGAAACTGGAGATCGCACTAGATCACCTTACTTGCTACCGTAATAACGGAAGCCAATACTATCGTTGGACTATATCTTTATTCTGTATTCACTAATCCTATGTTCTTGTCTACTAATAGTCTCTCTATTGTATATACTTTTTCCTGAGAATATATCTCTATTTCCTCTCATATCGTGGTTTCTCCTTTATTTAATATTACAAGCGTTCACTAATCTGAGGTTCTTGTCTATTAATAGTCTTTCTGTTGTATATACATTTCCTGAGAATATATCTCTATTTCCTCTCATATCGTAGTTTGTCCTTTATTTAATATTACAAGCGTTCACTAACCAGAACGCAACATCTTGATTATCTTATTTGAATAGTTTTAGAGATGGGAGGTAGGTAGCCATTCAGCAGCTGTTTTATGGGATGTAGCTTCCAGGATTTGTTCAATATAGCTCGTAGCATTCTTGTGTAGTTCCCGTCTAACTTTTTCTCGATACGTTTAGTCAGCGTCCATGCAGTACATCCATATAGTAAGAATTGCGTTTTATTTCATCGGATAGGTCAGACTTCCATATATGATCGATAATCTATCAATAGCAGTCCATACCTTCGGTAAGCGCATATTAGTACCATTTTCAGTCGATGACACCCTGCTACCTAAGTTCATGAACATCTCGACTGATTTCAGATAACCACAATTTAGAATAGAGATGTATCCTTTTTGATTAAAACACACACACACACACACACACATATATATATATATATATACACACACATATATATATGTGTGTGTGTGTGTGTATATATGCATATATATATATATATATATATATATATATATTACACAGTTTACCTATGAGACAAGACTAGTATTGGGTATCGCCCACCTTTTTCCACACAATGAACTAGTCCATCTGCCATATATAGCAGTAGCTACTAATACCAGGGCAGACTAGAAGATGAAGAGCAGCTTCTTATAGGAATAATATTAGAACGTTGGAGACTGGAGATCGCACTAGATTACCTTACTTGCTACCGTAATAAAGGAAACCAAAACTATCGTTGGACTATATCTTTATTCTGTATTCACTAATCCTATGTTCTTGTCTACTAACAGTCTCTCTATTATATATACTTTTTCCTGAGAATATATCTCTATTTCCTCTCATATCGTGGTTTCTCCTTTATTTAATATTTCAAGCGTTCACTAATCTGAGGTTCTTGTCTATTAATAGTCTTTCTGTTGTATATACATTTCCTGAGAATATATCTCTATTTCCTCTCATATCGTAGTTTGTCCTTTATTTAATATTACAAGCGTTCACTAACCAGAACGCAACATCTTGATTATCTTATTTGAATAGTTTTAGAGATGGGAGGTAGGTAGCCATTCAGCAGCTGTTTTATGGGATGTAGCTTCCAGGATTTGTTCAATATAGCTCGTAGCATTCTTGTGTAGTTCCCGTCTAACTTTTTCTCGATACGTTTAGTCAGCGTCCATGCAGTACATCCATATAGTAAGAATTGCGTTTTATTTCATCGGATAGGTCAGACTTCCATATATGATCGATAATCTATCAATAGCAGTCCATACCTTCGGTAAGCG
This sequence comes from Sepioteuthis lessoniana, assembly GCA_963585895.1. NCBI lineage: Eukaryota > Metazoa > Mollusca > Cephalopoda > Myopsida > Loliginidae > Sepioteuthis > Sepioteuthis lessoniana. The sequence goes on along the minus strand of OY757932.1, from coordinate 17,784,717 downwards.
CATATTAGTACCATTTTCAGTCGATGACACCCTGCTACCTAAGTTCATGAACATCTCGACTGATTTCAGATAACCACAATTTAGAATAGAGATGTATCCTTTTTGATTAAAACACACACACACACACACACACACATATATATATATATATATATACACACACATATATATATGTGTGTGTGTGTGTGTATGTATGCATATATATATATATATATTAGACAGTTTACCTATGAGACAAGACTAGTATTGGGTATCGCCCACCTTTTTCCACACAATGAACTAGTCCATCTGCCATATATAGCAGTAGCTACTAATACCAGGGCAGACTAGAAGATGAAGAGCAGCTTCTTATAGGAATAATATTAGAACGTTGGAGACTGGAGATCGCACTAGATTACCTTACTTGCTACCGTAATAAAGGAAACCAAAACTATCGTTGGACTATATCTTTATTCTGTATTCACTAATCCTATGTTCTTGTCTACTAACAGTCTCTCTATTGTATATACTTTTTTCCTGAAATATATCTCTGTTTCTTCTCATATCGTGGTTTGTCCTTTATTTAATGTTTCAAGCGTTCATTAACCAGAACGCAAAACTAGAAATATGAGACAACCATTTTAAAAGTAATTTTATGCTTGGCTAGCTCTATTATCATTATTCTGTTTCTTTCTGTCTGTCAGTCTGTCTGTCAGTCTGTCTCTCTGCTCATATACTATTATCCATAAACAAATCTACCCCAAACAATATTTTAGATGAAGCTAATTTTCTTCTAAACGAAAGATACTGAAATCTTACGTTCCTGTGGAATATCAAACAGCCGAAACGGACATTATTAGGAATTATTTATTACCAGACTCTACGACATTCAAAATACGTAACCAAAAATAACATTGCATTTATATGGTTTAATTCAGCAAATTCTGTCTGTCTGTACGTCCATCTGTCTGTGCGAAGAATTAATCTTCTTTCATTTTGAACTTGAAAAAAAAATTTTAGAAATTGTTACGCAAGGGAAAAAAGTTATTTTTTTAATTTCTACGAGAAACAAATTTTGTTTCATATCAATAGTCCCCTTGCATAAAAAAATTAGTGATAAAAAACTTCTTTTTTAAAATGTTATTAAATACATGACGAAATACTGAAAATGATAAAATTGAATGTCTTACAGCAATAAAATTGAATATTTGAAATAGTTTTTCTTTTGATAATCAAAATCTACAGAACTTTGGTGGGTTATTTTTGTTGTCCTTTTTTTTTTTTTTTAAAATCTATTTTAAAACCTCAAGTAAGTTAATATTAACACATCTCAAAGACGTAAGTCATTATCCAGTTTTATCATTATCTACTTTAAACTTGGGAATAGAGTGGTAT
>OY757932.1:17725843-17773343 GCA_963585895.1 Sepioteuthis lessoniana | reverse complement strand
GGTTCATTCAATATTTAGTCTAAATGTCCCAATTCGTTTTTAAAAAATGAAATCGTAAAAGGCGATAATTCGCCAAAAAGGTTTAGAACAAAGAATTTAGAGATTAACGCAAAATATCAAATCATTTTTTTTTTAATTGAAAAACTTAAAAAAGGGCATTTGAAGAATATTATATTTCTCAATTATTTCCAAATAATTTCCAAATTTGTTTTGGTTTGGAAGGATTTTATGGCGTATCAACCTTTGTAGTTGATTTAATGCCAAATCTATTTTTATACAAATGAACAGCTCTATTTTTAAAAAATTCAGTCTAGCATCATTACACAATTTGATAGTCAAAAGCATTTCTATTTCTAGCGATTCAGTTTTGTCAAACAGTTCTATTTCGAGCAATTCAGTTTAGCATGAATGCAATTTCAATGTCAAAAACAGTTCTATTTCAATTAATTCAGTTTAGCATAAGTACGCAATTAAATCACAAAAAAGTTCTATTTCGAGCAGTTCAGTTTAGCATGAATGCAATTTCAATGTCAAAAACAGTTCTATTTCAATTAATTCAGTTTAGCATAAGTACGCAATTAAATCACAAAAAAGTTCTATTTCGAGCGATTCAGTTTAGCATAAGTAAGCAGTTAAATGTCAAAACATTTCTATTTCAAACAATTCAGTTTAGCATAAGTACGCTGTCACATTTCAAAAACAGTTCTATTTCGAGCAGTTTAGCTTAGCATGAGTACGCAGCTTAGTTCTATTAGACCCATAGATAGGACCCTATCAGGTGCTACCACTCCGGGTCTGAGTGGACCTGGGAGCGATGGCAATGAAGAGGTACTCCGCATTCCCCGAAGCTGAAGCATTACTGGAAGCTCACCATTAGAGTCATATACTGGACCCTCCTTGGGGGAGTCGTACCCTTCTGGTGAGATGCAGTTGGTGTATTCCACTGCTACCCCCACCAACCAACTGGGCAATGTAAGTGCAAAGTAGCAATAACAAAGTAATAGTATTGATATTCAGTTACTTTATTTAGTATCAAGTGATATAAAAACTAAGGTTTGCCTCTAAAGACTGAACTCTTTTAGATTATCGGAGGAGGTATCTTCTCTAATTCTCTAAGTTAAATAATTAAGGTAAGGATTAATTATATTAATCATTTTTCGTTAATTATATTTTATTATTTAGTTTGGTCTGGGAGACCGGGGTTCAATCCCAGGTCGGGTCATACCAAAGACTTTAAAAACGGTTCTTGATACCTCTTTGCTTAACACTAAGGATCAAGGGTAAAGTGGAAAGGGGTATCGCCCTTCCCTACACCTCGGTGTAGTAGCTGTTTAAAAGGGAGCCTTCAGTTCACCTTCTACTACGGTCGCTAACTTTACTTTTTACTTTTTTAGTGTGGTAAGGTTTTGAACTTCTCGGTGTTTCTTGTTTCAGGTGTCGTAGTTATACAGGGCACTCACATCCTTGCGCGGAAAGGATATTACAATCATCATCCGTTATTAGAAACTCCCAGGCAGGAAATGAGGCTGGACGCGCCGTTGGAGTGAAATGAATAGGTAGATGATTTCATGCCTAGAAGAGATGTTCCTGAGAATTTTAGAATTTTGAAAAGACGGAGTGAAAGTACGACCGTCGAAGGAGTGGGTTGAATTTTTCGGATCTGACCAGATCAGATAAGTTTGGGTCTCGACTAGCAGAGATGAGTTGAGACCCTAAACACTACAAGACGAACCACGCGTTGTAGGGTGTCAGCATAGAGTCGTTAGCATTTGCCCTTATGAATCGTGTATCTCTTCTCAAGGCTAAAGGCAGAAAGAAATAAGCCCGTTCGTATCAGAAACGACAGAGTCCACCCGTATTATAATTATTATTATTATTATTGATATCAACATGAGTATACAACAAATGCATCTCTATGGATGCCCCTATTATTTAATTGGACGGTCCATTTCTACTCTGCAGTCGGGAAGCAATAGATAATTGTTACCCCAAATGTTTTTTATGAGGAGGGAATGTCCTTTGAACGCCTCATAGTCATATCCATTGAGTATTTTTGTCTCTGTTCTTTAAACAGCGACGATAAGCATTTTTATCTTTGTTCTTTGAACAGTTGTGATGTTGTCTTCTCTCTCGGCGATGAACATAGCCTCTCGTTTCGTCATTAAAATGTTGAACCAACATAGCATAACAGTGTATGGTAGTCATCTTCTTCAAGTAAGTCTCCTCACCTTTTTGTACCGCTTTCATTTACTACTTGTTCTTAAAAGTACATGGGCAGATACCTGTTGAGAAACGTTTACGTATTTTTATAAAGACTTATGTATGGTGTGTCGTATATTGATTAAATGTTTTCATATGTATAATTAAACTTATCTTGTATTTCGTTTCGGTGAATAAATTCGTGTATCAATAGATATACCAATATCCTCACTAGCATCTATTCAAGTTTTTAAATTGTGAATTTCGCCAAGTGAGACTTCGTGTAGAAGTGAAACAGCAATCTTGATACTAAAGATCGTCAACTGCACAAGATCACTTAATATTAAAGAAATACACAAATAAATCAAGGTGAATCTAAAAACGCCAAACGTTGGAGAGATATAATAATTTTCAATTACTTCTCAGTAATTTCCAAGAGTCTAAAAGGATATCATGAAAAGAAAAATGCCAATTTTTACATTATTTCCAATACAAAGCAATTATTACCTTTTTACAAAATTAATTTTTTAGGCTAGTCTGAAAAATCTGGAAAAATTGTGTTTGGTAAACCATACAAATCACAATTTTTGGTTTGGTTGGATTTTATAGCATTTTAACCCTTGTAGGGTATTTAATGTCAAATACTCTTTATACATATATATTAGATATATATGATTTTGTTTCGTTGTTTTTTATGGCATACAACCCTTGTAGGCTATTTAATGCCAAATCCTCTTTATACAGATATATAAAATGTATATATTTAGTTTGGTTGGATTTTATAGTATATCAACCCTTGTAGGGTATTTAATGTCAAATACTTCTAATACATATACATTAAATAAATTTGGTTTTGTTCGGTTGTTTTTATGGCATATAAACCCTTGTAGGCATATAAACCCTTGTAGGTTATTTAATCTCTAATCCTCTTTATATATAGCTATCAAATATATTCTTTTTTAATTTTATGGTATATCAACCGTTGTAGGTTATTTAATATCAATTCCTCTTTACACATTGTAATGGCGATATAGCCCCCAGACGTCACAACAGGGACCCTCCCCGCACTATAAATAGCGACTAGCTCGATAAACGAGGCAAGCGGATCTTGTCAGTTACCGGTAACTTTTCCTGTCTGTATTTTCGTAAATATCATCATCATCATCATCATGTCGTGCAGCCAGCATGGATATCCCTGACCCTCTCTCGCCACTTCTCCCTATCGTTCATCACCTCTGGCAGGTCTTCAGAGCTACAACCCTTATCTTCACAGAGCTGCTGTATGTATGTTCGAGCTGGTCGTCCTGATTTGCTCGGCCATATGTGGGGGTCCATAGGAGTACATCACAAATGAGCTCCAGCAGTTTCATGCATGTCTGGTTCGTCTATCTTGGATAGTTTTCGTGATGGGAGGTAGGTGGCTGTATAGTTGGTGCTTTGTGGTGTGTTGCCTCCATGACATGTTCAATTGCTCGCAGAATTCTTGTTTAGTTGCCGTTTAGCGTTTTCTCCAGCCGTTTTGTTTTCCCTTAATTTCAGGCCCTTTCCGGCAACAATTCACGTACATATTAAATACGTATGATTTGTTTTTGTTGGGTTTTATAACATATTAACCCTTGCAGGTTATTTAATGCCAATTCCTCTCCACATATATATGATTTGTAAATGTATAAATTGTATATAACATTTTTAAAAGATCCAGAGCTCATTTGTTTGAATACACTTACACGTTATAAATCTGATTTGTAAGTTTGTAGGTAATCTTATTTTTTAAATGAGTCAGAGTTAATTTGTTTTCACACGAGTATTACTACGGTTTGCACACAGTTGAATGGTTCCAAATATTCTAACATGGATCGTTCTATTGAATATTAATCATTTGTTTGCACACACGTAAATGGTTCAGAATATTCTAACATGAATAGTTTTATTTAATATCAAGCATTTGTTTGCACACAGTTAAATGGTTCCAAATATTCTAACACGAATAGTTCTATTTAGTAATAATCATTTCTTTGCATTCACTTAAATGGTTCCAAATATTGTAACATGAATAGTTCTATTGAATATTAATCATTTGTTTGTTCACAGTTAAATGGTTCCAAATATTATAACAAGAATAGTTCTATCTAGTATTAATCATTTGTTTGCACACAGTTAAATGTTTCCTAATATTATAACATGAATAGTTCTATCTAGTATTAATCATTTGTTTGCAAACAGTTAAATGATTCCAAATATTATAACAAGAATAGTTCTATCGAGTATTAATCTTTTGTTTGCACACAGTTAAATGCTTCTAAATATTCTAACATGAATAGTTCTATCTAGTATTAATCATTTCTTTGCACTTACATAAATGGTTTCACATATTACTATCTGACATAAATTGTTTTATTTGTGCAGAATTAAATCGTTCCAAGCATCGCTATGTAACACTAACAATTCAATTAAGGCACATTGTTGACGAGTTTCAAGTATTCCAAATCAACACAAATAAGTCTCTTCATTATTCTTGTTAGCGTACAGTTAAAATGTTCCAAGCATTGCTGTGTAATTTTAATAATTCATTTAAAGTTATTTGTTGGTACACAGTTTAAATGTCAAATTTATATTTGACCTATAGATAGGACCCTACCAGGTGCTACCACTTTGAATAAGAGTGGACCTATCAGTGTTGGTAATGAAGAGATATTCCGCATTCCCCAAAGGCCCTGTATTACTGAAGCCTCATCATCAGATTGCATAGTGTCATTCACAAGAGACTCGTTGGGGGAGTTTTACCTCTCTGCAGAGATGCAGTCGGTGTATTCTACAGCCCCAGCCGACTGGGTTTCGACAAGTGGCAATGGTAGCTCTATATTAGTAATACAAGGATCATTAAATAAGTTTCCAGACTTTTTTCCTATGGGCATTTTTATTGATAGTTCTCACATGAAACTCTAGTCCCGTTCGAAGTTATCTCCCCCGACTGCAATGCACTTGTTGTACCGTTCCAACAACTTCTGGAAAGCCCCATGAATGTCCTCTTGTGTCAGCGTCTCAATGACCTTCGTTACATCCTCTTTCATCTCCTCAATTGTCTCATAACGACAGCCTCTGAGCTTAGGGGATAAGCAAAAGTCACAGGGAGCAAGGTCTAGACTATAGGGAGGCTGAGGAACTGTCTTGATGCCCATTTTGGTCAAGTAGTCTGTGACAAGGATAGAGTTATGGACTGGTGTATTGTCCTTGTGGAAATGCCACTGACCCGATTTGGAGAGTGGTGGTCTCTTCCGACGGAATCTCTTGCAGAACTCCCTTAAAACCTCAACATAGTAACCCTAACCCTAACCCTTTGGCTAATCAGCTGTGATGTATTGACTTCCTTACTCCTCCCACACCTCTCATCACCCCTCACAGACTCCCTGCCTTCCTTGAATCTCTTATGTCACTCAAAAACTGATCCTTGATTCATGCCAGATGCTACAAAAGCAGTCTGAAGCATTCCATACGTTTCTGTGGCATTTTTTAAAAGTTTAAAACAGAATTTTATTGCATATCGTTCTTCTAAAGTGTCCTGACGTCCATGCTGCATTTTTGAAATTCACCAGCTGTGACAATCAGGCTTTAGTAGGGTGTATTCCAATTGCTGCTGTAGCTGTTGATTTGAACCTGAAATCATAAAAATTGGTCAGTCATCTCATAAGATGTATAGAAATAACACACTGAATTTTTAAGAGCCTACGACAATTTTAGATGCCTGTTCAAAAAATGTCTAGAATATTATTGAAAGCACCACGTATCTTCTTTTTTTTTTTTTTGTTTTCAGAAAAGAACTGAATTAGACAGGGGCAAATCATGCGTTTGCTTTTGAAGCATTTTTAAAAGATGAATTTCTAATTTCTACACAGCTTTTCGCGCACATTTCAGCTTACGTCAGAATTATTCTGTTCCGAATAGAATTCTGCATGTATAGCAGTATCGATTTTCTATCCAGAACAGCACCATTCCGACTTAACGTAAAAGGGTCCCGAAAAGCTATCTGTGTATTAATTAATTCCTCAATCTTCAAGAAAAACTTTCACCAGCAATTATACGGAGTGCACCGGTCCAAACTATTATCGTAACTGATCGTATCAGAAAAAAAATAGTAAGACTTTGCTATAAAGCTAAGTTCACTTATAATATACAAGTAACTGTTTAAAATCTAGATATTTCTGTCGCACACTATACAAATAATTTGCTCACAGTTTAGCTTTACCATATTTACCAACCCCTTCGCTCGGGCAGGATATGACAGAAGGTCAGTTTTTAAGCGGAGTTTAACATATTTGAATTAAGAGTTTTCCTTCTTCTAGACTAGTTGCCTCACCAAGGCTGAAGAAGCTAGTCTGCCCTACTATTTACCCATAGCTAGAGGGAGAATAATTGGATTCATACCTTTCCCAAAGGCATTAGTGCTATGTGAAATGCAATTAGTCTCGTCCAGGATTTGAACTCGTGTTACCGTGTCCATTTCCTACGACGATAACCATTACACCACGGGCACCTCCTTTTTACCCCTCCACTCGGGCAGGATATGACAAAAAGGGCAGTTTTTAAGAAGAGTTTAACAAGTTTCAATTCAGAGTTTTCCTTCTCCTAGACTAGTTGCCTCGCCAAGGCTGAAGAACCTAGTCTGCCCTACTATTTACCCATAACTGGAGGGAGAATAATTGGATTTATATCTTTCCCAAAGGCATTAGTGCTATGTGAAATGCAATTAGTCTCGTCCAGGATTTGAACCCGTGTCGCCGTGTCCATTTCTTACGACGATAACCATTACATCACGGGCACACAGTTTAGCTTTACGTATGTCCACTAATTTATATACAATTAGATGGTTCGCAAATAACTATTGAAATGAGTCATAAATAATTTTCTTTTTAATAGAATATAATACATTCAGGAATAATGTAACTATGAATTAATTTCAATCAATTGTACATTAATGATTTTTTAATCACCTTTTGTAAATCAGGTAGTTCGTTGATGTCTCTCAAGCAAAATTCAGTCATTTTCTAGTCCAAGAAAGTTTCCACAAACGTTTTCACCTGATCTGCTGAAAAAAAAAAAAACATTCAGAACATTTTTAGAGAATGAAAAGGATAGTGTAGTATAGTTTTGTTTGGTTTGGATAGGATTCATGGCACATCAACCATTGTAGGTTATTTAAAGCAAAATCCATTTTTATACCTATAAACTAAATCCGGCAATTACACAAGAATGCTGCGATAAAATGAAACGCAGTTTCTTCCAGGCGGCGGTTGTGTCGATACTGCTGTATGGATTCACCACTTGGACTCTAACAAAACGGCTGGAGAAGAAGCTAGATTGCAATTACACAAGAATGTTGACAGCAATATTGAATAAGTCCAGGCGGCAACACCCCACAAAGCACCAACTATACAGCCACCTGCCTCCCATCACGAAAACTATCCAAGTTAGACGAATCAGACATGCAGGACACTGCTGGTGAAGCAAGGACGAGCTCATAAGTGATGTACACCTATGGACCCCCATATATGGCCGGGCAAAAGCAGGACGATCAGCTCGAACATACATACGGTAGCTATGTGAGGATACGGAATGTAGCACTGAGGACTTGCCAGAGGCGATAAAAGATAGGGAGAAGTGGCGAGAGAGGGTCAGGGATATCCGTGCTGCGGCTCGACATGATGATGATGATGATGATGATTTCAAACAATTCAGTTTAGCATAAGGATACAGTTTAGCTCTATTTGACCTTTTGATAAGAACCCATCAGGCACTACCACTCTAGGTCAGAATGGACCTGGAAACAATGGCAGCAAAGTAGTACTCCGCATTCCCCAAGGTTCCAGCTTTACTGTAGCTTCATCATCAGATTGTTTAGTATCATATCCAAGACACTCGCTTGAGGAGTCTTACTCCACTGCAGAGTAGCAGTCGGTGTATTCTACAGCCACAGCCGATTGAAAGAGAAAAGGATGGAAATCAATATGTTCAAGTTCTGGTGAATATGGTGAGTGGGGGTCTTAACCCTCTGAAGAGATGTAGTCTGTGTATACTACAGCCCCAGCTGACTTGGCCAGAAAAGGATGGAAATCACTTCGTAAAAAGCCCGGTGCGATAAAACAGACCTGTCTAAATTCAATATTTTTTGCATGGTTCTCGCTGAATGAGACTATGCGTTTCTGCAATTGACATGTTTGAGACGTTTTCTGAAAAGATTTTCGTGCACCCGTTGCAGCTGTTGATTGTGTAAATCTTCATTGAGTGTTTGAATGCCGTTTAAAAACTCAAAATTAATAATAACACGGTAAGAAATGATAGAAATTTATTGATGTGTAATATTCATTGACCCAACCACCATCCTATTCCCAAAAACAATTCTATTTCAAACAATTCCTTTTAGCATAAGTACACGGTTTAAATGTCAAAACAGTTCTATTTCCAACAATTCAGTTTAGAATAATTACACTGTTTAAATGACAAAACAGCTGTATTTCAAACAATTCAGTTTAGCATAAGTATACAGTTTAAAGGGCCAAACAGTTCTATTTCAAACAATTCAGTTTAGATTAAGTATGCAGTTTAAATGACAAAACAGTTCTATTTCAAACATTCGGTTTAGCATGAGCACAAAAATCCTGTTTATATCTATATGTATGTGTTTGTGAGTGTGTGCGTGCGCGCGCAAAAATATGAGAACATTTTACTTAAATTTGTTTTTATATCCTCTCAAGAAAAATCTAATTTGGAATGAATTATTAGTATTTGATAGGAATACTTGAAATCCTACAACCGTGTATGAAACTGCTGGAGGAATCTTTGATGTTATATAACAAGGAAAATATTCAGAAACAAAGAATAACTTGAAAAAGATATTTACCATTTTTTTTAGAAAACAACAGATTTCTTTAAATATGGAATTGAAAATTTGCATTCCCTTGAGCTGAAGTGGTTGAAAGTTAAGGTGATTACACTCTTTACGATAACATATAAATAAATTAGTGGAAACTTTTTGTGAGTTTTTCCTGGTTGCAAATTTTTTTTGTGAATTCTACTGTTCAATAATAATGAATTATATATATATATATATATATATATATATATATATATAAGTTAACTCTATTTATCGACAAACTGGTGGATTAAAAAATGAGGTTCACTGGGAAATCAGACTCCAGAAAAATAATTATTCAGTTGCCAAATATAGTTACATAGAGACATAATGAGAATTTCATTCATAGATAGATAGATAGATAAAGATCTTCAATCCACAAAATTTGTATATACTTTCAAATTGAGCTGGCGATCGCTTTATTCTCTTAGTTAAAACATTTCATTTGTGTTGCTTTCATAAAAATCTCCGATAATGTGCAATTTCTGCAGGATAACAACTACATACAAACATTGAGAATCATACATACAAACACACACACACACACACACACACTAACACACAATAACACACACGCACACACACACACACACACACACACATATATATATATATAGAGAGAGAGAGAGAGAAAGAGAGAGACAGCAATCCACAAGCACGCAATCTCCATCAAGTACACAAACACCTTCATATTATACAAACACGTATACTCACAAACCCTCACAGACACACACGCTCATACAGCCACATGATTTGCATTCGTTGTATACTCAACACAATAACGACGAGCGACACAGTTCTGAGAAAAATATACCCCTCACTTTATTGAAAAAGGGATGTGTGTGAGAGGGAGTTGGAGACAGAACAGAACTGCAACATTTTGACCCCCACTCTATTGGTCATAACCGCGTTTCTTTCCCGTTCTCCTGAGTTGCTCAACCGGGGGCCTGGAGGCCCAGCCTCTCTGGGTGCTGGTTTTCTCTACAGCATCATTTCTCCAACTCTTCTGATCCCCAAACTGGTTGAATTTCCTGTGCACTGAGTTATAGAATAGTTCAACACTCACTCAATCTCTTCCCATAAATGGCCAAAGGAATATCCACTTCCGCCGTCTTTGGAATGGCGTGTCTGATCGTCATCGAGCGGTAATAACTGCCATGCAGTTCACAGGTCACTCTCTTCCGGTGCATCGGTTTGTGACTGTACCATGGGATTTTAACCCTGTCCCAAATTGTCAGCCAAGCTCGCCAACGCCAATGGAATATGCAACTTCTGCCGTCTTTGGAATGGCATATTTGGCCGAGTCGGAGGTCAATATACAACACATACACCCACGCAACAAACATATACTAATATACTTATATACAGAAAAAGATACATACACGTGCACACAAATATACACTTGCACACACGCAAACACACACATATATATGTACACGTATGTATACATATATACACTCAGAGAGATACACACACACACACACACTTAACCTTGAAATGGCAACCAAGCTAGGAGAAGGTAAACTCTTATAACTCTGCTAAGAAGAAATTGACCTTTATCATATTCTGCTCCTGCAGAGGGGTTCAGATATATATATATATATATATTGTCTTCCACAGACAGACTACTTCGTTGTATCACAACTCATCAGTGTGGCTAGACACGCGAGATGCTTCCACCTCCGATAGAAACCCAGCACTCTTTAGGCTGCGGCAACATCAGAGTCAGCGAAGGAATTTTACATATATATTATTTTTCCTTTGTTTACATATACGCTTAACGGCTGCCGGAATGCTCAGTTCATTAGAAGAGCTCTTGTAATATGTGTGAGTCGCAAACGTTAATTCCTCGCGAGAACGTTTAACCCCCGAGGAATATCTATCTATATATATATATATATAAATGAATAAAAGATAATAGAAAAGATTTTATTTCTTCCAAATGTATTTTAATCAATAAAATGTAGCTTTCTTTCAACCCTTATTTAGTCAGAACCATACTGATGATCCATTTAGGTTAAAACTTGGTCGATTTTCTTCTAACACTATATATATATATATATATATAAATATATAGTGTTTGAAGAAAATCTACCAAGTTTGGTAGATTTTATATATATATATATATATATATATATATATATATAGAGAGAGAGATAGATATAGATATAGATATAGATAGATATAGATATATATGTATATATATATAATGTTAGAAGAGAATCTACAAAGTTTTCACCTAAATGGATCATCAGAATGGTTCTGACTAAATAAGGGTTGAAAGAAAGCTTCATTTTACTGATTAAAATAGAGTTGGAAGAAATAAAATTTTATTTATTATTTTTTATTCATTTATAGATTGTGCTAATTTTATTCCTTCCTACGGCCTTTTAATCAATAGATTGTAGTTTTGGTCCAACCCTTCTATAGTCAGAACCGTCTTCATGATCTGATTAGGTGAAACGTATGTAGATTTTTTCTGACTTTTCTCTATTTAATCTATTACACGCTTTTACGTTTAGCTTATGCAATTATCTCGGTGTTTTTTCCTTTTCTTGGTTTGGTTCGGTTTCGGTTTCTTTGTTTAATGGCATATCAACTCTTTTTAGGTTATTTAATGCCAAAACCATTCTCCTAGAAGAACAGTAGTGGTACCATTTGACCCATAGCTGGGAGGATAAGGGGGTTCATACCTTTCCCAAGGGAATTTGCCCGAAAGTGAACGTAATACCGCTACTGGAGTACGAAATCGCGTACTACGATTCCGCAGTCCATCGCTTTAACCATTACACCACGAGGACAACCCCGGCATAAGTACTGTACACAGTTTAGTTCAATTTGCTATTTGAGCATTTTATTTCGTGCAATCTTCGAGTTAAACGTATGTAAGAATATATACACATTATATATATATATATATATAATTAAAAAAATAACACATGAACCAATCACCAGAATAATTAGCAAACAATTAGACATTAAACTAGGACCGTTCACACAAGAAGAACTCGACTCGGTTCTCAGAAAAAAAATTAAAAATAGGAAAGCTGCAGAGCTGGACGAAATTCCCCCGGAAGTATGGAAGACAAAACAATTCGATGACATACTGCTCCGACACTGCAACGCAGTATACAATCAAAATCCGATAGATAGATGGATGAAAGGATGCATACTCCCCTTCCCTAAAAAAGGGGGATCTCGGATTAGCCAAAAACTACCGAGGCATAACACTTACATCAATACCAGCCAAAATCTACAATGCCCTACTACGAAACCGCATAGAACCCGAAATCGACAACATACTTAGAAAAAACCAAAATGGCTTCCGAAGAAATAGATCCACGACCTCACAAATATTAACCATCCGTAGAATCCTTGAAGGTGTACGGGCAAAAAACCTACAAGCGACATTGATTTTTGTTGACTTTACCAAGGCTTTCGATTCCATTCACAGAGGAAAGATGGAACAAATCCTACTAGCGTACGGCATACCTAAAGGAACCGTAGCGGCAATAACGATTCTTTATAGAAACACTAAAGTAAAAGTACGATCACCAGATGGAGACACAGAATACTTCGACACTGTAGCAGAAGTACTAAAAGGGGACACGCTGGCTCCGTACCTCTTTATCATTTGTCTAGACTACGTACTTAGAACATCGATTGACAAAATCAAAGAGAATGGCTTCGAACTGACGAAGAAAAGAAGCAGAAGATACCCCGCAACAACAATTACCGACGCCGACTACGCCGATGACATAGAGATACTGGCAAATACACCTGACCAAGCCGAAACACTACTGCATAGTTTGGAACGAGCAGCAACAAACATAGGCCTCTATGTTAATGCACACAAAATGGAATATATGTGCTATAACCAAACGGAGGACATCTCCACTCTAGAAGGAACCCCTCTTAAACTAGTAGACAGATTCACTTACCTAGGAAGCAGCGTCGAATCAACCGAAAAGGACATCGAAACGAGGTTAACGAAAGCATGGACAGCTGTCAATAGGTTATCGATTATTTGGAAATCAGACCTAACCGATAAAATGAAACGCAGTTTCTTCCATCGATACTGCTATATGGCTGCACTACATGGACGCTAACAAAAGGGCTGGAGAAGAAGCTAGACGGCAATTACACAAGAATGCTACGTGCAATCTTAAACAAGTCCTGGTGGCAACACCCCACAAGACACCAACTGTACGGCCACCTACCCCCTATCTCGAAAACTATTCAAGTTAGACGAGCCAGACATACAGGACACTGCTGGAGAAGCAGGGACGAACTCATAAGTGATGTATTCTCATGGATCCCCACACATGGCCGTGCAAAAGCAGGACGACCAGCACGAACATACATTCAGCAGCTATGTGAGGATACGGGATGTTGTCCTGAAGACCTACCTAGGGCGATGAACGATAGGGAGGAGTGGCGAGAGAGGGTCAGGGATATCCGTGCTACCAGCGCGATATGATGATGATGATGATATATACACATTTTATATATGAGGAATATATATGTGTAAATTGAAATATCATGACCAGAAAATCCGGCAAAAACTTGCGCGTGACATACGGAACCACTGGACAGCTGCTTTGACTTTTAATAGGTCTCATCAGCAGCATATACGGTCTCTCCCCCACTGGAAATCGAACTAGCTACTACAGAATGCAGAGCCGGAACCCTGCCACAGAGCTACTTCACAATGCACAAAAACGAGGTCAAATTATCTAATCGATTTACAAATTCAATTTATAATACAATTCGTTTACTTAAAAAAGAAAATTTACAAATATACATGCATATATATATATATATATTGCGTGTGATGATACGCTCCCCCTCTGGGGGTTGAGCACTCTGGCCAAGGAATTTACGGTTGCCGCTCGCATAATGCAAAGCTCTTCGAATGAATTGAGCACCCTGGTATCCGGTAAGGTATAAAATGTTAACAAACGAACGCTGCTGCTGCTGCTGTTGATACTTAATACCTTATAATTCCCTAGCTGGCGTGGTACGCTTGTTGACCGAGCAGTCTGATACTTAGTCTAACGTAATTGTTGAGCGGGTTTCGATCCCAGCTTCAAGCGTCCAACGTGTCTAGCCACACCGAAGAGTTGTGATACAACGAAACAGTCTGTTTGTGGATGACAATATATATATATATATATATATATATATATATATTCTTGCCAAATGTAGAGGGGAAAATATTCTTGGAGTTCTTCCTCGCTGTATGACAAACTTTCTGATGAGCAAGCCAGGTATCCTAGCCGGGGAAGCTAGGTATCCTAGCATTCTGGACAGATGTATTTATATACATCTGTCCAGAAGGCAAGGATACCTAGCTTCCTGGATGTCTGGAACTTTCATAAATGATATGAAACTCAGTACTCTCAGACAAAAGAGACAAAACAGAACTACATGTAATCTGGTTTGATCTTTCCAATGCATACGATTCAGTTCAGCACCACTTAATCGTGTTGGCCCTTGACGTTTTTAACTTCCCTAATACGTTGGGGAAATCATAATGAAATACTTCAATTCATCCTTCATGAAATTTACCGTTAAAGCCTATTCCACCAAATGGCAGGCACTTAAGATTGACATCATGATGGGCTGTGTGATTTCCCCACTTCTTTTCGTTCTGGCCATGGAACTCATATTACGAGGTACAGCAAATACGTCGAAAGGAATGATGAAAAATAAAATCTGATTCTTCCTCCTTCAAAAGCTTTCATGGACGACATCACCATTCTCGTCCAGTCAAACATCGCTGCCTGTGGCTTACTACAAAGGTACTATGACCTTTTCACATGGGCGAGAATGAAGGCCAAGCCAAAGAAAAGTCGAAGTCTATCGTTAGTCAGAGGATCCGTCAGGGATATCCATTTCAAAATTGGGGGTGATACGATCCCAACAGTCAGGGAGAAGCCGGAAAAAAATCTTGGACGTCTTTATTCAATCCCACTGACAGATCGTCATTGGGGTACAGAGGTCCAGAAAGTAGTCTTGAAGGGTCTTAAATCAATTGACAAAACTTGTCTACCTGGAAAGATAAAGGCTTGGTGCTACCAACACGGTCTGCTACCTCATATTTTGTGGCCTTTGAAGATGTATGAGATTACGTTATCTTGCGTGAAACGGATTCAACAGTTTAGCAACAAATACCAGGGTAAGTGACTTAAAGTTCCTCCTTGTATTTCGAAAGTAGGTTTATTTACCCTTTCTGTAAACCTACAGCTCCTAATCTCTTCACTGGTAGAAGAATTCAAAATTGGGAAAGTATGCCTTCTCATGATTATGAAGGACTCAGCCGACAAAGTCATACGGAGGGCGTATCCAGAAATAAAATCAGATATGAAGCGGTTTGCCGTTAAGGCTGCACAGGAGGCGGACAGCAACTAACGAATAAAAGACCTCACAGGTGTCACTCAAACTAGTAGAGCTGGGCTGGGTAGCACAAGCAACAAGATATTCTCCAAAGTGGGTCCAAAGGGGAAAAGAGACATGGTGAGCGAAGAGGTCAGGATGTTTGAGGTCGAGCAAAGAACAGCCACTGCTGTTTCTCAGGTCAAGCAATGTGCTTGGACAAAATGGAATAATATCGAACGAATTAATTTATCATGGAAATCCTTAATTACAATGGACCCACTAGCGATATCATTACTTCTTCGCTCTATATACGATCTCCTATCAAATGTTAATAACCTAAAATTATGGGGATATACTGATTCGGACCGGTTATTGTCGTGTAAAAGTGATCGGGGAAACTTGCGCCATGCGCTGCCTGCATCTCCATAATCGCATCAGATGTATACATGGTGACATAACAAGGTGTTGGAGGTGGCCATAGATTTCTTAAGGGCACAATGTTGGGCAGCAAACCAGCAACCTGTTACAGCCAATGAAGCCATGATTCAGTTTCACAAGGAAGGTGAATACCCCGTGAGGAAAGAAAAATTCCAATATGAAGCTGCTGAACGGAGATAGTGACTGGAATTTTTCTGCAGGTCTCAAGACATAATTCAGTTTCACAAGGAAGGTGAATACCCTGTGAGGAAAGAAAAATTCCAATATGAAGCTGCTGAACGGAGATAGTGACTGGAATTTTTCTGCGGGTCTCAAGACATAATTCACTTTCACAAGGAAGGTGAATACCCAGTGAGGAAAGAAAAATTCCAATATGAAGCTGCTGAACGGAGATGGCGACTGGAATTTTTCTGCGGGTCTCAAGATATCTCTACAATTTCCAGTTCATATTATTCAAACAGAAAAGCGGCCAGACTTTGTAGCTTGGTCCGATTCAAAGAAGAGTGTCCTCCTCATAGAATTGACTGTCTCCTGGGAAGAAAACCGGGAGGAGACACACGAACGGAAGAAAAACCGACACGAGACACTGCGTGCCGACTGTGTGGAATAGGGTTGGATACGCTATGTGATTCAAATTGAGGTTGGTTGTCATGGTTTTCTTAGACGCTCAGTTATTTCTTTCTTTCAAAAATAGGAATCAATGGCCGCAAATCGTCTTCGGACCATGGCACAATATGTATCAAGTTAGATTTGTTCGAGAGCGAAAGGTCTTCAGCATGAATGAACTGCAGGCGGAATTACCATTCCTGTGTGATTACGTAACATCCAGGAACGGTTACTGCAACGCGTATTCACATCAACGGCCGAAAGCAAATGCGTTTTAAAAATCACAAACTGCACTAAAAATGAAGATAAACATGCAATCTAATTTCTCCTTTTAATTGATCTGGCATATATATATATATAATTTTTAAATGCACTGTCCGGCAGTAAAAGCTGCTTGATAGCGACAGAAGTGGCAGTACCACCTTGAGCTACCAAAACTATGTTATCACTTCTATTCGGCGGCTGATTAGTACAGGGTATCTCACGTGCTTTCACTCGTTGTATGATGAAAAAATATATATTTTATATACATGATACAACATTATGATGCAATGAAACAATTTGTCTGTGGATGATAACACACACACACAAACATATATATATATACATTTATATAAATATATATATATATATATATATATATATATATATATATATGTTGCATACATATATAAACTGGATAAATACTGACACAATGATAAACGACGCATCAAGGACAAAGACGCAAGAGTAAAGACGCAATGACAAAGACAGATGCATGAAGGATAACGCAGGAAGACTTCTTTACAATTATATTTACCTCTCACTTTATTGCAAGGGTTCGGAAGGGTTGTTGAAGGTATGCATGTGAGAGGATGCTGGAGACTGAACATAAACTTCATATTTTGACCTCACTGTTATGACCGTCACGTTGAGTCTTTCTTGTTCTCCTGATTCTGGGGTCTACTCCATCGGGGCTTTCCAAGGACCCCCTCGGTCGGGTGTGGCCTTCCTTACCACATCTGGTCACTACTGTCTGGAATTCTACTGGCAACTGCTTTGGGACCCAAACTCAACTGAGTTAAATAATAACTCAACGCCCACACGATCGCCTACTGGATCTTTGAAATCGAATGTTTAATCGTCATCAAGCGGAAATAACTGTCATGCAGTTCAGAGGTTACTCTCTTCCGGTGCATGACTGTAATGGCACAATGGGACCTTCACCCTGTCCCATATCATAAGCCTTAATCCGCCCACGCGATCTCTTTCGATTACTGGCCGTTGGAATGTGTCACTTCCTTCCGGTGTATTACCTTGGAATAGTATTTTTGGGCCGGGTCGAAGGTCAAAATATAACATATATATGTTGTTAAAAGATGAAGACGGAAAGAAAAGTACGAGGGGCATACAATAAGTTTCCAGACTTTTTTCGTATGGGCACTTTTATTGATAGTACACACATAAAACTCTAGTCCCATTCGAAGTAATCTCCTCCGGCAGCGATGCACTTGTTTTACCGTTCCAACAACTTCTGGAAAGCCCAATGGAATTCCTCTTGTGTCAGCGTCTCAATGACCTTCGTCACAGCCTCTTTCATCTCCTGAATTGTCTCATAATGACATTCTCTGAGTTTAGAGAATAAGCAAGGTCTGGACTATAGGTAGAGTGACGAACTGTCTTGATACTCATCTTGGTCAAATAGTCTGTGACAAGGATGGAGTTGTGGACTGGTGCATTGTCTTGGTGGAAATGCCACTGGCCCGATTTGAAGAGTGCTGGCTTCTTCCGACGGAATCTCTTCCTGAACTCCCATAAAACCTCAACATAGTAATCCTAACCCAAACCCTAACCCTTTGGCCAATCAACTCTATTCTATTGACTTCCTTACTCCTCTCACACCTCTCATCATCCCTCACAGACTCCCTGCTTTCCTTGAATCTCATATGCCACTCAAAAACTGATACTCGATTCATGCAAGATAGTCGAAAACCAGTCTGAAGCATTCCATGCGTTTCTGTGGCATTTTTTCCAAGTTTAAAACAATTTTATTGCATATCGTTCTTTTAAAGTGTCAGATTGCATTTTTGAAATTCACCTGCTGTGACAATCAGGCTTCAGTAGGGTGTATTCCAATTCCTGCTGTAGCTGTTGATTTGAACCTGAAATCATAAAAATTAGTCAGTCATCTTATAAGATGTGTAGCAATAACATACTGAATTTCTAAGAGTCTACGACAATTTTAAATGCCTATGCAAAAAAGTCTGGAAACTTATATGCACCTCGTATATATAAATCGAAGAGGATATTTATTAATAAATGTTTGTTATAGTCTACCAACGCATTTCGATCAATACAAATGAAATTGTCTAAGATATAAAATTACAAAAATTTCAGGTAGAAAATGTTTTATGCCTTCATCAGGGAATTAGGAATTTGAAATAATGGTTTGAACGAATACTGAAAATATTCGAAAAGTATTCGAAAAAAGATTTGGTCATGAAACTTTTTTTTTTTGTTAAGGAGAAAGACAGCATCTATAAAAACGTAGGTTTGTCTTGATAGAGGAAAAAAGAAAATCAAGAGGAAGAAAGAAAAAAGAAAGAAGGAAAAAGGAGGGAAAAAGAAATAGCGTGAAGAAAAAGAGAAATATTGTCGACAGAGGGAGTCAGTGTATCTTTTTTCATGACAATTTTTTTCGAATATTTTTCTATATCGTTCGAACCAAAATTTTGAATTCATAATTCCCACCGAAAATACCTTCAACCTGAAATTTTCATAATTTCACATCTTCGATAATTTCATTCATGTTGGTCAAAACGCGTCGGTGGACTATAACTAATATCTCTTAATAAATATTCACATCCATTTTTATGAATTTTTCTTTCTTTTTTTTTTCTTTATACGCGCTACCTGTCTAATTAAACTTCATATCTTGCTCAAATATATATATATATATATATATATATATATATATATATATATATATATATATATAGTATTATTCGGTCCAGTTAAACCAGAGTTGGGAGGAATTCCATCAGGATAAAAAGACATTCAACAGTGAACATTTAAATTTTCCTGGTAAAGAGCTCAATGTAACTGACATTACAGAGCAATAATTTCTTTAAGAAAAACAAAACCGGTCACATTAGGATTATAAATTTATTTCTATCCTGTTATGTGTTTTTGATAAAATCAAAAAAAAAAGAAAAAAATTAACAGGACTTCTTCAGATCTAATAGATAAAATGAATCAGAATAGACACAGGAAAGGAGGATGGGAAGAGGATAGAAGAGGGGTGAAGAGTTATCTCTTCATTTAGCCTACTTTCCGTTTTTTTTTTAAATTTTCCAGTTGGAATTATAGTAAATTAATTTTTTTTTAAATTTATTCTTTATCTTTTTTATTTTATAAAATTCTAATTACATTTCGACTTAAAACTCCAGATTTAATACTAATTTAGATAAAATAACTTTATTCAATAACTTTACGTAATGATACAGTAATAATAATATTAAATTAAATTCAAGATTTAAATAAATTTAATTTTTTAAGATTCAAATTTATTTTCGAGCCTGTTAATTCAATTACACTTTTATTGAATAGTACGTATATATGATATGGTTTTTTTCACATTTTTTTAAAATCTTTTATTTTATTTTATTTTTATTCATTTCCCTTAATTCTCAATTTAATACTGTTTTTTAAAAAACATTATCTATGTTAATTTCCTCTCTCTCTCTCTCTCTCCTTATATATATATATATATATATATATATATATATATATATATTGTTGTGTTCTGGTAAGTGAACGCTTGTAATATTAAATAAAGGACAAACCACGATATGAGAGGAAATAGAGATATATTCTCAGGAAAAAGTAGATACAATAGAGAGACTATTAGTAGACAACAACATAGGATTAGTGAATACAGAATAAGTATATAGTCCAACGATAGTATTGGCTTCCGTTATTACGGTAGCAGGTTAGGTGATCTAGTGCGATCTCCAGTCTCCAACGCTCTAATACTATTCCTATAAGAAGCTGCACTTCACCTTCTAGTTTGCCCTGGTATTAGTAGCTACTGCTATATATGGCAGATGGACTAGTTCATTATGTGGAAAAATGTGGATGATACCCAACATATATATATATATATATATATATATATACGTATATTCCGTCAAAGTTCACCTACCTAGGATGCAGCATCTCATCAACGGAGACAGACATCGACAGGCAACTAGCAAAGTGATGGACAGCGATCGATTGACTATCGGTCATATGGAAGTCCGGCCTGGGCGATAAAATGAAACAGTTTTTTCCAAGCAGCGGTCGTGTACATACAGCTGTATGGGTGCACTACATGGACGTTAACTAAACGTATGGAGAAAAAAGCTTGATAATATTGAACAAGTCCTGGAAGCAGCTGTACGGTCACGTACCACCCATCACGAAAACTGTCCAAGATAGACGAACCAGACATCCAGGACACTACAGGAGAAGTAGGGACGAACTCGTAAAAGGTGTACTCCTATGGACCCTTTCACATGGACGAGTAAAGGCTGGACGACCAGCTAAACCTACATACAACAGGTTTGTGCCGATACAGGATATAGTCTTGAAGACCAACCGAAAGCGATGGATGATCAAGGGGAAAAGGGTCAGGGATATCCGTGTTGATGGCATGACATGATGATGATGATGATGATGATGAAGTTTCATAATTGAGGACAAAGCAATATGCATTAAAACACAAATTTACATAATTCACCCGCAATTGTTATATAGTATTATTACTTGTACTGATTTATTCTCAATTGCCTGACACATGCTATATATATATATATATATATACAAATATTGTCATTGGTCCAACGAGAGAAAAGTAAATATTCTAAAAAGAATAGGTCTGCAAATAAAAAAGAATTTAGCATTTAGGTTTTATTATTTCATTTTTTTTACGCAATTTCTTCAAAGCTGAGATCGTGTCGATACTGCTATAGGGACGCACTACATGGACGCTAACTAAACGGCTAGAGAAAAAGCTTGACAGTAACTACACAAGAATGCTGCGAGCAATATTGAAAAAGTCCTGGAGGCAACACCCCACAAAGCAGCAGCTGTACGGCCACCTACCACCCACCACGAAAACTATCTAGGTTAGACGAACCAGACATGTAGGACACAGCTGGAGAGGTAGGGACGAGCTCATAAGTGATGTACTCCTAATGACCCCTTCACATGGCCATGCAAAAAAAAGGGAGGCCAGCTCGAACCTGCATACAGGGTGTAGACGATACGGGTGTAGCCCTAGGGACCTACTGGAAGCGATGAACGATAAGGAAGAGAGAGTCTGGGATATCCCAGAGAGAGTCTGGGATATCCGTGCTGATGGCACGACAATAAGAGATGATTTCAGACGTGTTTCAGACATTATGTCTTCTTCGGGAAATTGATTAAGACTTTGTTTGGTCTTTGGTGCAACTTTTATTGTGAAGTTATTATAGGGGTGAAATTATTTTTTAATCTAGGATTTGTATCTGTGAATGTCCAATTGCAGCTATTTGTCAGTGAAAACCCTGGGCTCAAAAGATGTTTTTGTTTTGTTTTTACATATGTATATAGCAGTATCTACTTTTTATGGGTGTGTGTATATTTTCAGGTGCCCGTGGTGTAATGGTTATCGTCGTTGGAAATGGACATGGCGACACGAGTTCAAATCCTGGACGAGGCTGATTACATTTCACATAGCACTAATACCATTGGGAAAGGTATGAATCCAATTATTCCCCCTCTTGCTATGGGTAAATAGTAGGGCAGACTGAGTTCTTCATTCTTGATGAGGCAACTAGTCTAGGAGAAGGAAAACTCTAAATTCAAATCTGTTCAACTCCACTTAAAAATTGACCTTGTGTCATATCCTGCCCGAGCGGAGGGGTTGGGTAAATATGCATATACATATTTTCAGGGTTTTTGCTTTTTCCCTCGTCTCTCTCTCTCTCTCTCTCTCTCTCTCTCTCTCTCTCTTTCTGTCTGTCAGTCTCTCTCTCTCTTTCTATGTATATATATATATATATATATATATATATCAAAAAGTTATCTATTATATAATTAGATACTTGCCTGATTTCCCTGGTGGTTCGAAAATGATCAAACTCAGAAATTACCAACAATTTCTGCTGATGTGATTTTTATTGTTTTGTAATTGTTTAAATAGTTGTAATTTCTTTCCAGCTTGCTTTTTTTCTGTCCCCTAAACAAAGACCGATTTGATTATGAACCTGCCGTAGTCTTATAAGTCTGATTTACCAAAAATAATGCCATTAAAGTACAATTGATTCTTAATCATAACGAGTCTAGTCTGCTGGGGCTGTAGAGTACACCGACGGCATCTCTGCAGAGGAATAAGACTTTCAATAACTAAAATCCTGATATGACATTAAACCATCTGATAGCTGATAGCGTGGCCCCAATATTACAAAAGGCTTAAGGAATGGGAAGTACCCCTCCTTTGTCATTACTCCCAGGTTCACTCTGACCTGGAGTGGTAGCTCTTGATAGGTTCCTATCTATGGCTCAAATATAACTGTTTGACATTTAAATCGTGTGACAGGAATGACATGTTAAATTGAACAATAAGAAACCAATTAATTGTGTGCCAAAAATTACTGATGTCTTATTGAATTGTTAATAATACATAGTAATACCTGGAACTATTTAAATGTGTGCAAACGAAAGAGAAATGTTGAATAGAATATTTGTGTCAAATAGCAATACTTGTAAGGACTTCTCTGTCTGCAAATAAATGATTAATTAATATTGAGTAGAAATATTAGTGTTAGATAGCAATACTTGAAACCATTTTAACTGTGTAGAAACAATAGCAATATACTATTGTGCAAACAAATTAGTTCTAACGCATTTAAAAATGAAAATGCCAACAAACGATGTGAGCAAACCAATAACTGATTTTAAATTGTGACTGTTATATAGCAATACTGGAAACGACTTATACTCTGTGAAAACCAATGACCAATTGGAAGTAAAAATAGCTGAAGCTATTCAACACTGATTAAAAATAAAAGCAGAGACTCTATTTAAAATCATAATTACAAAATAAGTTTACAAATCACATATATATTCAATATATATGTATAAAGAGGATTGGACATTAAATAACCTACAATGGTTGATATGACATAAAAGCCAACCAAACCAAATCCTGTATATCTAATATATATATATAAAGATGATTTGGCATTAAATAACCTACAATGGTTGATATGCCATAAAACCCAACCAAACCATATCATATGTATATAATGTATATGTATAAAGAGAATTTGGCATTAAATAACATACAATGGTTGATATGTTATAAATCCCAACCGAACTAAATTCCATATATTCAATATATATATAAAGAGGATTTGGCATTAAATAACCAAAAATGGTTGATATGCCACAAAACCTAACCAAACCAAATTATATGTATTTAATATATATATATAAAGAGGATTTGGCATTAAATAACCAAAAATGGTTTGTATGCCATAAAACCTAGCCAAAACAAATTTTATATATTTAATATATATTTTATAAACAGGATTAAAATATATTTATAAACAAGATTTGTCTTTAAATAACCAACAATTCTTGATATGCCATAAAAGCCAACAAAAACAAGTCTCATATATTTAATATATGTGTATAAAGAGGATTTGGCGATGAATAGCTTACAATGGTTGCTATGCCATAAAACCCAACCAAACCAAATCATATATATTTACTATATATGTATAAAGAGGATTTGGCATTAACTGACCAAACCAAACTATTCTGACAGTTCCTTATAAGATCACTACACGCACAGATAAGTATTTTGTTCCATTCATTTCCGGCAATAGATTCTAGTTCCTCCAATTCTGAATTTCTATTTCCTAATTTACTCTCTGAATAGGCCCATTGATTGTTAATGTGTTTCAGATCAAGACTTTGCTTGAGATACTTCAATTCATTAATTTTGCTGTCATCTAAATATCCGTAACAAATTCTATAGTGTATTTCGTGTTATTGTCATGTTTGAACGTCTATTGATCCCTTAAAGACACCTTTAGTGCATATTCTTTTATATTATTCTAAGAATGCCCAAATAATTCTATTTATCTGTGATACTCTGTACTATCGCTAGTACTACCGGTCCAGAAGCATCAAAACAAAGTATACTCTCTTAATCATAGGGAGAGTATTATTCATTTGCTTTCTTCCATACATACTGGGAGTTCATGTGACCAAATGTTCCTAGTATAGTCTCATCTGACCATTAGATGGCTACTAGCTTTTGCTCATCTAATATTTATATATTTAGACATAAGCAAAGGAATTTTTCTTTGAAGACAAGCTCAAAGATCTACACAATGAAGACATCAAGTGACTGCTTTTCGTCCAGGGTTTCATCTCTTGTTTTTGTATCGGTGAGAATGTCCTTTGGTATTTACAGAGGGTTCTTTAAGATATCTTTAACAATTTTCTTTTTTATCTTTTTTATCGGTTTTCCGCTAGTTCTTAACTTATTCCAAATAATTTAGGTTGGTCTCATTTGACAAGAAAACAGTGTTCCAATACCCTCTCCAATGATGTAGATGGCTACAAACTTTTGCTAAAATAATTTTCAGGTGTTTAGACTCAAGTATGTTTTTTTTTTCTTAGAAAACAAGATCGAAAACCTGTTCGATGAAGTCATCAAGTATCTACCTTCGTTGATACTTGTTTGGCTCAGTTTTCTGGCATATCAATTGTTGTAGGTTATTTAATGCCAAATCCATCTTTATTCATATAAACAGTCTTATTTCAAACAATTCAGTTTAGAATAAGTACAGTCTAAATGTCAAAAACACTTCTATTTTAAACAGTTCTGTTTAGCATAAATACAGGTTTGGTTTGGTTTCTTTGTTTAATGGCATATCAAACTTTGTATGTTATTTAATGCCGAAGCTATTCTCCTAGAAGAACAGTAGTGGTACTATTTAACCCATAGCTGGGAGGATTAGGGGTCTCATACGTTTCCCAGGGGTATTTGTTGAAAATGAACGTAACAGCGCGACTGGAGTACGAAGTCACTTTCTACGATTACGCAGTCCATCGCTTTAACCATTACACCACGAGGACAACCCCGGCATAAGTACTGTACACAGTTTAGTTCTATTTAACCCATAAATCGGCACCTATCAGATGCTACCAGTCCAGGCCAGAGTGAACCTGGGAGCGATTGTAGTTAAGGGGTACTCCTCATTCCCCAAAGCTTCAGCATTACTGGAACTTCATCATCAGATTGTTCAGTGTCATATATAGGACACTCGCTGGTACTGATTCTAAACACAAAGAATTTTATTATTACCAAGGATATTCAGATGATTGTCTGCATCTTTAATGTTATAATCTCAACGTTTCAGCCGATATGTCCTTCAACCTTTTTTCAGGTTCAATCCCAACAACACGTAAGACTAACAACGAATACTTACTATATCTTAACATTCGTACCCGGTCCTGGTTAACAGATTTGGAACAGTCTACCCCTGTGAATGAAATAAAGGGTTCCGTTCGAGATTTTATTCGGACTCCAGAGTTTGAAATGAAACTCCTGAAGAAGGCCGAAGGACATATCGACCGAAACGTTGTGATTATAATAATAAGGACGAGGTAAATACTCCGAATATTCTTAGTAATAATAATTTTCAAGCTTCATGTCAGAATTTCTACAGGGTGGAACGATAAGAATGTCGTCCAAAAGAAAACAACACAACTGCTTTATTTTAAAACTTTTATTAAAAGAATCAATTCAAGTAACTTGATTATGTAGTAGAACTGATATCTATTCAATGTAGCTGGCTTCAGCCTCAATCACCGCCTCGATACAGATCCGGAACTAGGAGCATGCCTTTTCCACAAGCGCCGGCTGGAGCTTTGCGAATACTCGGTGGATGGCAGCAATCAGGCTAGCTTTGGTGTTGTTGGAGGTCATGTTGGTGATGTTCTCGACGTATGACCAAACGAAGTAGTCCAGCGGGTTCAGGTCGGGGGAGGAGGGCGGCCAGTGAGAGAAGGGTGCAAAGCCGTAGCACTCCTTCTGAAGCCAAGCCTGGGTCTCTTTGGATTTGTGAGCCGGCGTCGAGTCCTGCTGCCACACTCAGGGTCTTCCACCGGCCACCTGATTGCACCAGGGGATCACCACACTCTTCAGCACATCCAGGTACACTTTGGTGTTGACTTTCAAGCCGACTTCGAAGATGTGAGGTAGTATGATGTGGCCTTCACTTGAAACCACACCAAAGACCATAACCGTTGCCAGAAACTTTGTTTTCATCACCCTGGCCACGTCCCTGTTATTCGTGGCAATCCAGATCTGCATTTTGAGGGTGCTGGCAATGGTCCTGTTGTCATAACTTGGATCGGTAGAGAGCATGAATTGTACAGCGACGCATCTCCGATCTCGCTCGTTGAACAGTGTGTCACTTTCAGACATGATAGAAGGCTCCTATCGCTCTTGGGATTTGTATACAACTGGCCAACTCCTATCAGTCTTGGGATTTGTATACAACTGACCAACTAATAGATGGTCTGCAACAAAAAAAAAAAAGAAAACCGGTTTTAATTAAACGGAAATGGAATCATGTCTTTTCTAGGGTGACAATTTTATGGTTCCACCCTGTATAAGAGTTATTGATTTCAGAATATGAAAACAATTCGAAAGCGGATATCAATAGATTTTCTTATATGCATCAATTATCGTTAGTCGGATATTCTTGTCTGGTTAAGTGGTCTCCAACATGTTTGTTATCTTTAAAAACTTATGGGCCATTTAATACCAAATCTATCCTTGTAAAAGGACAGTCAATGGTACAATTTAACCTATAGCTGGGAGGATAAGGCGGTTTATATCCTTCCCAAATGTTTTTGCCCGAAATTGAACGTAATAGCGCGACTGGAGCTCGAACTTGCTGACTACGATTCCGCAGTTCGGCGCATTACCCATTACACCACGATGACACCTCGTATACACTATCGTTGCAGAATGAATCAGTTATTGGTTTGTCGTTACTCCCCCAATTTATTTCCATCTGATCGTTCCAGAATGTTACAGAATCAAGTCAATACCATTTCATTTTTTAAAAGGTTCTTGCTTTATATGTCAAATTAATGAAAAAAAATTGTGATTGAGCAATTTTATTTCATCTCTATGGGGGCGGAGAAATTAATTATGGATTGCACTAATTCAGAGAAAAATCAATTAATAGGAAAATAATAGATTATAGCTTCAAAAAGCATTTGAGAATTATTCAAAACTAAGAAATAAATAAAAAAACCTATGAAAAATTCAGTAAATACGAGGTGCATTCAATAAGTTACCAAACATTTTTCGTATGGGTATTTAAAATCGTCGTAGACGCTTGAAAATTCATTACGTTCTGATTATATATCTTATAAGATGAATGACCAATTTTTATGATTTTAGGTTCAAATGAACAGCTACAGCAGAAGTAGGAATACACCCTACTAAAGCCTGATTGTCACAGCTGGTGAATTTCAAAAATGCTACCTGGACGTAAGGACACTTAAGAAGAACGATATGCAATAAAATTATGTCTTAAACTTGGAATAGAATGCCACAGAAACGTGTGGAATGCTTCAGACTGCTTTTCGATCATCTTGCATGAATCGAGCATCGGTTTTCGCGTGGCATAAGAGATTCAAGGAAAGCAGGGAGTCTGTGAGGGATGATAAGAGGTGTGAGAGGAGTAAGGAAGTCAATATATCAGAGTTGACTGGCCAAAGGGTTAGGGTTAGGGTTACTATGTTGAGGTTTCAAGGGAGTTCAGCAAGAGATTCGGTCGGAAGATGACAACACTCTTCAAATAGGGTAAGTGGCATTTCCACCAGGACAATACAGTTTTTGAGTGGCATAAGAGATTCAAGAAAGGCAGGGAGTCTGTGAGGGATGATGAAAGGTGTGGGAGGAGTAAGGAAGTCATTACACCAGAGTTGATACCCAAAGGGTTAGGGTTAGGGTTACTCTGTTGATGTTTTAAGGGAGTTCAGGAAGAGATTCCGTCGGCAGAAGCAAGAACTCTCTAAATCGGGTCAGTGGCATTTCCACCAAGAAAATGTATCAGTCCACAATTCCATCCTTGTCATAGACTATTTGAGCAAGATGGGCATCAAGATAGTTCGTCACCCTCCCTATAGTCCAGACCTTGCTCTCTGTGACTTTTGGTTATTCCCTAAGCTCAGAGCCTATCGTTATGAGACAATTGAGGAGATGAAAGAGGCTGTGACGAAGGTCATTGACAAGCTCAAACAAGAGGAATTCCATGGGGCCTTCTAGAAGTTGTTGAAACCGTACAACAAGTGCATCGCTGCCAGAGGAGATTACTTCGAAGGTAACTAGAGTTTCGTGTGTATACTATCAATAAAAGTGCCCATACGAAAAAAGTCTGGAAACTTATCGTATGCACCTCGTATTTATAAATTCGTAAATATTGTCATTTCCTTAGAAAAAGTTTACAATTATTCAGTTTGAGTAAATAATTCTAGTCACAACTGTATATTCAAATCCATCAGATTTCATGGAGGATATTAAAGGTTAGCTAAAAAGAAAAGGAACGATTTTGAAATTTTGAAATACATGATTCATCTCGTAAGGAGCCGCCCACTCGAATAATCAGCAATATATATCTACAGGGGCCGAACAAAATAATAGAAACACGTAGAATCTTAGTATCATAATTTTAAAACTCCTACAACACCATCAAACGTTTGTTATTTTTATGTTTTTTGATTTATTATTAATTTTTCTCGTCTTATTTTACTAAAATTGCTGTTGTTTTTGTTTTTTTTCGTCAGAATAAATTAATCAAAATTCATTAAAATGGCAGATCTTTCAGACTTAAAAAGAGGTCAAATTGCTGGTGCTCGTATGGCAGGCGCTAGTGTAACAAAAACTGCTGAATTATTTGGTGCAGCAACTCGCACTGTCTCGAAAATAATGACAGCATTTGAGAAAGAAGGGAAAACCTGCTCACTGAAGCAACACTCTGGAAGAAAGCGAATGTTGTCTAATAGGGACCGTCGGACTTTTATGCAGGTTGTTTAGGAAGGATCACGATAATACAATTCGAAAATTACAACAAAGCTTAATGACCATCTCCAGAAGTCGGTTTCTTCAAAAACTGTTAGAAGGGAGCTGCACAAAGCCAGATTTCACGGGAGGGCTGCATTCAGGAAACCATATCAAAATAAATTTGTTTTAAATTTCCAGGTTTTTGTATTATTTTGTCAAAAAAAAAAGAAAAAAAGTATATATATACTTCTTTAAGAAAATACAAAAACCGGTTACATTAGGATTATAAATTTATTTCCATCCTGTTTTGGGTTTTGATATAAATCAAAAACACCAAAAATAACAGGACTTCTTCTGATCTAATCGATAAAATAATTCAGAATCGACACAGGAAAGAAGGGGTTAGAAGAGGGGTGAAGAATTTTCTCCTCATTTACTTCCATTAGAATGCTGAGAACTAGATGGCAGGGCCAATGACACACATCGTACAGCTATCTAGAGAAGAAAGGGGAACAAAATTAACTTAGCTGGGATCGGGTCCCGAATGACCCAGACTGTTGTTGCTATGCGCAGGAGGAGGAGGGAAGGATAACTTCAACGTTGCCCCTTTGCGTATGACCAGACTCGCCACATTCTCCTACCTTTTGTTGAATGTCATGCGGTCCACACATTTTCTATCGCATCTAATTTTAACTCTAAGCTGATGCCTTAAAAAAAAAAAAAAACATGATTAGAAAAGTTTGCGCTGTCAATCAATCCCTTTTATGATCACTAAAATCGCCACATATTTCCCCACTTTCCACGAAAGGTCAACATTGTCTACGACATAACCAACTTCGACCAGCACGAGCTGTTTGGGATCGATCCGAGCCGTCCAGTCCCCAACGTGACTCCAAAACGGGCGAACCTGCTCACAGTGGTAGAAGGCATGCACAACTGTTTCTTCTAACTCTCTGTTACAGCGGGGGCAATCGAACAAGTCTGCCATAACCGCTTTGAAAGCCCAACAGGAAAGCGGCAACGCGTTCCGTGCAAGCTGCTCAGTGTGCAAGATCTCAGAGTTGTTCAAGAAGCCTGAAAATGGTGCCTAATACTATTGGGAGCGAATCTCCTCCGGCGACCAGCCAATTCACGCCTCCAGCAAATCCAAAACGGAGCGTACCTCTTAATCCTGATACAGCTTCTTTCGATACCGAGAAAGGTTACAGGACCCAGAAAGATTACGAAAGGCCTTATGGCATTTGCTGGAAATGTTGTTTCACCCCGTAGCCTTCAGCGGCCTTCTGCTTTGGGGTCGGACTTCAGGCGAGGAAAGACTTCCTTCATCTTCAGTCTCTACACAGTATCTTACGTCAAGCATCTACCCAAGAAGGTCAATCTTTCAGCGGACCAGTGGCTTTCTTGATCGAGCATTCCCAAGCACCCATCGTGAGTACCTTTACTGTATACCTGACTAAGGACTATCAGCTTTTTAGATCTTCAAAGCATCTTGGAGAGGAATATTTGCAGCGATAGCCATCGGCCTTTAAGCAGAGCAAGCACAGATTGCTGGTAAAATATCAAGAGGAAGATTTACACGGCGCACGCCTTCACTGTGCCCTTTAAAGGTAAACGCTTTCGAGGCCAGGTACCCATCTGCGCTTCTACCACCTACCAATTTAGCTCCAGTTTGAAGCTGGTTCCGAACTATACCTCGAGGATGCAGACGTTTACGTAAACGCGTAGTCTCCGTCGGCGATTCCATTATTGCATCTGAACAGCGTCACCTCCTCCACACGCCGTAAGCGTCGAGGGAGGGCGACATGACCAGTGAGTTCTACGGAGATATTGCAGATGGTAACTCGGAACCGCCTGGTCCTCATGTACTCTGGTTGTAACCGGAAGAACTTTCTTGTTATGTTACTTCCTGTTAATTTGGCCGCTTGTTCTTGTGTGGGAAGGATGATATCCCGTGTGGCAAAAGTTCGTCTACAAAAGTATCTTCATAGGATGCCAGCCATCCTAAAAAGTTCCTTAAAATAGTCCCGCTTTATGCCGGCCAGATATCGTGTTCTTAGATCGAAGACTACAAGCCAGAGGTTCAAAAGGTTCCGAATGTTTGAAAATCTCCAGGTTGAGCAAGATTGTATTTCCCAGGAAATACTGGGCGTATTTGTCTACACGGTCACGCCTATGGTTCTCGGGTTTAGTCTGGTTTGTTTGGGTTTATGGCATATCAACCTTTGTAAGTCACTTAATGTCAAATGCATTTTTATACATAAACAGTTCTATTTCAAACAATTCAGTTTAGCATAAGTAACCAATTTAATTTAAAAAACATTTCTATTTCAAGCTTTTCAGTTTAGTCAAACAGTTCTAATTCAAGCAATTCAGTTTAGATGTATAGTTATTTTTTTCACAGAGTTAAATGTCAAATCAGTTCAATTTTTAAATAATTCAGTTTAGCATAAGTATAGTTCAAGTATGTCAAAAACAGTTCCATTCCAAACAATTCAGTTTAGAATAAGTACAAAGTTTAAATATCAAAACACTTTTACTTTAAACAATTCAGATTAGCATAAGTACACAGGTTAAATTAAGCACGCAAATTAAATGTCAACACAGTCTTATTTAGGGAAATTCAGTTTTGCACAAGCATTCAGTTTAGTTTTATTTGACCCCTAGATAGGACCCTATCATGTGCTACCACCCCGGACCAGACTGGACCTGCAAGCGATGGCAATGAAGGGGTTATCTGCATTCATCAAAGCTCCAGCATTCTGAAGCCTCACCATCAGATTGTTTAGTGTCATATTCAGAGCACACGTTTATGAGGGTCTTACCCCACCGTAGAGAAGCTGTCGGTGTATTGTACAGCTGTAATATAATGCCTGAGTGATTTCGTTTCATGCCTTTGAGTTTAGTTAGGCTGAGAACCTTTCGGCTCAGTGAATGAGTTACTTAGGTGCAACATTAACACAGGTGTTCACGCGCACGTGGAGCGGACGTGTCACTCCGGGATGTCACAATAGCCTGAGATGGGAAAAGGGGTTACAGAGTGCGAATGACGTTACGCACCGGACGTGCACGGAGGATTTGGGGAATTTGAAGAAAGTGAGTAGAGTTGAGACTAGACACTGAACGAGAAGGGTTGACTTTCGCTTGCTCGCGGAGGCCTTGGGCAGGTGTCGCACGAGATAGGGGGGGGAGAGGAGACAAAAAAGCCAGCATAGAAAGATTGTGCCTGTCTCTCCTTATGTCAAAGAGCCTTTAAACTCAAAGGTAATAAAATGTTTCGTACCTGAACAAAGAAGTCGTAAGTTTTTTTCGTGTTTCGAGATTTCTATGTTCTATGTTATATATATATGAACATTATATGTCCATTTCACACATAGCCGTATCTGGCTATGGTACACAGCCCCAGTCAAATGGGCAATAGTTTTGGGGATCCCCCTGGTGGAGTCTCTATGTGACTATTGTTAGCGGGATTATCTGCCTGTCTCAAGGCTGGCTCTATAGAACTGTCTTTAGGGAGAAAACTTGCGGCTTCTTATGACGGAGAGACTGACAGCAGTGGCCAGTCTATCCTGAAGGAGCTTGCCAGAGAGGCACAGGGGGTATCACCTCGTGACCTGTCCCGTTCTACGTCTATGGTGGTGGCATCAACTTTTGGATCGGTGACGTTTGGCCGCACCGTTCTGATCTTCGAAGTGGTCGCTGGTTTTATCTCCACGTCGGTGGTCTTAAATCCGGATTGGCTATGGATTCCGATATTTGTTTAAACTCGTCCAAGCATCGCACATTATCTGTGTTGGCTTTGTTTTTCTTCGGGCCTTGCATGGCTACGGGAGCAAACCGGAGACAGAGTGACGTATGCTACAATAAGAGCAAACAAAAGTCGTCCAAGAAAGAAAAAAATATTTAGAACAAAAAATGGTCTGGGTAAATGGTGTTCAAATGAAGGCCAGTCCTGTTTATAAACTTTCTCAATCAAAAATTTTAGAACAAAAATTGGCCATGATCGTTGTTATTAGGGGTTGTGTTTGTTTGTTGCCGTGAGTTGCAGTGAGTTTTTATATGTATTTGGGTTGGGTTTTTAATTGTATTTATTTGGTTCATTCTGTCTGGCGGTGTGGTTGGGTTAGTTATTGAATATACTTAATATATTAATTTTCTTGTAATTGTTATATATGAGTTTTGTATAATTAATGATCTTTCTTATATCGGGGAATTTGAGTTTGTCAGTGTCTTTACTATGCTTTTTCATGGGGCACTTTCTTCACCAACTTGACCCAGACATAAGGAAAATACGAAGACTTGAACGTCTCCACTTAAAGATAATAAAAAGAAAATACTATGCGGTCGTTAACAAAACATGCATATATATATATATATATATATCAAAATGAATAGGTCCACAAAAAGATATTTTTAAACTATTTATTTTGTTCTCTCAGACACGTGTTTCTATCTTCTTTGTATCGTCAGAGAATGTTTGATAATTTTGCCTGGTTTTCGGTTTTTATTGTGGCGACTATCCCGATGGGGTTTTCTGTGATAAATCTTTTGCAGGAGTTGCTTTTCTTTTTCTCGTTTTTTTTTCTTCTTCTTTTTCCTTTTCCAATAGAGTTCTTCTTTGTGGGTATATTTTTCCTTAAATAGTCTTTGATATTTGATATGCCATAAGGTTTATTACCTCTTTTCACTCGGGCTCACTCCGTTGTATGTATGTCTGGGTGGGAAGTTTCCTGTATGTGTATAGTTTAGTTCGGTTGATTATTGAGTTTTGAATTTTAACTATCTTTCATGTTTTGTCTAAGCGTATGTGCTTAAGTGTGTGTGTTTGTTTCTGTGCGTGTGTAGAGTTTGTTAGTAGTGTTGTATACTCATATGCAGATGCATAATCATAACAACGTCACAATAAAGACGAGCGACACAGGTCTTTAGAAAAATATACCTCTCACTTTATTTGAAGGTTTGCGTGCGCGAGGGAATTGGAGACCGAACAGAACTGCAAGATATTGACCCCCACTCTTATGGCCATAACAGCGTTTCTTTCCTGTTCTCCTGGGCTGCTCAAGCGGGGGCCTGGGGGCCCAGCTTCTCTGGGAGATGGTCCTCATTCCAGCATCTCCCCTCCAACTCATCTGAACTCCAACTGCTCAATCGGGGGTCCTGAGGGCCCCTCTGCTGGGTGCTAGTACTCTCTACCGCATCTTAAATCCAACTGACTCGAACTTCCTGTGCACCGAGTTATATTATTGTTTTACGTCCACTCAATTCAACCTGTCGACAGTCAAGGTTATCCCCTTGATACCTTCTATCGGATGCACCTGTTATTTACACAGGTGCATTTCCTATTTTGATAGCTCGGTCGGGGTCAATATGCAACAGTAGGTTTCCATGGGTCATTGTGTGGGCACTTAAAAGTCTCAATTCAACTGTCAATATATATATATATATATATTAGAAATGGAATTGCCATGAGAAGAAAATACAGCAAGCATTCCGTGTAAGATACGAAATAGTCGACTGCTGCTTCGACCTCATTAGGTCTCATCAGCAGCGTATACCGTGAACTCCACCGCTGAAGATCGAACAAGCGACCACAGAATAAGGAGCTGAAACTCTACCACCGACCAATAGCTCAATGGTAGAGTTTCGGCTCTTCATTCTGTGGTCGCTGGTTCGATCTCCTGCGGTGGATTTCATTGTATACGCAGCTGATGAGATCTAATAAGGTCGAAGAAGCAGTCCAGTGGTTCCATATGTTGCGCACGGTGCTTGCCGGATTTTCTAGTCATGGTAATTCAATTTTTAATATACAAATCCTCTATTTAAAAAATGCATATATATATATATGCATTTTTTAAATAGAGGAATTGTCTCATGCGTTTTTTAAATAGAGGACTTGTCTCTTCATATATGAATTGAGGTCTCGGTAGCCGTTAAGCGGGTGTATGTAAACAATAGTAATTGTGATTCATAACCGTTTAAAATTTACTTCGGTGCTACTGGTTTCTCATGGCTGAGAGGTAGACGCTTTAATTGGCGTTTGAATCAACTGGGTTTCGATCCCAGCTACGGGAAGCTAATATGTCTAATCACACTGATGAGTTCTAATGGAACGAAAAAGATCTGTCTGTGGATGCCTATATATATATATATATATATGCCCCCTTTACACCTCTATACTGGTGTCAGATATGCTGAGTAAATATTTCGTCATTTGCCTTCTTTCTCAAATCCCATGTATTGTCAAACTATTTCCAGATATAATGAGAAAATAAGATTATTTTTAACAAGCGATCTTACAATAATGACCCTATTTAATATATTTCTTTTTGGTTGTTCTTTTCTCTTCATTTTGGGCAAGACTTGGACTGAAGTCAATAAACTTAATGAAAAAGGAATTCGGCGCCAGATGTCGCCCTGAAACGCCTAATTTTGATTGGCTTAGAGCAGATGGAGAAAAGTATTGCTTTTCCTCATCATGGTCAAGACAATTCCCGCCGGAAATCAACCGTACTTATTTAATCAATATCCCATGGTTCAAAGAAATATCCAGGTGTGATAGGGGCGCTAGTGTCACACCTTGAAAGGGCCTGAAAGAAATGAACAGACTGTGCATTTCATCTAGAAGATGATTTACGTCCCATTGGGGGAATTGATTTCTTAGATCAAAAGAAAGGCACGACTAAATCTCGATTGCATTTTTTTTTTTCATTTTGGGAGAGCGAAAGCAAAAAGAAATGAAAACGAGGCTATGTTTCCAAGGTGAACTATTTGGCTGTTGTGGATTAATAGATTTTTCCTGTGTTCCTCAGTAAGCCAAATGCTGTGCATGTTTTCAGTCTATTTGCAATTTGCTGGCTACCTTGAGCTAAAAAGAACTTATCGGTGCGGTCAGAGGTTTTCGCAGCCGGATGTATTTACCGAATTCCTACACATTAGCAGGATGTGACACAAGGTCAATTTTTCATCGGATTACTGCCGAGTTTTCCTTCTTCTATACTTGTCGCCTAACTAAGGCTAGATATCTGAGTCTGTCCTACTATTTACTACTAGCGGAAGCGAGATGGATTCATACTTTTCCCAAGGGCATTAGCGCGTAGAGAAGGGCAGGCCAACAACCTCGTCCAGGATTTAAACTCCTGTCGTTGATTCCATTTTCAAAGGCAATAACCGTTACGCTTAGCGCGCCACCTTCCAAAACGTAGCAATATCAGCAACAGTCAGCACCATTCAATGTGAATGCAGTTTCTTGATGTTTACATAAAAAGAGTGAGCAGTGCCAATCTTTCACGAAGGAATGGATTGACTATTGGGATATTAAATGTTGGAAAAAGATACTTGTTTTTCACCTTTGACGCCAAAATTAAATCGGTACATCACACGCACACACATTTTTGATAAAACCGAATATTAGTTTATTTGTTTAAAGGCACAACAACCTTTGTAAGTTATTCAATGCCAAAGATATTCTCCTAGAAGAACAGTAGTGGTACTATTTAACCCATAGCTGGGAGGATAAGGGGGTTCATACCTTTCCAAAGGGTATTTGCCCGAAAGTGAACGTAACACTACGAGGACACCCCCACTCCAAACATTAGTCCTAGACCTTTTGATTAATTTATTGATTTTAATGGCATGCTAACCCGTCAAGAGTTAGTTAACGAATCGTATCCACTGTACATTTAATATTTTCATTTTTTTGCAGTTTCTATAGGATTTTTGGCACACTGTTCTATGTCAAGTATTCCTATGTACATCTACTAATTTGCATACTTTCTCAGTTGGCTGGGGCAGTAAAATACACAGACTTACCCCTGAAGAGGCGTAAGACCCCCACAAATGAGTGTCCTGATATGACACTAAAAAATTTGATGATGATGTTCCAGTATGTGGAAGCTTTAGGGAATGCGGATTACCCCTTCATCACCATCACTCCCAGGTCCACTCTGGCCCGGAGTCGTAGCACCTGATAGAGTCCTATCTACGGCTCAAATAGAATTAATCTGTCTACTTATGCTAAACAGAATTGTTTGAAATAGAGCTCTTTTTATATGCTAAACTGAATTGTTTGAAATAAAAATGTTTTGACATTTGACTGTGTGTAAACAAAAAATATACTAATAGGTTTGGTTTCTTTGTTTAATGGCATATCAACCCTTGTTGGTTATTTAATGCCAAAGACATTCTCCTAGAAGAATAGTAGTGATACTATTTAACCCTTGATCCTTACCTTATAATGCTGAGTGTTAAGCAAGGAGGCATCAAGTACCATTTTTTAAGTCCTTGGTATGACTCGACCTGGGATTGAACCCTGGTCTCCAGGACCACTGGCGAACACTCTACTTATTAGTTCTATTTAAAACAAGTATGCAGTTTACATATCAAAACAGTTCTATTTCAAGCAGTTCAATTTGATATAAGTACACAGATTAGTTCTATATAGATAGGACCCTATTAGGTACCACTCCAAGTCATTGGAAACGGATATGATCCTCCATCCGACACAAAGTGGTAGTAAGAGGACGACTCAGTTTTAGAGGGTTAACTAGAAGACGTGACGAGGTAAAGAAAGTCAGCTGAACACCAGCCAAGAAGATGTAAAGATAGAGGAAAAATTACAGGACCCTATTTTGGGGTGAGCCCTGAAAAAGGGCCACTTAACCAGATACGAACCTGTGAAGACAAAACCAGTGAGCAGACACCTTAGAACGAGGAGAAAATTAAGAAAATTCAAGGTCTATGTCTGCTCTCTCTTTCTCCTCATGACAAGTCGTTTCTCTTTGCCCAGCTAACACGGTCATACTCCCTTTCTTTCTCCGGGCAACTACTTACAAATTGTATTAGTGAATAAATTTTAGTACAATGAACTAAGACAGAGTTTCTTGTATTCGTTAATATTTCCCACGGCGGGTTCACAACAGGCTTCGACTACTACTTAAGACCTAACGATACGGCCACTGAAACTTTCAAGCATGTGGTGGGACAACCATCTATTCGTTACCGTTAAGGTAAATCAATTCAATTTGACAGTCATTTGTTTACACACAGTTAATCGTCAAACAGTTCTATTTCAAACAATTCAATTTAGCGTAAGTCATTAGTTTGCACTCAATTTAAATGTAAAACAGTTCTATTTGACCTATAAATAGGATCATATCAGGTGCTCCCACTCCGTGCCAGAGTAAATCTCGGAGCGATGGTAATGAAGAGGTAATCCACATTCCATAAAATGGGGGCATTAATCTTCACTGACATCTTGAAAATGATTGGTTTGGTTTGGTTTCTTTGTTTAATGGCATATCAACCTTTGTATATTATTTAATGCCAAAGCTATTCTCCTAGAAGAACAGTAGTGGTACTATTTAACCCATAGCTGGGAGGATAGGGGGGTTCATACTTTTCCCAAGAGTATTTGCCCGAAAGTGAACGTAATAGCGCGACTGGAGTACGAACTTGCTTACTACGATTCTGCAGTCCATCGCTTTAACCATTACACCACGAGGACCCCGACCCCCTTGAAAGTGAGCAACCTATCTCTAAGATGAGTCCTGAGATTTCTAATGCTTGCGCACAGTTTGGAAAGGGTTGAGATTTCCAGACTGTTAGATTGGACCTGGAAGTAATGGCAATGAAGGAGTACTCCACATTCCTCCATGATCCAAGACATGAGCCCCATCATTCAAGACATTATATGCATTTTTCATACCCAGGACAATGATCCTAGTTGACCCATGAATGGTACCCTAACAGGTACTACCGCTCCAGGTTAGAATGGACCTGGAAGTAATGGTAATGGAGTCGTAATTCATATTTCTCAATGATCCAAGGCATGAGACCCGCCATCAGATACAGTTTAGTATCATACTAAGGACAAACGGAGGAGGTAGGAGCTATATTTTTCTCGTAGCTTTTAGCTGTAGTAGATACTATAAACATTAAGCCACCAAATTCCATAATTTTGGACTGATGAACAAAGACGCACCAAAACAGGTGGTGATACCTTAAAATCAGGCAAAACCGACGAGAATTTATTCAACCAATGAATAGCAAACAACAAAACAATGAAAGAAATAGAAATGACATGAGTAATCGATGTCTTGAAAAAAATTGATTTCTAGAAATCTAATTTAAAATAAAACGGAAATTCTTCCGAAAAGCAGCCGTGTCAGTACTATGGTATGTCTGCACCACCTGGACTTTAATGAAATGCTTCGAGAATAAAGCTAGATTGGACTACAAATTCTTCTATTTTATTAATGACGGAATGCAATACAAGTTGATTTTTTCAGCGGGTACACTTGATTTGGATTCAGAATTTGCCTTCTCCTAAGCTGGTTAACAAAAAAAGATGAAAAAAGATATGTTTGACCCACTGTTCAGCCTTAGGTTGAGGCGTGGAGAACAGAGGGATTCGTTTCTATCTTGAAAGCATTAGCTCAAAGTAAAACACACTCAGCACTGCGTGGACACTAGATGATGTTTGGAGGACCTTCCAAGAGCGAGGAACGACCGAGACGGATAGCGAGAGAACGTTAAGAATGCCTTGCTATCAGCACGACTTGATAACACACATACACACACACACACACATACATATTGTTACGGCCATCGGCCACTGTAGGATTATAATGCAGGGAAGCAAGAACTACTATGCGGACCGGAAGTGGGGCAGGCGATTGGCGGGTCACCGAGCCCTAGCAACAGTGGAAGAAGCAGCTGAGAAGGGGGCAATGGTCTTGACCTAGATAAGGAAAAGACATGCCATTGGTCGAGGCAGGGAGGGCGTTTTACCGCCAAAAAAGAACGAAAACCAAAAAGTCAGTTTTCAGCTTCGTCAAGGAAGAGAAAGGTCGCCTTTTCACGTGGTCCGGTGAAAGGGGAAATTCTAGTCACAGAATGGCCTAATAGAAGCAGTCGACTCCGTTAGGTAAGAAACTGAGGCTCAACGTAAAAGAAAAGAAAAACAAAAACTGGTGCCTTGTGACTCATTAATAAGAGATTAACGAATATAAAAAAAAAATAACAAAAGAAAGGAAAGAAAAAAAAGGTTAGTCAAAAATTTTATTACGAATAGTATACGTAACCAAAATAAAGGTCCGTATCAAGACTATTCCAAAGAAACATTTTGAGGTTGTTCATTAGCAGCTAGTTTCGGCGGAAAACATATTTGTTTAAAATTTGTATATCCATATTAAAGACGAAGAGGAGAGACTTTTGTTCTTCGGTAAAAGAAGAAAAAAAAGGAAGTAAAACAAATATGAGAGAGAACGAGTAAGTTCCCTCCCTTTAATTGTAAAGGGGATAAGATACGGATATAATTTTAAAACAAGTGAAAAAAAAAGAGAAAAGTAAAAGTAGAACTTTGTCTTATTGGAAGGACATAGTCAAATACTATTGGAAGCGACTTGTCCTCCTCATTTCTGTATATTTTTTTTGATGTTGTATTTGTTTTTCTCTTTGTTTGTCTGTTGTTGCAATTGTGTTTTCTTTAAAATAAAAAATTTTAAAAAATGTAAAAACGATACATGTATAAAGAAAAGAAGAAAAACAACTACGCGTCATATTGTTTGCCCGGTTCAGAATTCCCCAGGTGTTCATTCATATCACGACGACCTCTTTTACCTTGACACACCCTCATTCGTCCGTGGTCTCAGTAACCCTCACATAGGACTTCGTCCGTTTCTCGAAAAATTAAACCTATACGCAAGCTCTATACTTAGCTAGTTATATGG
Organism: Sepioteuthis lessoniana; assembly: GCA_963585895.1. Classification (NCBI taxonomy): domain Eukaryota; kingdom Metazoa; phylum Mollusca; class Cephalopoda; order Myopsida; family Loliginidae; genus Sepioteuthis; species Sepioteuthis lessoniana. Next base: position 17,731,981 of record OY757932.1, on the reverse strand, counting down.
GCTTTCAAAGCTATCAATAAAATATAACTAGTTACGGAGAATATTTAGAACTTGGGTGGTACGGATGCTGTCGACGGAAATTCTCCCCGTCTTTCGAGGATAATGTAACCTCGGAGCAAAGATACAGTAACCGTTACAATATATATATATATATATATATATATATATATATATATATAAATATGTATATTATAACAGTGTTGGTTGTCACTAAATCAATTTGTGGGTTTGTGTCGAACCAAGTGCCATATAATATGGAGAGTGTTGTCTTGCAAAAAATTCCATGAAACCCAGGGGTCGCAGTCTAAATTCCATGAATTAAATATATATATCTAATATATACTTGTTATATATATCATCATCATCATCATCATCATCATCATCATCGTGCTGGCAGCACGGATATCCCTGACCCTCTCTCGCCACTCCTCCCTATCGTTCATCGCCCTAGGTAGGTCTTCAGGACAACAACCTATATCCTCACATAGCTGCTGAATGTACGTTCGTGCTGGTCGTCCTGCTTTTGCGCGGCCATGTGTGGGGATCCATAAGAGTACATCTCTTATGAGTTCATCTCTGCTTCTCCAGCAATGTCCTGCATGTCTGGTTCGTCTAACTTGAATAGTTTTCGTGATAGGGGGCAGGTGGCCGTACAGTTGGTGACTTGTGGGGTGTTGCTGCCAGGACTTGTTCAGGATTGCACGCAGCATTCTTGTGTAATATATAAAAGTAAGTAACTAACGTTGGCGACCGTAGAATATATATATATATATATATATATATATATATATATATGTTGTCTACATAGTTTGCTTAAGATCCTTTCCAACTTACTGGCATGTGCCTAAATTCCGTTTTGAATTGGTAGATAAATTCACTAATTTTTTTCTTCTTAAGCGCTTTTGGACCCTCCATAAACCATCAATGGGGAAGGGAGTCTTCACAAATGCAAGAATAGTTTTCTAAAACTAGTGCATGTAGTTTCTCATAAAATCAAAGTTGAAACTAGGACCACAAGATCATATATCTTCATAGTTTAAAAAAAAAGAAATGTATATATATATAAAGAAAAAATATATATGTTATTTTATTTGTTATTATGAATTAGGTCCTCTAATCGGCTAATTGCCTAGTGGGTAGAGTGTTTGCCAATGGTCCGGGAAATCTGGGTTCAATCTCAGGTTGTGTCATACCAAAGACTTTAAATATGGTACTTGTTACCTCTTTGCTTAATAGTCAGCAAAATAGGGTACGTATCAAGGGTAAAGTAGAGCATTCCAGGGAAAGGAGTAGTCCCTCCCGTATACTTTGGTGTTGTAGCTATTGAAAAGGGAGCCTTCTGGTCGCCCTCGATTACAGTCGCCAACTTTACTTACTTACTTTTTTCTATAATTATTATCGGAGAAAAATCAAACATAATCACCCTCGTCCAGGAATCGAACTCGGATCATTGATTTTATAAGCCACAATGATCACCATTGTGTTGTGTGCGCCTCTTGTAAACACGTACATTCAGATATCTATGAAGGAAATAGATTTCTTGAAAATTCGATAAGCTTATTTTTCTTTTTTTAATATCGTACTAATAATCTGTCCTCTAAAATCTCACTCAACTTCCTTTTAATTTGTGTTCATTTCTTCTAATCGCAGGAATTGTCTGATCGGGCCGTTGGTCTAATGTGTGTTCGCCAATGATCCGGGACACCGGGGTTCAATCCCCGGTCGAGTCTTACCAGACTCAAAAATAGTACTTGATGCCTCTTTGCTTAACACTTAGCTTTATTAGTTAAGGATCAAGGGTTAAGTGAAACAATCCAGGGAATAGAGTAGCGCCGGCACCTACACATTGGTGTAGTAGCTATTGAAAAGGGGGCTTTCGGGTCAACCTGGACAAAGGTCACCAACTTAAATTAATTTTTATATATTAATGAATAAATAAGTAAATAAACAAATCGCTTAAATATTCAGGAGTAAAATAATGTGATTCCGAAAAAGAAAGAATAAAAGAAAAATGTTAAAGGAAAAACAAACGAAAAAAGGAAATGTTAAAGAAAGAGATAATGTTAAAAATGAGAGAGAAAGAAAGAGAAAGAGAGAGGGAGACGTCAAAGAAGAAAGAAAAAGAGCAAAAAAGAAAAAATCTCTGAAAGAAACAAAGAAAGATAAGAAGAACTAGATATGACAAAAAGACATAAACCAAAGAAAGAAAGAAAGAAAGAAAGAAAGAAAGAAATTTAAGAAAGAAAGAAAACGCGAATGAAGAAGTGCCAAAAAAAAACGGAAAAAAATAAAAAGTCAAAGAAGTGAAAGAGCAAAAAGTAATAAATCTAAGAAAGAAAGAAAGAAAGAAAGAAAGAAAGAACAAATATAATAAAGAAACATCAACCGAAGAAAGAAAGAAAGAAAGAAAGAAAGAAAGAAAGACTGAGAACAAAAAGCAAAAAGTAAAGAAGGCAAATATATAAAGAAAGAAAGAATAAACGAAAGAAATCAAAGAAAGAAAGAGAGAAAAAGAAAAAAGTCAAAAAAGAAAGAAAATTAGCAAGAACAACAGATGGAAATTTGTCGTTTTCTTTTTCCTTTTTTTAGGTTTTTTTTTTTTCATTGGGTTGATTTAAACCTTGTCTTTCCTTTTTTCCTCTTTAATTCAGTCAGTCAAGATTAACAAAATGGAACCTGTTTTTCTAAGCAAACACGAGGCCACTCCAGAATTTCAGTTCTGAACCAAACGTTCACCTAATAAATAACCAAAGAAAACAGAAATCGTAAATCGAAGAGTCCGCTCGACTGGAAAGTGTCGTTAAAATATTGATTCGTTATTTCTGATAGAGAATTTGGCATCAAACTGAAACACTTCGTCTTCAAAAGACGCAGACTTAGTAACGACAGTATATATATATATATATATATATATATATATATATATATATATATATATATATAACTACCTAAAGCAGACAAAATGGCTGACAGGTAAATTCATGGATGACTGTGAACTTGAGCAAAGCCGGACGTCAGAATGCGAGATTTTTTTTTTATTTGAACAAATCTCAGTTGGTTTTCATTTTCTGGAAAACAAGTGAGAATAGCTGGAATGTAGAATGTTGATAAATATATGATGTTTAGATTCTGTGTTGAAGAACGTTGAATTAAAAAAAAAGTATAACTTTTATTTACATGCGTAAGTTTGATTATAAGAAAAGAATCGAAACGAACGCTTCATTCATTCTTCTCTCTCTCTCTCTCTCTCTCTCTCTCTCTCTCTCTCTCTCTCTCTCTCCTCATATATATATATATATATATATGTGTGTGTGTGTGTGTTTACCGAAAACCTCCACACGAGCAGGATATGACAAAAGGTCAGTTTTTTAAAAGCTGAGTTTAACGGGTTTCAATTAAATGTTTTCCTTCTCCTAGACTGGCTGCTATACAAAGGTTAAAGAGCTCTTCTATTTACCCAGAGCTAGAAGTAGAATAGTTTCTCAAGGTTATTATCACTATGTGAATTACAAAAAGCCTCGTTCAGGATTTAAAGCTGGCTCATCTACGATAACTATTACACCACGAGCGCCTCCTATTTGTCGTATCACTCATATTCCTCTTTTTACACCCCCCATATATATATATATATATATATATATATATATTATTTCAACTTGTTTCAAGCTGATGTCATCATCATGATCGCTAAGGAACCAAGACTGCAGAACAATCTTGGCAGAAACTGAAAAAAATAAACGAACTAATGCATTTGATTCGTTCGTTTCTTCGTTTTTTTAATGACTTATCAACACCTGCGGGTTATTTAATGCCAAAGTCATGCTTCTAGAAGAACAGCAATGAACTAATAGATATCTCAACGAAAAATATCACCGAAATAAACGAACTAATCTATGAAAGAGCGAAATTTGTCAGTGCTAAAATCCGTGTTCTCCCAAACAACACGAACAGAAACTTAAAACCTTGATGGGAAATTCGACTGGAAACGCGGATAAAAAATCTGCAACAGCAAACAAAAATGATAAGACAGAGTTGGAACGCTGAACATGTAGGGACGGAAAGAAAAAAAAAGCTACACAACAAGTAAAACAAACAATACAACTCGTGGAAATAAACCAGAGTGCCCGTGGTGTAATGGTTATCGTCGTAGGAAATGAACACGGTGACACGAGTTCAAATCCTGGACTAGACTGATTGCATTTCACATAGCACTAATACCCTTAGGAAAGGTATGAATCCAATTATTCCCCCCCCAGCTATGGGTAAATAGTAGGACAGGCTGGGTTCTTGAGCCTTGGTAAGGCAACTAGTTTAGGAGAAGGGAAACTCTGAATTCAAACCTGTTAAACTCCGCTTAAAAATTGACCCTGTGTCATATCCTGCCCGAGCGGAGGGGTCGGTAAATATGATAAACCAGAGGTTGCTAGAGAAAGAAGGAAGACTAAAAAGATATCGAGATGGATGAAAAATAAATATTTTGAGTCATTGAAGGCGTTGGTTGATATGCTATTAAATAAGCGATTAGCGACGTAGCATATCTATTTGCTGTATAAAAATCATTTCCTGATATTCGAGTGTCTTTAACTGACCTTTTTATATCTGTTATAAAGACACCTGTTTAAGGAGGGTTTTTTTTTTTATTGAGGAGACATATTTTTGTGTTTCAAACTATCCCAGATTGAGAAGCCTGCTTATTTGATGTTGCATTTTGGGTATTTATCTGTCACCTCGGGTATGTCGAGCTTATCGCAAGATAAGGGTCGTTCAGTATGATGTTAAATCCGTTTGGTTCTAGAGTTTGTAATCATTTTATAGATTTATCTTTGTGTGATTCTATTATTGTTATAGTGTCGTCTGTATTTTTTCTATTCATTTTCGGATGGGCAAATGTTCATCTCAATTAAACTCGTTACCTTGTGAATGAAAATGCTGTTCTTTAAGTATTAATTTGCTGTAATCCATCAAATAACTTTGTGTCAGTAGTTATTGTCAAAACTAAAACTGACATTCTTACTTTCAAGCATTGCCATCACTCTCAGTTCCACTATGACCTTGATTTATAGATGTTGGTTGGTTGTTTGGGTTTTATGGCATATCAACCTTCGTTGGTTATTAAACACCAAATCCATTTTATGAAAATAGTTCTATTTCAAACAATTCAGTTTAGCCTAAGTTCGCTGTTTAAATCTAAGTACAGTTTAATTGTGAAAAACATTTCTTTTTCGTGCTATTCAGTTTAGTCAACCAGTTCTAATTCAGCTAATTCAGTTTAGTATAAGTACAGATTTTGTTTACACGCAGTTAAATGTCAAAACCTTCCTACATTAAACAAATCAGTTCAGTGTAAGTATAGATTCAATTTTAAAAAAACTCAGCTCTATTTCATATAATTCAGTTTAACATAAGCACGTAGTTTAAATGTAAGTACGGTTTAATTGACAAAAACATTTCTATTTCAAGTTATTCAGTTTAGTCAAACAATTCCGTTTAGCATAAGTATGCCGTTAGTTCTATTTAACCCATAGATAGGGCCCTTATCAGATGCTACCACTCTGGGCCAGAGTGGACCAGGGAGCGATGGCAATAAACGGGTACTCCGCATTCCCCAAAGTTCCAGCATTACTGGAATTTCACCATCAGATTGTTTAGTGTCATAAACAGGACATTCATTGGGGGGGGGTTACCTCTCTGCAGAAGTGCTGTCAGTATATTCTACAGACCCAGCCAACAGGGCAAATTAATTCTAGAGCCTGTTAGTGTCCGATCTCTGCGTCAAATAGAACCGTTCGATCATTTACTAAGGATATTTATTATTATTATTACTATTATTAGTTACGTGAAATCATCCAAATTGTTCACTTTTTAAAAATATTTCTTCGAAAGAAATACTAATGTTGAATTGCAATAGTTGAAATAATCTAAGTGTATGAATACAAATAGCGTAACGGTTATAGGCATTGGTTCCCTAAGCTTCTAAGAAGTCAATCATCTGACGGTTGCAGGTTCAATCCTGACTGCAGGCGAGTAACAATACTGGAATACTTAACGCTTGTACCCGGTGGTTACGGCTAATGGAATCAGAATAAGTTACCACCGTGGATTCAATAAAGGACGTAGTTCGAAGTTCCGTGAAGGTTC
>OY757932.1:17715843-17720843 GCA_963585895.1 Sepioteuthis lessoniana | reverse complement strand
TAGCCGTCCATGCCTTCGTTAGCCGCGTGTCGATGTCTTTTTCGGTTGATGAGACACTGCTTCCTTGGGAGGTGAATTTGTCTACCAGTTTCAGAGAGGTTCCCGCTAGTGTGGAAATGTCACCTGCTTGATTAAAGCACATATATTCAGTTTTGTGTGCATTGAAAAGGAGGCCAAGGCCTGCAGCAGCTCGTCCCAAACTATGCAGTAGTGTTTTGGCTTGGTTGGGCGTATTTGCCAATATCGCTATGTCATCGGCGTAGTCGGCGTCGGTAATTGTTTTTTGCGGGGTACCTTCTGCATCTTTTCTTTATAAGCTCGAAGCCGTTTTCTCTGATTTATCAATTGATGTTCTAAGCACGTAGTCTAGACAAATGATAAAGAGGTATGGTGCTAGCGTGTCCCCTTGTAGTACTCCTGCTACAATGTCGAAATATTCTGTGTCTCCATCCGGTGAACGTACTTTCACTTTGGTGTTTCTATAGAGAATAGTTATTGCTGCGACAGTTTCTTTTGGTAGGCCATATGCTAGTAGATTTGTTCCATCTTCCCTCGGTGAATGGAATCGAAGGCCTTGGTAAAGTCGACAAATAGTAATGTGGCCTGTAGGTTTTTTGCCCGTACGCCTTCAAGGATTCTATGGATGGTCAATATTTGTGAGGTCGTGGATCTATTTCTTCGGAAGTCATTTTGGTTTTTCCTAAGAATGTTGTTGATTTAAGGTTCTATGTGGTTTCGTAGTAGGACATTGTAGATTTTGGCTGCTATGGATGTAAGTGTTATGCCTCGGTAGTTCTTGGCTAATCCGATGTCACCCTTTTTAGAGAAGGGGAGGATATATCTCTCCATTCATCTATCTATCGGGTTTTGATTATAGATTGCGTTGCAGTGTCGGAGCAGTATGTCGTCGAATTGTCTGATCTTCCATACTTCAGGGGTAATTTCGTCAAACCCTGTAGCTTTCTAATTTCTAATTTTTTTAAGAACAGAGTCGAGTTCTTCTTGCGTGAACGGTCCTAGTTTAATGTCCAATTGTTTACTAATAATTCTGGTGATTGGTTCATGCGTAACTTTCGGTGGGTTTCCAAGTAGATTTTCGAAATGTTGTTTCCACAGTTTTATTCTTTCCTGTTGGTTTGCAGCTTTCAAATTTGCTTTGGTTGTGCTCTTCCTTTTACTCTCTTCGTTTATTGTTTGCCAGGCTATCCTAGATTGCCTATCTTCTACTGAGTCTCTAATCTTATCTATCTGATTTTGTATGTATTCTGTCAGTTCTTTTAGATATATGCCTGTTAATTGATATTGTGCCTTTTTTAGTTTTATGGCATTTGTGTTTGTTGGGTTTTTCCTATAGCTTTTGGAGGCAGTTTTCACATGTTCAAGTTTTTCTTTAACCGCTAACGTTTCCCATGGTACTCTATATTTAGTTCTAGGTTTTGTTGGAATACACTTCGCTGCCGCCTCTAGATGAACGTTGACGAAATTCTCATATTCATTTGGGGTACCTATTTCTCTCTTCTATGCCGTTATTACTATTTAAGCCATAGATAGGGGCCTATCATATCCTACCACGCTGGGCCAGAGTGGACCTGGTAGCAATAGCAATTAAAGGGTGCTCTGCATTCTCCAGAGTCCCACCATTATTGGAACCTCACCATCAGATTGTTTAGTGTCATAAACAGGACACTCATTGGGGTGGGGGTCTTACCCCTCTGCAGAGGTGCAGTCAGTGTATTCTACAGCCCCAGCTGATTGGGTAATACACAGAGCTAAATGTCAAAATTTCAAATGATTCAGTTTACCATAAGTACACAGTTTAGGCGTCAAAACATTTCTATTTCGAGCAATTCAGTTTAGCATAAGTATGCAGTTTAAACGCAAAAATCAGTATTGTGAAGGAAGCACGGTTTAGTTCTATTTAACACATTGCTTGGACTCATATCAGGTGCTACCACTCCGGGCCAATGGTAATAAATAGGTACTCCACATTCCCCAAACTTCCTGCATAACTGAACCTTCACCATCGGATTATTTAATGTCATATCCAGGACACTCGTTGGAAGTTCTTACCCCTCTACAGAGAAGCAGTCAGTGTATTCTACAGCTCCAGCCGACTGGGCAAGTTATTTACTGTTAAATATTTGTTTGAACACAGTTAACTGGTTTCAAGTATTCCTAAGTAACAATGACACTATCAGTAATTCTTCTGTACACATTTAAATAGATATAGATGATACGTATGAGATTATTTCGTCGGTTATTTACTTTTTAACTGAGTTAGAACTAATATGTTTGCCCACTCGTATTGCAATTGTTTCTCGAAAGTTTAATGTTTCCAATCATCGATATCTAACTCTAATGATTCTATTCATTATTAATCAATTATTTGCACACAGGGATGTGGTTACAAATACAGCGAGTAAACATTAATTATTCTATTCAACATTACACATTTGTTTTCACACTCTTACATCTTCCAAGTATTGCTATGTACGTAGTACATTCAAAATGTCTCCAGACATTTTTTTCACTGGCATTTAAAATTGTGGTAGACTCTTGAGAATTCAGTATGTTATTGCTAAACATCTTATGAGATGACTGACCTATTTTTATGATTTCAGGCTTAAATAAACAGCTACAACAGGAATTGGAATAAACCCTGCCAAAGTCTGATTGTCACAGCTGGTGAGTTTCAAAAATGCAATCTGGACATTAGAAGAACAGTATGCAATAAAATTCTGTTTTAACTTGGAAAAATTGCCACAGAAACGTATGGAATGCTTCAGATAGCTTTTCGACCATCTTGCATGAATCGAGCATCAGTTTTTTGAGTGGCATCAGAGATTCAATGAAGGAATGGAGTCTGTGAGGGATGATGAGAGGTGGGGGAGGAGTAAGGAAGTCAATACACCACAGTTGATTGGCCAAATGGTTAGGGTTAGGGGTAGGGTTACAATGTTAAGGTTTTAAGGGAGTTCAGAAAGAGATTCAGTCGGAAGAGGCCAACACTTTTCAAATCGTGTCAGTGGCATTTCCACCAGGACAATGCACCAGTCCACAACTTCATCCTTGTCACAGACTACTTGACCAAGATGGGCATCAACACAGTTCCTCACCCTCCTTATAGTCCAGACCTTGCTCCTTGTGACTTTTGGTTATTCCCTAATCTCAGAGGATGTTATTATGAGACAATTGAGGAGATAAAAGAAGCTGTGATGAAGGTCATTGAGACGCTCACGCAAGAGGACATCCATGGGGCCTTCCAGAAGTTGTTGGAACAGTACAACAAGTGCATTGCAGCCGGAGGAGATTACTTCGAAGGGGACTAGAGTTTCATGTGTGTACTATCGATAAAAGTGCCCATACGAAAAAAGTCTAGAAACTTATTTAATGATCCTAGCATCACTAACAATTCAATTAAACATGAGTCATTTGTTTACAAATAGTTAAATGATCAAACAGTTCTATGTCAAGAAATTCAATTCCGCATAAGACACAGTTTAAATGTGAAACAGTTTTATTTAACCCAGAGACAGGACCCTGTCAGGTGCTACCACTCCGTGCCAGAGAGGACCTGGGAAGGGTGGCAATGAAGGGTTACTCTGCATTCCCCAAAGAACCAGCATTTTTGGAGCCTGACGATCGATCTGCTGGTTTAGTATCATATCCAGGACACATATTGGTGGGTATAACCCAAAAGCCGGGATGCAGTCGGTGTATTCTACAGACCCAGCCGATTTGGCTCGGGACAAACCGACCCATAAACCCAATGGATTTATTTGAAAGTGAAACTGTATATGTAATATCTATCCTATTTGCTTTTTGAACTCCATCAACACATTGATGGGTCAAACAAATCGCAAATTTAGTTGAATGATTCAAGCACTTCGTAACTTTGTAGGTTCGATGGTTGGCTAGATTTTACGGCATATCAACCCTTTTTGGTTATTTAATACCAAATACTCTTTATATATATATATATATATATATATATATATATATATATATATATATATATATATATACATTATAACAGTGTTGATTGTCACTAAATCACTTTGTGGGTTTCTGGCGAACAAAGTGGAATATTATATGGAGAGTGCTCAATATCTTGCATAGATCTATTATATAATAACAATAATAAATAAATGTATATTATATATATATATTTAATGGCACGGAATTTAGACTGTGACCCCTGGGTTTCAAGGATTTTTTTTTCTTTACAAAACAACAATCATCAGTTTTGTTAACTGCCTGATGATTGTTGTTTTGTAAAAAAAAACACCATGAAACCCAAGGATCACAGTCTAAATTACATGGCATTAAATTGACTCATAATTCGAACCCTAACTGGTAGGGAGGTGTCCTCATGGTGTAATGGTTAAAGCGATGAACTACGGAATCGTAGTAAGCGAGTTCGGACGCCAGTCGCTCTATTACTTTCACTTTTGGGAAAATACCCTTGGGAAAGGTATGGACCCCTATATCCTACTGGCTATGGGTTAAATAGTACAACTTCTCTTCTTCTTGGATAATGGCTTTGGCATTTAATAAGCAACAAATGTTGATATGCCATTAAACAAAGTAACCAAATGTTATATAACATATGCCATGGATTTTCGGTTCGTTCCTAGTGACCCCGTGTGCTTTGACAAGCTGTCACGCTCTGATGAGTAAACAAGAATATGACAGCACGTCAGAGCAGTTGGGTACAACAGGTGTGTAATCGGAATGAGACCATGTGATGAGAACCACGCGGTCAGATTTAGACAGTGTAGAGAATCGCAGTCGATCCAGGGACACGCAGCTGATCAGAGGGTTAGGTCGTCTCTGACGAGCTTGCAAGTGGGTGCAAGCATTGGCAGCCCCTGGCTCCCGGAAGAAGATATGGGAAGAAGTCCTCTCTCTGAGTATATGTCTCTCCGTCTATCTCTCAACTAACAACAAACTGTGGGCTCTTTTCGAGCATAAAATGAGAGAGATATTTTTATAAGAAA
>OY757932.1:17708343-17713343 GCA_963585895.1 Sepioteuthis lessoniana | reverse complement strand
TAGTCCCCTTCGAAGTAATCCTCTCCGGTTGCAATGCACTTGTTGTACCGTTCCAATAACTTCTGGAAGACTCCGTGGAAGTCCTCTTGTGTGAGCGTGTCAATGACCTTTGTCACAGCCTCTTTCATCTCCTCAATTTTCTCATAACGACAGCCTCTGACTATAGGGAGGGTGAGGAACTGTGTAGATACCCATCTTGGTCAAATAGTCTATGACAAGGATGGAGTTGTAAACTGGTGCATTGTCCCGGTGGAAATTCCACTGACTCTATTTGAAGAGTGCTGGTCCCTTCCGACGGATTCATGCAAGATGGTCTAAAAGCCGTCTGAAGCATTTCATTTATTTCTGTGGCATTTTTTCCAAGTTTAAAACAGAATTTTATTGCATATCGTTCTTCTAAAGTGTCCTCACGTCCAGATTTCATTTTTGAAATTCACCAGCTGTGACAATCAGGATTTAGTAGGGTGTATTCCAATTCCTGCTGTAGCTGTTCATTTGAACCGGATATCATAAAAATTGGTCAGTTATCTTATACGATATATAGCAGTAACATACCGAATTTTCGAGAGTCTACGACAATTTAAAATGCCTTTACAAAACCGTTTGGAAACGGTTTGAATGCACCACGTATATATATATATATATAAGTTAATAAGTGAAGCTTGATGCCAATAAAAAAATCCCATATAGAGGTTAAACTGCGAGAATGCAAAAGAGTTTTACTTTTAAAAAGCTTTTGCGCCACTACTTGCCCTCAAAATTCAGGGAAGTGTTTTTTACTAAAATCCTCATTAAATATACCAACCTCTCAGCACTTGCAGAATGTGACACTAGGTCAGTTTTTAAGCAAAGGTCAACAGGTATGAATTCTGAGTGATTCTTCTTCAAGACTGGGTGACTCACCCTGATTGAAGAGCCCATTCTTCCCTGCAAATTATCCATTGCTGGAAGGAGAATAGCTGGTTTCATACCTTGTATCAGTATATATATATATATATATATATATATAGTGGTCACAAGACCAGAAGCTAATAGTAAAAAAGTATCCATGATTGTATCTACACTATGAATTTTTTTATCTACATGTGCTGTCATTGATATTGAATACCTGATTCTTTATGAGTAAAGATAACTACATAACAATGTCATTAATTATTTTTTCATCCCAAAACAGATTGTTTCGTTATGTCAAAAGTCTTCAGCATTGCAAGACAAGCAGGAAGTTTCAAGCTGGGGTCGAAACCCTGCTGATTTTACATCCGTCTGCTATTTTACCTCTGAGCAACCGTTATCTCAGCGTAAGTGAAGGACTTTTTTTTAGCTATGTATTCACATATACGCTATCGGTTACGGGAGTGCTCAATTTATGACAAAAACTTTGCCATTACCGGTTGTTATATCGTCATCTACAGCATCATAACGACACAATTATAAACAGACGCAGGAAGACTTCTTTAACAAAATATTTACCTCTCACTTTATTTCAAGGGTTCGAAAAGGGTTACTCAAGGTTTGCGTGTGGAGACCGAACAGAAACTTCAATATTTTGATCTCCACTCTTATGGCCGTCAACGTTGTGTCTTTCTCGTTTTCCTGATGCTCAACCGGAGGTCCTGATGTCCACTCTGCTGGGTGCTGGCTTTCTTTATTGCATCTTATCAGTATCTTCTCTGGACCCCAACTCTTCTGCAGAGAGGTAAGACCCCACCCAATGAGTGTCCTGTTATGACACTAAACAATCTGATAGTGAAGCCCCAGTAATTCTTGAGTTTTGGGGAATGCGAAACACCCCTTCATTGCCATTGCTCCCAGGTCCACTCTGCCCCGGAATGGTAGCACCTGACATAGCCCTATTTATGGGTTAAATAGATTTAACAGCATAATTATGCTAAACTGAACTATTTGAATTAGAACTGTTTGAATAAACGTAATAGCTTAAAATACGGATGTTTTTGACAATTAAACTGTACTTATTTAAACTGCGTGCTTATGCCGAACTGAATTGTTTGAAATGAAACTGTTTTTGACATTGAAACTGTACTTACACTAAAATGAATTGTTATATGTAGAACTGTTTTGACACTTAACTGTGTGTAAAGAAAATCTGTACTTTATGAAACTAAAAATTGTTTGAAATAGATCTGTTTATTTACATAAAAATAGATTTGGCCTTAAATAACCTACAAAGGTTGACATGCTATAAAAAACAACCAACAAACCAACCAACCATTACCGATATCATTTATATATATATATATATATATATATATATATATATATATATTAGAAATAGTTATTTCAGCGAATTCAATTTATTATGAATGAAATACCTGATTATATATTATGTTATTTATCATTGCATCATTTGCCCGTGGTGTAATGGTTATCGTCGCAGGATATGGACACGGCGACACGAGTTCAAATCCTGGACCTGACTGATTGCATTTCACATAGCACTAATACCCTTGGGAAAGGTATGAATCCAATTATTCTCCCTCCAGCAATGGTTAAATAGTAGGGCAGATTAGATTCTTCAGGCTTGGTGAGGCAACTAGTCTAGGAGAAGGAAAAGTCTGAATTCAAACCTGTTAAACTCCGCTTAAAAATTGACCTTGTGTCATATCCTGTCCGAGCAGAGGGGTTGGTAATTATGATCATTGCATCATTTGTTTGCCATGTGTATGATATATTTCTTGTTAATAATATTCTGTTCGACAGGTTGGCGAGGAAACTAGTTGTCCCATTAGATTTGCCTGTTGAGGAGTGTAGCGAGACACCAAGCAAAAGAAAACAAAGAAGCACATATGGTCTAACTTCGAGACGATAAAACATGGGCGCGGGGGTATTTTGTCTGTCAAGCATTTGCTTCACTACTTGCTCTCAAAACATCCAAAAAGTGTGATTATCTAACACAAGACGTTATTATAATACTCAAATCATTTGTGTCGATAGTTTGGCAGTTCAGGCTAGTTCTGTATTTCATCAACGTCTGACTAATGCTTCAGGTTCACTGGCGAGAGAGTAAATTTGACAGGGACGGGTAATAGATATTACAGAGTGTCTCTTTCCAGGACTTTACAAAGTAGCAACTGTTACTAAACAAACTGATGAGTAACAGTACATTCCATGCCATCCAGTAGTGATAAAGTTGGTTGATTGGTTGGTTGGGTTTTTATGACATATCAACTTGTGTATATCATTCAACGCCAAATCTATTTTTATGCAAATAGTTCTATTTCAAACAATTCAGTTTAGCATAATTACACAGTTTAATTGTCAAAAACGTTTCTATTCCAAGTTATTCAATTTATTCAAACAGTTCGAATTCAGCTAATTCACTTTCGTATAAGTACTTTAGTTCTATATTAAATATTCTATATTTTAGTGTAAGTACAGTTTTCATGTTAAAACACTTCCGTTTCAAACAATTCAGTTTAGCAAAAGCCCGCAGTTTAAATGTAAGTACAGTTTACTTGTCATGAAGATTTCTATTTCAAGCTATTCAGTTTCGTCAAACAATTCAGTTTAGCATTAGCACGCCGTTATTTTTATTTAACCCATAGATAGGGCCCTATCAGGTGCTACCACTCCGGGGCAGAGTGGACCTGGGAGCAACGGTAATGATGGAGTGCTCCGAATTCCCCAAAGCTCCTGCATCACTGGAACCTCATCATCAGATTGTTTAGTGTCATATCTAGGACACTCATTGGGGTGGGGTTTACCCCTCTGCAGAGGTGTAGTCAGTGTATTCTACAGCCCCAGCCAACTGGGCAAGATGATAAAGTAAGACTATTGAGACGAGGCAATGCTCATACTCAGTCAGAATAGGAAGTAAAAAAAAGGAACCCTAAACCCTAAAAAAAAGAACCCTAAACATGAGGAGGCTGAACACCTATCTAGCATCACAATGCTAATAGATATACTTAATAAATTCAACTGTGGAACTAAAAAATGTGATTGGTTATATATAAGACTTCACAGCTACTATCAAATCCTCTGTGACGATAGTCTGGCTGTTCAGACTAGTTCTGAATTTCATCAACATTATGTCATTACGTTCCCTGGCGAGACAGGGAGATATAAAAGATATTACTGGGAGTCTCTTGCCAGGACTTTACACAGTAGCAACCATTCATGTTGAGTACAGTCCATGTCCTCCAATGAGGATAAAATAGGTCTATTTAGATTTAACATTGCTTTCCTCAGTCAGAAGAGGGAGCAAAAGAAGGAACCCCAAACATTGTTCATGTTGTGGCGTTATATAATTAATTTAGTATCATAATCCATACAGAAAAACTTAATAAATTCAACCTAGGAACTTAAGGTGATTGGTTATACATAAGACTACACAGCTATCATCAAATCAGCTGGGACGATAGTCTGCGAGCTCAGGATAGATCTATATTTCATCAATATGACCTCAATGCATCAAGTCCCCTGGCGAGAGAGTAAAGTTGACAGGGAGAGATAACAGACATTACAGGGAGTTCCTCGTTAGTACCTTACACAATGGCAACCATTGGCCGACGGCAGTCCATGTACTTACTGATGAGCAACTGCGCCGTCCATACAGTTTCCAGGTGGTGTAACTAGACTTGCAAACCTTCACGAGTGAGTTTGATTCTCATTGGATGCCCCATTCACACGGCCTTGTGCCACATATGAGTAAAACACTTAGTAAATTACTACTTTCTTATTTACCGTGGGCACCTCTGGTGGTGTAATGGTTGGCTTGCTAGACTAGCCAAACTTCACGAATGAGTTCGAATCTCATTAGGAGCCCAATTCATATGGCCTTGGGCCACATCTAAACAAAAAGCTTGGTGAATTACTACTTCCCCAAATCAGGTGAAAGATATGAAAAGGAACATTGAACATCGCTTACTCAGTTCAATGTAGCTCTTTATCTCGTATCGCAGTCCAAATAGTTAACTTAAAAAATTCATCCTTGGAATTTGGAATATGCGAACGCCCCAAGACAATAACTCTACCCAAGAATG
>OY757932.1:17615346-17687846 GCA_963585895.1 Sepioteuthis lessoniana | reverse complement strand
ACTACATGGGGCATACGGAACACTGGACAGCTGTTTCGACCATCATCAGGTCTCATCAGCAGTGCGTACCGTGATCTCCACCACTGAAGATCGAACCAGCAAACACAGAATGCAGAGCCGAAACACCACCACTGGACAATCGGTCCACATCGCACACAAGCAATGCTAAATTAACTAGTCAGCGTAAATGCGCGACCACTTGACCTGATGTGTCTTGAAGGTACGTTTGATCCAACAGATGATACGGTCACCTCCAGGGCTATGTCTTCCCAATTCGGCGTTATGCATCCACGTAGGCTCAACCTCATGCGATGTGGACCGGTGGCCTAGTGATAGATTTTCAGCTGTGCAGTCTGTGGTTGCTTGTTCGGTCTCCAGTGTTGGAGGTTACGGTATGCACTGTAGATGAAACCTAATAAGGTCAAAATAGCTGTCCAGTGTTCAGTATGTCACATGTAGAACTTACTGGATTTTCTTGTCATGGTAATTCTATTAATAATATATAATTCCTCAATTTAAAAAGGAAATATATATTTTATTTTATAGTAATGAATTAATCTAAATGGCTATTTCAATGCAAAATAATAATTATTTGAGTCTAAATTATTTCAAAGTAAAACTTTATCGTCAGAGACATTTTTTGTATATATGAAGACGATGTTTGAGGTTCGAAAAATGTCGCATTGTAATAGCCCTCTAAATTAATTCAATGCTATAATATAAAATAATTTATGCAATGCTTCAAGCAAATTACAAAATACACACACACACACACATATATATATATATATATATATATATATATATATATTGTTACGTCTTCCTCTCTCGTGTCTGAACGATATTTTCGATATTTTGATATCCTCTGTCCCTGGACACGTCGTCGAAAAAGTACGTAAACGAATAAAAAGTTATGATTCGTCTCCTTTCCTGTGTTGGCTCTTTGGGATATTTCACAGTTAGTAATAATAAAAAAGGTATCGACAACAGTTTAAGGAATTATTGCACGGAAACATTTTATCATAATGACCAGCAAAATAAAATTAAAACGGCAATTTCAACAACACATAAAATACATTTATTCTGTTAGCATTTAACAAACAAAATAATATAAACGCATAATAAAGTTCAAAAGATATACAAATAGAACTTATCTGAGGAGTAGTGTTTAACATGAATACTCTACATAGACATGACAGAAAATCATGTTCTATCAGGCTTCTTTTCTGTTGTTCATTTTTCACACCTGGTCGGGGTTTTTCTTCTCGAGTGTTTACGCCACTTTTCCTATTTTACCGGTTCATTTCACATTTCCATTTTAAACTGTTAACACCACGAGTTTCTGCTCGACTCTGTCGTGACAAACTAACCCTCCTCGCCTTCCAATTCGTGCTCGCTAGGCAAAAACATTCGTTCTGGTCAAAGGGGTTTCTGGTCAGCAACTTCCTACAACTCTTCTTCAAACGCATCCCTCGGCTGCTACGATGTGAAACGTCACCGATTTACGAAACAATATATATATATATATTTATTGTGTGTGTGTGTGTGTGTTTGTGTGTGTGTGTGTGTGTGTGTGTATATATATATATTGTGTGTGTGTGTGTGTGTGTGGTTCTCATAGTGTGATGGTCATCCAGGAAATGAACACCGTGACCCAAGTTTGAACGCCTGATGAGGCTGATTACATTCCAAATAGCGCTAATACCGTTCGGAAAGGTAAGAATCCGACTATTCTCCCTCAAGCTATGGACAAATAGTAGGGCAGAGTGGGATTTTTAACCTTCGTGCTACAACGGAACGAGAAGAATGAAAACTCCGTGGTGAAATCTGTTTAACTCCGCTTTAAAACCGACCTTGTGTCATATCTTCCTTTTGCAGAGTGGTTGGTTAAATATATATTTGTTTGTGTTTGTGCATTTTTTTCTGCGTATTTAATTTATGGCATATCAAACTTTATGGGTTATTTCATGCCAAATCTATTCTCGTAGACTAACAATAATTGTATTATTTAATCAATAACTGGCGGAAGAAATGCGTTCATACCTTTCCCCGAGGGTGTTTGTCTAAAAAAGGAACGCAACAGAACAAGTAGAAATTGAATTTTCTTACTACAGTATCACAACCGGCTTATAGTCTAGTGGGTAGAGTGTTCGCCAATGGTCCGGGAGACCTAGGCTCAATCTCAGATCGCGTCATACCAAAGACTTTAAAAATGATACTTGATACGTCCTTGTTTAACACTCAGCAATATAAGGTACGTATAAAGGGTAAAGTGGAGCATTCCAGGGAAAGGAGTAGCGCCCTTCCCTACACCTCGGTGTAGTAGCTATTGAAAAGGGTGCCCTCGACTAAGGGAGACAACTTTACGTACTTATTACAGTATGACAGCCTAACACATTATCAACTGCACCATGAGAATTTACTCTCCTTAGCGCTCCATTAAAATCATTTATATTTTAACCAGGTTTTATTTTATGTTTTTGTTTATGCTTTTTGTTTTCTTGTTGTGGTTTTTTTTGGGGGGGGTATTTATTTTCTATTTTATTTTATTTATTTATTTATTTATTTTTTGTAAATGGTAATCTTTTCTTTGAACAGTTATATGATATCAAGTAATCCTACTGAATAAAAATATTTTCATTCTGTTTTATGGTTTCAGATTTTCTTATCTAATACTGATCATTTATAGACCATTATATGATTTCAAGTACCAATTGATACGAAGCGACTAACAAGTGACGTCACACACGAGAAAAGGAGGATTCGGCTAAAAAAGGGAAACCTTAAGAGAGAAACTGAATCTTTTCTTTAGCAACGCAAAGCAAAGCCATATGGACCAATCATATCAAAGCCAGAATAAATAAAAGGCAACAAAACAGCAACTGGAGGCTATGTAGTGATAGAGACGAAACGTTCATCACAATAATAAGCTAATGAGGCAAATTAGCGGGAAAAAAGTAAAAGACTAGACATGACTGGTTGGGAAAGGTGATTCACTGGGAATTGTGTAAGAAATTTAAATTTGAGTATGCAAACAAATGTTATATGCACAACCTAGAACCTGTCCTGGAGAATTAGACACACAATTTCCCTGGGATTTTGAGATACAAACGGATCACTAAATCTTGGCCAGACGACAAGGCCATATAATAATAATAATAAAGAGCAAAAAAGACACTTGCTGAATTATGGACATTGCTGTCCCGGCTGATCACAAAGGGAAAATGAAAAAAAGATAAGTACCTAGATCTTGCAAGAGAATTGAAAAAACTATGAAACATGAAAGTGACAGTGACACCATTTGTAAATGGTGCGTTTGGTACAGTCACCAAAGGATTGATAAAGGGTCTGGAGGACTTGGAAATAGGAGGACGAGTGGAGACCATTCAAACTGAAGCATTGTTGAGATTGGCCAGAACACTAAGAAGAGTCTTGGAGGCTTGAGGAGACTTGATGTCACTCCAGTAGAAAACCCTCAGCTAACTCTGGTGTGAAAATCTCTCAAACAAGTAAAATGATGAGAGACAAGTGCTCGGACCTTGCCGGAGAACTAAGAAAACTGAGAAACATGAAGCTGATGATGACAAAATTTGAAAATGGAACGTTTGGAAGAGCATAGAACCCAAAATCGACAACATACTTAGGAAAAACCAAAATGGCTTCCGAAGAAATAGATCCACGACCTCACAAATATTAACCATCCGTAGAATCCTTGAAGGTGTACGAGCAAAAAGCCTACAAGCGACATTAATATTTGTCGACTTTACCAAGGCCTTCAATTCCATTCACAGAGGAAAGATGGAACAAATCCTACTAGCATACGGCATACCAAAAGAAACCGTGGCAGCAATAACGATTCTCTATAGAAACACCAAAGTAAAAGTACGATCACCAGATGGAGACACAGAATACTTCGACATTGCAGCAGGAGTACTACAAGGGGACACGCTAGCACCATACCTCTTTATCATTTGTCTAGACTACGTACTTCGATCATCGATTGACAAAATCAGAGAAAACGGTTTCGAGCTGACAAAGAAAAGAAGCAGAAGGTACCCCGCAAAAACAATTACCGACGCCGACTACGCCGATGACATAGCGATACTGGCAAATACGCCCAACCAAGCCGAAACACATCTGCATAGTTTGGAACGAGCAGCCGCAGGTATAGGCCTCTATGTCAATGCACACAAAACGGAATACATGTGCTATTATCAAACGGGTGACATCTCCACTCTAGACGGAACCCCTCTTAAACTAGTAGACAAATTCACTTACCTAGAAAGCAGCGTCGCATCAACGGAAAAGGACATCGACACGAGGTTAACGAAAGCATGGACAGCTATCAATAGGCTATCGATTATATGGAAATTACACCTAACCGATAAAATGAAATGCAGTTTCTTCCAGGCAGCGGTTGCATCGATACTACTATATGGGTGCACTACATGGACCCTAACAAAACGGCTGGAGAAGAAGCGAGACGGCAATTACACAAGAATGCCGTGAGCAATCTTGAACAAGTCATGGCGGCAACACCCCACAAGACACCAACTGTAC
This sequence comes from Sepioteuthis lessoniana, assembly GCA_963585895.1. Taxonomy (NCBI): domain Eukaryota; kingdom Metazoa; phylum Mollusca; class Cephalopoda; order Myopsida; family Loliginidae; genus Sepioteuthis; species Sepioteuthis lessoniana. The sequence continues at coordinate 17,683,286 of OY757932.1, read as the reverse complement.
GGCCACCTGCCTCCTATCACGAAAACTATTCAAGTTAGACGAACCAGACGTGCAGGACACTGCTGGAGAAACAGGGACGAACACATAAGTGATGTACTCTTATGGACCCCCACACATGGCCGTGCAAAATCAGGACGACCAGCACGAACATACATTCAGCAACTATGTGAGGATACAGGATGTTGTCCGGAGGACCTGCTTGAGGCGATGAACGATAGGGAAAAGTGGCGAGAGAGGGTCAGGGATATCCGTTCTACCAGCACGACATGATGATGATGATGATGATGATGATGAAGAGTTGGAAATCGTCGTACGAATCAAGAACCTCCAGACCACAGCATTGTTCATATCGGTAATATATATATATATATATATATATATATATATATAAATGTGTGTGTGTGTGTGTGTGAGTTCATCTGAATGTGAAGAAGAATAAATGTACATATATAAATATATATATATATATATATATGTATATATAAATATATATATATATATGTATATATAAAGTCAAAATATTTTTTTCATTTTTGGTAAATACGAGGTGCATACGATAAGTTTCCAGACTTATATATATATATAAATGTGTGTGTGTGTGTGTGTGTGTGTGAGTTCATCTGAATGTGAAGAAGAATAAATGTACATATATAAATAAATATATATATATATATATGTATATATAAATATATATATATATATGTATATATAAAGTCAAAATATTTTTTTCATTTTTGGTAAATACGAGGTGCATACGATAAGTTTCCAGACTTTTTTCGTATGTGCATTTAAAATTGTCGCAGACTCTTGATAATTCAGTATGTTATTGCTATACATCATATTAGATGACTGACCAATTTTTATGATTCAGGTTCAAATCAACAGCTACAGCAGCAATTGGAATACACACTACTACAGCCTGATTGTCACAGCTGGTGAATTTTAAAAATGCAATCTGACACTTTTGAAGAACGATATGCAATACAATTCTGTTTTAAACCTGGAAAAAATGCCACAGAAGCGTATGGAATGCTTCAGACTGCTTTTGCAGCATCTTGCATGAATCGAGCATCAGTTTTTGAGTAGCATAAGAGATTCAAGGAAGGCAGGGAGTCTGAGGGATTATGAGAGTTGTGGGAGGATTAACGAAGTCATTACACCACAGTTGATTAGTCAAAGGCTTAGTGTTAGGGTTAGGGTTACTATGTTGAGGTTTTAAGGGAGTTCAGAAAGAGATTCCGTCGGAAGAGGCCTGCACCCTTCAAATCGGGTCAGTGGCATTTCCACCAGGACAATGCAACAGTCTACAACTCCATCCTTGTCATAGACTATTTGACCAAGATGGGCATCAACACAGTTCTTCACCCTCCCTACCGTCCAGACCTTGGTCCCTGTGACTTTTGGTTATTGCCTAAGCTCACAGGTTGTCGTTATGAGACAATTGAGGAGATGAAAGAGGCTATAACGAAGGTCATTGATACGCTCAGACAAGAAGACTTCTATGGAGCCTTCCGGAAGTTGTTGGAACAGTACAAGTGCATTACAGCCGGAGGAGATTACTTCGAAGGGGACTTGAGTTTTATATGTGTACTATCAATAAAAGTACCCATACGAAAAAAGTCTGGAAACTTATTTAATGAGCCTTATATGCGTACTAATATGTTATCATGTGACTTTACTCCACGCCATATAGATGCTTGTTTCACCAAATATTCTATTGCATTTCTGTCTGAAGATTGTGTACTACGCATAAAACTTAAAGTAATGGAGTTATAGTGGTAATAGTTTTAATATAAATCTATAAATTATAGATTTTACAACTGCTCAGCAATAATAGTATTAAGCAGTCTTTTTAATGTAATTTTTTAAATTTGAAATTCTTCAATAGACAGATAGATAGATGTTTTAAAGATATTCGCATATAATACGTTAGTTTAGGTTATATGGTTTGATGGTATATCAACTCTTGTGTGTTATTTAATGCCAAATCCTGAATGCAATATATGCTCCCCCATGGGGGTTGAGCTCTCTGGCGAAGGAATTGCCGGCCGCTGCTTGCGTAATGCAAAGCTCTTCGAAAGAATTGAGCACTCTGGTAGCCGATAGTGTATAAAAAAATGTAAACAAAGGCTACTGCTGCTGTTTCTAAAAATAAAAAATACCTTAAAATTCCCATAGCCAACGTGGTCCGCTTGGTGGAAGAGTGGTCTGAATCACAGTTTTACGTGCAGTTGGACGGGTCCGAGCGTCCTGCGTGACTAGCCACACTGAAGAGTTCTGATAGAACGAAACAGTCTATCAGTGGATGACTATATATATATATATATATTTGGTCGAGTCGAAGTTTTCTTTTTTACTTCGTGAACAATTCTTCTATTGAATTGTGATGATAATTTTTCTGGACTGCAGTTAAGTTTTCTAGTTTCATACTTGTTTACATTTTTTAAGTAATTGCGGATAACAGTTTTACAGCGTCCTAAGGCCTTTGAAATTTCTCTCAGATTTTCCGACTCTTCTCAGAACTGTAATCTCGCCTTTCTCAAATTCAGATAATTTAGTTCCTTTAGCATTTATGTTTATAGTACTTTAAGTAATTCAGTTTTAATATATTTTATATTACGTAGTGTATATATATTACTTTTTTTCAATTAAAGTGAGGCCTTTTTTCTTTTGTTTTTAATAATGGACTTGTATTTATGTCAAGAATAAATTTTGAAATTTAGCATAAATGCTAATATACACATAAAAATAAATTGAAATGTCTTCTTATTTTAAATTTAAATGTCTCTTAACCTTATCTTTTATATATCTGATTTTCATAATTTAAAAATTGTAAATAATATCTTTTTCTTCATTTTTGAGAGTTGGGTCCAGTTGTACCATACCTATGATACGGATATGTGAAACGTACATATGATGTTCATAACATATATACATAGAACATAGGAATCCTGAAACACGAAAAACACGTAACGACTTCTTAGTTCAGGTACGAAACCTTTTATTACCTTTGAGTTAAAGGTTTTGACATAAGAAAGAGAGATGCACAATCTTTCTATGATGACTTTTCCATCTGCCCTCCCACAACACGTGTGGCACCCGCCAAAAGGCCACTGGCCAACCGTCCTCTCCCGAGGCAGAACTCAACTAAAAAAAAATGACTTTTTCAAAATACCCAAAATCTTCCACGCGCTTGTGGTGCGTGACGTCACCCGCACTCTCTAGCCCCGTTTCCCATCTGGGCTATTATAACATCTCTGAGTGACACGTCCGCTCCGCTCGCGCGCGTGAACACCTGCGTTAATGTTGCACCTAAGTAACCCATGCACTGAGCCGAAAGGTTCTCAGCCTAACTAAACCCAAAGGCATAAAACGAAATCCCTCGGCCATTATATTATACAGTGGGATATATATATATATATATATATATATATTATTACGAGAATACTTTGTAGGAGACTTTAGTGTTAAGCGTGTTAAAGCTTATTTGTTTTCATATATTTAAATAATTTCTAGTATTGCTATTTAGCAGTAATAATTCTATTTAATATTTTTATTTGTTTGCACGCATTTAAATTGTTATAAGTATTGCAATCTAACATAACCCATTCAATTCATCAAGTATTCCTATCTAATTCAATCTTAATCATTTGTTGCCCAGTCAGCAGGGGTTGTAGTATACACCGACTATTTCTCTGTAGAAGGGTAAGTACCCCACAACGAGTTATCCTAGATAGGACACTAAACAAACTGATGGTAAGGTTCTAGTAATGCTGGAGTTTTGGGGAATGCAGAGTACTCCTTCATTGCCATCGCTCCCAGGTCTACTGTGGTCCGGAGTGGTAGCACCTATCTATGGGACAAATAGAACTAAACTGTGTACTTATGCTAAGCTGAATTGCTTGAAATTGGACTGTTTTGATACGTAAACTGTGTACTTATGCTAAACGGAATTGTTTGAAATAGAACTGTTTTTGACATTGAAACGGTACTTACGCTAAACGGAATAGTTTGAAATAGAATTGCTTTGACATTTAACAGCGTCTTAACAAAAATATAATTATACTAAAGTGAATTACTTAAATTAGAACTGTTTGAATAAACTGAATAGCTTTAAATAGTAATGTTTTTGACAATTAAACTGCGTACTTATGCAAGACTGAATTGTTTGGAATAGAACTGTTTCTTTGTATAAAAATGGATTTGGCTTCAAATGACCTACAAGGGTTGATATGCCATAAACCCCAAACAAACTAATTAATCATTTGTTTTCACACAGTTAAATGGTTTCAAATATTGCTATAAAACACTGATAATTCTGTTTAGTATTGATAATAAAAGTAAGCAAAATTGGCGACCATAGTTGAGGGTGACCCGTAGGCTCTTTTTTAATTGTTACTCTACTGATGTGTAGGAGAGAGCCCTACTCCTTTCCATAGATAACTCCTCTTCTCTTGATAATACCTAATAATACTGAATGTAAAGAAAGGAGTTTATCAAGTACCATCTTTTTGAGTCCTTGGTATTACTCGACCAGGGATTGAACTCTGATAAACAGGACCATTGGCAAAAACTCTACCCACCAAGCCAATGAACTGGTAATAAAAGTAAGTAAAGTTGGCGACCATAGTCGAGGGTGACCCCAAGGCTCCCTTTTCGATAGCTACTACACCAAGGTGTAAGGGAGGGTGCTACTCCTTTCCCTGGATTGCTCCACTTTACCCTTGATCCCTCCCTTATAATGCTGAGTGTTAAGCAAGGTGGCATCACATACCATTTTTTGAGTGTTTGGTATGACTTGTCCTGGGATTGAACCCAAGTCTCCCGGGCCATTGATGAACACTCTAACCATTATACCAATGTCTGGTAGCCGGTAATAGTCCCTATGGTAGCCTAATAGTTACTATCTCTCCGAGTCAAGGTGGATCTGGGAGTAATGATAATATAGTTGTTCTCCACATTCCCCAATACTCCACGACTGGAGTTTCACCATCATATTTGTTAGCGTCATATTCTAGACATTTGTTTTTGGTTGGGGTCTTACCCCTCTGCAGAAGTATTCTTCAACCTTAGCTGACAGAGGGGCAATATAAGATAAATAGTATAATTTTCAACCTTTCAAATATCTTTTCTTGCGTTTCAAAATATCCATATAACAATGAGCGAATAGAATAAAGGAATAAAACCATTGTAATACAAACTTCATATTTTCATATAATTACTTTCCATTTTCTCGAATTTTATATCCAAAACAATTTTTATATATACGGTGATTGAAAAGCAGCTCCCTATTATATTTAGCCATTCTCTCTCTCTCACTCTCTCACTCTCTCTCTCTTTATATATATATATATATATATATATATATATATATATATATATATATATATGTATATATATATAAGATAGATTTTGGATTAATCAAACACTTAACTCAGATAAGTGATATTTCGTTCGGAATTTATTTCCTCTTCCTGAACTTCTTCAAGACAGAGACTGTTTTCTGAGTGTTTCTATTTAAAAGCATGTGAGGAGAGTGGACGGGGCTATAGTTGTAGCAGGAAAACTTGGAAGAGGTTTAAAGTCAAAAGTATCAGGTTTCATTAAAGATTTTTTGTTTTGAAAGTGGAGATGGATTCTAGGGTGCTGATAAGAAAGAAGTAGGGAAGGATTTGTGTAAAAGGGGGTTTGGGCATGACTTATTTCATGGAAATGAAATTGACTATAATAAGATGTCACAGAAAATTGTCTATATTGTGGTGTCTGAGTTGTAATTGGGGTTAAGAAGGGATAAGAGGCAAATAATCAGGAGAGGATTCTCAAAAGTATGGTGGCACAGAGTGAAAAAATGTTGCTTTTTTCCTATCCGTTTTCTATTAAGATTTTGTTGAATTCGTGTCGCTGTGTTCATTTCCTACGACGATAACCATTACACCACAGGCACCTCCATCGACCTTATTGGGTCTCTTCCATAGTGCATACCGTGATCTCTACCACTAGAGATCGAACCAGCAACCACAGAATGCAGAGTGAAACTCTACTACTGGGCCACAGGGCCTTATCACATATAAGCGATGCCAAATTAACTAGTCATGGTAAATGTGCGACCACTTTCAACTCATGGTACTATTTACCAACTCCTCCGCTCGGGCAGGATATGACACAAGGTCAATTTTTAAGCGGAGTTTAACAGGTTTCAATTCAGAGTTTTCCTTCTCCTAGACTAGTTGCCTCACCAAGGCTGAAGAACCTAGTCTGTCCTACTATTTACCCATAGCTGGAGGGAGAATAATTAGATTCATACCTTTCCCAAGGGTATTAGTGCTATGTGAAATGCAATCAGTCTCGGCCAGGATTTGAACTCGTATCGCCGTGTTCATTTCCTACGGCGATAACGACTACACCACGGGCACCTCAACTCATGGTAATTCAATTAAAATAACATCAATTCCTCTATTCAAATATATATATATATATATATATATAGAGAGAGAGAGAGAGTGTGTGTGTGTGTGTGTGTGTGTGTGTGTAAGAAACAGGTAGGCAAACAGACAGACAGACAGACAGAGGAATATTCATAAATTGAGAAATCATCTGAGAAGGTGGAAACGTCTTGCCGCATAACATGTAAAAAAAACTATTTAAACATAAAATCAAAGGAATTTAAAAAATATCAATGAAAAATAAAGAAAGTTAAAGAGATTTTTTTTTTTTAGCTACACAAAAATGGGGTAAAATATAATAATGGCGTGATTTTTACGTTGAGGGGACCGGACGAGTATGGATCAGGTGTATTGCCCAACCCAAGTGCGTTAGAGAAGAGGCAGATTCTGTAGCCGAGCTGACCGATGGATGACATTAGAAAGGGGGAAAAAAATGATCTTCTTGGGCCCATTGAGCCAAGGACGCGACAAGAGGCCCATTGGTCTTAAGTGAACGGAAATGAATAAAATTCATATCCGAAATGCCGAAGATGTTTCAATTGTTATTCATTGGCTGAAAGAGATAAAAACCGTCTTTCTTCTTTTTCTTCCTCTTTTTCTTCCTCTTCTCCTCGGCAGGCCTCTCCGGGCTTATCTCTACTTGTGCGCCCATACACCAGACGGTGCTTTTTCTCTATGGCTTCTGACGGCGAGAAAATTGCTGAGTGATGTGTGTGGTGGGTACGAGGAGGTGGTATCGTGTTCGCTTGTCTTGCGACAAACTCCAGACGCAATGAATTTAGACGATGGGCGTCTTTGAAAACTGTCATTGGAATGAGAAGCTGTCGAAGTGCTGTCATTCTGGGCGGAAATGGCGAAGGGGTGGAGTGTTAGAACCGGGTGTTTACCCGTCAACTCAAACTCTCATAACAACCAACTGAGGATTTAAGTATTTATCACTGTGTGAAATAAATGAAACTGTATTTAATATATATATATATATATATATATATATATATATAAAAACTTAGTTAAAGATTTGTTAAGTTCATCATAGTAATAATTTTTTTTTATTAACCAAACTATCGACGAAACTTAGAATAAGCTGACTGTATCCCTCTTCTGAAGGGTAAAACACCCCCGCCAATAAAAAAAAAATTGTTTGGACTTATTTTTATCTAGACAGCATTTTGAACGTCTAGTCTTTATTGCGAGAGTCATTCAATAAATTAGGGGAAATATTGCCTAAAGAGTTGGCAATTGGTTTTGGTTTGTTTGGTTTGGTTTTACGGCATATCCACCATTGTAGGTTATTTAATGCCACATATAAACAGTTTTATTTCAACCAATTCAGTTTAGCATAAGTACACCGTTTAAATGTCAAAATAGTTCTGCTTTAAGCAATTCAGTTTAGCTTAAGTACACTGTTTAGTTCTATTGGATCCTTAGATAGAACCCAATCAAGTGCTACTACTCCGAAACAGAGTCGACCTTGGAGCGATGGCAATAAAGTGGTAAAAGTGGAGGTGTCTGTGGTGTAATGATTATTGTCGTAGGAAATGGACACGGCACCACGAGTTCAAATCCAGGACGAGACTGATTGCATTTCACATAGCACTAATACCCTTGGAAAATGTATTAATCCAATTTATCCAATTAATAGTAGGGCAGATTGGGTTCTTCAGCCTTGGTGAGGCAACTATTATAGGAGAGGGAAAAACTCTGAATTCAAACCTGTTAAACTCTGCTTAAAAATTGACCTTGTCTCATATCCTGCCCGAGCCGAGGGGTTGGTAAATATGATAAAGTGGTAATCTGTATTCCCCAAACCTCCAGCATTACTGGAGCCTCGCCATCAGATTGTTTATTGACATATCCAGGACACTCGTTGGGAGAGTCGAACCACTCTACAGAGATGCAGTCGGTGTGTTCTCAAGCATCAGCAACTGGGCTCTTAACAATAGGAAGCAGTGTTGTTAGTTGCACTTTTTTCTTAAGAATCAGTGGTGATGGGTTGTTTTCATGTTCCAGAACACTGTCCGAATGATCTTCTTTTCTAACAACACTACACAGAATATTTTACTGGAGAGTCAGTGTACTTCCACACCATGCACAGATTTTTCGACTCAAGCCCATAGTGGCAAAACCATGTTTAGCAAAATAAAAGAGTATCTTTTATTAGAATATGCTTCTCTGTACTCATCAAACATTCTTCTGTAAATTTCATATGGTTTGCAATTTTCAGCCAACAAAAAGTAGACGAGAGACCTCTGTTCAAGTTTGGAGTACTCTCCTTGATTTTTCATCATTTTGAGTAGATTTCAAGCAAATATTTTTGCTGCATTTAAACAACTTTTGCTCCAAACTAATTCCAAGTAATACAGATGTTATATTTATGGGAAAAATTCTAAAAAACTATTTTCCTTTGTTCAAAAATACTATTTATTTATTGATACACCCTATTTATACAATAGGTCACTTCACTGTCAAAATTTCCACGTATTTATTGAATGATCCTTGTGTAAACGGAAGTTCCTTTTTCAGTCAAAAAATTCCAATTATCAATTTAATGACCCTCGTATATACAATAGGCCGTTCATCAGTCAAATAATTCCACGGGTTCATTTAACGTCCTTTATATATGATAAAGGTTTCTACACAGTCAAAATATTCCCCTAATCTATTAAATGACCCTCGTATATACAATAGGTCCTTCTTCAGTTAAAATAAATTCCCCTAATCTATTAAATGACCCTTGTATATACAATAGGTCCTTCTTCAGTTAAAATAAATTCCCCTAATCTATTAAATGACCCTTGTATATACAATAGGTCCTTCTTCAGTTAAAATAAATTCCCCTAATCTATTAAATGACCCTTGTATATACAATAGGTCCTTCTTCAGTTAAAATAAATTCCCCTAATCTATTAAATGACCCGGGTATATACAATAGGTCCTTCTTCAGTTAAAATAAATTCCCCTAATCTATTAAATGACCCTTGTATATACAATAGGTCCTTCTTCAGTTAAAATAAATTCCCCTAATCTATTAAATGACCCTTGTATATACAATAGGTCCTTCTTCAGTTAAAATAAATTCCCCTAATCTATTAAATGGCCCGGGTATATACAATAGGTCCTTCTTCAGTTAAAATAAATTCCCCTAATCTATTAAATGACCCTTGTATATACAATAGGTCCTTCTTCAGTTAAAATAAATTCACCTAATCTATTAAATGACCCGGGTATATACAATAGGTCCTTCTTCAGTTAAAATAAATTCCCCTAATCTATTAAATGACCCTTGTATATACAATAGGTCCTTCTTCAGTTAAAATAAATTCCCCTAATCTATTAAATGACCCTTGTATATACAATAGGTCCTTCTTCAGTTAAAATAAATTCCCCTAATCTATTAAATGACCCGGGTATATACAATAGGTCCTTCTTCAGTTAAAATAAATTCCCCTAATCTATTAAATGACCCTTGTATATACAATAGGTCCTTCTTCAGTTAAAATAAATTCCCCTAATCTATTAAATGACCCTTGTATATACAATAGGTCCTTCTTCAGTTAAAATAAATTCCCCTAATCTATTAAATGGCCCGGGTATATACAATAGGTCCTTCTTCAGTTAAAATAAATTCCCCTAATCTATTAAATGACCCTTGTATATACAATAAGTCCTTCTTCAGTTAAAATAAATTCCCCTAATCTATTAAATGACCCGGGTATATACAATAGGTCCTTCTTCAGTTAAAATAAATTCCCCTAATCTATTAAATGACCCTTGTATATACAATAGGTCCTTCTTCAGTTAAAATAAATTCCCCTAATCTATTAAATGACCCTTGTATATACAATAGGTACTTCTTCAGTTAAAATAAATTCCCCTAATCTATTAAATGACCCGGGTATATACAATAGGTCCTTCTTCAGTTAAAATAAATTCCCCTAATCTATTAAATGACCCGGGTATATACAATAGGTCCTTCTTCAGTTAAAATAAATTCCCCTAATCTATTAAATGACCCTTGTATATACAATAGGTCCTTCTTCAGTTAAAATAAATTCCCCTAATCTATTAAATGGCCCGGGTATATACAATAGGTCCTTCTTCAGATAAAATAAATTCCCCTAATCTATTAAATGACCCTTGTATATACAATAGGTCCTTCTTCAGTTAAAATAAATTCCCCTAATCCATTAAATGACCCGGGTATATACAATAGGTCCTTCTTCAGTTAAAATAAATTCCCCTAATCTATTAAATGACCCACGTATATACAATAGGTCCTTCTTCAGTTAAAATAAATTCCCCTAATCTATTAAATGACCCGGGTATATACAATAGGTCCTTCTTCAGTTAAAATAAATTCCCCTAATCTATTAAATGACCCGGGTATATACAATAGGTCCTTCTTCAGTTAAAATAAATTCCCCTAATCTATTTAATGGCCCGGGTATATACAATAGGTCCTTCTTCAGTTAAAATAAATTCCCCTAATCTATTAAATGACCCGGGTATATACAATAGGTCCTTCTTCAGTTAAAATAAATTCCCCTAATCTATTAAATGACCCGGGTATATACAATAGGTCCTTCTTCAGTTAAAATAAATTCCCCTAATCTATTAAATGACCCGGGTATATACAATAGGTCATTCTTCTGTTAAAATAAATTCCCCTAATCTATTAAATGACCCTTGTATATACAATAGGTCCTTCTTCAGTTAAAATAAATTCCCCTAATCTATTAAATGACCCGGGTATATACAATAGGTCCTTCTTCAGTTAAAATAAATTCCCCTAATCTATTAAATGACCCTTGTATATACAATAGGTCCTTCATCAGTTAAAATAAATTCCCCTAATCTATTAAATGGCCCAGGTAAATAAAATAGGCCCTTCTTCAGTTAAAATAAATTCCCCTAATCTATTAAATGACCCGGGTATATACAATAGGTCCTTCTTCAGTTAAAATAAATTCCCCTAATCTATTAAATGACCCGGGTATATACAATAGGTCCTTCTTCAGTTAAAATAAATTCCCCTAATCTATTAAATGACCCGGGTATATACAATAGGTCCTTCATCAGGTAAAATAAATTCCCCTAATCTATTAAATGGCCCGGGTATATACAATAGGTCCTTCTTCAGTTAAAATAAATTCCCCTAATCTATTAAATGACCCGGGTATATACAATAGGTCCTTCTTCAGTTAAAATAAATTCCCCTAATCTATTAAATGACCCGGGTATATACAATAGGTCCTTCTTCAGTTAAAATAAATTCCCCTAATCTATTAAATGACCCGGGTATATACAATAGGTCCTTCTTCAGTTAAAATAAATTCCCCTAATCTATTAAATGGCCCGGATATATACAATAGGTCCTTCTTTAGTTTAAATAAATTCCCCTAATCTATTAAATGACCCGGGTATATACAATAGGTCCTTCTTCAGTTAAAATAAATTCCCCTAATCTATTAAATGACCCGGGTATATACAATAGGTCTTTCTTCAGTTAAAATAAATTCCCCTAATCTATTAAATGACCCGGGTATATACAATAGGTCATTCTTCTGTTAAAATAAATTCCCCTAATCTATTAAATGACCCGGGTATATACAATAGGTCCTTCTTCAGTTAAAATAAATTCCCCTAATCTATTAAATGACCCACGTATATACAATAGGTCCTTCTTCAGTTAAAATAAATTCCCCTAATCTATTAAATGACCCGGGTATATACAATAGGTCCTTCTTCAGTTAAAATAAATTCCCCTAATCTATTAAATGACCCTCGTATATACAATAGGTCCTTCTTCAGTTAAAATAAATTCCCCTAATCTATTAAATGACCCGGGTATATACAATAGGTCCTTCTTCTGTTAAAATAAATTCCCCTAATCTATTAAATGACCCGGGTATATACAATAGGTCCTTCTTCAGTTAAAATAAATTCCCCTAATCTATTAAATGACCCACGTATATACAATAGGTCCTTCTTCAGTTAAAATAAATTCCCCTAATCTATTAAATGACCCTTGTATATACAATAAGTCCTTCTTCAGTTAAAATAAATTCCCCTAATCTATTAAATGACCCGGGTATATACAATAGGTCCTTCTTCAGTTAAAATAAATTCCCCTAATCTATTAAATGACCCTTGTATATACAATAGGTCCTTCTTCAGTTAAAATAAATTCCCCTAATCTATTAAATGACCCTTGTATATACAATAGGTACTTCTTCAGTTAAAATAAATTCCCCTAATCTATTAAATGACCCGGGTATATACAATAGGTCCTTCTTCAGTTAAAATAAATTCCCCTAATCTATTAAATGACCCGGGTATATACAATAGGTCCTTCTTCAGTTAAAATAAATTCCCCTAATCTATTAAATGACCCTTGTATATACAATAGGTCCTTCTTCAGTTAAAATAAATTCCCCTAATCTATTAAATGGCCCGGGTATATACAATAGGTCCTTCTTCAGATAAAATAAATTCCCCTAATCTATTAAATGACCCTTGTATATACAATAGGTCCTTCTTCAGTTAAAATAAATTCCCCTAATCCATTAAATGACCCGGGTATATACAATATATCCATCTTCAGTTAAAATAAATTCCCCTAATCTATTAAATGACCCACGTATATACAATAGGTCCTTCTTCAGTTAAAATAAATTCCCCTAATCTATTAAATGACCCGGGTATATACAATAGGTCCTTCTTCAGTTAAAATAAATTCCCCTAATCTATTAAATGACCCGGGTATATACAATAGGTCCTTCTTCAGTTAAAATAAATTCCCCTAATCTATTTAATGGCCCGGGTATATACAATAGGTCCTTCTTCAGTTAAAATAAATTCCCCTAATCTATTAAATGACCCGGGTATATACAATAGGTCCTTCTTCAGTTAAAATAAATTCCCCTAATCTATTAAATGACCCGGGTATATACAATAGGTCCTTCTTCAGTTAAAATAAATTCCCCTAATCTATTAAATGACCCGGGTATATACAATAGGTCATTCTTCTGTTAAAATAAATTCCCCTAATCTATTAAATGACCCTTGTATATACAATAGGTCCTTCTTCAGTTAAAATAAATTCCCCTAATCTATTAAATGACCCGGGTATATACAATAGGTCCTTCTTCAGTTAAAATAAATTCCCCTAATCTATTAAATGACCCTTGTATATACAATAGGTCCTTCATCAGTTAAAATAAATTCCCCTAATCTATTAAATGGCCCAGGTAAATAAAATAGGCCCTTCTTCAGTTAAAATAAATTCCCCTAATCTATTAAATGACCCGGGTATATACAATAGGTCCTTCTTCAGTTAAAATAAATTCCCCTAATCTATTAAATGACCCGGGTATATACAATAGGTCCTTCTTCAGTTAAAATAAATTCCCCTAATCTATTAAATGACCCGGGTATATACAATAGGTCCTTCATCAGGTAAAATAAATTCCCCTAATCTATTAAATGGCCCGGGTATATACAATAGGTCCTTCTTCAGTTAAAATAAATTCCCCTAATCTATTAAATGACCCGGGTATATACAATAGGTCCTTCTTCAGTTAAAATAAATTCCCCTAATCTATTAAATGACCCGGGTATATACAATAGGTCCTTCTTCAGTTAAAATAAATTCCCCTAATCTATTAAATGACCCGGGTATATACAATAGGTCCTTCTTCAGTTAAAATAAATTCCCCTAATCTATTAAATGGCCCGGGTATATACAATAGGTCCTTCTTTAGTTTAAATAAATTCCCCTAATCTATTAAATGACCCGGGTATATACAATAGGTCCTTCTTCAGTTAAAATAAATTCCCCTAATCTATTAAATGACCCGGGTATATACAATAGGTCTTTCTTCAGTTAAAATAAATTCCCCTAATCTATTAAATGACCCGGGTATATACAATAGGTCATTCTTCTGTTAAAATAAATTCCCCTAATCTATTAAATGACCCGGGTATATACAATAGGTCCTTCTTCAGTTAAAATAAATTCCCCTAATCTATTAAATGACCCACGTATATACAATAGGTCCTTCTTCAGTTAAAATAAATTCCCCTAATCTATTAAATGACCCGGGTATATACAATAGGTCCTTCTTCAGTTAAAATAAATTCCCCTAATCTATTAAATGACCCTCGTATATACAATAGGTCCTTCTTCAGTTAAAATAAATTCCCCTAATCTATTAAATGACCCGGGTATATACAATAGGTCCTTCTTCTGTTAAAATAAATTCCCCTAATCTATTAAATGACCCGGGTATATACAATAGGTCCTTCTTCAGTTAAAATAAATTCCCCTAATCTATTAAATGACCCACGTATATACAATAGGTCCTTCTTCAGTTAAAATAAATTCCCCTAATCTATTAAATGACCCGGGTATATACAATAGGTCCTTCTTCAGTTAAAATAAATTCCCCTAATCTATTAAATGACCCGGGTATATACAATAGGTCCTTCTTCAGTTAAAATAAATTCCCCTAATCTATTAAATGACCCTCGTATATACAATAGGTCCTTCTTCAGTTAAAATAAATTCCCCTAATCTATTAAATGACCCGGGTATATACAATAGGTCCTTCTTCAGTTAAAATAAATTCCCCTAATCTATTAAATGACCCTCGTATATACAATAGGTCCTTCTTCAGTTAAAATAAATTCCCCTAATCTATTAAATGACCCGGGTATATACAATAGGTCTTTCTTCAGTTAAAATAAATTCCCCTAATCTATTAAATGACCCGGGTATATACAATAGGTCCTTCTTCAGTTAAAATAAATTCCCCTAATCTATTAAATGACCCACGTATATACAATAGGTCCTTCTTCAGTTAAAATAAATTCCCCTAATCTATTAAATGACCCGGGTATATACAATAGGTCCTTCTTCAGTTAAAATAAATTCCCCTAATCTATTAAATGACCCTCGTATATACAATAGGTCCTTCTTCAGTTAAAATAAATTTCCCTAATCTATTAAATGACCCACGTATATACAATAGGTCCTTCTTCAGGTAAAATAAATTCCCCTAATCTATTAAATGACCCGGGTATATACAATAGGTCCTTCTTCAGTAAAAATAAATTCCCCTAATCTATTAAATGACCCGGGTATATACAATAGGTCCTTCTTCAGTTAAAATAAATTCCCCTAATCTATTAAATGACCCACGTATATACAATAGGTCCTTCTTCAGTTAAAATAAATTCCCCTAATCTATTAAATGACCCGGGTATATACAATAGGTCCTTCTTCAGTTAAAATAAATTCCCCTAATCTATTAAATGACCCTCGTATATACAATAGGTCCTTCTTCAGTTAAAATAAATTCCCCTAATCTATTAAATGACCCGGGTATATACAATAGGTCCTTCTTCAGTTAAAATAAATTCCCCTAATCTATTAAATGACCCGGGTATATACAATAGGTACTTCTTCAGTTAAAATAAATTCCCTTAATCTATTAAATGACCCGGGTATATACAATAGGTCCTTCTTCAGTTAAAATAAATTCCCCTAATCTATTAAATGACCCGGGTATATACAATAGGTCCTTCTTCAGTTAAAATAAATTCCCCTAATCTATTAAATGACCCACGTATATACAATAGGTCCTTCTTCAGTTAAAATAAATTCACCTAATCTATTAAATGACCCGGGTATATACAATAGGTCCTTCTTCAGTTAAAATAAATTCCCCTAATCTATTAAATGACCCGGGTATATACAATAGGTCCTTCTTCAGTTAAAATAAATTCCCCTA
The DNA here is from genome assembly GCA_963585895.1 of Sepioteuthis lessoniana. Taxonomy (NCBI): domain Eukaryota; kingdom Metazoa; phylum Mollusca; class Cephalopoda; order Myopsida; family Loliginidae; genus Sepioteuthis; species Sepioteuthis lessoniana. The sequence goes on along the minus strand of OY757932.1, from coordinate 17,667,049 downwards.
ATCTATTAAATGACCCTCGTATATACAATAGGTCCTTCTTCAGTTAAAATAAATTCCCCTAATCTATTAAATGACCCGGGTATATACAATAGGTCCTTCTTCAGTTAAAATAAATTCCCCTAATCTATTAAATGACCCGGGTATATAGAATAGGTCCTTCTTCAGTTAAAATAAATTCCCCTAATCTATTAAATGACCCACGTATATACAATAGGTCATTCTTCAGTTAAAATAAATTCCCCTAATCTATTAAATGACCCGGGTATATACAATAGGTCCTTCTTCAGTTAAAATAAATTCCCCTAATCTATTAAATGACCCGGGTATATACAATAGGTCCTTCTTCAGTTAAAATAAATTCCCCTAATCTATTAAATGACCCGGGTATATACAATAGGTCCTTTTTCAGTTAAAATAAATTCCCCTAATCTATTAAATGACCCGGGTATATACAATAGGTCATTCTTCTGTTAAAATAAATTCCCCTAATCTATTAAATGACCCGGGTATATACAATAGGTCCTTCTTCAGTTAAAATAAATTCCCCTAATCTATTAAATGACCCGGGTATATACAATAGGTCCTTCTTCAGTTAAAATAAATTCCCCTAATCTATTAAATGACCCGGGTATATACAATAGGTCCTTCTTCAGTTAAAATAAATTCCCCTAATCTATTAAATGACCCGGGTATATACAATAGGTCCTTTTTCAGTTAAAATAAATTCCCCTAATCTATTAAATGACCCACGTATATACAATAGGTCCTTCTTCAGTTAAAATAAATTCCCCTAATCTATTAAATGACCCGGGTATATACAATAGGTCCTTCTTCAGTTAAAATAAATTCCCCTAATCTATTAAATGGCCCTCGTATATACAATAGGTCCTTCTTCAGCTAAAATAAATTCCCCTAATCTATTAAATGACCCACGTATATACAATAGGTCCTTCTTCAGTTAAAATAAATTCCCCTAATCTATTAAATGACCCGGGTATATACAATAGGTCCTTCTTCAGTTAAAATAAATTCCCCTAATCTATTAAATGACCCGGGTATATACAATAGGTCCTTCTTCAGTTAAAATAAATTCCCCTAATCTATTAAATGACCCACGTATATACAATAGGTCCTTCTTCAGTTAAAATAAATTCCCCTAATCTATTAAATGACCCACGTATATACAATAGGTCCTTCTTCAGTTAAAATAAATTCCCCTAATCTATTAAATGACCCGGGTATATACAATAGGTCCTTCTTCAGTTAAAATAAATTCCCCTAATCTATTAAATGACCCACGTATATACAATAGGTCCTTCTTCAGTTAAAATAAATTCCCCTAATCTATTAAATGACCCGGGTATATACAATAGGTCCTTCTTCAGTTAAAATAAATTCCCCTAATCTATTAAATGACCCGGGTATATACAATAGGTCCTTCTTCATTTAAAATAAATTCCCCTAATCTATTAAATGACCCGGGTATATACAATAGGTCCTTCTTCAGTTAAAATAAATTCCCCTAATCTATTAAATGACCCGGGTATATACAATAGGTCCTTCTTCAGTTAAAATAAATTCCCCTAATCTATTAAATGGCCCTCGAATATACAATAGGTACTTCTTCAGTTAAAATAAATTCCCCTAATCTATTAAATGACCCACGTATATACGATAGGTCCTTCTTCAGTAAAAATAAATTCCCCTAATCTATTAAATGACCCGGGTATATACAATAGGTCCTTCTTCAGTTAAAATAAATTCCCCTAATCTATTAAATGACCCTCGTATATACAATAGGTCCTTCTTCAGTTAAAATAAATTCCCCTAATCTATTAAATGGCCCTCGTATATACAATAGGTCCTTCTTCAGTTAAAATAAATTCCCCTAATCTATTAAATGACCCGGGTATATACAATAGGTCCTTCTTCAGTTAAAATAAATTCCCCTAATCTATTAAATGACCCGGGTATATACAATAGGTCCTTCTTCAGTTAAAATAAATTCCCCTAATCTATTAAATGGCCCTCGTATATACAATAGGTCCTTCTTCAGTTAAAATAAATTCCCCTAATCTATTAAATGACCCACGTATATACAATAGGTCCTTCTTCAGTTAAAATAAATTCCCCTAATCTATTAAATGACCCGGGTATATACAATAGGTCCTTCTTCAGTTAAAATAAATTCCCCTAATCTATTAAATGGCCCTCGTATATACAATACGTCCTTCTTCAGTTAAAATAAATTCCCCTAATCTATTAAATGGCCCGGGTATATACAATAGGTCCTTCTTCAGTTAAAATAAATTCCCCTAATCTATTAAATGACCCGGGTATATACAATAGGTCCTTCTTCAGTTAAAATAAATTCCCCTAATCTATTAAATGACCCGGGTATATACAATAGGTCCTTCTTCAGTTAAAATAAATTCCCCTAATCTATTACATGACCCGGGTATATACAATAGGTCCTTCTTCAGTTAAAATAAATTCCCCTAATCCATTAAATGACCCGGGTATATACAATAGGTCCTTCTTCAGTTAAAATAAATTCCCCTAATCTATTAAATGACCCGGGTATATACAATAGGTCCTTCTTCAGTTAAAATAAATTCCCCTAATCTATTAAATGACCCGGGTATATACAATAGGTCCTTCTTCAGTTAAAATAAATTCCCCTAATCTATTAAATGACCCGGGTATATACAATAGGTCCTTTTCAGTTAAAATAAATTCCCCTAATCTATTAAATGACCCGGGTATATACAATAGGTCCTTCTTCAGTTAAAATAAATTCCCCTAATCTATTAAATGACCCGGGTATATACAATAGGTCCTTCTTCAGTTAAAATAAATTCCCCTAATCTATTAAATGACCCGGGTATATACAATAGGTCCTTCTTCAGTTAAAATAAATTCCCCTAATCTATTAAATGGCCCGGGTATATACAATAGGTCCTTCTTCAGTTAAAATAAATTCCCCTAATCTATTAAATGACCCACGTATATACAATAGGTCCTTCATCAGTTAAAATAAATTCCCCTAATCTATTAAATGACCCGGGTATATACAATAGGTCCTTCTTCAGTTAAAATAAATTCCCCTAATCTATTAAATGACCCGGGTATATACAATAGGTCCTTCTTCAGTTAAAATAAATTCCCCTAATCTATTAAATGACCCGAGTATATACAATAGGTCCTTCTTCAGTTAAAATAAATTCCCCTAATCTATTAAATGACACACGTATATACAATAGGTCCTTCTTCAGTTAAAATAAATTCCCCTAATCTATTAAATGACCCACGTATATACAATAGGTCCTTCTTCAGTTAAAATAAATTCCCCTAATCTATTAAATGACCCGGGTATATACAATAGGTCCTTCTTCATTTAAAATAAATTCCCCTAATCTATTAAATGACCCACGTATATACAATAGGTCCTTCTTCAATTAAAATAAATTCCCCTAATCTATTAAATGACCCACGTATATACAATAGGTCCTTCTTCAGTTAAAATAAATTCCCCTAATCTATTAAATTACCCTTGTATATACAATAGGTCCTTCTTCAGTTAAAATAAATTCCCCTAATCTATTAAATGACCCTTGTATATACAATAGGTCCTTCTTCAGTTAAAATAAATTCCCCTAATCTATTAAATGACCCACGTATATACAATAGGTCCTTCTTCAGTTAAAATAAATTCCCCTAATCTATTAAATGACCCGGTTATATACAATAGGTCCTTCTTCAGTTAAAATAAATTCCCCTAATCTATTAAATTACCCTTGTATATACAATAGGTCCTTCTTCAGTTAAAATAAATTCCCCTAATCTATTAAATGACCCTCGTATATACAATAGGTCCTTCTTCAGTTAAAATAAATTCCCCTAATCTATTAAATGACCCACGTATATACAATAGGTCTTTCTTCAGTTAAAATAAATTCCCCTAATCTATTAAATGACCCTTGTATATACAATAGGTCCTTCTTCAGTTAAAATAAATTCCCCTAATCTATTAAATGACCCTTGTATATACAATAGGTCCTTCTTCAGTTAAAATAAATTCCCTTAATCTATTAAATGACCCACGTATATACAATAGGTCCTTCTTCAGTTAAAATAAATTCCCCTAATCTATTAAATGACCCACGTATATACAATAGGTCCTTCTTCAGTTAAAATAAATTCCCCTAATCTATTAAATGACCCTTGTATATACAATAGGTCCTTCTTCAGTTAAAATAAATTCCCCTCATCTATTAAATGACCCACGTATATACAATAGGTCCTTCTTCAGTTAAAATAAATTCCCCTAATCTATTAAATGACCCTTGTATATACAATAGGTCCTTCTTCAGTTAAAATAAATTCCCCTAATCTATTAAATGACCCTTGTATATACAATAGGTCCTTCTTCAGTTAAAATAAATTCCCCTAATCTATTAAATGACCCTCGTATATACAATAGGTCCTTCTTCAGTTAAAATAAATTCCCCTAATCTATTAAATGACCCACGTATATACAATAGGTCCTTCTTCAGTTAAAATAAATTCCCCTAATCTATTAAATGACCCACGTATATACAATAGGTCCTTCTTCAGTTAAAATAAATTCCCCTAATCTATTAAATGACCCACGTATATACAATAGGTCCTTCTTCAGTTAAAATAAATTCCCCTAATCTATTAAATGACCCGGGTATATACAATAGGTCCTTCTTCAGTTAAAATAAATTCCCCTAATCTATTAAATGACCCTCGTATATACAATAGGTCCTTCTTCATTTAAAATAAATTCCCCTAATCTATTAAATGACCCACGTATATACAATAGGTCCTTCTTCATTTAAAATAAATTCCCCTAATCTATTAAATGACCCACGTATATACAATAGGTCCTTCTTCAGTTAAAATAAATTCCCCTAATCTATTAAATGACCCACGTATATACAATAGGTCCTTCTTCAGTTAAAATAAATTCCCCTAATCTATTAAATGACCCACGTATATACAATAGGTCCTTCTTCAGTTAAAATAAATTCCCCTAATCTATTAAATGACCCACGTATATACAATAGGTCCTTCTTCAGTTAAAATAAATTCCCCTAATCTATTAAATGACCCACGTATATACAATAGGTCCTTCTTCAGTTAAAATAAATTCCCCTAATCTATTAAATGACCCGGGTATATACAATAGGTCCTTCTTCAGTTAAAATAAATTCCCCTAATCTATTAAATGACCCTTGTATATACAATAGGTCCTTCTTCAGTTAAAATAAATTCCCCTAATCTATTAAATGACCCTCGTATATACAATAGGTCCTTCTTCAGTTAAAATAAATTCCCCTAATCTATTAAATGACCCACGTATATACAATAGGTCCTTCTTCAGTTAAAATAAATTCCCCTAATCTATTAAATGACCCGGGTATATACAATAGGTCCTTCTTCAGTTAAAATAAATTCCCCTAATCTATTAAATGGCCCGGGTATATACAATAGGTCCTTCTTCAGTTAAAATAAATTCCCCTAATCTATTAAATGACCCGGGTATATACAATAGGTCCTTCTTCAGTTAAAATAAATTCCCCTAATCTATTAAATGACCCGGGTATATACAATAGGTCCTTCTTCAGTTAAAATAAATTCCCCTAATCTATTAAATGGCCCGGGTATATACAATAGGTCCTTCTTCAGTTAAAATAAATTCCCCTAATCTATTAAATGACCCACGTATATACAATAGGTCCTTCTTCAGTTAAAATAAATTCCCCTAATCTATTAAATGACCCACGTATATACAATAGGTCCTTCTTCAGTTAAAATAAATTCCCCTAATCTATTAAATGACCCACGTATATACAATAGATCCTTCTTCAGTTAAAATAAATTCCCCTAATCTATTAAATGACCCACGTATATACAATAGGTCCTTCTTCAGTTAAAATAAATTCCCCTAATCTATTAAATGACCCTTGTATATACAATAGGTCCTTCTTCAGTTAAAATAAATTCCCCTAATCTATTAAATGACCCACGTATATACAATAGGTCCTTCTTCAGTTAAAATAAATTCCCCTAATCTATTAAATGACCCACGTATATACAATAGGTCCTTCTTCAGTTAAAATAAATTCCCCTAATCTATTAAATGACCCTCGTATATACAATAGGTCCTTCTTCAGTTAAAATAAATTCCCCTAATCTATTAAATGACCCACGTATATACAATAGGTCCTTCTTCAATTAAAATAAATTCCCCTAATCTATTAAATGACCCACGTATATACAATAGGTCCTTCTTCAGTTAAAATAAATTCCCCTAATCTATTAAATTACCCTTGTATATACAATAGGTCCTTCTTCAGTTAAAATAAATTCCCCTAATCTATTAAATGACCCTCGTATATACAATAGGTCCTTCTTCAGTTAAAATAAATTCCCCTAATCTATTAAATGACCCTCGTATATACAATAGGTCCTTCTTCAGTTAAAATAAATTCCCCTAATCTATTAAATGACCCACGTCCTTTTTCAGTTAAAAAAATTCCCTTATTTATAAAATGACCCTCGTATATACAATAGGTCCTTTTTCAGTCAAAAAATCCCCCTAATCTCTTAGATGACTCGCGTATATACAATAGGTCTTTCTTCAGTCAAAAATTCTATTCATTTATTTAATGACCCTTGCATTTATAATAGCTCCTTCTTCAGTCAAAAAAATTCCCGGAATCTACTAAATGACCCTCGTACATACAAAAGGTCTTTTTTTTTGTCAAGAATTTCACTTATTTAATGAGTGACTCTCGTACGTTTTTGAATAAATTCCTCAACGGTACACATATAAAGTTACTTTAGGTAATTTCGTTTAAAGGCACATCAACTCTTGATGGGTACTTAATGCCAAATCCTGCTTATATATATATATATATATACACACACACACACACACACACACATATATATATATATATATGTATATATATAGAATACTTAGTCCAGTTAAACCGGAGTTAGGAGTAATTCTATCAGGACAAGAAATTATTCGTGAATGAATATTTAAATCTTCCTGGTAAAGAGCTCAATGTACCAATTATACAGAGCAATAATTTCTTTAAGAAAAAACAACGAAACCAATCACAAAGGATTATAAATTTATTTCCATCCTGTTACGCATTTTTTAAATTTTCAAAAACACGAAAAAAAAATTAACAGGACTTCATCAGATCAATTAGATAAAAAAACTAGAGTAGACACATAAGAGTGGGAGGGGATAGAAGAGTGGGAGGGGATAGAAGAGGGGTGAAGAGTTATCTCTTCATTAAGCCCACTTCCGTTTTAAATTTAAATTTTCGGTTGGCAATGTAGTAAATTTATTTTAAAACAATTTTTTTAAAATTAATTTTACATATAGACTTAAATTACAGATATTTCTAATTAGATTTAAATTTTAATTAATAATCTCACGTAAAGATACAGTAATAGATATATTAAAACTAAAACATATATTTAATTTACTTAAATATTTTAAAATTTCAAAAATATTTAGAAGGCATTAATCAGTTACATTTTTTATGCGTAGTACATATATATTATATGCTTTTTCATAATTTTCTATCTAAAAATTTATTATATTTATTCTCAAAATTAACTCTAATTCTCAAATAAATTTATGCTTTATAAAAAAATTTTACTTGTTTAATTATTTATAGTTTAAATTTGGCCCTATGTCTACACCTGGCTATTAGTTCATTTCTCTTATTTAGTAAAATTTTTGGCTCAGGAAAAAGCAAAATGTGGATCTTTTCTTCAAGACATAGATTGCATCTACTATCGAAAGATTTTGGGGTACTAGATCTTTTCAATAAGGATCATTGAATGTCAGGGGTTACCCCTTTATTTTTTAATCCCCAATAATGTTTAGATAGAGCAGTTTGATTTTTTTGATGCTCATGGGAGAAGGAATATTTATGATTTCCGTACCTAATCTTAAAATTAGTAGATGAAACGCCAATATAATATTTCTTATCATTTATGTTCTCTTTTGGATAAATAACAGCTTGATATACTACGTTATCTAAAGTACACAAACCATCCATTGGACAAGGTTCAATCCCAGGTCGAGTCATACCAAAGACTCAAAAAATGGTACTTGATGCCTCCTTGCTTAACACTCAGCATTATAAGGTACGGATCAAGGGTAAAGTAGAGCAATCCAGGGAAGGAGTAGCGCCCTCCCCTACACCTTGGTGTAGTAGCTATCGAAAAGGGAGCATTCGGGTTACCCTTGACTATGGTCGCCAACTTTACTTACTTTTATTATTTGAGAAATATTTTTAGTGCAAGAATAACTTATTTTCAAGGTTTTACTATTAAATATTTTATGCAATATATTATCTTGTTTAAAATGTTTATCTATCAGTCTCAAAAAATATTTACCTACATCTATATTGGCTAGTTTACAAAAAGGGGGGTTAAACCATATAATTTTCCTTTTTCTATTTTTATTTTTTTGAACGTAATTATTATTTTCTTTAGTAATTTCAGTTGTTATATTTTGTTTTAAATACCTAAAATCCTCCTTAAAACCACTATTTTTAAGGGCTTCTATATATCTTTTACTACTCTCTTTGAAAATCTTTTCATTTGCAGATAGCTTACCTATTCTTAAATTTACTGCTTTTGGGATTTGCTTGATTATATTTTTAGGGTGATTTGAATTAACATTAATGTACGATGGGTTCTGATTGGGTTTTATGAAAGGTTTATAGGAATTATTAGATAGATCTAAAGTCACATCCAAGAAATTGGCTATTTTAATATTAGATGAGATTTCTATTTTAAATCCCAAAAACTTAAAGGCCCTTATAATCCTCTTTTGTATGCTAGAGCTAAGAGGGCGATTACTATTTGGGATATATAATAACCCATCATCTCGATAGTGTATTTATCCATTTCTGAGTTGGTAGGGTTTCGGATGATACTTTTTTTTTAAAAATTGGAATTTTCCAAAGAGAGCTCAACCATTCAGGAGCAAAAGGAGAATACTTAGTCCAGTTAAACCGGAGATAGGAGTAATTCCATCAGGACAAGAAATTATTCGTGAATGAATATTTAAATCTTACTGGTAAAGAGCTCAATGTACCAATTATACAGAGCAATAATTTCTCTAAGAAAAAACAACGAAACCAATCACAAAGGATTAAGTATCATCCGAAACCCTACCAACTCAGAAATGGATAAATACACTCCGGAATATTCACTGAAAAATATCCCTTTTCCATCTTACCATGTTTTTCGATTGGCTTTGACAGAGAAAATTGTGGATTTCGTCAAAAGATTGCGGTGGAAGGCCTTTTTCTACCTGGATTCATGTAAAAATACTGACGATGTCAAGAAAGACGTTTATAACCTCAAATCCCAAAATACTCCTCCAAATAACAGACTACTAGATTCGTTTGAAACGGACTTATTTAAATTAATTAAAATGGTTAAATTTAAGAAGGTACGTAATAATTTTCAATTGAAATTAAGCCAAGATATAAAGGAAGTAAAAAAGTCTAATTATATATGCGTGAAGTCAGATAAATCAAAAAATATATATAAAATTAAACCCTCTAAATATCAAGAAATTTTAAAGAGCAAAATTACTAATAATTATAAAATAGACTATAATAATATTATTGAACAAATAAACAAGGATACTTCTAATTTTGCTAGTAGATTGCAAATTGAGGATAGGTTAGGAAAATTTAAAAAGAAAGATGCTTATATTCTATTTAAGGATCATAAACCAAATTTTGAAAATAAATTACCAACCAGACTGATTAACCCCTCTAAAACAGAGTTAGGTAGGATATCTAAGTTTATTATCCAAAATATTGTCAATAGTGTAAAAAAGGCTAACCATTGCAATCTTTGGGAGAATTTATATGAGACCATTGAATGGTTTAGAAGGATAAAAAATAAGAGTAAAGCTACTTTTATACAATTTGACATCATCGATTTCTATCCTTCCATAACAAAAAATATTTTAATAGATAGCATTAACTATGCCCGTAAATATATAGATATAACTATTGAACAATACGAAATAATATTAGCATGTAGGAAAACTGTTTTAAAAAATAACGATTCAAATTGGGTAAAAAATGGATTAGATAACTTTGACGTTCCAATGGGGGGGTATGATTCCTCCCAAATAGCAGACCTTGTAGGATTATATATTTTAAATATGCTTACTAGAATCATTAGTCCTCTACAAGTAGGTTTGTATCGAGATGATGGGTTATTATATATCCCAAATAGTAATGGCCCTCTTAGCTCTAGCATACAAAAGAGGATTATAAGGGCCTTTAAGTTTTTGGGATTTAAAATAGAAATCTCATCTAATATTAAAATAGCCAATTTCTTGGATGTGACTTTAGATCTATCTAATAATTCCTATAAACCTTTCATAAAACCCAATCAGAACCCATCGTACATTAATGTTAATTCAAATCACCCTAAAAATATAATTAAGCAAATCCCAAAAGCAGTAAATTTAAGAATAGGTAAGCTATCTGCAAATGAAAAGATTCTCAAAGAGAGTAGTAAAAGATATATAGAAGCCCTTAAAAATAGTGGTTTTAAGGAGGATTTTAGGTATTTAAAACAAAATATAACAACTGAAATTACTAAAGAAAATAATAATTACGTTCAAAAAAATAAAAACAGAAAAAGGAAAATTATATGGTTTAACCCCACTTTTTGTAAACTAACCAATATAGATGTAGGTAAATATTTTTTGAGACTGATAGATAAACATTTTAAACAAGATAATATATTGCATAAAATATTTAATAGTAAAACCTTGAAAATAAGTTATTCTAGCACTAAAAATATTTCTCAAATAATAAATAGCCATAATAATGAATTAATTAATAAATTTCATAACCGAGTAAATAATAATAATATTAATAGTAAAAAAATAGAATGTAATTGTAAATCTCAAAGTGATTGTCCAATGGATGGTTTGTGTACTTTAGATAACGTAGTATATCAAGCTGTTATTTATCCAAAAGAGAACATAAATGATAAGAAATTTTATATTGGCGTTTCATCTACTAATTTTAAGATTAGGTACGGAAATCATAAATATTCCTTCTCCCATGAGCATCAAAAAAATCAAACTGCTCTATTTAAACATTATTAGGGGTTTAAAAAATAAAGGGTTAACCCCTGACATTCAATGGTCCATATTGAAAAGATCTAGTACCCCAAAATCTTTCGATAGTAGATGCAATCTATGTCTTGAAGAAAAGATCCACATTTTGCTTTTTCCTGAGCCAAAAATTTTACTAAATAAGAGAAATGAACTAATAGCCAGGTGTAGACATAGGGCCAAATTTAAACTATAAATAATTAAACAAGTAAAATTTTTTTATAAAGCATAAATTTATTTGAGAATTAGAGTTAATTTTGAGAATAAATATAATAAATTGTTAGATAGAAAATTATGAAAAAGCATATAATATATATGTACTACGCATAAAAAATGTAACTGATTAATGCCTTCTAAATATTTTTGAAATTTTTGAAATTTTAAAATATTTAAGTAAATTAAATATTTGTTTTTGTTTTAATATATCTATTACTGTATCTTTACGTGAGATTATTAATTAAAATTTAAATCTAATTAGAAATATCTGTAATTTAAGTCTATATGTAAAATTAATTTTAAAAAAATTGTTTTAAAATAAATTTACTACATTGCCAACCGAAAATTTAAATTTAAAACGGAAGTTGGCTTAATGAAGAGATAACTCTTCACCCCTCTTCTATCCCCTCCCACTCTTCTATCCCCTCCCACTCTTATGTGTCTACTCTAGTTTTTTTATCTAATTGATCTGATGAAGTCCTGTTAATTTTTTTTCGTGTTTTTGAAAATTTAAAAAATGCGTAACGGGATGGAAATAAATTTATAATCCTTTGTGATTGGTTTCGTTGTTTTTTCTTAAAGAAATATATATATATATATATATATATATATATATATATATATATATATATATATATATATATATATATGGATCCTTTTAAACAGCATTTTTAGCAAAGTTAGAGATCATTTCTTTGCCCATTGTTCAATGGTTTCAAGTATTCCAATCAATACAAATAATTCTTTCCAATATTAATCATCTGTTTGCACACAGTTAAATGGTTTCAAGTATTGCTATATAGCATAAATAATATCATATTGGAATATAGTGAGACATTAGCGTTTGAACAACGATTTCTAATAAACAGAAACGGCAAAACACCAGATAATACAACTAGTGGTACCGTTCTGGTTTGAGCGTTGGACAAACAGAGGATATTTGTGAGTGGACATTTTTGACTGAGGGACTTCAGCAATAGAAAGATTTCAGTTCTATTTTGTCCGGTACACTCTTTATAGAAAGCGATTCCGTGTTACAGATGATAACAATCTGATGTAAATCTTATTTTCTGTTGATGTACTAGTAATTTAAAAAGCTCTTTGCTTTGATGTGGCATAAGGCCGAATGAATGGGGCACCCAATGAGACTCGAACTCGCTCGTGTAGGTTTGCTAGTCTTGCTTGCTAACCGTTACACCACCAGAGGTGCCCCTGTTGATGTACTAGTTTTGGTTGAAATGGAATATTTATACTTTTATTAAGTTGTCTGTCGGCTATTTCTTCTTTTTATGTACATGAGAGCGATATAAAAATAGTTATATTTGTCAATTGTTTGCACACAGTTAAATCGTTTCAAGTGTTGCTATCTAACACTAATAATTCTATTTGATATAAACCGTTTCTTAACATACGTTTTAAATGGTCAACTGGAAACACTTTACTTGTAACCTTCAAGTATAGGCTGTTCATAAAATCTATTTGACCTATAAATGGCACCCTAACAGGTGCAACTACTCTGTTTGGGGGTGGACCTGGTAGTAATGACTATGAAGCTTCCCAAAGCTCCGGGAATGAAGCTGCATAATCAGATGGTTTTCATATGCAGGACACTCATTGCTGGAATGTTTCTCTTCATTAACAGTGTAGACGGCAAATTCAACTACCCCACCCTACAAGATGGACACAAGTTTTAATTCAATTTTAAGATTTATCTTTTTTTTTTTTTACTTTAATACACTTTTTCATCACACCTTGTATACGGAAAGGCTCCTATTTACTAGATACTGCGGCACCTTTTTGTTTGTTTGATTGGTTTGGTTTGGTTTGTTGGGTTTTATGGCATATCAACCTTTGTAGGTTATTTAACGCCAAATCCATTTTTATATAAAAAATCTGTTCTATTTAAAACAATTCAGTTTAGCATAAGTACATAGTTTAATTGTCAAACAAATTTCTATTTCAAACTATTAAAGCAGTTATATGTAACAATACAGTTAAGTGTAAATACAGTTTTAATGTCGCAAAACAGTTCTATTTCAACTAATTCAGTTAAGCATAAGCACGCAGTTTAAATGTAAGTACGGTTTAATTGTCAAAAACATTTCTATTTCAAGCTATTCAATTTAGTCAAACAATTCAGTTGAGGATAAGTATGCTGTTAGTTCTATTTAACCCATAGATAGGGCCCTATCAGGTGCAACCACTCCGGGCCAGAGTGGACCTGGTAGCGATGGCAATGAAGGGGTACTCCGCATTCCCCAAAGCTCCAGCACTGCTGGAACCTCACCATCAGATAGTTTAATATCATATCCAGGACACTTATTGGGGGGGGGGATCTTACGCCTCTGCAGAGAAGCAGTCGGTGTATTATACAGCCCAAGCCAACAGGGCCATTATTTGTTTGAGTTTTTTTAATATACTATATAAGCTAATGATAACATTTTATCATACAATAAAGATAAATTTCTTTGTTAATGCACATAGACCACTGCAACAGCCTTAATCACATACAGTAATATTGAAAGGGGAATATTATATACAATGGAGGAGCCCAGTGGACTGGGACAGTTGAATACAACAATTGTATCTCTTCAGAGGGTTAAAATCCCAAACAAAAGAATATACTGGATTTGACATTAAACAATCTGATAGTGAGGCTCTAGTATTGCTGGAGCTTTTGCGAATGCGGAGGACCCCTTCATGGCCATCACTCCCAGGTCAACTCTGCTCCGGAGTGGTAGGAACTGATAGGATTCTATCAATGGATCAAAAGAACTAATTCACATTCAAATTGTGAGCAAAGGGTTGACCTACGCTAAACTGAATTGTTAGGAGCGAGCAGTCATATCAATACTGCTGTATGGATGCACTACATGGACGCTAACTAAACGCATGGAGAAAAAACTTGACGGCAAATACACAAGAATGCTGCGAACAATACTGAACAAGTCCTGGAGGCAGCACCCCACAAAGCAGCAGTACGGCCACGTATCAACCATCACGAAAACTATCCAAGTTATACGAACCAGACATGCGGGACACTGCTGGAGAAGTAGGGACGAACTTATAAGGGACGTATCCCCGTGGACCACCTCATATGAACGAGCAAAGGCAAAAACGGCCAGAGAGGATCTACATACAACAGCTCTGTGCCGATAAAGGATGTAGCCGTAAAAATCTACCGGAAGCGATGGACAATAGAGAAGGGTGGCGGGAGAGGATCAGGAATATCCGCGCTGGTGGCGCGACATGATGATGATCATCATCATTTAACTGTGTATAAAACTTGACTCATGTTTAATTGAATTGTCAGTGATACATAGCAATACTTGGAACCATTCAACTTTGTGGACATGCTAAACTGAATTGTTTGAAATAGAACCGTTTGATCTTTCAACTGTGTGCAAACAAATGACTGTTGTTTAATTGAATTGTTAGTGATACATAGCAATACTTGAAACTATTTCCTTTGTTGTCATACTTAGGCTCGTTTAAAAACGTTACAAACAAAATATTTCCTAAGACATACGTGGAAAGAGGATTGTCATTAAATAACCTACAATGGTTGATATGCCATAAAACCCAACCAAACCAAATTATGCATGTTTAGTATATATATAGAAAGAGTATTTGGAAGGTCAAAAACCGAATTATACATATCCAAAGTATATATGTATAAGATGATTGGTTGGTTGGGTTTTATGGCATATCAACCTTTGTAGGTCATTTAACACCATATCAATTTTTATGTAAATAATTAGTTCTATTTCATACAATTCAGTTTAACATAAGCAAGCAGTTTAAATGTAAGTACACTTTGTGAAAAACATTTCTATTTCGAGCTATTCAGTTTAGTCAAGAAGTTCTAATTCAGCTAATTCAGTTTAGTATAAGTACAGATTTTGTTTACGCAGTTAAATGACAAAACAATTCTATGTTAAACAAATCAGTTTAGTGTAAGTACATTTTTAATGTCAAAAAGCAGTTCCCTCTCAAATAATTCAGTTTAGCATAAGCACACAGTTTAAATGTAAGTACGGTTTAATTATCAAAAACATTTTATTTCAAGCTATTCAGTTTAGTCAATTCAGTTTAGCATAAGTATGCCGTTAGTTCTATTTAACCCATAGATAGGGCCCTATCAGGTGCTACCATCCGGGGTCAGAATGGACCTGGGAACAATGGCAATGAAGGGGTGCTCTACATTCCCCAAAGCCCCATCATTACTGGATTCTTACCATCAGATTGTTTAGTGTCATATCCAGGACAGTCGTTCGTGGGGGTTTTACTCTTCTGCAGAGATGCAGTCGGTGTATTCTACAGCCCCAGCCGACTGGGCGATGCAAGTCTGTACTGTATGCAAATTTTAGATATGCATAAAGAATTCTATTGATTGGCATAGTGGGGAGAGTGCTCGCCAATGATCCGGGATACAGCGTTTCAATACCAGGTCGAGTCGTACCAAAGACTCAAAAATTGGTACTTGATGCCTCCTAGATTAACACCGATCATTATAAGGTACGGATCAAGGGTAAAGTGGATCAATCCAGGGAAAAGTATTTCTATTTCACACTAATTATACTATTCAACACTATTCCTTTATTTGCACACAGTCATATTGTTCCAAGTATTGCTATGTAATATCAATGTTTAAATTTGGAGGTGCCCGTGGTGTAATCGTTATCGTCGTAGGAAATGGACACGGCGACACGAGTTCAAATCCTGGACCTGACTGATTGCATTTCACATAGCACTAATACCCTGGGGGGAGGTATGAATCCAATTATTCTCCCTCCAGCTATGGGTAAATAGTAGTACTGACTAGGTTCTTCAGCCTTGGTGAGGCAACTAGTCTAGGAGAAGGAAAAGTCTGAATTCAAACCTGTTAAACTCCGCTTAAAATTGACCTTGTGTCATATCCTGCCCGAGCGGAGGGGTTGGGTAACTAGTATCAATGATTCAATTTACGCACACGAAGAGTTTTACGTATTGCTATTTAACACTGATAATTTTATTCAACAATACGCATTCTTTTGCACTGCCAATGATCTGGGAGACCGGGGTTCAATCCTATGTCGACTCATACCAAAGAATCAAATAATGGTATTTGATGCCGCCTTGCTTAACATGCAGCATTATAAGATGCGGATAAAGGGTAAAGTGGGAAAATCCAGGCAATAGAGTAGCACCCTCCCCTATACCTCGGTGTAGTAGCTATTGAAAAGGGAGCCTTCAGATCACCCTCGACTACGATCGCCAATTTTACTTATTTCTATTTATCACTAACAATTCAATTTAAATAGACACTCGTTTACACATAGTTAAAGGCCAAAACGTTCTATATCTAACAATTCGATTAAATGAAAGTTATTTGTTTGTACACAGTTTAAATGTCAGACAGTTCTGTTTAACCCATTTCGAGGGTCTAATATTCTGAGTCTAAATGAATCGGGGAGCAATGGATTGGAACCTCAGTATCAGATAGTTTTGTATCATATCCAGAACACTCTTTGTGGAGTTGGTGTTACCCATCTTCAGATATGCAATCGGTGTATCCTACAGCCTTGGCCAACAGGGGTCGTATCGATACTGCTGTATGGATGCACTACATGGACGATAACAAAACGGTTGGAGAAGAAGTTAGACAGCAATTACACAAGAATGTTGCGAGCAATATTGAACAAGTCCTGACGGCAACACCCCACAAGGCACCAACTATCCGGCCTCCCATCACGAAAACTATCCAAGCTAGACAAACCAGACATGCAGGACACTGCTGGAGAAGCAGAGACGAGCTCATAAGTGATGAACTCCTATGGACCCCCACATATGGCCGGGCAAAAGGAGGATGACCAGCTCGAACCTACATACAGCAACCATGTGAGAATACGGGATGTAGCCCTGAAGACCTGCCAGAGGCGATGATCGATAGGGAGAAGTGGCGAGAGAGGGTCAGGGATATCCGTGCTAGCGGCATGACATGATGATGATGATGATGATATATATGCATATATAAATAATTATTTTTAATTTCCGACAATTTCGGCCTTCAGCAATCATTAGAGAATGTTTTTAATG
Organism: Sepioteuthis lessoniana; assembly: GCA_963585895.1. Taxonomy (NCBI): domain Eukaryota; kingdom Metazoa; phylum Mollusca; class Cephalopoda; order Myopsida; family Loliginidae; genus Sepioteuthis; species Sepioteuthis lessoniana. The sequence goes on along the minus strand of OY757932.1, from coordinate 17,649,534 downwards.
TCTGTTTCCATTTCAAGACTTATTGCCTTAGGAATTTCAGAGGATTGGTTTTACGTTTGAATAAAACTTGAATTTTGTTCAACAATAGTTTTTTCTTTTGTTTTGCTTCGTTTTTCCTAAGAATATATCGTAAAGTAGGCCATCAGTCTCTATAGTAATGTTTTACTAATATATATATATATATAGTTAGATAAATTTGAGGGTCGGTAAAAAAGTTATAAGCCCCACCTAGATTCTAGATTTGTCACACATTTCTCACTTTTGTGTGAGCGTCACCTTCACATAAACTTAGGCAGTTTAGTTTTATAAGAATTGGTTGTGCATTGCAACGACCAAAATATTCAGACATGTCTCGTCTTTTTTGGTGAGTCTTAGAACTTTTTGAAAGATCCTCAAATATTTATAAATGCATGTGTGTGTTTGTGAGTATATATGCTTGCATGCGTAAATGTTTGCATATGTGTCCATGCGTATGGACTTGAGAATGGTCCCTAGTTGGTAACATGGGAAAAATGTTCCAGTTGAGTACGTCGATGAACCTGAAATGTTTTTTCCAAAAGAACGACGAATTTATTTGGAATTAGAAAGAAATTTTACAATAAAAAAAGAAAGGAAGCGATTTTAATTTCAGTTTACACCTTTTGCAACTTCAACTATTTACGTACTATTAGCCCATGTATAATGTTCGTCCATATATATATATATATATATATATATATAGAATAATGATAATAAATAAATACATATTATATATATATATATATATATATAATCCATGGAAAATATTCTGCGACCTTATATATATATCTAATATATATTTATTTATTATCATTATTATAACTCTATCCTACGTATTGAGCACTCTCCATATTATATTGAACTTGGTTCGACACATAACCACAAAGTGATTTACTGAGGGCACCTCTGGTTGTGTAACGGTTAGCAAACTAGACTAGCAAACCTACAGGAGTGAGTTCGAGTCTCATTGGGCGCCCCATTCATTCGGCCTTGTGCCACATCGAAGCAAAGAGCTTTGTAAATTACAAAGTGATTTACTGACGACCAACACTCCCATAATATATATATATATATATATATATATATATATATATATATATATATATATATATATATTGGTACGGTTTCTTAGTTTAATCAAAGTTATTTAATTCCAAAACAATCCTTGAAGTAGAACAGCATTGATACTATTTAACCCACAGCTGGGAGGGTAAAAACGTTCATACCTCATATATATATATATATATATATATATATGAGTGTGTGTGTGTGTTTTAACAGGTATGTTATTTACAGATTATTCAACTGTGGATAACATCATCTTCTGAATAACTTCTTTCTTTTATATATATATATATATATATATATATATAACATGTTCGATAAACATGATTTTTTTCCATAGGGATGAAATGATTATAACAATATGCCTGAAACTTTACCGTAAATAGTATTATGATAGCAATATCTCGTATCTATCTATCTGCATAGATAGATAGATAGATAGATAGATACTATTTTCTAAGCCCTGCGTTGTCTGGTATATGCATTGAGATAGATAGATAGATAGATAGAGAGAGAGAGAGAGAGAGAGAAAGAGACGTGTGTGTATGTGCGTGTGTGGGGCGTGTGTGTGTGTGTGTGTGTATGTGAGATAAAATATAAAACATATTGTTTTTCTATCCAAATCGAATAAAGAAAGCAGTATTTTTTAAGTTTCTCAATGCTATAATAAGCAGTGTTGATTTAATATCTAAAAGATTAAAAATGCCGCCGATTTTACTTGCCTTCTTTTATTAAATTGCTTTGTTGGATTGAGCAGTTTTTAAAAATTGTTTTTCTTTTAAACGGCAAATATTTTATTGATATCAAATTATATAGCACTGAATCTTCTCGTTGAAGAATTTGAAATAAAAAGAAAGAAAGCATTTACAAAAACACAAAGCAATTTATGTATTCCATTAAGAATTTATCAGTGCAATCACTACATATATTTGGATTGATTTGATTGCCCAGTTGGCTGGATCTGTAGAATACACCGACTGCATCTCTGCAGAGTGTCCTGATAATGACTAAATAAACTGATGGTAAAGTTCCAGTGATGTGGGTGCTTTGCTAAATGCGGAGTACCCCATCAGAGCCATTGCTCCCAGGTCCACTCTGGCCCCGGAGTGGTAGCACCTGATAGGGCCCAATCTACGGGTTAAATAGAACTAATCTGTGTACTTATGCTAAACTGAATTACTTGAAGTAGAACTGTTTCTGACATTGAAACTGTACTTACGCTAAACTGATTTATTTTAAAAATTAGAACTGTTTGACTAAACTGAATAGATTGAAATAGAAATGTTTTTGAAAATTAAAATGTATACTCATGTTGGACTAAATTGTCTGAAATGGAACTTATTATTTGTACAAAAATGGATTCGGCATTAAATAGTCTGCAAAGGTTGATATGCCATAAAACCCAAACAACCAACCAACATCAATAGATTTGACCTTCTGCCAAAACTAAGCTCAATTTAACAAATTGCAACGAGTTTGGTTTGGTTTGGTTTTATGGCACATCAACCATTGTAAGTTATTTAATGCCAAATCAATTTTTACACATATAAACAGTTCGATTTCAAGTACACAATTCATTTCTATGGGACCCACAGATAAAACCCTTTCAGTTGCTACCACTACGGACCAGAGTGGACCTAGGGGCAATTGTAATGAAGGGGTACTCCGCATTTCCCAAAGCCCCAGCATTACTGGAACCTCATCATCAGATTGATTAGTGACATATCGAGGACTCGTTAGGGGAGTCTTACTCTTCTGCAGAGAAGCAGTCGGTTTATTCTACAGCCCGACTGGGCAAGACGAGTCTGTACTGTATGCAAATTTTAGATATGCATAAAGAATTCTATTGATTGGCATAGTGGGGAGAGTGCTCGCCATTGGTTCAGGAGACAGCGTTTCAATACCAGGTCGAGTCATACCAAAGACTAAAAAAATGGTACTTGATGCCTCCTTGCTTAACACTGAACAGTATCCGGTACGGATCAAGGGGTAGTGGAGCAATCCAGTGTAGTACATATTGAAAAGGTTGCCTTCGGGTTGCTCTCGATTATGGTCGGCCAACTTCTGTACTCATGTTTCTCACTATATATATATATATATATATGTGTGTGTGTGTGTGTGTGTGTGTGCATGTCTATGTGTATATATTTGTGTGTGTTTACCAAAACCCTCATCTCGAGCCAGATGTGACACGGGGTCATTTTTTTAAGTGGAGTTTAGGAGGTTAAAATTTAGTGTTTTCATTCTCCTAGACTAGTTGCCATACCATGGTTAAGGAATCCAGTCAGCTCAACTATTTGTTCATAGTTGGAGGAAGGAAAGTTGGATATATATCTTTCGCAAGAGTATTAGAAATGATCTGAAAACAAAGCAGCCTGTTCAGGGTTTGAACTCTTGTCACCATGTTCATTTCTGACAACGATAACTGTTACAATATATATGTATATATATATATATATATATATGTGTGTGTGTGTGTGTGAGAGAGAGAGAGACAGAGACAGAGACAGACAGAGACAGAGAATAGAAAAACAAAGTAATTCAGAAATGATGAATTTAATGTTGAAACGTTTCGGTTTTAGTAAAACTTTATCAGGACTTTAAGATGGTGAAACAAGTGCCGATAGAACCACAATGGATATATTCAAAATCATATTTTTTAAATTTTTTTCCATACTGTGGGATTCATTTCCATTATTTACTTCTACTCACACACACACACGCACACACACATATATATATATATATATATATATATATATATATATTTCATGGTGTGAGTGTGTGTGTGTGTGTGTGTGTGTGTGTGTGTGTGAGTTTGTGTATTCTCGTATAGTCAGATTTTTATCGAACTCTTACCCAAATCGACTTAAATAACCACGAAGGTTAATATGGCAATTAAAAAAACAAACAGAACAAATCGATATGGAAAAAACTGCTACTCGCCAACACTTGATGAGAACTTATATATATATATATATATATATATATATATATATATATAAGTTCTCATCATATATATATATATATATATATATATATATATAAGTTCTCATATATGAATTGAGCTCTCGGTAGCCGTTAAGCGGATGTATGTAAACAATAGTAATTGTGATTCATTACTGTTTAAAATTTACTTCACTGCTGCTGGTTCCTCGTGCTGAGGGGTTGAGTCTTGGATTGGCGTTTGAGTCAACCGGGTTTCAATCCCAGCTACGGGAAGCTAGTATGTCTAGCCACAGTGATGAGTTCTGATAGAACGAAACAGATCTGTCTGTGGATGACTATATATATATATATATATATGTAGTTGGCGACCGTAGTCGAGGGTGACCCGAAGGCTCCCTCTTCAATAGCTACAACACCAAGGTGTAGGGGAGTGTACTACTCCTTTCCCAGGATTAACCCACTTTAAGCTTGATCAGTACCTTATAATACTGAGTGTAAAGCAAGGAGTCATCAAGTACCATTTTTTGAGTCTTTGGTATGACTCGACCTGGGATTGAACCCAGGCGTCCTGGACCTGTAACCAATATGCCAATGTCCAGTAAAAGCCCATAATATTTAGTGATCAATCTATAAAACTATTTTCCACTTCTTAGAGTTTCACTTCAGAAAGCTTATTAGGTGATTTATAATAAAAAGGGAGGATCACCCTTACCTGAAATTAATTGTGGAAAAAGATACGTTTCTACGTTTAATATCAAAAGCTTTTTTTTTCAACTGCTAACTTATATTTTTATTTAATTTTACACTACCCTCTATCGACTATCTACTTAAACACACACACACACACACACACACACACATACATATATATATATATATATATATACGCCCAGTTCGCTGGGGATGTAGAATATACCAGTGCATCACTGCAGATGGCAAAGACCACCCAACGAGTGTTCAGGATATGACACTAAACAATATGATGGTGCGGCTCTAGTAATGCTGGAGCTTTGGGGGATGCAGATTACCCCTTTATTGCCATTAAGTTTAGGTTCATTCTGGCTCGGAGTGTTTGAACCTGATTGGGCCAGCCCAGTCGGCTAGGGCTCTACACCGACTTTTGAGGGATGTGGAGTACACCTTCATTGCTATTGCTCCCATGTCCACTAAGGCCATGCGTGGTAGCACCTGATAGGATCCTATCTATCGGTCAAAAATGAGTATTCACACGAAACTGAATTGTTTGAAATAGAACAGTTTTGACATTTAACGGTCTGTAAACAAAAAACTGTACATATGCTAAAATTGATTGTTCAAAATAGAACAGTTTACATGTATAAAAATGGATTTGGCATTAAATAACCTACAATGGTTGATATGTCATAAAACAAAACCAAACAAAACATACACACACACACACACACACACAGAGACACACACACACATATATATATATATATATATATATATATATATATATATATATTACACAAACTACCGAAACTGTGTTATCACCCCGGTTGGCGGCTGATGAGGCTTGGGTATCGCACGTGCTTTCACACGTTGTATGATGAAAAATATATATGTATATAAATATGTATAAATATATATATATTACACAGTTTTTTTTCAGAAAATTGTCTCCTCTTTAATAATTCACTATGCAATATATATATATATATATATATATATATATATATATATATATATTGCATAGTAAATTATTAAAGAGATGGTAATTTTCTTTGCCCAAAAGCTTGCTAGAATTTAACGAACTTTATATATAATGATGGCAAAGGTTAGATGCGCGTGCCGTGCGAAAAAACTAAGATTGTTTGCCTCATTTAATTAGATTATAACTGTTCCAAATAATCAGTGAAGGGTAATTAAGATTCACGTAAACGATATAATAACGCTATAATTAGTTCTCTTAGGAAGTACCCGTGGGGTAATGGTTATCGTCGCAGGAATTGGACACGGCGACACGAGTTCAAATCCTGGACGAAACTGATTGCATTTCACATAGCACTAATACCCTTAAGAAAGGTACAAATCCAATTATTCTCCCTCCAGCTATGGGTAAATAGTAGGGCAGACTGGGTTCTTCAGCCTTGGTGAGGCAACTAGTCTAGGAGAAGGAAAAACTCTGAATTCAAACCTGTTAAACTCCGCTTAAAAAATTGACCTTGTGTCATATCCTGCCCGAGCGGAGGGGTTGGGTAAATATGATAAATATGATAATTAGTTCTCATATGGATTGTTATAGATGTATAAAGTAACCTATAAGAAATGAATAGAAATCAACAATTTCACCCTTCAAAAATGATAAGGGAGCTTGTTAAAAAGAGATATGGTTGGTTCGTTGTTTTGTTTTAAGGTGTATCAACCCATTTCAGGTCGTTTAATGTCGAATTAAATTTTTTGAAGAATTCAGTTTAGTATAAGTATGGTGTATGTGTAACATATTGACCTTCGACCGAGCCGTCAATCAAGAGATGCACCTGTGTAAATAAGCGGAAGAACAGCAAAACAGGTGCATCCGGTCGAAGATACGGAATATCACCTTAGCCTGTGGACGTGGTTGAGGCAGATGCGTACGCCCACAGGAAGCTGGTGTACGTCTGACAATTACATAACCAGATGCCACAGACGGCTTGGGTCAGTTCGAGTCAGTTTGAGTTCCAGTTGCAGTTGGAGTTAGTTGGGGACAAGATGCCAGCGTGAGAATCAGCTTGCAGACTGAGGGCTGGCGGCTGTCAGTGACCCACGGTTGAGCAACCTAGACAGAATGCGAAAGAAGTGCTGCTATGGTCAGAAGAACTTTGGGTCAATATGTATCAGTCTGTCCCCGTCTACAACTCACCTCTCACACACAACCAACTTCAACCCTTTCGAATAAAATGTGAGAGGTATATTTTTATAAAGAAGTGTGCTCGTTCGTTCATTGAAGTTCGTCATTATGTTTGATTATCCACCGCTTGTGTACGTATATGTATAGTTATGTATGTGGCTATACAACATTTGTTTACAAACATTTAAATTTCAGAACAGTTCAGTTAAATCTCAAAACAGTTCCATTTCAAACAATTCAGTTTAGCATAAGTACACTGTTTATTTCTAATTGAACCATAGATAGGACCCGATCAGATGCTTCATTTCCGGACTAACGTGGACAAGGAGCGATGGTAATAAAGGATTACTCCGCATTACCCAAAGCTCCAGCATTACCGGAACCTCACCATCAGATTGTTTAATCTCATATCTAGGATACTTGTAAGTAGGAGTCTTATCGCTTTGCGGAGAAGTCGTCGGTAAATTCTACAGTCCCAGCCGACTGGGCAACATGAGATTTATGCGATCCTTTTACTGAAATGATTTAGATAAGGCACTGGTCCAAGGTACATGTTAATTTCTGGATCTCTGCTGATGTAATTACACATGACACTTTCTTCAGACCTAAAACTTTGAATATTTTGTATGTGTCGCCAAGTAAGAAACCAGTGTAATTGTTAAATGTAAAAAGGGAAAGAAAAATCAGTATTGCTTCTAAAAGTATTGATTACATAAAAGTTATTGCAAAAAACATTATGGAACTTCAAACGGCCAACTTTTATGTTTGAATTCATTTTATCTGATATTAAAACCATTATATTGCCCAGTTGGCTGGAGCTGTAGAATACACCGACTGCACCTCTGCAGAGGGGTAAGACCCCCCCCTAACGAGTGTCCTGATTATGACACTAAACAATCTGATGGTGAGGTTCCAGCAATGATGGAGCTTTGGGGAATGCGGAGTACCCCTTCATTGCCATCGCTCCCAGGTCCACTCTGGCCCGGAGTAGTAGCACCTGATAGGACTCTATCTATGGGTTAAATAGAACTAACAGCATTCTTATGCTAAAATGAATTGAGTAAACTGAATAGCTTGAAATAAACGTTTTTGACAATTAAACCGTACTTACACTTAAACTGCGTGCTTATGCTTAACTGAATTATTTCAAATAGAACTGTTTTTCGACATTATAAGTGTATTTACAAATAACTGAATTATTACATATAACTGCTTGAATTGTTTGAAATAGAAATATTTTTGACACTCAAACTGTGTACTTATGCTAAACTGAACTGTTTTCAATAGAACAGATTATTTACATAAAAATGGATTTGGTGTTAAATAACCTACAAAGGTTGATATGCCATAAAACCAAACAAACCAAACTAAAACCATTATAATCTAGTGGCGTTTGACTAAAGAGTCTTGAGAAGCTTGTTTCTATACATTAATTCAGAAATAGCTGAAGATTACTAAGCTAGAGTCAAAGTTACATTAAATCGTCGAGGATCATTCAAAAACCAAGTCGGCTGGGGCTGTAGAATACACCGACTGCATCTACACAGAGGGGTAAGTTCTCCCGTTACAATGTGTGTCCTGGATATGACATTAAACAATCTGATGATAAGGCTCCAGTAATGCTGGAGCTTTAGGGAATGTGGAGTACCCATTTATAACCATCGCTCCAAAAAACATTCTAGCTCAGACCTGGTTAGTTTTTTGGATTGTTAGGTTTTATGGCATATCAACATTTGTTGGTTATTTAACGCCAAATCCATTTTTATGTAAATAATCTGTTCTATTTAAAACAATTCAGTTTAGCATTAGTACACAGTTTAATTCTCAAAAAATTTCTATTTCAAACTATTCAAGCTGTTATATGTAACAATTCAGTTAAGTGTAATTACGGGTTTAATGTCCACAAACAGTTCTATTTCATATAATTCTGTTAAGCATAAGCACGCAGTTTAAATGTAAGTACGGTTTAATTGTCGAAAATATTTCTATTTCAAGCTATTCAGTTTAATCAAACAACTCAGTTTAGCATAAGTATGCTGTTAGTTCTATTTAAACCATAGATAGGGCCCTATCACGTGCTACCACTCCGGGCCAGAGTGGACCTGGGAGCGATGGCAATGAAGGGGTACTCCGAATTCCCCAAAGCTCCAGCGCTGCTGGAACCTCACCATCAGATCGTTTAGTGTCATATCCAGGACACTCGTTAGGGGGGAATCTTATCCCTCGGCAGAGGTGCAGTCAGTATATTCTACAGCCCCAGCCGACTGGGCAATCTAGCTCAGAGTGGTAGCGCCTGAGAGGGTCCTACGTATGGGTCAAAAACAACCGTTTCTCATTTAGAATGAGTGCAAAAAATAAATTATGCTTAATTGAATTGTTATTGCAATACTTAGAAATATTTGATTTTGTTGACTTATGTTAAATTGAATTGTTAGAAAAAATGTTTAAACAAATGACTGATTTCTACTTGAATTGTTAGTGGTACATTGCAATGCTTGGAAATATTTAATTTTGTTGAATATGTTAAATTGAATTGTCAGAAATAGAATTGTTTTTACATTTAACTGTGTGTAAAAAATTACTGGTTTCTAATTGAATTGTTAATGATACATAGCAATACGTGGAACAATTTAATTTTTGTCGACTTATTCTAAAATGCATTTATAGAAAAAAAAACAGCTTGATCATTTTACTTTATGTATCAAGTGTTCTATATTGACCTTCGACCCGGCCAAACATGCCATTCCAAAATGATGCACCGGAAAGAAGTGATACATTCCAATGGCCAGTAATCGAAAGAAATCGCGTAGGCAGATTTGGCTGACGAAATGGAACAAGGTAAAAGCCCATGATACACTCATAGACTGATGCACCGGAAGAGAGTGACCTCTGAACTGCATGACAGTTATTTCCGCTTGATGACGATCAAACATGCCATTCCAAAGATTGAGTGGGCGATTGAGTGGGCGTTGAACTATTATATAACTTGGTGAAGACAGGAAGTCAGTGAGTTAGGGACCAGAGAAGTCGGTGATAAGATGTGGTAGAGAAAGTCACCGCCCGGCGGATGGGGCCCTTTGGGCCCCTGATTGAGTTGGAGATCAGATGAGTTGGAGATCAGATGAGTTAGAGAAAGCCAGAACTCAGCAGAAAGCTGAGCCCCCGGGCCTCCGGTTGAGCAGCACTGGAGAACAAGAAAGACACAACGCTGATGGTCATAAGAGCGGGGGTCAATATATTGCAGTCTTTGTTCAGTCTCCAACTCCCTCTCACACGCGAACTTTACAATAAAGTGAGAGGTATATTTTTTTAAAGAAGTCTTCGCTCGTCTTTTATTCATTGCGTCGGTATGTATTCAGCATATATATGTATAAATGTATCTGTATTATGTGTTTGTATAGTTAATCATGGTCATGGCTATACAACGCAAGAAACTGTGTTTACAAGTCATATATTTGATAGATATACATATTTATTAAATATTATTGAATTCATAAATTGTAAACATATTTTCTAGATACTCACATTTAAATAATAAGCGTTGTTTTATTTCTAACAATTCATTTTAGAGGACTTTGCATCAAAGAGGATTTGGCATTAAATAACCTACAATGGTTGAGAAGCCATAAAACTCAACCAACCCAAATCATATATATTTAATGTATGAATTGGATTTCACTTTGTATAACCTACAATCGTAGATATGCCATAGAACCAAACCAACTCAAATCACAGCCACACACACACACACACACACACACACATATATATATATATATATATATATTTATATAAAGAGGATTTCACTTTGAATAACCTACAGTCGCTGATATGCATTAAAACCCAACCAACCTAAATCATATATATTTCAAATAAATACATAAAGAGGGTTTCACTTTAAATAACCTACAATCGTTGATATGCCATAGAACCAAACCAACCCAAATTATATATATATATATATATATATATATATATATATATAAAGAGCAGGGGTGGAGATAGGACTAGTGCTACTCGTGCCCGGCACGACCAATAACTCGGTCAATGTTATTCAAAATGGATTAAAAATCATCCATTAATTTCAAGCAAACATACTTAGTCTGATCTCAATTAAATTACGTATCTATTCAAGTTTCGATAACTAAGTAGCCAAAAGTTCATAAATATATATGGGAATAATACAACGATGCTGTTTTGAACGGATGGTCTTTGTCCGGCCACCGTCAGATCCATTAAACATCCCATAAAATCGGCTATAATGTTGAACACGCGTAAATCGCGCCGAGCTCAAGACCCTTATAAAAACAGTAATGTTAGAGAAATCCGCTTTTGGCTGTAGCCAATCGCAAGAGTAACTCAAAATACCGTGCTCAAAAAAATTAGCACAATGTGACTGCTGACAGCTGCCTTGGGAGAGGGAGAGGAACAGAGAGAGAGAGGGGGGGATAGCAGATTATAGCCGTCGCCGACGTAATCATCATCACTATGGTAAATGTAGGTTAAACGGCGTGTTTTAATTCGTTTTTTCACTAACAGATCTCTATTTCTTTAATGAATGTTGCATATATTACATTCTGTAACTAAAATTTGTTTATTGGAATACATTTTCAACAAATAATCTTTGTCATCAATTTCTTTATTCTAATAAACATATTTTTCTCGTTATAGTAATGAACATTTTCTCTTTTCTTCTATACTTTTGAAAGGAAAAAAAATTATCTTATCTACTGTATTAACAAGACTACAAAGTATATAGTATCTTGATTGTTTACAACAAAACCACCATGCAATGTATGTTAGTCAATCTGTGCTATACAATGGAGAATCACGCAATAGCAACTATGATGACTTACTTTGGGTCCACGGACCACGGGTTGGGAACTGAAGTTGACAGAGGGTGGGGGGCACGAGTAGCAAAAATAGGCTAGAGTCGCCACTGATAAAGAGGATTTTCACTTTAAATAACCTACAATCGTTGATATGCCATAACACCCAGCCAACCTAAATCATATATATTTAATATATACATAAACAGGATTTGGCATTAAATAACCTACAATGTTTTATATGCCATAAAGCCCAACCAACCCAAACCAAACGTAGGATCATTGAAGAATTCAATGAGTTGATGCTCATTTGATCACACGAAAATAAAATGATAAAGTCCTTCTCACGCCTTTGGAAGGTATTAATAGAGGCAAACTCAACTTCCTTTAAAAATATAATTTCGCCATTAAAAAATGCAAAAGAAAACACTTCAATAAGGTAAGCCACGATCATTTAAATAGCAACAATTTTTAAAAATTACAAATAACTTGATTATCATATTTGTTAGTTTCTATGTTGGTTACATATTCCTCTATATACAGATGGAAGGAAGGAAAAAACAAAATTAAGAAAATAAATACGGCGAAATGCAAATAATAGATAAACATATTAAAAAAAAGAATTGGATTGACTTTAGAACTAGGGATACTTGAATGGTAATACCTAACCAAAATCGTACATAACATTGCCAAATACACTCAGTCTTTCAAAGTCTACCATAAGACCTTGCTTCTAAATTTTTTGTTTGGGTTGTTTTGGTTTTATGTCATATCAACCTTTGTAGGTTATTTAATGCCAAATACATTTCTATACAAATAATCAGTTCTATTTCATACAATTCGGTTTAGTAAGAGTACAGTTTAGTTGTCGAAAACATTTCTACTTCAAGCTTTCATTTTAGTCAAACAGTCCTAATTCAACCAATTCCCTTTAGGATAAGCATATATTTTGTTTACACACGGTTAGATGTCAAAACTTTTCTATATTAAACAATTCAGTTTAGCCTAAGTAGAATTTCAATGCCAAAAAACTGTTCCATTTCAAACAATTCAGTTTTGATTACAAAAACAGTTCCATTTCAAACGATTCAGTTTAGCTTACAAAAACAGTTCCATTTCAAACAATTCAGTTTAGCATAAGTACACAGTTCAATTGTAAGAACACAATTTAATTGTCAAAAACATTTCTATTACAAGCTTTTCAGTTTAGACAAACCGTTCTAATTCAAACAATTCAGTTTAGCATAAGTACTCAGTTCAATTGTAAGAACACAATTTAATTGTCAAAAACATTTCTATTACAAGCTATTCAGTTTAGACAAACCGTTCTAATTCAAACAATTCAGTTTAGCATAAGTACTCAGTTCAATTGTAAGAACACAATTTAATTGTCAAAAACATTTCTATTACAAGCTATTCAGTTTAGACAAACAGTTCTAATTCAAACAATTCAGTTTAGCATTAGTATGCAGTTTACTTCTTAACCCATAATTAGAGCCCTACCAAGTGCTACCACTCAAAGTCTGACTAGACCTGAGATGACAACTAAGGAGGTTTCCGTATTTCCTAAAGCATCACTGGAACCATCAGATTGTTTAGTGTCATATCCAGGGCACTCGATGGGAGGTGTCTTATCCCTCTGCAGAGGGGCAGTCAGTTTATGCTACAGCCCTAGCCGACTGGGCAATTCTAAATTGGCGTCCATTCTCGTATACTCGTTGCTTCAGAATGCCCTACAAGTTTTCGACTGGGTTTAAGCCAGGAAAAATTGGCCAGTTAGTTTAATTTCCCAAGACCACAGAAGCCTGATTGTTGGAGGTACTCTGTAGTTTTATGCGCAGCATAAGGGAACATTATCTTACATAAATATAATCCTTTTTTAATCAAGATTCAATTTGCTTTCAAGCGAAGACTATATGAACGTCTTCAGTCATTTAAATACCGTAAGGCAATTTCCGCGGGCCAACTATGATACCTCCAATGATACCAGTCCAAATAACTGTACGAAGTGCATACGATAAGTTTCCAGACTTTTTTCGTATGGGCATTTAAAATTGTCGTAGACTCTTGAAAATCCAGTATGTTATTGCAATACATCTTATGAGATGACTCACCAATTTTTATGATTTCAACTTCAAATGAACAGCTACAGCAGGAATTATGATACACCCTACTAAAGCCTGATTGTCACAGCTGGTGAATTTCAAAATTGCAATGAAGAGACTTTAAAAGAACGATATGCAATAAAATTCTGTTTTAAACTTGGAACAAATAGAGCATCAGTTCTTGAGGGTCATTCAATAAGTTTCCAGACTTTTTATTTTACAAGCATCTAAAATTGTCGTAGACTCTTGAACATTCAGTATGTTATTGCTACACATGTTATCAGATGACTGACCAACGTTTATTATTTCAGGTTAAAATTAACAGCTACAGCAGCAATTGGAATACGCCCTACTAAAGCCGGATTGTCACAGCTGGTGAATTTCAAAAATGCAATCTGGACGTGAAGAACGATATGCAATAAAATTGTTTTAAACTTGAAAAAAATGCCACAGAAACATATGGAATGCTTCAGACTGCTTCTGGACCATCTTGCATGAATCGAGCATCAGTCTTTGAGTGGCATTAGAGATTAAAGGAAGACACGGAGTTTGTGAGGGATGATGAGAGGTGTGGGAGGAGTAAGGAAGTTATTACACCGGAGTTGATTGGCCAAACGGTTAGGGATAGAGTTACGGTTCCTATGTTGAGATTTTAAAGGAGTTCAGCAAGAGATTCCGTCAGTGGCATTTCCAGCAGGACAATGCACCAGTCCACAACTCCATCCTTGTCACTGACTATTTGACTAAGATGGGCATCAAGACAGTTCTTCAGCCTCCCTATAGTGCAGACCTTGCTCCCTGTGACTTTTGGTTATTCCCTAAGCTCAGAGGCTGTGTTATGAGACAATTGAGGAGATGAAAGAGGCTATGACGAAGGTCATTGACACGCTCACACAAAAAGACTTCCATGGTGCTTTCGAGAAGTTGTTGTAACGGTACAACAAGTGCCAAGAGAGGTGATTACGTCGAAGGGGACTATGTGTGTACGATCAATAAAAGTGCTCATACGAAAAAAGTCTGGAAACATATCGTATATCCCTCGTACCTCCTTCTTGCTGGTGTCTCAACTGTTGATGACTATCTCATCTTTTTAAGACACATCCTTTGCTCTAACCGTCAGTGCAATCAAGGGTAGAACATTATTTATCCATGAACAAAACCTTCGAGAAGTCAACTTTCATGTTATCTTCTCATTTCAAAGATTTTTCTACTTGTATTTTTGTCAATGGAGGCGCTTTCACCAGTTTCACAAACGTCACAAACCTTTTTCAAAAGATGTCTCTAATGCACTAGAAAAGATCTCCGCTGGTCATGACTACGTTATTCCCAACTTCCTGTTTAATTCGTGACTGAGAACATTGGAAAACAACCCTCTGGTTACGTTGCTTTGTAGGCGCTGTAACATTTTTTCGAAGTTTGTATATATATATATATATATATATTGGATATTTCTAATGCTGATTTACCTTTCACAAGTTCAAATGTTATAAAAGACTTCTCAGAAACGGTCAAGACACATTTGCCATCCATATTTGCCGAATTGTGAAATCATCTTGGCCATCCATAACTGCCAAATTAAAGTGTCATATTTGCCATAAATATTTACTGAATTATAAAGACACATTCGCTAACCATATTTGCCGAATTATAAAGTCACATTTGCCGAATTATAAAGTCACATTTGCCATCCATATTTGCCAAATTATAAAATCATATTTGCCAAATTATAAGGTCACATTTGCCAAATTAAAAAGTCAAATTTGCCAAATTATAAAGTCTCATTTGCTGAATTATACCGTCATATTTGTCGAATTATAAAGTCACATTTGTCAAATTAGAAAGTCACATTTACCGAATTATAAAGTCACATTTGCCATATTATAAAAACACATTTGCCATTCATATTTGCCGAATTATAAACTCACAAGTTACTAATCTTTAATACTGAAGTAAGGAGTTCGACGAATGTAAAATCTTAGTTTTAGCACAGGACATTTATATGACGGTTGGCGTCTTTCTGGCCTAATTTCCTTAAATTCTAACTTGGACCAAATGGAAAATTGTCATTTTCTTAATGATTAATACCAATGTATATACATATATATATATATATATACGAGGATCATTAATTAAGTTTCCAGACTTTTTTCGTGTGGGCACTTTTATTAATAGTACACACATGAAACTAGTCCCCTTCGAAGTAATCTCCTCCGGTGGCATTGCACTTATTGTACCTTTCCAACAACTTCTGCAAGGCCCCATGGAAGTCCTCTTGTGTTAGCGTATCAATGACCTTCGTCACAGCCTCTTTCATCACCTCAATCGTCTTATAACGACAGCCTCTGAGCTTAGGGAATAACCAAAAGTCACAGGGAGCAAGGTCTGGACTATAGGGAGGCTGAGGAACTATCTTGATGTCCATCTTCGTCAAATAGTCTGTGACAATGATGGAGTTGTGGACTGGTGCATTGTCCTGCTGGAAATGTCACTGACCCGATTTGAAGAGTGCTGGCGTGAAAATTTGTTAGTTTTTATTACTGTTATGCTATTATGAATTGAAAAGTTTTTTCATATAAACTTTCCTCATTTCAATTGCTCTCTGTCCCGCTCTCTCTCTATATATATACATATATATAGAACTCTATTTGTATTTTTATATTCATATAAACATACGTATATATATATATATATATATATATATATATATATATTATATATAAATATTTATATATTCTTGTATGATCCAAGGAGGATATTCAAAGGGTTGGAGTATCCACTTTTAGTGCTGAATATATATATATATATATATATATATATATATATATAAAGGATCTATCACTGATCATCATCATCATCATCATATCGTGCCGCTAGCAAGGATATCCCTGACCCTCTCTCGCCACTTCTCCCTATCATTCATCGCCTCTGGCAGGTCTTCAGGGCTTCATCCCGTATCCTCACATAGCTGCTGTATGTATGTTCGAGCTGGTCGTCCTGCTTTTGCTCGGCCATATGCAGGGGTCCATAGGAGTACATCACTTATGAGCTCTTCCTTGCTTCTCCAGCTGTTTCCTGATTGTCTGGTTCGTCTAACTTGGATAACTTCCTTGTTAGGTGAATTTGTCTACTAGTTTCAGAGAGGTTCCGTCTAGTGTGGAGATGTCGCCTGTTTGATTATAGCACATTTATTCCGTTTTGTATGCATTGACATGGAGGCCAATGCCTGCAGCGGCTCGCTGATATCGAGCCCAAATTAACAATACTGCAATATTTCGTCCTCCATTAACTCATCAAGTGAGTTTGTAACAGCCATAAACCTCTTATATATATATATATATATATATATATATATATATATATATATGAATAATAATATCCGTCTCATGATTGTGTGCAGATGTCATGAATATTTTTCAGGTTTTATTGCTGTTCTGGCTTAATACATCAGCCACTTTTTTCATATTAAGTTTTTCTCATTTAAATTTCTCTTAATATATATATATATATATATATATATATAAAGAGAAATGCAAATGAGAAAAACTTAATATATATATATATACATATATATATATATATATATTAAAGTAAATATTGATCTGAATCCAACTGTATGGAGAAAGCAGAAAAACAGAATAATCAAAATTAGGTGAATTCATTTTGATGTAAAGCCAACGTTAAACGTTTTGGTTTCAATAACCTTTCATCAGGATTTTGATATCATAAGAAATGTTGTTCACACAGTGATGGATGTTTATCGAGATTATGTTTTTATATCATCATTCCACATGCTAAAGATTGTTAAAATCGAAAGCCATCTCTTTCCGAGGGGTAAGCCCCCCCACCAGGATATAGCACTAAACAATCTGTAAAGATCCAGTCACGCTGGAGCCTTAGGAAATGCGGAGTACGCCTTTAATGCCATCGTTCCCAGGTCTACTCTGGCCTGAGTGGTAGCACTTGAGAAGATCCCATCTATGAGTCAAATAGAACTAAACTTTGTTTTTATGCTAAACGGAATTGTTTGAAATAGAATAGTCTTGACATTTAAACTGCGTACTCATTCTAAACTGAATTGTTTGAAAGAGAACTATTTTATTTGTATAAAAATGGATTTGACATTAAATAACCTACTTAGGTTGATATGCCATAAAGCCCAAACAAACACTAAAACAAACCTCTGAAAACACTCAATCTGACTCAAAGGTTTTGCAATATTTTGGTAAGCTGCCGCATAATAATAGACTGTGAGATGTTAAGCTCGGCTGATCCTCTCTGAATGCTACTCACTAGAATGCTACGTCCATGATGTGGAACACGGCATCAGAATCGACAGTTTTAGGCCAACCAGAGGTTCTTGCAAACTGAGCAAAATTTCTTCAATCTGCTTAATTGACTATTATTAACTACTTCTTCACAACAAATGTTTAGGATTTTTTCTACGCCGGTATGGCCCTGGTCAAACACGTAAAACATAAGTTTTAGAATTAGACTTCGTTGCACGTTCATCTCAGCGACTTTCACATCACACATGGAGTGAAGCAATTCACACAGTGTCAGCGCACCAACTACCACGACACTATCGACCACAATTAGTACCAGGTGGTTAGAACTGCTTCAGTCACGTGCAAACTAGCACTTGTCGAAATATTGAAAAACCTTTAACTCCTCTTTGTAACTCTTTTGGTAAGTTATCAATTAACACTTCGGCTAAGTCGGTTGAGGCTACAGAATACACCGACTGCATCTCTGAAGAGGAGCAAGATCACCCCAACGAGTGTCCTGTATATGACACTAAACAATCTGATGGGGAGATTCCGGTAATGCTGGAGCTTAGAGGAATACGGAGTACCCCTTCATTAACATTGCTCCCAGGTCCACTCTGGCCTTGAATGGTAGGACTAAACTGGGTACTTATGCTCAACTGAATTGCTTGAAATAAAACAGTTTTGACATTTAAACTTCGTAATTCTTTTAAACTGCGTACTTATGCTAAATTGAATAGCTAATTTGGAATTGTTGTTGTATGCTAATCTGAATTGCTTGAAATAGAACTGTTTTTGACACTGAAACTGTACTTACGCTAAACTGAATTGTTTGACATAGAACTGTTTTGACATTTATACTGCATATTTTAAGCTAAACACTTGTTTGATATGGAACTGTTTTTGTATACTAAAATGAATTGTTTGATATATAACTGTTTTGACATTTAACAGTGTGTAAACAAAAACTATACTAATAAAAGGATAAACTATAAAACTATATTTATAAAATGAACTCCTTGAAATAGAACTGTTTGACTAAACTGAATAGCTTGAAATAGAAATGTTTTTGGACAATTATACTGTGTACTTATGCTAAACTTATTTGTTTGAAATAGAATTGTTTATTTGATTAAAAATGGATTTGGTATTAAATGATCAACAAAGCTTGATAAGCCATAAAACGGAAACAAACAAACAAACACATGACACTGCTTTAATATTTCTCTAAAAGGTAACAACAGAACTGATTTTTTCACAAGTTAAGCGATAATTATTCATTCATTACTAAACGCAGCTGGGGTTGCATAATACACCAACTGCATCTCTGCAGAGGGATAAGACCCCACTCCAACGAGTATCCTGGATATGACACTGAACAATCTGATAGTCAGGCTCCAGTAACGCTGGAGCTTTGGGGTGTGCAGAGTATACGTTCATTGATATCTCTTCTATGTCCAATCTGACCATGAGCGGTAACACTTGACTGGGTCCTATCTATAGGTCAACTAGAACTGTTTCACATTTAATCTGTGTGTAAACAAATGACAAATTAAATTAAATTGTTTGAAATAAAACTGTTTTTACATTGAACCAGGTGTAAAAAAAAGAATTATGTCAACTTGAATTGTTGGTTATACATAGCAATACTCTGAACTATCTAACTTCAATTCACAATATAATTCCTGTAGTTAAAAAAGAAAACATAGATCTATATCCTTGCCCTTGAGGTCATAATAATTACGTGGATGCGTATTTCTAATCTTCATGGGAAGACGTGGCCCTGGAGATGACCGTGTCCTCTGGAAAGAGTACAGATGTAACTAACAAGACACATTCAGGTTAATTAGCAACACAATTACCATAACCAGTAAATGTGACGTCACTCGTGTACGATATGAGCTGTTGGCGCAGTTGTAGAGTTTCGACTCTGTGGTCGCTGGTTCAATCTCCAGCGGTGGAAATCCCGGTATACACTGCTGATGAGACCTAATAAGGTCGAAACAGCTGTCCTGTGTTTCCGTATGTCATGCGTAAGTGTTCGCCGGATTTTCTGGTCTTGGTAATTTAATTTAACTTTGATGAAATGCTAATCAGAATTGTTTTAAATAGAAACTGTTTGATCATTTAACTGTATGTAAACAAATGATGGATGTTCAATTGAATTGTTAGCGATGCATAGCAGTACATGTGTAATATAATGGCCGAGGGAGTTCGTTTTATATATCTTGCCTTTCGGTTTAGTTAGACTGAGAACCTTTCGCTTAGCGCATTGGTTAGTTAGGTGCAACATGAGCGCAGGTGTTGACGCGCGCGCGGGGAGGACGTGTCATTCAGAGATGTCAAAATAAAGATCCCAGATAGTAAATAGGACCGGGGGATGTGAATGACGTCATGCACCGAAAACGTGCGCGGAGGATTTGGGGGGATTTGAGAAAAGGGATTTAGTTGAGTTCCCGCCTCGGAAGAAGAAGGTTGACTTTCAGGAGCTGGGCGAGGCCAGACGACTTTGTGTGCTACGGGCGTTGGTTGGGTGGAGAGCTGACGATATAAAAGCAGTCAGCATAGAAGGATTGTGTCTCACTCTCCTCATGTCGATTAACCTTTAACTCAAAGGTAATAAAGTTTCGTACCTGAACCAATTTAGTAAAGTTTCGTGTTTTTAGATTCCCTATGTCTATTTCACATATCCGTATTATGGGTATGTTACACATGGAACAGTTTAAATGTGTACAAACAAATGATTAATAGTAAATAGAATTATTCGTATTTGAAAGAAATAAACTAAAGCATTTAACAGTGTGAAAAAAATGAACTTAGAGGTGCCCGTGGTGGAATGGTTATCGTCGTAAGAAATGGACACGGCGACACGAGTTCAAATCCTGGACGAGACTGATTGCATTTCACATAGCATTAATACCCTTGGGAAAGGTATGAATACAATTATTCTCCCTCCAGCTAGGGGTAAATAGTAGGGCGGATTGGGTTCTTCAGCCTTGGTGAGGCAACTAGTCTAGGAGAAGGAAAAGTCTGAATTCAAACCTGTTAAACTCCGCTTAAAAGTTGACCTTGTGTCATATCCTGCCCGAGCGGAGGGGTTGGTAAATATGATAAACAGATTTGGCAAAAAATAACCTGTAATGGTTGATATGACTTAAAAACATACCAAACCAAATTCTATATATTTAATGTAGATATAAAGAGGATTTAGTATTAAATAACCCACAGTGGTTTATATGCCATAAAACCAAACCAAACCGAAATTTACCCTTAAAGTTATATAATTTTTAATATTAGATAGTTATACTTGATCCAATGCAGCTGTTTTCAAACTATTTTATTAGATAGGAGTATTGGAAACCGTATATTTTTTTTCTAATTATTTATATTTAATAGGAATACTCTATAACGTATTAATGCGTGCAAAATAAAATTCTTAAGACAGAGCGACACTAAAAATATAAATGTCTAAAGACGCAACTTTCAAACGAAACTTATAGACATAAAATAAACATATAAGAGTCGAGATGACGTTAATAATCAATCAAATCAGCCAACCAAACGAATCAGCTGAACGAGAATCCGGGAAAGCAAGTACGTGTAAGATCAACTTATTTTTAATCAGGGTTGCCAACCCGAAAAAGTAAAAAAAAAAAATAAAAACAATCTTATTTTATCGACACTAGCACTTGTAACCGGCTTTTAGGATTGTAATGGTCGTTTTCGCAGTAAATGAAGACCAGTGGATAAATATTTGTAATCCGACACAAAAGGTACTTGTCTGGTGGCCGTACTCGGTATATATTTCTATGGCTTGGTACAATTGAAAACTTTCATTATCTCTCGTTGTCTACTTAGGCAGCACCATTATGGTTTCTTTATTTTACAAATTCTCGTTTTCGGGAAAATACAAAATACAAAGTTGCAGGCAAGTCAAATAAGAAGAAAGGACAACAGGAAAGGTTGGCGGGTTGAAGCCATGAGAATCCAAATAATTATACGTGGTCAATGTCGTTTGGATTGACCTTCAACTAAAAGGATGGGGAAAAAACGAAGTCATCTTCTGATTATCGAAGAACGTTGGCGAATGAATTAAAATGACCAACTACAAAACAAACTTACATTCACAAGTAGCAGTATGTCTTTTTCGAAAGCTTCCAACTCATTTTCAATAAATAGAAAGGACACAATAACACATTTGGATAGAGCAAGTTTTTGGTTTGGTTTAGCTTAGTTTTATGGCATATCCATATTTACCAACTCCTCCGCTCGGGCAGGATATGACACAAGGTCAATTTTTAAGCGGAGTTTTTCAGGTTAAATTCAGAGTTTTTCTTCTCCTAGACTAGTTGCCTCACCAAGGCTTAAGAACCTAGTCTGCCCTACTATTTACCCATCGCTGGAGGGATTTTTATGGCATATCAACCATTGTAGGATATTTAACGACAAATCCTTTTTATACATATATATTAGATATGATTTCTAAACATTTTGTAGATAAAATTTTAAAAAGAGCCTGAGTTCATATTTTGCACGCAGTTAAATTTTTTCATAAGTCATTTGTTTACAAACGGTTAAACGATCAAACAGTTTTATTTCAAACCATTCAGTTAAGTTGAAGTCATTTAATTCTATACAGTTTAAATGGCAAAGTGCAGTTTGAATGTCAAACAGTTCTATTTGACTCATAAATAGGACCTAATCAGGTGCTATCCCTCTGGACTGGTAATGCAGGGGTACTCCACATTCCCCAAAGCTTCACACATCTCTGCAGAGATGCTGTCTATGTATTCTGCAGCCCCAGCCGACTAGGTCAAAGAGCAAGTTTTCAGTAATTATTTTCACACAGCAGCACCATCATAATCAATGCGTGCTGACAGAAGGGATTGCGTTGAGTCTCGGTCGTCATGTGTCTCTATTGGCGATCAGTCTAGGAAAGTCATCTAAATGACATCCAGTGTCCGCACAGAGCCCATGAATGTATATATTTACCAACCATTCCTCATGAGATGGGTGCGACATAGGGTCCGTTTTTAAGTCGAGTTTAACTGGTTTAAATTCACAATTTTCCTTTTTCCTAGACCGGTGGCTATTCCGAGGCTAAAGAACTAGGCTGTCCGACTATTTACTAGAAGCTGGAGGGAGAATAGTTGGATTTATTCCTTCTACAATGATATTAGTCCAATATGAAATGTAAACAATCTCATCCAGGATTCGTAGATGTCCTCGTGGTGTAATGGTTAAAGCAATGCACTGCGGAATCGTAGTAAGCGAGTTCGTACTCCATTCGCGCTATTACGTTCACTTTAGGGCGAATACCCTTGGGAAAGGTATGAACCCCCTTATCCTCCCAACTCTGGGTTAAATAGTACCACTACTGTTCTTCTAGAGAATGGCTTTGGCAATGAATGACCTAAAAAGGTAGATATGCCATTAAACAAAGAAACCAATACATTCACTTTCGGGCAAATACCCTTGGGAAAGGTATGAACCCCCTTATCCTCCCAACTATGGGTTAAATAGTACCACTACTGTTCTTCTAGAGAATGGCTTTGGCAATGAATGACCTAAAAAGGTGGATATGCCATTAAACAAAGAAACCAAACCATCATCCAGGATTCGAACTCGGGTCACACTGTCCATTTCCTACGATTATATCCATCGCACTACAAACGCCTGACGAATATGTCCATGTGTAGGAACCCAAAAAGATAATCGCTGATGTGTTCGTCCTTCTTTCTCCATCAGTAACCAGCATGTTTTTTGGACTTACTTGGATGGTTTCTGAGATGGGAGGCAAGTCGCCATACACTTGCAATTTTGCTTGATGCTACTTTCAGGATTTGTTGAAAACAAAGCGTGGCATCTTTGTGTCGTTTCAGTCTAGCTTTTTTTTCCCAAGAGATAAAACCATACAATATTACTGACACGACCACATCTTTGAATAATTTCCGTTTAATTTTATTAAAGAGATCATATTTCTATATGGTGGATATATTATCAAGTTAAATTTTGAGTATAGTCGCAGTGGTTGACTATTTGTTTACACAAGCGACGAAAAAACACCAACATTCAAAACTCGTAAATTTTGCTGACCTACAGATGTTGGTGGCAAGGCAGTAGAAGTCGGACCTGTCTGCTAAAGCTAATTATGTCATGGAATTGTTAAAAGTATATAAGAATCTTACCTGATATTCAGAGCCCTGAAACTCAGAGACATTACACTACAGGCGCCACCCTCTAAAAAATAAATGGTAGCCAAACTGGACGAGACTGATTGCATTTCACATAGCACTAATACCCTTGTGAAAGGTATGATTCCAATAATTCTCCCTCCAGCTATAGGTAAATAGTAGGGTAGACTGGGTTCTTCAGCCTTGGTGAGGCAACTAGTCTAGGAGAAGGAAAATTCAAAACCTGTTAAACTCCGCTTAAAAATTGACCTTGTGTCATATCCTACCCGAACTGAGGGGTCAGTAAATATGGGTAGCCAAAGATGTCGAGAGGTTAAATGAAAATTGTTTTTTTTTGGGGGGGGGGGTCTGACTGTTCTGAGCAGATCATTTTACGCTCCTTACAATGGAGAAGACCAGACTGGGAGATCTACAAAAAGAAGATATGTGTTAAGCTGGGTGAGAGTATGTTTCGTTGTAATCTTGAGGAGCTGCCAAGAGCGATAGATAATACGGATGGGGGTTTTGTACATATATATATATATATATATATATATGTGTGTGTGTGCGTGTGTGTGTGTGTGTGTTGGTTGGTTGGTTGGTTGGGTTTTATGGCATGTCAATCTTTTTAGGTTATTTAATGCCAAATCCATTTTTATACAAATAATCAGTTTTATTTCAAACAATTCAGTTTTGTATGAATACAAAGTTTAATTGTCAAAAAAAATTCAAACTATTCAGTTTAGTCAAACAGTTCTAATCCAACCACTTCAATTTAGTATACACACAGTTAAATGACAAAACAGTTCTAATTCAACCAGTTCAGTTTAGTAAAGATATAGATCTAGTTTACACACTGTTAAATGTCAAAATAGTTCTATTTCAATCAATTCAGTTTAGCAAGTACGCAGTTTAAGTGTAAGTACACAGTTTAATTGTAAAAACATTTCTATTTCAAGCTATTCAGTTTAGTCAAACAGTTCTAATTCAAATAATTCAGTTTAGTATAAGTACAGCTTTTGTCCACACATTGTTAAATGTCAGAACAGTTCTATTTCAAACAACTCAGTCTAGCATAAGTACACAGTTTACATGTCAAAACAGTTTTATTTTAAGCAGTTCAGTTTAGCAGAAGTTGGCATTTTAGTTCTATTTGACCAATAGATAGGACTCTATCAGGTACTACCACTCCCGGCCAGAGTGGACCTGGGAGCGGTAGAAATGAAGGAGTACTTTGCATTCCTCAAAGTCCTGGCATTACTGGGACCTCACTTGCAGATTGCTTAGTGTCATATCTAGGACACTCATTTGGGAAGGGTCGATGTATTCTACCACCCCAGCCGACTGTGGAATGTGTAGGGGGTCACAAATTTGCATTATCAGTGTTGCCACACAGAACACCTGTTGCGAACTGAACTCTATCGACAATAGGAAATTTTACTGAGAGTCACTCTGAACGAGGCCTTCAAGAAAACATTCATTTTCCAAGTCTGACATAAGGTCAGAAAAAAGTAGTTCCAGTGAAGACTTTTGGAAGAGTAAAGAACCATATTAGTATGACTATTTTAGAAAACTCTCTGTCTATGTTTGGACGAATTTGTAACACCAGTTTACTATTAGGATAGTGAATGTGAGAAGACGGGAAAGAAGAGGGTCACGTGGTTATAGCAATGACGCTAGGGGAAGTGTGGCGCATCCGATTAAATAATAATAATAATAATAATAATGAAAATATAAATTAGATTAGGAAGTCTGCATTTCCCAAATTCAACTCTAAATGGCAGTAAATATTTCCATCTTTTTCTGCAAATTTTTTTTTGGTTCTGACTGTATGCTATTATTATTATTATTGTTATCATTGTCATTTTCTTCTTCTTCTTCTTCTTCTTCTTCTTCTTCTTCTTCTTCTTCTTCTTCTTCTTCTTCTTCTTCCGCCATCTTGTCAGCATTTTGTAGATTCAATTTCCTGCCTTAGTAAGTTTGTATCTAACGGCTCCGGACCGTTACGGTACTAATCAAATCAAATCCCTTTATGCGAGTCTATAGTTCTTGCTGAATTTCAATCACAATGCACCTCAATTAGTCGTCTGTTGCTTCCTTCCAGGTAGCCATATTTCTCCTATCTATACGTGGGACAAAGGGTGGGGTAGTTGGGTTCCTTTCTTCTCTCTATCGCCTTACATGCATGTATATACAGTATCACGTATAAATTAGGTTTGGTTACAGTTTCTTTGTTTAATGGCATATCAACCTTCGTGGCTTGGTTAATGCCAATGTCATGAATGACGAAAAACAGAACTATCATTTATATATCTACCAACCCCTCCGCTCGGGCAGGATATGACACAAGGTCAATTTTTAAGCGGAGTTTAATAGGTTTGAATTCAGACTTTTCCTTCTCCTAGACTAGTTGCCCAACCAAGGCTGAAGAACCTAGTCTCTCCTACTATTTACCCATAGCTGGAGGGAGAATAATTGGATTAATACCTTTCCCAAGGGTGTTAGTGCTATGTGAAATGCAATCAATCTCGTCAAGGATTTGAACTTGTGTCGCCGTGTCCATTTCCTAAGACGATAACCATTACACCACGGGCACCTCCTTGAACTATTATTATTTAACTCATAGCTATTAGGATGATTGTATTTAGGATAATAAATAAACCCATTTTGATGCTTAACTTCTTTCTTTAAAAATAACACTTTTAGGATAAGAAATAAACATTTTCCACGGTGGTCAAATGCTTTTGACTGGTAGTACACACACACATATATATATATATATATATATATATATATATATATATATATATATATATATTTCCTTATATTATCCAACGCCAAGCCAGCCGATGATGAGAACGATTCTATTTTCGGAATTTCTATCTACAATATCCATGTAATTCAAAATCCCAAACAGAGCACAATGTAAAATAATACTAAAATAATTTACCGAAAAAATAATTACTCACATTATTTTGTTATAATATTCATTTCAGTAGATCCTATATTTTTTTTAAAATGTTAGATCTGCACCTTCAGACAAAAAAAAAGAATTTTTTCTCTTATTATTTCTTTGTCCTAAGATGCAGATCTAACATTTTTTTTAAGATATAGGGTCTAATGAAATGAATATTATTACAAAACATATGACTCAAGTTTTTCTTATATATATATATATATATATATATATATTTATATATATGTGTGTGTGTGTGTGTGTGTGTAGAAAAATTAATAACAAGGTAATCCAAGTGGAAGGTGAGATTTATTAAGAAGTCGATACTATAGCGTTTCGGTTCTACTGAAATATCATCAGGACCATGAGGGGTGATATTAGCGATGTTAAGTCAACGATAAATCTCTCCTTCCACTTAGATTACCTTGTTATCAATTTTTCTACATATTGTTGGGTTACAATCCTTTTTTACTTTCATTATATATATATATATATATATATATATATATATATATATAAGAGATTTAGGGTTTTTACTAGTTTACTTGGTGAGTTAATATGGAGGACCGAATGTTGCATTATTGTTTAGATAGGGCTCAATATCAATGATAGAGCCTTTATATATATATATATATTGTCAGACGATTGGGGAATGTATGAAACCAAGGGTCACACACTGTACCATGCAATATATATAATATTTATGTATATATATGTATATATATTTCTATGTATATATATGTGGGGGGTGCATGTGTGTGTGAGAGAGAGAGTGAGAGTGAGGGGATAGCGCTGTTACAAAGTCAATGGGAGCTTGTTGAGTGCCTGTTTCTAGTCAATCCAACGATCAAACTAATTGGTAGCGAAACGATGAGTGCCCTTTTAGTAACTCTTCCACCTAGGCCATCTGAAAACAAACATCTCAAAGAAGTAAATATAAAATTCGGATTAAATATAAAATAAAAACAATGAAAATTAAATTTGCAGAAATTAAAATACAACCCTCAAAAACAAGATTATATATATATATATATATATATATATGTAGGCACACACACACACACATACACATACTGTTATATATAGGCACACACACATATACATAGGCACAAACATACATACACGCAAACACACACATACATATAGGCATACACGCATACACACACACATACAGATGTAAATCTATATAAATAAAAATGTAAATGATTGTTACTAACTGATAATCTCCAGTTTTATACCACTAATTTGTTTAAAATTTTCAGAGAGTATTTTATTCCAATTCAGGAGTGTTTTTATATATTTATTATCCAAAAATATTACAATAATTTAAAAAAACATTTTTGATAAGTCGTTTTTCTCCGACAAAAGCCGAACACGAAAACATAACTTCCGTTTCAAAGAATTTTACACCTGACCTCATTTTTCTGCATAATCACTTTTTTTTTTTTTTGGTTGAATTAAAGAGAGACACTAAACTTTAAACCATATTTCGTTGGTTCAGTAGTAAGTAAATTTTTTTTTTATTCTAACGAATTGTTTACGAAATATGTTTTTATGTTTAAATTTAACGAAAGACATCCATTCAAAAGTTTTCTTTCTTAAACCATATTTCGTTGGTTCAGTAGTAACGAATTGTTTACTAAATATTTTATTTTATTCTTTCAATATGATATTTTTTTTCTCTTAAAATTCAACGAAAGACATTTCTTAATAAGTTTTCTTTCTTAAACCATATTTTGTTGGTTCAGTAGTAAGTAAATTTCGTTTTATTCTAAAAAAACTATTCTTCACTAGCTGTACCTGGCTACATCTTGCTGTGGCTTATTTGGTTTAAATGAAAAAAAAATAGGAAATGCATATTTCTAATATGTTTATTTTTCCAATACTTGGATAATCTATATAAATAAAAATGTAAATGTTTGTTACTAACCGATAATCTCCTGTTTTATACCACTAATTGTTTTAAAATTTTCTGAGAGTATTTTAAAATTTTCGGAGAGTATTTTATTCGAATTCAGGAGTGTTTTTATATACTTATTTTCCAAGTATTGGAAAATTAAACATATTAGAAACATGCATTTTCCTTTTTTTTCCATTTAAACAAACTGAGCCACAGCAACGTGTGTCCGGATACAGCTAATATATATATATATATATATATAACACTAGAATATAATGAATTAAATATAATACAGTTAATAAATTTACCTATGAAATTAAATGCAATATAGCCTTGCCCAGTCGGCTGGGTTTGCCTGCAGAGCGGTAGGACTACCCAAACGAATGTCCTGTATGTGACACTAAAAAATCTGACGGTGATGTTCCGGTAATGCTGAAGGTTTGAAGAATGCAGAGTACGCCTCCATTGACATCACTCCCAGGTCCACTCTGATAGCTAGCACTTAATAGAGTCCTATCTATGGGTCAAATAGAGCTAAATTGTGCACTTATGGCAAACTAAATTGCTTGAAATTGAACTGTTTTGACGTAAATTAGGAACTTATTCTACGCTAAATTGTTTAAAATAGAACTGTTTTGATATTTAACAGTGTGTGGACAAAAACCATATTTATACTCAACTGGATTTTTTGTATTGGAATGGTTTGACTAAACCGAATTGCTTGAAATAGAAGTGTTTGTTTGTATAAGAATGGATTTGGTACTAAATAACCTATAAAGGTTGATATGCCATAAAACCCAAACAAAAAATATAGCCACGTAAGTAACGACACTTTTTAACCTAGATTACGATTTCTCGGAGGCCCACCACAAATTGAATCCCTCATAAAATATTGGTAGATAGAGAGAGAGAGAGAGAGAGAGAGAGAGAGAGAGGGAGGGAGGGAGAGAGAGGGAGAGGTAAGTAGATAGATAGATAGATAGATAGCATTCTGATTTCGACCTATGTTATGTTAAAAAAGAGTCTGACGGACAAAAACTCGAAAGACATCTTCCCCATTGCCTCTGAGATTTTTTTAACAAAAAAATCGTGTGATTGACACAGCACAGAAAATGATTGACGTATTTTGGTGAGTGTCACAAAGGTCAGCAGAAGCGTAGAGAAAGAGAGAGATGAGTCCGACAGGCAAAGCAAACAAGAGATAATTTAGGAAAAGAAAAAATAAATAAGATTAGTTGGATTAAAAAGCGGTAAGCGACTGGGGCAGATATTCAAGATCACTAAAATAAATGAAATTGGTCTTTGTGGGTTTTTTTTTTAATAACCACAAGCTATAAAATAACGGATGCTTCTTCTGAAAATATGATTTTGAAAAAGAATTAAATATAACAATTTAAAGCGATTAGTATTATTTCGTTGCAAATCCAGGTTAAGAATGAATTTGTTGACAAAATGCTAGAAATCTGGAAAATGAAATCAGTTAAAATACTGAGTTAGACAATAAAGTTGAAAAAAATTGCACGTTATTCACACATACTCAGGTGTTATATGGCATATGCGTGCATTGCTATATAAGTATGAATGTGTATAGGCGTATCTAGGGGTTAGAGTGTTCGCCAATGGCCCGGGAGACCTGGGTTCAATCCCAGGTCGAGTCATACCAAAGACTCAAAAAATGGTACTTGATGCCTCCTTGCTTAACACTCAGCATTATAAGGTACGGATCAAGGGTAAAGTAGAGCAATCCAGGGAAGGAGTAGCGCCCTCCCGTACACATTGGTGTAGTAGCTATCGAAAAGGGAGCCTTCGGGTTACCCTCGACTATGGTCGCCAACTTTACTTTATGTATCTATGTATCTATCACTGTGTGTGTGTGTGTGTGTGTATTGTTTACGTTTAACGTTCGAGTCTTCTTGTTATTTTTCTTTTGTCTGGGTCAAGATGCTGAAGAAAGAACCCTATACGATGGGAAATTTAACGAAACCCCTATATGGGTCGTAAGAAAGAATAAGCAACGCTGTAAGAAGTTTAAATAAATTTTTATAAGTGCAAAAGGGTTGCTAAAGAATATTCTTTTAGCGGTCAATAGACATTAAGGTTTGGTTTGGTTTCTTTGTTTCATGACATATCAACCTTCGTGGGTTATTTAATGCCAACGTTATTGTTCCAGAAGAACAGCGGTGATGCTATTTCACCCATACCTGGGAGAATGAGGGAGTTCATACCTTTCCCAAGGGTATTTGTCCGAAAGTGAACGTAATAGTGCGACTGAAGTTCGAACTCGCGTACTAAGATCCCGCAGTCCATCGCTTTAACCATTACACCGCGACGATACCCACTAGACATTTAGAGAACAAAGTTAAAATTATAATGCACTTATCAGTGGCTGGTTAATGTCCAGTTGTATTTCTCTATATTTTCTGGTTGTGTTTAAGACTGTTTTAAGAGGCCTGTGAACCTTTGGTTTCGTAGGACACAAAATTGTTTTCTGGGTTCTGTTTGTTGAGTTGGGTGGTTTGCTTACCAGGCTGTCTTTTTTCACGTCTCGCCTCGTTGAGAAACTATTCGCTTCTCCCTTGTTTCGCCGTGATCAAGTCATCGACTCAAGTCCCTCCGTCATGCTTTCTCCCTCTACCCTCGACCTCTCCACATCCGGGTATACTGCCGTCTAGAAGATAAACTGTGTGCAAATAAATTACTTATGCTTAATTGAATTGTTAGAAATAGAGCTGTTTGGCATTTAACTGTGTGTAAACAAATGACTAATGTCTAATTAAATTGTTGGCGATACATAGCAATAAATGGAACCATTTAACTATGAGCAAACAAATAATTATATTGAATTGTTAGGGATACATAGCAATACTTGCAGCATTTTAACTATGTGCAAACAAATGATTATATTGAATAGAATTGTCAGTTCTAAATCGCGAAGCTTGAAGCTCTATAACTGAGTGCCTAAGGTGAATTATTAGCATTACATAACAAAACTTGGGAACTTTTGTCTGAGTGTGAATGAAAGAATAGCGTTGGATACGAATAGAGCTTGATAACATTACTTGAAATCACTTTACTCTCAGAAATGAAATGATTAATGTTGAATAAACTTAAGTGTTAGATAATGACATTTGAAACCATTTAGCTGTATGCAAACAAATCTTGCCCAGTCAGCTGGGGCTGTAGAATACACTAACTGCACCTCTGCAGTGGGGTAAAACACCCCTAACGAGTGTCCTGGATATGACACTAAACAATCTGATGGTGAGGTTCCAGCAATGCTGGAGCTTTGGGGAATGCGGAGTACCCCTTCATTGCCATTGCTCCCAGGTCCACTCTGTCCCGGAGTGGTAGCACCTGATAAGGGTCCTATCTATGGGTTAAATAGAACTAACAGCATACTTATGCTAAAATGAATTGTTTGAGTAAAACTGAATAGTTTGAAATAGAAATGACTTTTACAATTAAACCGTAATTACATTTAAACTGCGTGCTTATGCTTAACTGAATTACTTCGAATAGAAATGTTTTTCGACATTAAAACTGTATTTACACTTAACCGAAATGTTACATACAACTGCTTGAATAGTTTGAAATAGAAATGTTTTTGACAACCTGTACTCATGCTAAACCAAATTGTTTGAAATAGAACAGATTATTTACATAAAAATGGATTTGGCGTTAAATAACCTACAAAGGTTGATATGCCATAAAACCAAACCAAACCAACCAACTAGCAAACAAATTGTCAATTGTAGATAGAATAATTCACGTTAGATAGAAAGAAATACTTAAAAGCATTGAACAGTGTTCAAAAAATGAGTTTCGGTTCATATAAAAATGTAATCAACTAAACGTGTTTATAAATCGTACATAGGTATTGAGAGGATTTGGAATTAAAATATCATACGATAAAGTATGCGATCTTAGTCGAGGGGGAACCGCAGGCTCCCTTTTCAATAGCTACTACACACTGAGGTGTGGGGGAGGACGCTACTCCATTCTCTGGGTTACTCTATTTTACCCTTGATACTTAACGTATAATGCTGAGTGTTAAGCTAGGCGGCGTCAAGTACCATTTTTTTAGTCTTTGGTATGACTCAACCTAAGATGGAACCCCGGTCTCCAGGACCACTGGCGAACACTCAACTCATTTATAATGATATGACACAAAAGCCCAACCAAACTAAAACAAGGCACACTTCTTGATTAGAATATATACATATATACATATATTAGAATATATACATATATACATATATACATATATATACATATATATATATATACATATATACATATATTAGAATATATACATATATATATATACATATATATATATATATATATATATATATATATATATATATATATTATGAACGTGCATGGATCATTCAATAACTTTCCAGACTTTTTGTGTACAGGCATTTGAAATTGTCGTAGATACTTGAAAATTCACTATGTTGTTGCTATTCATCTTATGGGATAACTGACCAATTTTAGGATTTCAGGTTCAAATGAACAGCTAAAGCAAGAATTGGAATACACCCTACTAAAACCTGATTGTCACAGCTGCTGAATTAAAAATGAAATCTGGACGTGAGAACACTTTAGAAGAACGATATGCAATAAAATTCTGTTTTAGACTTGGAAAAACTGCCACAGAAACGTATGGAATGCTTCAGACTGCTTTTGGAGAATCTTGCATGAATTGAGCATCAGGTTTTGTGTGGCATAAGAGATTCAAGGAAGACAGGGAGTCTTGAGGGATGATGAGAGGTGTGGGAGGAGTAAGGAAGTCAATACACCACAGTTGATTGGCCAAAGGGTTAGGGTTAGGGTTGTTATGTTGAGGTTTTAAGGGAGTTCAAGAAGAGATTCCAAGGCAAGAGTCCAACACTCTTCAAATGGGGTCAGTGGCATTTCCATCAGGACAATGCACCAGTCCACAACTCCATCCTTGTCTCAGACTATTTGACCAAGATGGGAATCAACACAGTTCTTCACCCTCTCTATAGTCGAGACATCGCCCCCTGTGACTTTTGGTTATTCCCTAAGCTCAGAGGCTGTCGTTATGAGA
>OY757932.1:17390346-17610346 GCA_963585895.1 Sepioteuthis lessoniana | reverse complement strand
TAAAAAGGTTTGGGCGTTTTTTTAAAACATTTTCAGCGTTTTGCTTTAAAATGTTCGATTGGGGACCTTAGCTGTGGAGTTTTTTTAATAAGTATATCTTGTGGGAAGAGATCTATCAGATGTGTTGGTGATATTGGCAATTAAAGATGTTTATGTTGCGATAGGCAAAATTAAATTTAATTTTCTAGCTTTTTACTGGGGGTGTCCTCGTGGTTATTTGTGGGTTATTAAATGCCAAATCCTCTTTATGCATATATATTTGATAAATTAGATATATATGATTTGGCTTGGTTGGCTTTAATAGTATATCAACCATTGTAGGTTATTTAATGCCAAATCCAGTTTATACGAATTTATTGATATGATTTGTAAACATATTTTATAGTGAATATTTTTAAATGATCCTGAGCTCATTCTTTTTATTTCACACGAATGATTCTATTTACAATTAATTATTTGTTTTCACACAGTTAAATGGATATATGTATTAAAACTAATTTATTAGTATTTCTGATATGAACTTGTCTACTAGTTTTTGAATTTAAATTGTTTATATTAGGTTATACATTTATTTTACATTCTGATAAGAAATTAGAAAAGAACTGAATCTCGTTTTAAGTTACAGTCCCGCCCCTCGTGGCTGGGACACATTTTGGCCGGCCGTGTTTCCTGATACAGGGATCAGGTCGGTTGTGTATCAGCTTTTATGCCAGTCGGTCGAGGCCATCTGACGAGGGATTCCGAGAAGCCGGCATTCACGTCATGCGCTCCTTGAGCATCGGAGGGCCGTCCTTCAGGCTGTAACCCTCTCCGGAAGGGCTAGGTTCTTCGCCTGACACCGAAAGCGCCTCTTTTTAGAGGAATGCTGACGGGGCTCAAGGCATTTCTGAAACCAGCGTGCGTACAGGACTGCTGTCCAACGCCTGGTTCTATATTAAAAAAAGGCCACGTGTCATACTCACACGTG
Source organism: Sepioteuthis lessoniana (assembly GCA_963585895.1). Taxonomy (NCBI): domain Eukaryota; kingdom Metazoa; phylum Mollusca; class Cephalopoda; order Myopsida; family Loliginidae; genus Sepioteuthis; species Sepioteuthis lessoniana. Next base: position 17,609,379 of record OY757932.1, on the reverse strand, counting down.
CGTAAGACGCTCGACAAATATCAGGAATAGAAACGAACACTATCGAAGCTAACTGTCTTGAAAAAAAATTTAATCATGATCTATCTATCAATCTACATATATATATATATATATATATATATATATATATATATATATATATATATATATATATATATATTAATTCAGTATTATGAAATAAAATATATACATACTTTTTTATTTTATGGTATTGAATTGATTTAGAGGGTGATTGCAATGTGAAATAATAATTGTTTATTATTATTTGAGTCTTACAATGAGAAATAATAATTATTGCAATTGCCCTCAAACTTAATTCAATAGAGTAAAATAAAATAAATTATGCAGTGATTCAAGCAAATTACAAAATACTTACACGCAGACAGACAGACAGACAGACACACACACACACACACACACACACATGTATATATATATATATATATATACATATATATATATATATATATTATATATTTTATATGTATATTTAAATTATAATTCCTATAATTCCTTAAATACCTTACTCAAAGATGAAATATATACCCCGATGTTTAACGGTTAAAATGAATTCCATTTTTTGTTCCAATCTCCATCTGATAAATCAGGTGGTTCATGTAGCTGGTAAAATAAATTCATAATGTATTGATCAGTCAATCTTTCTTGATATTAATGATATTTTTCACCGTGTATTTCATTTTTTTAATCTATTTCGCTAAATATATTAATTGACTGTGCATTGAGCACGCTATTCAAATGATTCCTCTTAAGTCTTTCGCAGACTTAAATATGGTATATATACATGTTTTCTGTCCAAATATAACAAGGAAAACCAATGTCTAAAAACTGTCCTCTTTTCGTATTCTGTTTGAAGAAGAGGGATCGGACACACACACACACACACACATATATATATATATATATATATATATATATATATATATATATATATATATATAACAGGATGGAAATAAATTTATAATCCTAATGTGACCGGTTTGTTGCTTTTTCTTAATGTTCGCTTTTCAATAGTTTTCTTGTCCTGATGGAATTACCCCCAACTCTGGTTTAACTGGTCCAAATTATACTTATATATATATATATATATATATATATATATATATATATATATATATGTGTGTGTGTGTGTGTGTGTGTGTGTGTGTGTGTGTGTGTGACCTCTGTTCTTACATATATATATATATATATATATATATATATATATATATATATCAGTTCGATTCAGTTTACCTTGGTTGAGATTCAGAAAAGTTTAACGCAAAAAGGTCTCTTGTTTATATGTAATTAAACCTGACTACTTATGAATAACGGAATCTATTACACAACGTTGGCTCACAACCAACTGGCAGTAAATATTTTTATATGAGACTTTATACACAACAGACTTCTCTATTGTTGGAGATGTCACGCAACAGGATTCCTTACTTAATCAAACTTACACACACACACACACGCACATAGATATAGATATAGGTAGGTAGGTTGGTTGGTTGTTTGGGTTTTATGGCATATCAAACTTTGTAGGTTATTTAACGCCAAATCCATTTTTATGCAAATAGTCAGTTGTATTTCAAGGAATTCAGTTAAGTATGAGTAAACAGTGTGACAAAAGCATTTCTATTTCAAGCTATTCAATTTATTCAAACAGTTCTAATTAAGTTAATTTAGTTTAGTATAAGTATAGATTTGGTTTACATGCAGTTAAATGTCATAACAGTTCTATATTAAACAAATCAGTTTAGTGTGAGCAAAGTTTCAATGTCAAAAACAGTTTCATTTCAAAGTATTCAGTTTAGCATAAGTACACAGTTTAATTGTCAAAAGCATTTCTATTTAAAGCTTTTCAGTTTAATCAAACAATTCTAATTCAAACAATTCAGTTTAGCAAAAGTATGCAGTTAGTTCTATTTAATCCATAGATAATGCCATATATATATGTGTGTGTGTGTGTGTGTGTGTGTGTGTGTGTGTGTGTGTGAGGTCTATTCTGACCCGGAGTGGTAGCATCTGGTAGGGTCTTATCTATGGGTTAATAGAACTTAACAGTGTACATATGCTAAACTGAATTGTTTTAAATATAACTATCTTGACATTTACACTCAGTACTTGTTTTAAACTAAATTGGTTGAAATAAAAGTTTATATATATATATATATATATATATATATATATATATATATATATATATATATCCCAACCCCTCCTCACGGGCAGGATAGGACACAATTTTTAAGCGGAGTTTAATAGGATTGAATTCAGAGTTTTCCTTCTCTTAGACTAGTTGCCTCGCCAAGAGTTAAGAACCGAGTCTATTTACCCATAGCTAGAGGGAGAATAATTGAATTCAAACCTTTCCCAAGGATATTAGTGCTATGTGAAATGCATATATATATATATATATATATATATGGATTTGCCATCAAATAACCTACAATGTGTGTCTGTGTGAAGAGCATGCTGCCAAAATAAATTTTAGAATATATGAAAGAAAAAAAATCGATATTGCATCAAATAATCTGCAATGGTTGATATGCCATAAAATCAGACCAAACTAAACTTTATGTATGACGTCACTCACTCGCATTTGATTCTCTAGAGCCAAGTGAGAAAACTATCTTGTCTTTTTTTGTTTATTTTTTTCGTGTGACTGTTCTTTACAACATGAATGACGGTGTTGTCCTCTAAATAAAAACGGCCGCTTAACACAGTCATTTATTTCTCGTGTTTTTCCAAAGGAATTTTCGCGGGAAGTGTAACAAATACTTCTTTGCCGATTTTTCCCCTTTTGTAAAAGCGTAAAGCGACATTTAAAAAAAAAAAAAAGCAAGAACGGCAACAAAGGATTTATTTTATATAATTCTTTTTTTTTTTTTTTTTTTTTTAGCGGGGTGGGATTGATTTCCTTTGTTTTACGAACGTATTTTTCTTTTTTGTTATTAGGAGGAGAGGAGGCTGCTTTTCGATATTGTTCGGACATCTCAAACGTTTCTTTTGGCAGTGAAGTTCACAGAGGTCGATTGTAATCAATATTTCAAGATTTATGAGATTTCAAAAGAGTAAAATGTGACTTTGTTTTCTGATATTTTCTGTGGAAATATGTTCATTATCTACGGTGTCGCTCATAAATAAGTACACCCCTTCTCTTTTTTCTTTCCTTTTTCCTTCTTTTTCATTTTCTAAAAAGTCAATTTAGTTGTAAAGATCAGCATCATCATCGTCATAATCATCAAGGCGTGACGACAACACCGGTTCTCTAGACTCTCTTTCACCCTCCCTGCCTATCGACCATTACTAAATCCTAAACTAATATATATATATATATATATATATATATATATATATATATATATATATATATATATATACAAAGGCGCCAGTTATTTTATAAATGCAGAAACACAGATACATCTCCTCGACATATTTTTGTTTTATATTTTTCCTAGTTTACTTATATATATATATATATATAAACTAGCCTTGAAAAGTATTTGGCAACCCTCAAAAAATTTCATTTCTCATTTCAAAAGTGTTGATAAAATTGTGTTTTTAACTCGGAAGAAATGCCACAGAAACGTATGGAATGCTTCAGACTGCTTTTCGACCATGTTGCATGAATTGAGCACCAGTTTTTGAGTGGCATAAGAGATTCAAGAAAGGCAGGGAGTCTGTGAGGGATGATGAGAGGTGTGGGAGGAGTAAGAAAGTCAATACACCAGAGTTGATACCCAAAGGGTTAGGGTTAGTGTTACTATGTTGAGGTTTTAAGGGAGTTCAGGAAGAGATTCCGTTGGCAGAAGCCAGCACTCTCTAAATCGGGTCAGTGGCATTTCCGCCAAGAAAATGCATCAGTCCACAATTCCATCCTTGTCACAGACTATTTGAGCAAGATAGGCATCAAGACAGTTCTCCAGCCTCCCTATAGTCCAGACCTTGCTCCCTGGAACTTTTGGTTATTCCCTAAGCTCACAGGCCGTCGTTATGAGACAATTGAGGCGATAAAAGAGGCTGTGACGAAGGTCATTGACACGCTCACACAAGAGGACTTCCATGGGGCCTTCCAGAATGTTTTGGAACGGTACAATAACTGCATTACAGCCGGAGGAGATTAGTTCGAAGGGGACTAGAGTTTCATGTGTGTACTATCAATAAAAGTGCCCATACGAAAAAAGTCTGGAAACTTATTTAATGATCTTCTTATGTGTGTGTTTGTAGTTAGGCAGCAGTTGTTCATTTGAGGATGTTTCATTAAATAATAAAGACAAATTTGGTCTGTATAATTTGTTTAAGTTCCTCTCAAATTTTCTGATAAGTGTCTTAGTTTCAAGTTGAAATTTGTAGAGGAATTTCCCAAAATTGTCCCGAGCGCTTTCGGTCCCTTCATAGGCCAGCATCATGTTACACAGCCAGATACGGATATGTGTGAAACGTACATAGAATGTTCATAAGTTATATACGTATAGAATATAGGAATCCCGAAACACACAAAAAAAAAAAAACACTTACGACTTCTTAGTTCAGGTAGGAAACTTTTTTATTAGCTTTGAGTTAAAAGGTTTTTCGACATCTTTCTATACTGACTTTTCCATCTGCCCCCAACACGTGCGACACCTGCTGCCAGGCCTCAGTGAGCAAGCGAGAGTCAACCGTCTTCTTCCGAGGCAAAACTCAACCCACTGACTTTTTTCAAAACCCTCCACGTGCGCTTCCGGTGCATGACGTCATTCACGTCTCCTGGTCACAATCCTCTCTGGGATTTTTATTTTGACATCTCTGAATGACACATCCTCCCTGCGCGCGTGTGAAAACCTGCGCTCATGTTTGCACCTAACCCAGCACTGAGCCGAAAGGTTCTCAGCCTAACTAAACCCAAAGCAAGATATATAAAACGAAATCCCTCGGTCATTATATTACAATCAGGGTTTGTTTGCTTGTGTAACGTGTGTTTGTTTGTTTTTTAAGAGTTTATACTAAAACAAAAATATGGAAACGCAGAGTGGGATAAAACAGGGTAATTGATGAATTTAAAAAAGTGACGCCATTCAAAAAATGGAACGCTATAAGCGGAAATATAATACTATCGGGACACTTTAAAATAAAATCTTGTTTTATTTTATCAGATTGACTAGACTTCCATATGATCAACAGCCTATAGATAGCAGTTCACACCTTCGCTAGGCGTGTACTGACATCACTGTCAGTAGAATAAATCCTGTTGCTAAGGTACGGGAGCTTGTCTAGCAATTTCGAAGGACTTCCATTAAGATTGGAGATGGTTCCTTTTCGATTAAAACAAATATACTCCGTTTTGTTTGCATGTATTAGTACTTTCCCAAACACTGGCAGAATTCTACTTTCAATGCACTGACTCTTCCGCTTGCCTGGTTATATCATCGGATGGCACAGTCGATCTGCTTATCTGCCCTCGTTGTTTTTTGCTCCAGACAGCAGATCTATCGCTAATCGGAGTCGCCAGCCGTTGAGTGGACGGAGGAGACCGCACAATTAAGAAAGTAAAAAAAATCGACGCCAAAAGATAACAAGACACAACTTTGTAACAATAATAATATTTAGTTTTAAAAAGTCTCCTTAAAAATGGTACTTATACTCACCCTTCCACTGGGTAGTTTTTGATAGACGGAGACCTGATTCATGAATTAATTGTGTATATATAAGTGAGTATGTCCGAATTAAAGGGAGAAGATAGGTTTGTACTTACATATAAGTGGATGTGTATTGTGACGTTGCATAAATATTTATCTCAGGACGAGAGTTTATTTCATGCAGTTCTGTTCGCCTTTCTCAATCATCTGCAGTAAGCTTTTATCGAACCCTTCATTGTCTGCTACAAGGTGATTTTCTAGTAGCGTATTATGTTCTCCATTCTCAGACTCTCTCAAAATGTCGTATTATCTTAGGTTTTCTCTTTGCTTCATTAGCTTCGCAAGTCTAGTAAAAGATCGAGTATCATGGACACCGTTAGCCAGTTCGTTCTACTCAGTCAAGGGACGAAACTCTTGCTTATATGTATTTTCTTTTATCCAAGGGAGCGGTGGGGCTTGTTAAAACCGTTGATAATATCAATTCTTTCCTAATTTGGATTTCAATAATTAATTTCGCCCATTCCACAATATTCGATTTTCTCTACCCAAAGGGTTGGTCCTACTTGAATTCTATAGGGTGCATGTCATTTTCTCTTGTCCTGACGATGTCAGTAACCGTCAATTGGTCTTAAATTTTTTAAACACGAATATTGAAGTGTTATCTCAAAATTTTATTTTCTCAGATATCCCAGCTGGATATCGTGAGTGGCAGAATTTGATGAAGCAGGGACACATACCCTCATTCGAAGGTGGAACAATGCTATTGAGAGAAACCGTAATAATGTTGAGAAGTAGGGATGTGATCCACAGAGGACCAGCTTCATTTTGATGTCTGATACATGTTCCTGTGTCAGTATATTCCTGTACTAAAGAAAAAGGCATTACTTTTTGACTCACCATCGTATATACATATATATATATATATATATATATGTGTGTGTGTGTGTGTGTGTGTGTGTGTGCATATATATATATATATATCAGTTCATATCTATCTATCTATCTACCTATCTGTCTGTCTATCGATCAATCTCCAACGTCTATGCAACTGGTTGTAAATTGAATCATATTTCATGTCATTATTCAATAAAAATTTTCCATATTTTTTTTTCAATTTTTCATTTTTTAAGACGGCGTCCTGGTTAAAACCTCGCAAATTCTTCCGTATAATCAAATTTTTCGAATGAGAAGGGAAAATTCTATAGCAAATAATAATAATAAAAAAGATTAAAAAATTATATTTCATTCTTCATATATTTTCTAACACTGAATTTGTTAATTTTTTTTTTTTTTTCTTGCAAGATTTTCATTTTATCCTAATCTGGTTTTCTTTCCTATCGCTTCCATAAAGATACAGTTTTTGACGGGTTTTCGTTTTTTGTTGTTTTGTTGTTTTTTTTTGTTTTGTTTTTACTTTTTTGTGGGGGGTGCAATGCAATTATGAAGTTCGCCAAGGGTCCCACTGCTTTTCAAGTCTACATTGTCAATATAAAATTGTGTTGTCGACCAACACAGAATAACTGATTGTCGATTTGAACTCAGAATATATAATTCCAATTTAGTTTTCCATGTCGACGCTGTCAAAAGTATATTGGTGGGTCCCCGTGGCGTGGTCACCAACGTGTTGGACTGTGATATTGTCGTAAGGTCAAATTCCACTTGCGCTATTAAATTCAGTTTTGGACTAATACACTCGGGAAAGATATGTGCGCATTAACGATTCCCCACACCAACTAGGTGTGACACAAGGTCAATTTTTAAAAGGGTTAGTATTTACCCAACCCTTCGGCCTCAAATAGCATACGACTCTAGGTCAATATCTAAGCTGAGTTTAACCGTGTTGAATTCAAAGTTTTCCTTTTCCAAGACGGGTTGCCATATTAAACTTAAAGATCTCAATCTGCTTTTCTATTTACCCATGGCCAGAGGGTGAATATTTGGATTCATGCCTTTTCCAAGAGTATTAGCAGAATGTGAAATGCAAACAGCTTCGTCGAGGATTTGAACTCGGGTCGCCGGGTCGATTTCCTACGACGATAACCGTTATATCATTGGCACTTCCAAAGGTATGTATAGCCTTATACCATGAGCAATTGGTAAAATAGTGCCATGGAGGTGTCCGTGGTGTAATGGTTATCGTCGCAGGAAATGGACACAGCGACACGAGTTCAAATCCTGGACGAGACTGATTGCATTTCACATAGCACTAATACTCTTGGAAAAGGTATGAATCCAATTATTCTCCCTCCAGCTATGGGTAGATAGTAGGACAGACTAGGTTCTTCAGCCTTGGTAAGGCAACTAGTCTAAGAGAAGGAAAACTCTGAACTCAAACCTGTTAAACTCCGCTTAAAAATTCACCTTGTGTCATATCCTGCCCGAGCGGTGGGGTTTGGTAAATATGGTAAAATAGTACCATTGGAATGGCTTTGGCATTAAATGGCCCATGAAGGTTGATACGATATCAAAACAAAGAAAGTAAATGAAACTTATGGACATTAAACATCACTTAGAATATGCAGAATAGTAATAGCACAAAGAACATGCAAACCCTATAGCCAGAAGAGATATAAGCCACTTCCGGTGATCTTGGTAAGGCACCAAACAATATCTGGTAGTGGCACTCCATTTCAGTTGATCTGGAGATTCTGCAGTACCATATATATATTTTTTTTTTCTTTAAGAAAAAACAAAAACCGGTCACATTTGGATTATAAATTTATTTACATCATGCTATGGGTTTTGATATAAATCAAAAACACAACAAAAAAAACTAACAGGACTTCTTCAGATTTTATGGATAAAATAATTCAGAATAGAGTCTATTCTGAATTATATATATATATATATATATATATAAATTTATAATCCTAATGTGACCAGTGTTTGTTTTTTCTGAAAGAAATTATTGCACTGTAATTCAGTTACGTTGAGCTCTTTACCAGGAAAATTAAAATATTCATTGGTAATTTTTTTTTTTTTGTCCTGATTGAATTACTCCCAACTCCGGTTTAACTGGACCAAATAATACTATATATATATATATATATATATATATAAACCGTCCCTCTGCAAACAAAGGGAATGTTTATTAGCTTTGAATTTGATTACAATTTAATTTACCCCTCCCTTTTAAGTTAACTTGGATTTTTTCCTTTTTCTTCCTCCACTACATTACACAGTCCCTACCCCTTGTCCGTCTTAATCGTTATCCTCGATTCAACTGTGATCAGTGAGGACTGAAACCGGTTAGTTGATTTTATTTTTTTTTAAATTATTAAAATTGTTCTACTTGTGAGTGTAATAAAATTATGTACCCCACATTGAATGTTCATATATATATATATATATATATATATATATATATATATATATATATATATATATATATATATATATATATATATATATATATATATATATATATATATATATATATATATATATATATATATATAATCGTATCTGCTTGTGTGTTAACGGTTATCGTCGTAGGAAATAAACTCATTAAACCATGTTCAAATCCTAGACGACACTTTTTGCATTTTCACATCGCTGTAATAATCTTGAGATAGGTATGAATCTGATTATTCTCCATCCAAGTAAAGGTAAATAGTCGGGCAGACTCCGGCTTTTTAATATTGGTATCACAACCGATCTCAAAGGAGGAAAATATGTAATGAAGCGGGTTAAACTCCACTCAGAAATTGACTATGTCGATTTCTTCACGTCACGGAGTTAGTTAAATGTATATATATATATATATATATATATATATATATATATATATATATATATATTTCCTAATTCTTCATCATGCAACGTGTGAAAGCACGTGCGATAGCCTGCCCCTATCAGCTGCCAATCAGGGTGATAACACAGTTTCGGTAGCTCACGGCGGTACTGCCACTTCTGGCGCTACCAAGCCGCTTTTACCACCGAACTGGGTATATATATATATATATATATATATATATATATATATATATATATATATATATATAAAATAAATGTATATATATATATATATATATATATATATATCAAGTAAATGAAAAGAGTGAATATCCAAAGAAATAGTGCGGAATGCACGACTCTTTGATACAAAATATACCTGCGGAACAAAATATATATTGTTTTATTTTTTTTTTAAATAAAAATGTTTTAAATTTTGAAAAGCAAAATAGCTTCGTCCAGGTTTTGAACTCGGGTTGGCGTCATATTCCTTTTAAAAAATGCATCAGATTAGTTTTAATATACAAAATAAATCTATTATGGAATACAATTTCTAAATTTCTTGTTCTTTAAACAATATATATATCTATATATATATATGGGGGGTCGATATATATCTCCTTATATATATATATATATATATATATATATATATATATATATATATTAAAAAGTTGGCGACCATAGTCGAGGGTGACCCGAAGGCTCCCTTTTCGATAGCTTACTACACCAAGGTGTAGGGGAGGGCGCGACTCCTTTCCGTGGATTGCTCCACTTTACCCTTGATCCGTACCTTATAATGCTGAGTGTTAAGCAAGGAGGCATCAAGTGCCATTTTTTGAGTCTTTGGTATGACTCGACCTGGGATTGAACCGACGGAAACCTACATAAACTTGTTTGCGTTAACCTTTGCACTAATATGTTCCCCCAGGCTTTGAGTGAAATAGCGGAGCAGTATGGGCTTTCTGGCTTTGGTCGGGCAACATGTCTAGGAGAAAGAGAAACTCTGAATTCAAAGTCTGTGGAGTGTTATCCGTGATCATCTCTGGCACACTTGTACTGCTTTCTTCTTTTATCAGCTTATCCAAAGTATGTGGTTGGTTCTACACAAGCCTTCCTCAATTTAATCAAATCCCTTGTTTTCTTTGTCCGCATATGCTGAAATCAACCGCAGAGTCTGTCCTATATATATATATATATATAATTGATTTAACGAAAAATTTTCCGTTCAACAGTTCCATTATAAATTTATTTCAGGTATACAAAAATGACCTTTAGCAGATAGAATTTAACACATTTATGCTTTGAATACGATGCAGACACCCCTACCTTGTTTCCGGCGAGAAAAATATATATAATTTTATTTTTTGGAAATATCATTATATGTTAATAAATATAATGTTTAAGCTTTCCTCTTTTTATTTTAAAGAACTCGTTACTTATAATTTAGATTACTTTTGATTTTTTTCAAAAAACCGGTGAATATCGAAAGGTATTACGAGTGAGTTAAGACTTAATTAAAAAAGTATAATTAAAATAAGAATAACCTTTGATTCCTAACTTTCTATGAAATTCGAACCTACATACTGCAGCTCTGTGCCGATACGGGATGTAGTCCTGAAGACCTGCCGGAAGTAATAGACGATAGGGAGGGATGGCGAGAGAGGTCAGGGATATCCGTGTTGATGGCGTGACATGTTGATGATGATGAAATTGAATTACCATGACCAAAAATTCCGCCAAACACTTGCACGTGTCATACGGAACCATTGGTCAACTGTTTCGACGATATTGGGTCAAAACAGCTGTCCAGTGGTTACGTATGTTGCATGCAAGTATTTGCCAGATATTCTGGTCATGGAAATTCAATTTATAATATAATTCTTCTACTTAAAAAAAGAAAATGTGAATCAATGTTCCTTTTAATATATTCAATAATATAGTCTATGTAATCGAGATGAATAATATTAATATTAATTTAGCTAAACGTCTGTTTAGGAAACATAACATAACTAAGAAAGTAAAGTTGTCTCCCTTAGTCAAGGACGACCAGAATACTCCCTTTTCAATAGCTACTACACCAAAGTGTAAGGGAGGGCGCTATTCCTTTCCCTGGATTGCTCCACTTTACCTTTGATACGTACCTTATATTGCTGAGTGTTAAGCAAGGAGGTATCAAGGTTTGGTTTGGTTTGGTTTCTTTGTTTAATGGCATATCAACCATTGTAGGTTATTTAATGCCAAAGCCATTCTCCTAGAAGAACAGTAGTGGTACTATTTAACCCATAGCTGGGAGGATAAGGAAGTTCAAAACTTTCCCAAAAGTATTTGCCCGAAAGTGAACATAATAGTGCAACAGGAGTTCGAACTCACTACGATTCCGCTTACTACGATTCCGCAGCCCATCGCTTTAACCATTGCACACAACCATTTTAGGTTATTTAATGCCGAATCCATTTTTATACATATAAACAGTTCTTTTTCAAATAATTCAGTTTAGTATGAGTACAGTTTTTGTTTACACACGGTTAAATGTCAAAATAGTTCTTATTCAAACAATTCAGTTAAGCATAAGTATGCAGTTTAACTGTCAAAATATTCATATTGCACAAAACTAATGCCAAATCAATTAGTTATAGTAATTGTGTGGCTAATTAACCTGAAAGTCACTTGCAAGTTACAGCCGTACTCTTTACAGTGGACATGGTCACCTCCAGGGCCATGTCTGCCCAGGAGGATTGGAAATAAGCTTTTACGTAATTATAACCTCAGTGGCAAGGATATAGATATACATTTTTCTTTTTCTTTTTTTTTTTTTTTGTTTACACTGCTGATGAGACCTAATAAGGTCGAAAGAGCTATCCGGTGTTTCCGTATATCGCTTACAAGTGATTGCCGGATTTTTTGGTCATGGTAATTCAATTCATAAACAGTTTTTATTAAGAAATCGAAATACACATTACATTGATAATCGTTCTGATAAGAACAAAAACTTTTCAGCTAAAAAAAAAACATTCGGTCCCTTGAAAGAAAAAAAAATTCAAAATAACAAGGACCCCATTTTGTTTATGCCATAAAACAAAACAAACCATTAATTTACATTTCCTCAAGTCTATTTTCAAGGCCTTCGAGATCTGTTCCCGGTTCTTCTGCTCTGTGCAAAGGTTTATGAATTCGTTAATCTTTTAGATTTCTTTTAATTTCACTCGATTGTCAACTGGAACAGATAGATAGATAGATAGATGTGAAAAGATGGAGATAGATAGATAGATAGATAGATATTCTTCGTTATTATTGATCCTAGGTCAACTTTGGCCCGAAGTGGTGACACCAGAGAGAATCCCATGTATTTGTCAAATAGAACCGTTTGGCATTTAAACTAACCTGAATTGTTAGAAATATTTGATCATTTAACTATATGTAAATAAATGACTAATGTTTAATTGAATTTTTACTGATTCATAGCAATACTTGGAAATATTTAACTGTGTGGGTTTATGATAAATTGAATTGTTTGAAATAGAACATTTGTTTATATAATTGTGTGCAAACCAATGACTTATGTTAATTCAATTTTTACTGATATACAGCAATACTTGGACACATTCAACTTGGTTGACTTACGCTGAATTGAATTCTTTGAACTATATAGACCAGATTTGGCATTATATAGCCTACAATTGTAGATATGCCATAAAACCAAACCAAACCAAATTAGGTCTTCTCGCAACGATTGTGTAATCTTTTTGTATCTTTTGTCGTTTATACGTTTATGGGTCTCATTTATACTGAAAAATTCTGCTTTGCTCATATACGGTTTATCAGTATAGCGAAACTTTAATATCTTGCACAATTGCTAGTGGATCACCTTTCCCAGCCAGTCGTGCCTACTTTTTATTCCTTTAGCGGCAGTTTGTTGCATTCATTTATTACAAGATCAGCTGTTTCAGTTGTATAACGTCATAGCCTACACTTGTTCCTCTCTTGTATATTAACAATTTTCCTTTCTATATAATTAGTCCTTATGGCATTTTCTGATTAAGAAAAATTCAGTTGTTCTTAATCGAAGCATCATAGCTATTTCCAGGGAAAAGATACAAAAACTCTTCACCTCTAAAATCTATTCTTTTGCAAAAACAACTGTTAAGTGGCTGTAAGAGTAATATGAAGTGATCGATGATTCTATTATGGGGTTTCAAAGGTAATTTATGATATTGTTAGCTATCTGACTCCATTCTGGATTATTCTATTCTTACCTCACTTGCTGGTTTCACCTTTTAGATATGAAAGCTATAAAGGAATCATATGAAAGAAGACAGGAGGAAAAGATAGGAAGCCAAGATATCTTTTATATTTTGCCTTTATTCCTAGGTTCAACAACCAATTTGTGGGTGTGGAAATTCTTCCTGAATACAAATGAAATGGTTACGTCTCCCAGTCAAGATCTTAGAATGTATCGGTCGTTATTGGGTATATATGTCCAAATTTGGTGTTCAAGGCGTTAACAAAGTGTTGGACGCCTTTGGGAGATGTGTCTAAATGTTATATTTTGACCTTCGGCCCGAGCAAAATGCCATTCAAGGTGATGCACCGGAAGGAAGTGACACATTCCAAGGGCAGTTAGGAGAGGAAATTGCGTGGGCGGAAATTAACTAACAAAATGGGACAAGCCAAAAAAATCCCATGATACTCTCATTGACTGACGCACCGGAAGAGAGTGACCTCTAAACTGCATGACAGTTATTTCCGCTTGATGACGATTAAACATTCGATTTCAAAGATCGATTGGGTGTCGAACGATTATATAACTCAGTCGAGTTTGACGGCCAATGGAGTTGGAGTTCCGGCCAGTGCCAGTTGAGTTGCAGCCAGTTGGAGACGAGTTGTGGTAGGGAAAGCCACACCAGTCCGAAGGGGCTTGGGGCCCTGATGAGTTGGGGTCCAGAGAAGTTGCTGATAAGATGCAGTAAAGGAAGCCAGCACCCAGCAGAGTGAGCCCCTAGGCCTCAGGTTGAGCATCAAGAGAACAAGAAAGACACAACGTGACGGTCATAACAGTGTTGTCAAAATATTACAGTTTATGTTCGGTCTCCAGCTCCCTCTCACAGTAAAACAAACCCCACACAACCTTTTCGAACCCTTGCAATAAAGTGAGAGGTAATATTTGTATAAAGAAGTCCTTCCTGCGTCTTTATCATTGCATCGGTGTGTATCCAGTATATATATATATGTATATTTCAGCATGAACATGTATATGAGAATACAACATAAATCCGTTGTTTTCAGTTGTAGTTGTTAAGTCCGTTGTATGGTGTCTTAACTGTTATTCTGACGAGTCCATTATTTGGTGTTTTGAGTCGTAGGTCGTTGGTAAAAGAGATGACTGCTACTAGGTTGGCCAACGCGTCGTCTAAAGACGGACGCATTGCGCCTTCCACCACTAGCAAGAATGATCTAGGTGTCACTCCGTTGGTTACTTCTAAAAGACGACGAGATTCTTTCTTTTGTCTGGACGGTTCATTTTCTTTGCGCATGCGTCGCCCCGCTTTCTGTTAGGAGTTTCTGGAAGTTTCGCATATTTTTAATAATTATTTTTAATTTGATTTAATTTTTTTCTATTCCCTTCACTATCTCCTCACCAAAATGACCATTTTGAAGACATTTCCCTGGTCAAAAGTCATCTTGAACAGTAGAAATACCAGAATAATATCTGTGATTTAAATCTTTGAAACTTTTCTTATGATAACATTAGGTTTTCATCCAAGGGATCTAAAGCTTTTGGGTTCCCAGGACCCTCTGCTTGTGTAATGGTTAATAAACTTGACTATGGCTCCATTCATTCAGCCTTGAGGCATATCGAAGAAAAAAAGAAAATTAGTAAAACCCCTGCAATGGCCGCCTCGTGAGCAGTAAGAGTTAGCAAGCAAGACTAGCAAACCTTCACGAGTGATTTTGAGTCTCATCGTGTGCACCATTCATTTAGCCTTGTGCTATATCGAAGCAAACTCTTCATAAATTACAACGGATTTGGGGTTCTGTCCATGATTTAGAGACAATACGATTCATCCAACAATAAAACACTTGCATCACAATGGTTGCAAGCCATTGCTATTTAAAGAAAAAGAAATTCAATGATAAGGGTAATCGAAATAATGGTATTTTCTATACGTCTATTCATTCAAATTCATTTGGAAATATCTTTTCTTATTAATCTAATAAAAAGACAGGGTGGAGGTGCCCGAGGTGTAATGGTTATCGTCGTAAGAAATGGACACGGCGACACGAGTTCAAATCCTGGACGAGACTGATTGCATTTCAACATAGCACTAATACCCTTGGGAAAGGTATGAAACCAATTATTCTCCCACTAGCTATGGGTAAATAGTAGGGCCGACTGACTTCTTCAGCCTAGGTAAGGCAACTAGTCTAGGAGAAGGAAAACCCTGATTTCAAACCTGTTAAACTCTGCTTAAAAATTGACCTTGTGTCATATCCTACTCGAGCAGAGGGGATGGTAAATATGATAAAAAGATAGGGTTGAGGTTCGACCATTGAAGGTATCGGTTTTTTGTGTGAACCAATAAGACCCTCAAACTCACTGCAATTATTTTATTTTAAATCCAATGGGATATTCCTTCACTGGTTCGAATCCTGTCAGCAGCGCCATGATGAATATTGGTTGACTTGAAAGTGGTCTGACACACAAGTAGAATTATTCCCATTGCCACTTACTGGATGAATACATGGGTGAATAGACACCACTCATGCAAATGTGTCGGGCAGGTTATCCTGGCACCTCAGAACAACCCACTTGCTGCATTAGGTGTTCTCCTATAAATGAGGTAAGTTAACTGGCTTGCTTTTAACAAGAAGATTCAAGAAGGCAGCCATGTTAGAAGGTGAGTCATTTGACGTCTGCAATTATTCGATTTTTTTTTTCCATTTTTAACGTTCTAATTCCATTTAGAATGATCACCAATTTCTGGAACGAGTATTAACCACCACCCACCGCGCAACAAAAAAAAAAAGAAAAAAAAAGAAAGATTCGACCGCTTTGGTTATTTGTCTCTTCCAACGCTAACTGTCCCAGAAATGAAAGATCATACTCCACTGAATTAAAATGTGAACGTGAAACCCCTTATAAAATGTAAAATAATTGTCTTTTTTCAGGAGAATTTTTTTTTTGTTTTGTTTTCTTTTCGGGAATTTTATAACAAAAAATGCGGAGAATTTGAGGGTTTAATTAGTTGAAATCACAAAAAAACAAAATATTGAGAGAATGGGTGTACGTGCATAAACAACAAATCCTGCTCAGAGAGTTCGAGAATAGAGTAAAAGACCAGTTTAAGAGGTTATCGGGCCATTGGCCTTATGAGTAGAGTGTTCGCCAATGGTCTGCGAGACAGGGTTTCAATCCCAGGTCGAGTCATACCAAAGACTTAAAAAATGGTACTTTATGCACCCTTGCTTAACACTCAGCATTATAAGGTACGGATCAAGGGTAAAACGGAGCAATCCAGGGAATGAAGTAGCGCCTTCTCCTACACCGCAGTTGTATTGAAAAAGGAGCCTCCAGGTCACATTCGACTAGGGTCGCCAACTTTACTTTTACTTAATTTGGGCTAGTGTAAACCATTAGCTTTTCATAGCTCAATTACTAGGGTAGTTGGTCTATTTAACCAGGCAAAATAGTGGATTTGATTCTCACTGAAAGCTTATCAGTTATTTTTACAATCTACACTGTTATATTATTGTTGGGTATCACTCACCTTTTTCCACACAATGAACAAGTCCATCGGCAATAGATAGCAGTAGCTACTAATACCAGAGCAGACTAAAAGGTGAAGAGCAGCTTCTGAAAGGAATAGTATTTAGCGTTTGATGCTGGAGATCGCGCTAGATCACCTTACTTGCTACCGTAATAACGGAAGCCAATACTATCGTTGGACTATATCTTTATTCTGTATTCACTAATCCTATGTTCTTGTCTACTAATAGTCTCTCTACTGTATATACATTTTCCTGAGAATATATCTCTATTTCCTCTCATATCGTGGTTTGTATTTATTTAATATTACAAGCGTTCACTAATTCTATGTTTTGTCTACTAATAGTCTCTCTATTGTATATACTTTTTCCTGGGAATATATCTGTATTTCCTCTCATATCGTGGTTTGTCCTTTATTTAATATTACAAGCGTTCACTCATCCTATGTTCTTTTCTACTAATAGTCTCTCTATTGTATATACTTTTTTTTCCTGAGAATATATCTCTATTTCCTCTCATATTGTGGTTTGTCCTTTATTTAATATTACAAGCATTCACTAACCAGAACGCAAAACTTATATAAAATAACATTTAATAATAAATAAACAACATTTAATAATAAATAATCAATTGAAGCACAAATATAAAGTGTTTCAAGTATTACCAATCAACACTAATATTTCTATTCGACATTACTTATTTGTTGGTACATAGTTAAATTGTTGCAAGTATTGTTATGCATCACTAACATCATCATGTCACACCATCAGCAGGAATATCCCTGACTTTCTCCCGCCACCCTTCTTTATCGTCCATTGCTTCCGGTACTTAATCAAGGCTACATCCCGTATCGGCACAGAGCTGCTGTATGTAGGTTCCAGCTGGCTGTCCTGCCTTTGCTCATCCATATGAATGGGTCCACTTGAGTACATCACTTATGAGCTCGTCCCTACTTCTCCAGCAGTGCCCCGTATTTCTGGTTTGTCAAACTTTGATAGTTTTCGTGATGGGTGGTTGGTAGCCGTACAACTGATGCTTTGTTAGATGCTAACTCCAGAACTTGTTCAATATTGCTCGTAGCATTCTATTTCCTCTCATATCGTGGTTTGTCCTTTATGTAATATTACAAGCGTTCACTAAACAGAACGCAACAAAAACAGTCACAAGTTAGCATGTTATTTGTTTGCACACAGTTTGTATATATCATTACCTGAAAACTGAGATAAACTACTTGTCATAATTTTTGAACCATTTATGTTCTCAATTACTTTTAATTCTCTTTATCTGAGCCTAGTTTGCTGTGGCTGTAAAATACACCAACTAGTAAGACCCCACCACCAATGCGTGTCCTATATATGATATTAAACCATTTGAAGGTGAAGCTCCAGTCTTGGAGTAATAGGGAATGTGGAGTACCCCTCCATTGCCATTACTCCCAGGTCCACTTTGCCCCGGAGTGTTAGCACCTGATAAGGTCCTATCAATGAATCAAATAGATTTATTGGAAAGTTATACTGTGTGCAAATAAATGATTTATGCTAAATTAAATTTTTAGAATTAGAACTGTTTCATCATTCAGCTCTGTGTAAACAAATCTGATTTTAATTGAAATGTAAATTGAAATACCATGACCAGAAAATCCTACGAGGACTGTGTGTGAGACACAGAACCACTGGACAACTGTTCTGAACTTATTAGGTCTCACCAGCAATGTATACTGTCATCTCCCACTACCCCTGGAGATCGAACAACTCTACCACTGAACTATTGGTTCAAATCGCACACAAGCAAACCCAAATTGATTAGTCACGGTAAATAGCAGTCAATTAACCTGATGTGCCTCGTTGTTAGGTTCGTACTCTTACTGTATACTCACGGTATACACTTCTGATGAGACCTAATAAGGTCGAAACAGGTGTCCAGTGGTTCTGTATGTCGCACGCGGTGATGGTCGAATTTGATGGCCATGGTAATTCAATTGATAATATAATCCCTCTACCTAAAAAAAAGAAAATTTATCATATTTACCAACCACTCCGCTCGGGCAGGATATGACACAAGGTCAATTTTTAAGCGGAGTTTAACAGGTTTGAGTTCAGTGTATTCCTTCTCCTAGACTAGTTGCCTCGCCAAGGCTGAAGAACCCAGTCTACCCTACTGTCCATAGCCGGAGGGAGAATAATTGCATTCATACCTTTCCCAAGGGTATTAGTGCTATGTGAAATGCAATTAGTCATGTCCGGGATTTGAACTCGTGTCGCCGTTTCCTTTTCTTACGACGATAACCATTACACCCCAGGCAACGTTTAAAAAGAAAATTTATATTTAATAGAATTGTTTGTGATAAATAACAATATTTGGAACCATTTACCTGTATACAAACGAATGAGTAATGTTGAATCGAACAATTAGTGTTAAACAGCAATACTTGTAACCACTTGACTGTGTGCAAACAAATGATTAATATTGAATAGATTGATTAGAGTTTAATAATAATTGAGCCCATTCAACTGAGTAGAAACAATAGCGATATTAGAGTGCATTTAAGAATAAAATTACCAACAAACTATTCACTGACAAATCTTATGTATACATATTTAAGAAAGTACAAACAAATGATTGATATGTATAAAGAGGATTTGGCATTAAATAACCTACAATGGTTGATATGCCATAAAACACAACCAAAAGAAATCCTATGTATTTAATATATACGCATAAAGAGGATTTGGCATTAAATAACCAACAATGGTTGATATGCCATAAAACACAACCAAAAGAAATCCTATTTATTTAATATATACGCATAAAGAGGATTTGGCATTAAATAACCTATAATGGTTGATATGCCATAAAACACAACCAAAAGAAAGCCTATGTATTTAATATATACGCATAAAGAGGATTTGACATTAAATAACCTACAATGGTTGATATGCCATGAAAACCTAAACAAACAAAATCAAATTCCGTTCATCTGTTGTTTTCTATTTTTATTTATTTTTAATTAATAAAAGACGAAGAAATTTGCTTAGATGTTGTCTATTTATTCATCTTCTGAACCCGTGAGATAATTCATCCATACCCAATTCATATTTCTACTTTCAACCAACACATGCTAGAAAAAAATAATCAAAATATATTATAGACCAAATCGATCAAATCAGATATTCAGTCGATGACAGACACTTGGGGAGGGGTGTCCTTGTGGTGTAACGGTTAAAGCGATAGACTGCGGAATCGTAGAACGCGAGTTCGTCCTACAGACGTGCTATTACGTTCACTTTCGGGCAAAATACCCTCGGGAAAGGTATGAACCCCCTTATCCTCCCAGCTATGTACCACTATTGTTCTTCTAGGAGAATGGCTTTGGCATTAAATAACTTAAAAAGAGTTGATATGCCATTGAAACAAAGAAACCAAACCAAACCAAACCAAACCAAGACACTCGGGAATGGCAATGGAGACAATTAACAAACAAAGATGAAGGAATAGCATCGCAAGTAATTAACTAAAAGCTGCCAGCGAAAGAAAAAGACTTCTGGAGGGGAAAGAATATTTAAAGAATCTGCTGTGAATCACTTGTGAAATCATGGACAAACACATTCAAAAATGGTCATCTGTTATATATTTAAGGTCATGATTAATTATATCAATCATTTTTCATGAATTATATTTCATCATTTAGTAAGGCTTCGAAATAGTCGGTATCTCGTGGTCCAGGGGTCAAAGTCAGACAGTGCCCTCTCATGCACACGCGGAAAGGATATGACAATCATCATCTGTCATAATAAATTCCGAGGAAGGATATGGGACCGGACGGCCGTTGGAATGAATCGTCATCTGTCATAATAAACGCCCAGGAAGGATATGGGACCAAACGGCCGTGGCAGTAAATTGAGTGGGTGGATGACGAAGAAATGGTCCTGAGAATTTTAGGATTTTGAAAAGACAAGGTTGAGGTTCGACCATTGAAGGTGTCGGTTTAGTTTTCGGATCTAATGCAATCAAATAAGTTTGGGTCTCGACCGGCTGAGAGGAGTTGAAATCTTAGACACAAGACGCACTGTGCGTGTTAGGGGGTGCCTGCATAGTATGGTTAGCATAGGCTCTTATGAATTGTGTCTCTCTTCTCGTGTGGCCAAGAGGTCAAGGTAGAAAGAAATAAACCCGTTCGTATCGCCTACATTCTTATTGATATCATTACGAAGTAAGAACTTAAAAACTTAAAAACAGAAATATTGCAGACCTCGATGAAATACTCGCTGAAGTTTTGAAGACAAAAAAGTTTGATGACAAATTTCTCTGATTATGCAATGCAGTCTACATGTTACCCATAGCTTTGGGTAAAAGTTGTGCCATGCCTTTCCAAATGTACGAGGATCATTAAATAAGTTTCCAGACTTTTTTCGTATGGGCACTTTTATTGATAGTACACATATGAAACTCTAGTCCCCTTCGAAGTAATCACCTCCGGCTGCAATGCACTTGTTGAACCGTTCCAAAAACTTCTGGAAGGCCCCATCGAAGTCCTCTTGTGTGAGCGTGTCAATGACCTTCGTCACAGCCTCTTTCATCTCCTCAATTGTCTCATAACGACAGCCACTGAGTATAGGAAATTAGCAAAAGTCACTGGGAGCAAGGTTTGGACTATAGGGAGGCTGAGGAACTGTCATGATGCCCATCTTAGTCAAATAGTCTGTGACAAGGATGGAGTTGTGGACTGGTGCATTGTCCTGGGGAAAATGCCACCGGCCCGATTTGAAGAGTGCTGGCCTCTTCCGACGGAATCTCTTCCTGAACTCCCTTAAAACCTCAACATAGCAACCCTAACCCTAACCCTTTGGCCAATCAACTCTGGTGTATTGACTCCCTTACTCCTCCCACACCTCTTATCATCCCTCACAGACTCCCCACCTTCCATGAATCTCTTATGCCACTCAAAAACTGATGCTTGATTCATGCAAGATGGTCGAAAAGCAGTCTGAATCATTCCAGGCATTTTTCTAAGTTTAAAACAGATTTTTATTGCATATCGTTCTTCCTCACGTCCAGATTGCATTTTTGAAATTTACCACTTGTGACAATTAGGCCTTAGTAGGGTGTATTCCAATTCGTGTTGTATCTGTTGATTTGAACCTGAAATCATAAAAATTGGTCAGTCATCTCATAAGATGTATAGCAATAAGATACTGAATTTTCAAGTGTCTACGACAATTTTAAATGCCTGTACAAAAAAGTCTGGGAACTTATTGAAGGCATCACGTACTTCTTTGATTATGCAACGCAGTCAACATGTTACCCATAGCTGGGCGTAAATTGTGCGCCATGGCTTTCCCAAATGTATGATTCTGAAAGTAAATATAGTGGCCTGGATAGAGATCGAACTTGCTTACTAAGAAGTCACAGTCCAGCACGTTAGCCACAAGTCAACAAGGACTTCCGCCCCTGGAAAGGCAACATTCTTGTGTTTTTTTTTAAAGGTTCTATTGACTGTTCAATTGAGGCTACGTTGACTGTATCCTCTCCAGAGAGGTATGACTTCCCCCAAAAAGAGGAGAGCAAGATATATTGAACAACTTCTTAATGGTAAGGCTGTAGTTCATGAGATAATGGATTTAATGGATTAAAGAATTACCTGCTACTTGAAACTATGATGATCATCATGATGCCGTGCCGCTAGCACGGATATCCCTGACCCTCTCTCGCCACTTCTCCCTATCATTCATCGCCTCTGGCAGGTCTTTTTTTCAGGGCTACATCTCGTATCCTCACATAGCTGCTGTATGTATGTACGTTAAAGCTGGTCCTCCTGCTTTTGCTCGGCCATATGTGGGGGTCCATAGGAGTACATCACTTATGACCTCGTCCTTGCTTCCACAGCATGTCTGGTTCGTCTAACTTGGATAGTTTTCGTGATGGGAGGCAGTTGGCCGTATAGCTGGTGCCTTTTGGGGTGTTGCCGCCAAGACTTGGTCAATATTGCTCGCAGCATTCTTGTGTAATTGCCGTCCAGTTTCTTCGCCAGCCGTTTTGTTAGCGTCCAAGTAGTGCATCCATATAGCAGTATCGATACGACCGCTGCCTGGAAGAAACTGCGTTTCATTTTATCGGTCAGGTCCGATTTCCATATGATCGAAAGCCTATCGATAGCTGTCCATGCCTTCGTTAGCCGTGAGTCGATGTCTTTTTCGGTTGACGATACACTTCTTCCTAGCTAGAAAAACTTGATACCATATAATTGTGTGTAAACTATTCGTTTGGTTTCTTTGTTTAATAGCATATCAACCTTCGTGGGTTATTTAATGCCAAAGCCATTCTCCTGGAAGAATAGTAGTGGTGCTATTTAACCCATAGCTGGGAGGATAAGGGAGTTCATACCTTTCCCAAGGGTATTTGTCCGAAAGTGAACGTAATAGCGCGACTGGAGTTCGAACTCGCGTGTTACGATTTCGCTGACCATCGCTTTAACCATTTTACCACGGGGACACCCCCAAACAATTCGCATTAAATTGGAATAGTGGAATAGTGGATACGACATTACTTGGCGCAAATTATTTGTATTAGATTGAAATTCTTCATATCATATAAGTCTAGAAATTATTTGTATTACATCGGAATACTTGGTATTATACGACGGTTTGTAAATTATTTGTATTAGATAGGAATACGTGATAGCATAGATCTGTGTGCAATTTTTTTTGCGTTAGATAAAAAATATTTCATATCATTTTTATGTGTGCAAATTATTTGTATTAGATAGGAATACTTGATATCATATAAAAGTTGGGAAATTATTTGTATTAGATAGGAATACTTGCTACCATATAACTGTGTGCAAATTATTTGTATTAGATAGGAATACTTTATATCATTGAACTGTGTGCAAATTATTTGTATTAGACAGGAATACTTGCTACCATGTAACAGTGTGCAAATTATTTGTATTAGATAGGAATACTTGATATCATATAAAAGTTGGAAAATTATTTGTATTAGATTGGAATACTTGATATCATTGAACTGTGTGCGAATTATTAGTATTAGATTGGAATACTTGATATATAAAAGTTAGAAAATTAATCGTATTAGATTTGAATACTTGATGTCATAGAACCGTGTTCAAATTATTGCGATATGGTTCAAATAATTGATATCATATAATTATTTTCAAATTATTTGGATTAGATAGGAATACCCTATATCATATATTAAAGTTGGCGACCTTAATCGAGGGTGACCCGAAGGCTCCCTTTTCAATAGCTACTACACCGAGATGTAGGGAAGGGCGCTACTCTATTCTCTGGATTGCTCCACTTTACCCTTGATCGTTAATCTACAATGATGAGTGTTAAGGAAGGCGGCATCAAGTACCATTTTTGAGTCTTTGGTATGACTCGCCCTGGGCTTGAACCCCGGTCTTCCGGGCCATTGGCGATAATATCAGATATCGTATAATTTTGCGCAAACTAACTCTGAGTAAATAACCACATGAAATATGTACGCCATTCCCTAACCCCTTAACATGAAATAACTCGGGTTTTACATGCTGTTAAAAAGCAATAAGTCACTCAATTCTTATTCAACTTTTTGGTGACGATTTGCAGCCTCTCGGGATTTCCAACTCTGCTTACTGCTACACAGAAGTGACCATATGAGAAGTGATGATTTAGAAGGAAGCCAATCCTGGACAGGGTTTGTGACTTACCCACAAGCATCTCTCTCTCTCTCTCTCTCTCTCTCTCTTTCTCTCTCTCCTCCCGCTATATATATATACATATATATATAAATATCGAGAGAGAGAGAGAGAGAGAGAAAGAGAGAGCAAGAGAGAGAGAGAGAGATTTGCATGTAAGTAGAATATTGATAATGAAACTGATTGTAAAACATTATATATATATATATATTATTTTCTCTTTATTGACAATTCCTAATCGACAACATTTCAGTAGACCTAATTTCGCCCATTCTGCCTCCAATAATGAGCATGCGCTTTGCGCTCTTTGCCTCCTGGCGGGAATGACTTCCATATTCGAAATACAAATCTTAATATGGCTGCTGACTGATTTCCCAGTTGTATATTACAGCCCAAGCTTTTTCCCAGCTTGTTTCTCCTTTTTCCCTGACGCCGCACTCCACTCCCTAAGGAAAGCACCAATTTCATCTTTTGATGCAGTTTTCCAATCTAAGCAAAGTCCCTCTATTTTTTAAGATGGTGGGGGTTTGATTTTCTCTTTTGTTCGCTTTTCGTTTTGACCTTCAAAGGCGAGTGACATTTCTTTTCACCGAAGCCAATTCTGATTGATTACTCCCCTTTTATTTTTTCATCTCTTCATACAGGTGAGACAGAATTATTGCTTCAAGATACCATAAGTACCCGGGAAACCAAATATAATATGCAGAAATCAATCTTTGCCTCAATGCTATTAAACTTTACATATAAGTCTCTTTTCGATCAAATCAAGTGCATTAACTAAAAAAGTTCTTTCATCTTATTGAATCAAAATAAAGACATATATATATATATATATATATATATATATATATATAAATATGTGTATATAAAACATATCATCAAAATAAAGACATATACGCTCCCTTCCTGGGGGTTGAGCACTCTGGTGAAGCAATTAATGGCTGCCACCCGTGTAATACAAAGCTCTTCTAACGAATTGAGCACTACGGTATCCGGTAGCGCAAAATATAAACAAACGAAAGCTAATACAAAATTCGTTATAATTCCTAAGCTGACGTGTGTTGCCAGATTGGTTAAGTGGTAAGATACTGAGTCTAGCGTAAAGTTTGGCAGATTTCGATCCCAGCTAAAAGCGATCGGCATGTCTAGCCTCAATGAAGAGTTGTGATACAACAAAACTCTCTGTGGGTGACAACATACTCGCAAACACACACACACACACACACACATATATACATATATATATATATAACTAAAAATAAGTAATACTATCTTTCATAGAAAAACTAAAAGATTTAATTAATATAAACTGCTTTTCAACTCTTACACACCCCAGCTATCGGTTGAAGAGTACTGTTCTTCTACAAAGGAAACTTCAGGATTAAATAACCCTTGAAGGTTGATATGCTATTAAACGCCGAAACTTGACTCTAAGATCTATCGTGTATTGACTCGCATCAAGGAAGGAAGCGAGTTCGAACTCTAGTCGTTTAATTACAGTCACCTTTACAGACTATTACGTTTCGAAAAGAAGCACCGTGTGACCGTCTTAATAAATGCTTCACCCAAATTAAATTTGGCCAGAGTGTGTGACTCTAAGCCAGACAAACCTTAATACAATCGATTTACGAAAACGGAAAATCTAAATTCAAACCAGCTGTATTTCGCTGAAAAAAAATTGTCCTTCTGTCGCATCTGTCGGAATAATTACGGAGATACATACTTAACTTCGGTGATCTCACGAGAAACCTTGCATTCAATATGACTTAATATAATATAATGGCGAAGGGATTTCGTTTTCGTTTTATATATCTTCGTTTTATAAATCTTTCGATTTAGTTAGGCTGAGAACCTTTTGCTTAGCGCATGGGTTAGTTAGGTGCAACATGAGTGCAGGTGTTGACGCGCTTGCGGGGAGGATGTGTCATTCAGACATGTCAAAATAAAAATCCTAGATAGCAATGAGACCAGGGATATGAATGACGTCACGCACCGGAAGAGTGGGCTGAGATTTAAGAAAAGTCAGTTGAGTTCCTGCCTCCGAACAGTTGAGTCGAGTTTTTGCCTCCGAAGAAGAAGGTTGACTTTCGGAGCTAACTGAGGCCTTGCTGCGGGTGCCGCAAGTGGTGGTGGTTGGGGGTGGAGATGAAAAAGTCGTCATAGAAAGATTGTGCCTCTCTCTTCCTTATGTCGAAAAACCTTTTAACTCAAAGGTAATAAAAAGTTTCGTACCTAAACTAAGAAGTCGTAAGTGTTTATGTGTTTCAGAATTCCTATGTTATATCAATTGTAAATCAGGAAACATCTTTTCTTATTTTGGCAGTTATGTAATTCAGCAGTAGTACACTTTTATATCATCCATCGAAACACGAAAATTACCACAAAAACAGTCATTTTTGGGGGGTGACCGTATAATCAAGTGCAATATATATATATATATATATATATATATATATATATATGAAATAATCTTCAATCGAGTAAATCCGGAGTAGGGAACAATTCCGTCAGAACAAAAAAATTATTCAAATTCAAATGTAAATAAATTCACAGAGCAAATAATATTATTTCAAGAAAAAAAACAATATTCGGTCACAGGATAATAAATGTATTTTCATCCTGTTAAGTGCATTGATATGAATCAAAGATTCTAAAATAATTTTTGACAGGATTTCATCAGATTCAATAAGAAAATAAAATACATTACAACCAGATAAGAGGGATAGTCAAAGGAAAGACCGAGATGGATAAACGAAATCCATTTCAGCGATGTATAGCGATTACCCATGTAAGACTTGTTCTGATACTTTCTCGTTTCAGATTAAGACAACTACAAACCAATAAAATTAACAATTTAGCAATTACAGTAATACATATCCACATTTCAACTATTTAATTGATAGTTTTGTTAGAAAAAGTTGAAATGTGGATATATATTACTGTAATTGCTAAATTGTTAATATTATTGGTTTGTAGTTGTCTTAATCTGAAACGAGAAAGTATCAGAACAAGTCTTATATGGGTAATGGCTATACATAGCTGAAATGGATTTCGTTTATCCATCTCGTTTCTTCCTTTGGCTATCCCTCCCTCTCGATGCTTCTTTTGACTATGCCTCCTATGTGGTTGAAATTTATTTTATATTCCAGTTGGATCAGATGAAGTCCTATTAAA
This sequence comes from Sepioteuthis lessoniana, assembly GCA_963585895.1. Classification (NCBI taxonomy): domain Eukaryota; kingdom Metazoa; phylum Mollusca; class Cephalopoda; order Myopsida; family Loliginidae; genus Sepioteuthis; species Sepioteuthis lessoniana. Next base: position 17,581,385 of record OY757932.1, on the reverse strand, counting down.
AAGTGTTTTAGAGCCTTTGATTCGTATCAATTCTCTTAATAGGATGGAAATAAATTTATTATATTAATGTGACCGAAAATTGTTTTTTCTTGAAATTATATATATATATATATATATATAGTCATCCACAGATATATCTGTTTCGTTCTATCTGAACTCATCAGTGTGGCTAGACAGGCTAGATTCCCGAAGCTGGGATCGAAACCCGGTTGACTCAAATGCCAATTCAAGATTCTACCACGAAGAAGCCAGCGACAACGAAGTAAATTTAAACGGTTATGAATCACAATTGTTATTGTTTACATATATCTGCTAAACGGCTACCGAGAGCTCGATTCATATGAAGAGCTTTGCATAAACGCTAATGGTAACACAATTACTTCATATATATATATATATATATATATATATATATATATATATATATATATATATATATATATCAGGTATGACTTCCTAAAGATAGTTTTGACATTTGTCAGTCTAGAGAGACTGTGAATCTATTTCTGGAACTTGGTATGGTTCTCGACAAAATTGATTGGACGACTCGACCACCATTTGCTGAAATCCCTTTCGTCTTCACACATCGATGTTGATAAAGGCGACATGTTATACCGTGTTTGTCACCGCAAAGGTTTTCAGAACAAGGATAAATGCACATCACTTCCTGGTTTTACATCCTTCCACTAACCTGAATCTCTTGAAATAGAACCGTTTTTTGACATTGAAAATGTGTACTTATACCAAACTGAATAATTTGAAATAGAACTGTTTATATATATATAAACGGATTTGGCATTAATAACCTACAATATTTGATGTGCCATAAAACCAAACCAATACAAACCTCTCTCCATTTTTCCTTGACCTGTTGCTCTTATAATAAACTTTACGCTGTGTTTGACACCAAAGTATAAATCGACTTCATAAAAATTATTCTTCCTGGCCTGCGTTAATTAATTTTTTGCCTACTTTCCAAGATCTCACTGCAGGGTTTATTGCTTGATAATACGGAAGACGCCATGCATTTTTACTGACGGCTGTAAAACCTATAACCAAACCAAATCATATATATTTTATATATCTTTATGAAGAGAATTTGGTATTAAATAACTTACAATCGTTGATATGGCATGAAACCTTACCAAACCAAACCATACATATTTGATATATATATATATATATATATATATATATATATATATATATATATACACATACACACACATGTATAAACAGGATTAGGCATTACATAATCTACAATTGTTGGTATGCAGTAAAATCTGACCAAACCAAATCATATATATATATATATATATAAACAGGATTTGTCTTCAAGTTACCAACAATGCCAGAAAAAACAACCAAAACAAATCTTACATATTTAATATGTATGTATAAAGAGGATTTTGCATTAAATAACTTACAATAAAATCTACCCAAATCAAACCAAGCACAATTTATTTCAGATTTTTTCGCCTAAAATTCTTTAGTCCAATGTAATGTGTTTTACGTGGTTAGTGAGAAGTATCCACAGGAATGTTGGTTGGTTGGTTGGCTGGTCGGTTCGTTGGGTTATATGACATATTAAGCTTTGTAGGCTATTTATGGCGTTGTTTTGTGCTGCTATGAGAAGATATTTAGTTTCTCTCTTAAGGTTTCCTTTTCTTAGCCGCGTCCACGTTTTCTCGCTTGTGATGTTGCTTGCTTGTTTTTGTAATATTTTCTTGGGCATCACCTCTTCTTACTATTTTTTACATAATTCTTAAAAAAGTAACTTTATATAGAACATGAATATTATTAATAGAATATCTATTCATATTTACCAACCCCTCCGCTAGGCAGGATATGGCACAAGGTCAATTTTTAAGCGGAGTTTAACAGGTTTGAGTTCAGAGTTTTCCTTTTCTCTAGACTAGTTGCCTTACTAAGGCTGAAGAACCCAGTCTGTCCTACTATTTACCCATAACTGGAGGGAGAATAATCGGATTCATACCTTTCCCAAGGGTATTAGTGCTATGTGAAATGCAATCAGTCTCATCCAGGATTAGAACTCGTGTCGCCGTGTCCATTTTCTACGACGATAACCATTACACTACGCGTGCCTAAAGGAGTCAGTGATAATAAATAAAAACCATTAGTGAATATAGGACGAATCACGGCTGCTAACCCAATGAAAATTTATTGGTGTTTACACGAGGAGTCATCAACTCCCGACATTTCTTGATAGGAAGATAACAAAAAAAAACAAATGTAAAGAAAAAGAGATTTTTCGCAACGATATGACCGACTTAAACTTTACAAGTAGAAAATTCTTCCAAAGATGCAAAAGGAACGGCTTTGATGACCTGTAATTAGTAAAAAAAAAAAAAAAAAAAAAAAAGGAAAAAAGAGAGAAAGAGTTGGTGGTGGGGGTGGGGGATGAAACGAAAAATAGTCAATTAAAAAAAAAAAAAAAAGCGAATGATTATTATCAATTAGTCACACAATTACGATCGAACTGATCGCTGCCAAACGAAGTTGTTCAAGATTCGTTCGCAGATGACGTACGACCCAGTGAAACTGGGTGACAGATCTTCTATCAACTATTATGGTTTGAACAAAGGCGGAGAAATTGGATAGAGTAAGAGGACAGACACCGTGAGGTTCACTCTTTATCTGGTAGCATTTTTAGGACACCAACAGTCACTCTAGAAATCAATGCACTAATCCAATCAACTGCAACCATCAAATTACGGACACTTTTCGACATATCCTCTCTACTCGTCAAAATAAACCTGGAAAGAATACTAATAATAAAAACAATATACTGTAAAAGACTCCTGACTTTTTTTTTTATTAACATGCAAGACGATTAAACAGTAATTTAGATGACTTAAGGCAGTATTTTTTGGCATTTTAAAATAGTACGATTTAAAGACATTATACTAACCAGTATTGAAACTGCTTTCTGGTGGCGCAAGCTTGTTCTTAATCTTCAGTTCTGCTTTATTTCTGCGTATGATACACAGAAGGCACAAGGCCTTGAAATTTTTGGGGAGGGGAAGGGAGCGGTCATATTTTTCTATATAAACTAAGGAGACCTAGCTAGCCACATTCGCCGACCCATTCAACAATACAATAAATATCCATTCATCCATCGCCTTTTGCGCTACAATCACCACAATACCACATTTGCTCTATGAAGAAGTCCTACTTAAAATCCCGAGATTCATGAATGATTTTATTTACAAGTATGATTTATTTACAATGAATGTGATGGGAATGGAAGAAAAACCCCGAAATATATACAAAAACAAGGAAAAATCCCCCGTTTGGTTGCCCTCCCATCCCCCCGTCTATAAAATTGGAGGCCGACTGTTTTCCGGGGCGAAAGAACCGGAAACAAGTCGGTTAATCTTCAGTTCTGCTCTACTGTTAGCTCACTAATGAATTTAAAGTATAATTTGGGAAGGTCCACTTCTTGGAGAGAGGGGATACTAGTTATTTCGTCTTTTTGGGGGGAGGGGCTTTTTATTTATTTATTTATTTGCGTGGTGGCATTGGGATTTAGACGAGCCAGGCACGCAGGACACTGCTGGAGGAGCAGGGACGAGCTAATAAGTGATGTACTCCTATGGACCCCAACATATGGACGAGCTAAAGCAGGACGACCAGCTAGAACACACATACAGCAGCTATGTGAAGATACGGGATATAGCCTAGAAGACCTGCCAGAGGCGATGAAAGATAGGGAAAAGTGTCGAGAGAGGGTCAGGGATATCCATGCTAGCGGCACGACATGATGATAATGAAGGCAGTATTAGCCTGTGTTGTGTATGGATTTGAAATTCCCACTTACATTCAATGAATTTCTTTTTTCTGAATCCTAGAGTCCTCATGTCTAAATCGTACGTTCGTTCATCCTGGCATTTTTTTAAATCCAGGTTAGCATTTAAAAACATGACAAATACCCACATTCATACAAACTTTAAGTTTCGGTTTGGTTTGGTTTGGTTTGGTTTTATAGCACATTAACCATTGAAGGTTATCAATGCCAAATCAACTTTTATACATATAAACGGTTCTATTTCAAACGATTCAGTCTAATATAACTATAGCTTTTGCTTACACACACTTAAGCATCAAAACAGTTCTATTTCACACATTTCAGTTTAGCATAAGTACACTGTTTAGACGTCAAAAATAGTTCTATTTCAAACAATTCAATTCATCATTAGTTCACTGGTTCAATGTCAAAAACAATTCTATTTCAAACAATTCAGTATAGCATAAGTTCACAGGTCCAATGGCAAAAACAGTTCTATTTAAAACAATTCCGTTTAGAATAGAAAAATAGTTCTATATCAAAAAATTCAGTTTAACATAAGTACCCAGTTTAGTTTTATTTGACTCAGAAATAGGATTCTATCAGGTGCTACCACTCTTGGCCTGGTGGATCTGGAAGCAATGGCAATGAAGGGGTAATCCGCATTCACAAAAACTCCAGCATTACTGGAACCTCCGATCAGACTGTTTAGTGTCATATGCAGAACACTCATTGGGGAGTCTTATTCCTCAGCAGGGATGTAGTCACTGTATTCTACAACCCCAGTCAACTGGGCAATTTAAATTCTCAATGCTGAAACCTAAATTTTTAATGTGGTTGCGGGAAGAATTTTATTCAGGAATGTTTTAATGAAGTGACACCGCCGGCTGACTGGTATGCATATTTGCACACTCCCTCACGTGCATTGAAAATATGACCATACAGCACACATATAGAGGAAATATAATCAACGATCAACAGCAGGACAGAACCTCCAGTAGGTACTATCGTTTACGCACAAACAACGCTCAACTGTGAAAACACCCAACACTGCCGATTCCAACCAACCCAACACTTAAATTCTACCCTTTCACCGGATGGAATTTATTGTCAAAACACTTTTCAGAAGCACCATGCAATTTTTTTCAAAATAAGTTTTTAAAACTTTCTTTTTAAAATTTCAGTACCCCAACATCTTAGGGGGTGTCCTCGTGGTGTAATGGTTAAAGCGATGGACTGCGGAATCGTAGTATGCGAGTTCGTACTCCACTCGTGCTATTACGTTCACTTTCAGGCAAATACCCTTGGGAAAAGTATAAACCCCTTTATCCTCCCAACTATGGGTTAAATAGCACCACTACTGTTCTTCTAGAAGAATAGCTTTGGCTTTAAATAACCTGCAAAGGTTGATATGCCATTAAACAAAGAAACCAACCAAACCCAACATATTTCCGTCTGTGGTCAGTCGGTAAGAAAATATACACTCAAGATAAAGTAATTAAAGTTGGCAACCGTAGTCAAAGGCTAACCGAAAGCTCCCTTTTCAATAGCTACTACAACGGGGTGTAGGGGAGGGCGCTGCTCCTTTCCCTGGATTGCTCAACTTTACCCTCGAAACATACCTTATAGAGCTAAGTGTTAAGCAAGGAGGTATCAAGTACCATTTTTTGAGTCTTTGGTAAGACTCGGCCTGGGATTGAACCTCAGTGTCCCGGCCAAGTGGCAAACACTAGGGTGATGGGTCGGTTCACAAGATAAAATTAAACAAAAACAAATGAATGATAGCCAAAGGGTAACCGATAAAATATAGGGAATCTCATAAAAATTTTCCTGCTACTCATGTTTCACGAATATCGATCCAAAAGTAATCAGTATAAACACATCGTGCCCGTGGTGTAATGATTATCGTCGTAGGAAATGGACACGGCGACACGAGTTCAAATCCTGAACGAGACTGATTGCATTTCACATAACACTAATACCCTTGGGAAAGGTATGAATTCAATTATTCTCCCTCAACCTATGGATAAATAGTAGGACAGACTAGGTTCTTCAGCCTTGGCGAGACAACTAGTCTAGGAGAAGGAAAACTCTGAATTGAAACCTGTTAAACTCTGCTTAAAAATTGACCTTGTGTCATATTCTGCCCGAGCGGAGGGGTTGGTAAATATATATATACATGATAATTCATTTGTTTCTTTGATCCTAACGCAACATCGTTTTTGTTCTTCCAGAAAAAGTCCGCGCATACAAGCGCGTAAATGTTTCCTTCTCAAGTCAGGATTTTTCACATCTTACCTGTACGGTCAGGATATTCCACGTTATTATAATTATTATCATCGAGTTTTTTTTCCCAACCAATGTAGCTGATGATATTTAAACGAAGTGTAAGTGATAGCAAATCTCCTCACGTCTCCAGGACTTTTCTCAGTATTCTGGTCAACATCAACGATGTTGTTATTTGTATGGTCTTGACTCGGCCTCCGATTTTCTAACTCAATCAAGTCACTGAGGTTGTTGCTTGAACTAAAGCCTCAACATTGGATTCAATTTAGTGCCATAATTAGAATATCCCATTCTGGGGATGGACTTCATTCTCCGCAGTGGATACAATCAATGTATTATAAGCACAACTCACAGTGGGGATATATGTATTCATGAATGCGTGTATCTACGTGGGGCCATCAATAAGTTTCCAGATTTTTTTGTACAGGCATTTAAAATTGTCGTAGACTCTGCAAAATTCACTATACTATTGCTATACATCTTATGAGATGACTGACCAATTCTTATGATTTCAGGTTAAAATGAACAGCTACAGCGGCAATTGGAATACACCCTACTAAATCCTGATTGTCACAGCTGGTGAATTTCAAAAATGCAATCTGGACGTGAGGACACTTTAGAAGAACGATATGCAATAAAATTCTGTTTTAGACTTTGAAAAAATGCCACAAAAACCTATGGATTGCTTCAGACTGCTTTTGTACCATCTTGCATGAATCGAGCATGAGTTTTTGCGAGGCATAAGAGATTCAAGGAAGGCAGGGAGCCTGTGAGAGATTATGAGAGGTGTGATAGAAGTAAGGAAGTCAATACAGCAAAGAAGTCAATAAACCAGAGCTGATTGGCCAAAGGGTTAGGGTTAGGGTTACTATTTTGAGATTTTAAGGGAGTTCAAGAAGAGATTATTTCGGAAGAAGCCAGCACTCTGCAAATCGGCTCAGTGGCATTTTCACCAGGACAATGCACTAGTCCACAACTCCACCTTTATCACAGACTATTTGACCAAGATGGGAATCAACACAGTTCTTCACCCTCCCTATAGTTCAGGCCTTGCTCCCTGTGACTTTTGCTTATTCCCAAAGCTCAGAGGCTGTCGTTATGAGACAATCGAGGAGATGAGAGAGGCTTTGACAAAGGTCATTGACACGCTCACACAAGAGGACTTCCATGGAGCCTTCCAAAATTTGTTGGAACGGTACAATAAATGCATTGCATCCAGAGATTACTTCAAAGGGGACAATAGTTTCATGTGTGTACTATCAATAAAAGTGCCTATACGAAAAAAGTCTGGAAACTTATTTAATGATCCACGAATCTAGCTTGCTAGACGTAGCTAAGATGTACGTAAGCTCATATACCAATTATATTTGGTAATAAACCGTGGATGGTGGAGATATTTGAAGGAAGTGGTCGTATGTGAGTAACGACCTTTTTTTACTGATTTTCCAAATATCTCGAAAAAGCTGTTACTTCTGATGTAAGCCTTGACAGAAGCTACTTATGAACTACAAACAAAATCTTTCCAAGAATTTGGTAAAATGTAGGACTTTTCTGCACGAAGTTTCTGAAATACAACCGATAATCTTTATTTGAAGATTCCTTGCGCGTCTGAAGTAAGATTAAAAGAAACAGATCGAAGATTACGAACCTAAAATTTCGAAATATGGCTTCAAGCTTCGAATAAACAAACCTACAACATCGAATGTCGATATTGAGGGTGAATCAGGAATAATGATGCGAAGACTCTTTGTTCTTTGTTGTCAACGACGCAAAGAATTGGTATTTTTATGTGTGGGACATTTTACAAACAATAAATAACAGAGCCTAACACGCGGCCTGCTGGGGACCCTAGAATACGATAACAGTATCCACTGCTGAGTAGTAAGACCCCCCTCAAAAATTGTATGGCACTAAGTTGTATCGGTTGATGAGGCTCCAGTAGTGTTACTCCTTGGTTGCCATGACTCCTACATACAACCCGATCTAAAATGGTAATACATCTAAGTGTCTCATCGATGGATCAAGTATATCTCCTCAGAAAATATTTAAATTAGATAAGTTCGGTTTACTTTTATCACATATCAACTATTGTTGGTTATTTAATGCCAAATCCTCATTATACATATATTAAATACATTATTGATAAACAGATTTTGTTAACATTTTAAGCGAGTGTAAGCTCATTCTTTTGCACACAGTTAAATAGTTGCAAGTATTGCTATGTATCACAGAAAATTTAATTAAACATCAGTCATTTGTTTACGCGCAGTTAAATGATCAAACAGTTCTATATCTATCAATTCAGTTTAGCGTCAGTCATTTGTTTGCACTCATTTAAAATGTCAAACGGTTCTATTGGACTCACAGATAAGACCCTATTAGGTGTTACTTCTCTGGACCAGAGTGGACATGAGAGCTATGGCAATGAAGGGTCATTCTGTATTCCCCAAAAGCTCGTCATCAGATTGTTTAGGATCATACGCAGAACACTCGGGTCTTAGTCCTCTGCAGAAATGTAGTCGGTGTATTCTACAGCCCCAAACGATTGGGCTTGGCAAATTATTATTATTTTATAGAAATATTTTAAACTGTTGTCAAACAAATAATAATTATTATCAAATCGAAATATTGAGTTGAAATTCACCACGTGTTTACCTGCCTTAGTCAGCTGGGGCTCCAGAATACACCGATTGAATTTCTGTAGAGGAATAAGACCCCCCAACATAGTCCAAGTCGGTCTGCGGAGCGGCAGAATACACCGATTGAATCCCTGCAGAGGGTTAAGACACCCCAACATGGGGCAAGTCTGCTGGGGGAGCGGCAGAATACACCGATTGAATCTCTGCAGAGGAATCATACCCACCAACATAAACCAAGTCGGCGGGGGTCGGCAGAATACACCAACTGAATCTCTGCAGAGGGATAAGACCCCACAACACAGGCCAGGTCAGCTGGTGGGGGCAGAATACACCGATTGAATCTCTGCATAAGGATAAGACCCCCTCAACATAGGCCAAGTCGGCTGGGGGCGGCAGAATACACCAACTGAATCTCTGCAGAGGGGTAAGACTCCCCCAACCAGTGTTCTAGATATGATACTAAAAAATATGATGAGGAGGCTTAGTAATACTGGAGCTATGGGGAATGTGTAGTACCCCTTCATTTTCATCATTCCTATGTCCACTCTTGTCTGGAATAGTTGCACCTGATAGAGGCTTATCTATGGGACAAATACAACTAAACTCTGTGCTTACGTTAAACTGAATTGGTGAAAAAAGAACTGTTTTGTCATTTAACTGCGTGTAAACAAAAAACTGACTTCGTATGCTAAACTGAATTGTTTGAAATAAAATTGATTTTACATTTATCTGTGTGTAAACAAAGAACTGTACTAATGCTAAAATGAATCTTTTGAAATAGAACTGTTTTGATATTTAACTGTGTGTAAAAAATATACTTATGCCAAAGTGAATTGTTTGAAATAAAACTGTTGCGACATTTAACTATATGTAAAAGATATATTTCGCTAAACTGAATTGTTTGAAGCAGAACTGTTTATTTGTATAAAAATGGATTTGGCATTAAATAACCTAAAAAATTTGATATGCCATAAAACTAAGCCAAACCAAACCAAGTCCTATGTTTATCAAACACCTCTTTAATGGACAGGACGACACAAGAGATGAAATTAAAAAATCCTTTGTATTCTAATATTTCGTTAATCGAAAGGTAATTGATCGGTTAATTTATTTTTGATTTAAAGAATAAACAAATACGTGGTGAATTTAATAAGATTCCAGACATTTTTGGACAGTTATTTAAAATTGTCGTGGACTCTTGAAAATTTACTATTTTATTGCTATACATCTTATGAGATGACTTACCAATTCTTATGATTTCAGGTTAAAATGAACAGCTACAGCAGCAATTGGAATACACCCTACTAAATCCTGATTGTCACAGCTGGTGAATTTCAAAAATGCAATATGGACGTCAGGACACTTTAGAAGAACGATATGCAATAAAAATGTTTTAAACTTGGAAAAAATGACACAGAAACCTATGGAATGCTTCAGACTGCTTTTCGACCATCTTCGAGCATGAGTTTTTGAGTGGCAAAAGAGATTCAAGGAAGGCGGGAAGTCTGTGAGGGAGGATGAGAGGTGTGGGAGGAGTAAGGAAGTCAATAGACCAGAGTTGATTGGCCAAAAGGGTTTGGGTTAGGGTTACTATGTTGAGGTTTTAAGGGAGTTCAGGAATAGATTCTTTCGGAAGAGGCCAGCACTCTCCAAATCGGCTCAGTGGCATCTCCACCAGGACAATGCACCAGTCCACAAACCCATCCTTATTACAGATTATTTGACCAAGATGGGCATCAACATAGTTCCTCACCCTCCCTATAGTCCAGACCTTGCTCCCTGTGACTTTTCGTTATTCCCTAAGCTCAGAGGCTGCCGTTATGAGACAATTGAGAATATGAAAGAGGCTGTGACGAAGCTCATTGATACGCTCACACAAGAGGACTTCCATGAGGCCTTCCAGAATTTGTTGGAACGGTACAACAAGTGCATTGCCGCCGGAGGCGATTACTTCTAGAGTTTCATGTGTGTACTATCAATAAAAGTGCCTATACGAAGAAAGTCTGGAAACTTATTTAATGATTCTCGTGTTTTTTTAAAAAGGAAGAAGACTTTTTTTATATTAATTTGATAGACTATAAGCTCTGAAACTGCTGGATACACGTTTTTAAGTGCAAAAATGCATATGTGTGGAGATGCTTTTTTCAGAGTCTTTTGACTGTTAATCACAACAAGATTTTATACACGAGGATGTAGATATGTATGGGCAATCATGTTTATGTGTATAAGAGGGTTTTTTTTTCTAAATCTTATCTACTTTTCTCAGTGTGACACTATAAGCACTTCTGATCGTAAATGCATGTATTTAGATGCAATAACGCATGCGTGTAAGTGTCATATTTCCAATGCTTTGATTAATGGCATTCTGATAGTATAAATTCTTCTATTTGTGGGTACATATTTAGGTGCAACAATGCATATACGTGTAGCTGTCTTTTCCACTGCTTTACCTACTTTTGACATTGTGATACTATAAGCTCTTCTGCTCCTTGGAGCATACATTTAGATTCAACCATGCTTAAGTGTGTAGCTGTCTTTTTTTCGCTGCTTTATCTAATTTTGACATTGTGACACTAAAAGCTCTTCTGCCCCTGGGGGCACATATTTAGGTGCAAAGATGCATATGTGTGTAGCTGTCTTTTCACGGCTTTAATTAGTGGCATTGTGAGAGTATCTGTTCTTCTATTTATAGGTATACATATTTAGGTGCAAAAATGGCTATATGTGAAGCTGTCTTTTTCGCAGCCTAATCAATTTTTGACAGTGTGCCCTATAAGCTATTTTGCCCCTGGGAACACATATTTAGGTGCAAAGATGCATATATGTGTAGCTGTCTTTTTCATAGAATTACCAATTTTTGACAATGTGACCTATAAGCTCTTCTGCCCCTGGGAACACATCTTTAGGTGCAAAGATGCATATATGTGTAGGCGTCTTTTTCACAGCTTTATCAGGTTTTGACAGTGTGACACTATAAGCTCTTTTTCTCCTGGGAACACATATTTACGTGCAACAATGCAGATGTGTGCAGCTGTATTTTTTCACTGTTTTATCTACTTTTGACAGTGTGACACTATAAGCTCTTTTACACTTGGTTAGTCTGGTTTAGCTTCTTTGTTTTAATGGCATATCAACCTTTGAAGGTTAATGCCAAAGGCCTCCTTCTAGAAGAACAGTAATAGTACTATTCAAACTCATAGTTGGTTGGATAAGAGGCTAAACAAATTTCTCAAGGATATTTGTCCGAAAGTGAACGTAATAGCGCGACTGGAGTTCGAACTCATTCACTAGGATTCCGCAGTCCATCACCTTAACAATTACACCACGAGGGATATCCCTCTTCTATTCTTGTTTGCAGGTACGTTAAGAGAATAATGTAGATGTGTACATGTGTTTTTTTCTACAGCTTTATCTACTTTTGACAGCTTAACCCTATATATATATATATATATATATATATATATATATATATATATACATACGTGGTGCCTTCAATACGTTTCCAGACTTTTTTGTACAGGCATTTAAAATTGTCGTAGACTCTGCAAAATTCAATATGTTATTGCTATACATCTTATGAGATGACTGACTAATTTTTATGATTTCAGGTTCAAATGAACAGCAACAGCAGCAATTGGAATACACCCTACTAAATCCTGATTGTCACAGCTGTGGAATTTCAAAAATGCAATCTGGACGGGAGGACACTTTAAACTTAGAAAAAATGCTACAGAAACCTATGGAATGCTTCAGACTGATTTTTTACCATCTTACATGAATCGAGCATCAGTTTTTTGAGTGGCATAAAAGATTCAAGGAAGGTAGGGAGTCTGTGAGGGATGATGAGAGGTGTTGGAGAAGTAAGGAAGTCAATACACCAGAGTTGATTGGCCAAAAGGTTAGGGTCAGGGTTACTATGTTGAGGTTTTAAGGGAGTTAGGGAAGAGGTTCTGTCGGAAGAGGCCAGCACTCTTCAAATCGGCTTAGTGGCATTTCCACCAGGACAATGCACCAGTCCACAACTCCATCCTTATCACAGACTATTTAACCAAGTAAACATGGGGCCAATGTAACTGCTAATACAGGGTGTCTCAATATACATGAGACTCATGTGACTGCTCATATAGGGTGTCTCAATATACATAGGACTAATGTGACTGAAAATATAGGGTGTCTCAATATACATAGGACTAATGGTTATCGTCGCAGGATATGGACACGGCGACACGAGTTCAAATCCTGGACCTGTCTGATTGCATTTCACATAGCACTAATATCCTTGGAAAGGTATGAATCCAAATATTCTCCTCTAGCTATGGGTAAATAGTAGGGCAGACTAGGTTCTTCAGCCTTGGTTAGGCAACTAGTCTAGGAGAAGGAAAACTCTGAATTAAAACCTGTTAAACTCCGCCTAAAAATTGACCTTGTGTCATATCCTGCCTGAGCGGAGGGGTTGGTAAATATGATATACATAGGACTAATATGACTGCTAATATAGGGTGTCTCAATTTACATAGGACTAATGTGGCTACGAATAACTCTACTAATAATAATGTTGGGTTTTTTTTTTTGTTTCAGATATGAAAGTAGTATCCTATAACAACTATTAATCCTAGAACACTATGTCTAAGACCAGAGAGGAAAAATAATTTACGTCATTACTTATTTGGAGACAAAATCATTCAAAACAACAATTACAAAAAACATTGCTTTAATGTCTAGTTCAAAGGATTTATTTTTTACTGGCCGTTTTACAAATGGCCAGCATTGCTATTGATAATAGTAAATTATCATCATATTAATAATTACATCTATTTTGAGACACTATATATATATATATATATATATATATATAGTGTCTCAAAATAGAATTGAGCTCTCTGGTAGCCGATAGGGTATGAAAAAATGGAAACAAAGGCTGCTGCTGCTGTTTGCTAACAACATAAAATACCTAAAAATTCCCTTAGCCAACGTAGTCCGCCTGTGGCCTTAGTCTATCGTAAAGTTGGACGGGTTTCGATTCCGGCTTCGAGCGTCCTGCGTGTCTAGCGACACTGAAGATGACTATATCTAATATATATATATATATATATATATATATATATATATATATATATATATATATATATATATTAGCGAGGCATTCGTGACATAATGGTTATCATTGTGGGAAATGGAACCGTTGACCCAAGTTCAAATCCTGGATGAGATTGTGTGAATTTCGCTAAACGTTAATACTCTTATGCAATCAATTATTCTCCTTCCATCTGTGAGTGAATAGCAGGAGAGACTGAGCTATGGCAATCAACGTAGGAAAAAGAAAACTGGTTTAGGACCAATAAAACTCCGCTAAAAAACTGATCATATGTCGCATCATACTTAAGGTGGTCTTGGTTGATATATGTGTATATATACACATATTGTTATCCACATACACACTGTTTGTTGTATCACAACTCTTCATTGTGGCTAAACACGTAGGACTCTTGAAGCTAGGATCTAAACCCGCCCAACTGTTAGGTTAGACTTAGTCTCAGACCGCTCGGTCAACAAGCGTACGACGTCAGAGAATTATAATGTATTAATTAGCAGCATTCTCTTGTTTATATTTTATACCTTGAGGAAGTGTGTGTACTTGATGCCAACTTGCAATAACACTCAGCTTTATAAGGTAAGGATCAAGGGTAAAATAGAGTAATCCAGGGAAAGAAGCAGCGCTTTCCCCTATACCTTGGTGTAGTAGCTATTGAAAAAGAAGCCTTCAGGTCGCATACTTCACTGTTACTTTATTTATTACATTCTTCTCCCTTCGAATTTTCAATATCGTAAGGAAAAAACAAATATCGGCCATTATTAATTTTTACTTATTTATTTTTATTTCTATCTTATTTACCTTGTTTTCTTTTTATTTTATTTTCTTTTTTCTTTACTTCTTAGATCCATTCAAAAACTTTTTTTTACATCGTAACAAAATGCATCTATGTGTTATATAATTGCGGAAGGATTTTTTTTTTATATCATCTTTTTTCGTTAGTTATATCTTATCATTCGGATTAGTTAGGTGCACACACTGAATGCAGGAGTTCACGCTCGCTCGGGGAGGATGTGACGATCACAGATGTCATAATAAAAACCCCGGATAGGAAAAGAACTGGGGATGTGAATGACGTCATGCCCGGAAGCGATGGGCTGGGATTCTTGGCTATTTTGAAAAAAGCATTTAGTTGAGATGTGAACCTAGACGAATACAGTTGTTTGCTGTGGGGTGCGCGGGCGTTGGTTGGGTCAGTGAGTTGAGAGCTGACGCTGGACGAACAATCACAATAGTAGAAATTGTGTGTGTTTCTCTCTCCTCGTGTTGAAAACATAAAAGTCAAGAAGGTAATAAAAGTTTCGTACCTGAACCAAGAGAGTCGTCAGTGTTTCGAGTGTTTTTCGGGATTCCTCTGCATGTGAATGTTTTCTGCATTCCATATATTTCACACATCGTATCATGGCTATGTTACATATGTTCTTTTCATAAAAAAAGAAGTTTCTTTCACGCTTAACTTGAACAGCCCTAATGACACGAAATATGAATATTATTCAAAAAATACAAATACTTTTTGCCCAGTCGGCTGCGTCAATAAAATACACTGACTGCTTTTCTGCAGAGGGATAAGGCCCTCCCCAACGAGTGTCCTGCATATGACACTAAAAAATCTTTAGGGGAGTTTCCGGTAATGCTGGACCTATTTGGAATCTAGAGTACCCCTTCATTGCCATCGCTCCCATGTCCACTGTGGCCCGGAGTGGTAGCACCTGATAGTATCCTATCTATGGGTCAAATAAAACTAAACTGTGTACTTATGTTAAGCTGAATTCTTTGAAAGAGAACTGTTTTTGACATTGAAACTGTACTTAAGCTAAACTAAATTGCTTGAAATAGAACAGTTTTAACGTTTACCTGTGAGTAAACTAAAACTATACACATGCTAAACTGAATTGTTTGAAATAGAACCGTTTCACTAAACTGAAGAGCCCAAAATAGAATACATCGACTGCAGAGGGCTAAGAACCCCAACGAGTGTCCTAGATATGACACTAAACAATATTATGGCAAGGTTCCAGTAATGCTGGGGCTTTCGGGAGTCCGGAGCACCCCTTCATTGCCATTGCTTCCGGGTCCACTCTAGCCCGGAGTGGTAGCACCTGATAGGGCCCTATCTATGGGTTAAATAGAACTAACGGCATGCTTATGCTAAACTGAATTGTTTGACTAAACTGAATAGCTTGAAATAGAAATGTTTTTGACAATTAGACCGTACTTACATTTAAACTGCGTGCTTATGCTAAACTGAATTGTTTGAAATATAACTGATTATTTACATAAAAATGGATTTGGCGTTAAATAACCCACAAAGGTTGATATGCCATAAAAGCCAACCAATCAACCAACCAACCAAAATAGAAATGTTTTTGACAATAAAACCTAGTATTTATGCTAAATTGAATTGTTTGAAATAGAATTGTTTACTGTATAAAAACGGGTTTGGCATTTAATAACCTACAAAGGTTGATATGCCATAAAACCCAAACAAACAAACAAATAATTTGTGCACATTTATATGGTATTGAGCATTTCTAGCCAATAAAATCAAATGTTAAACACGTCTTTAGGAACTGAAAGCCAGCTGAAAAGTTCATAGACTGACCAAAATAACCTCAGATAATGTGGCCAAAAGAGGCTTATTTTCAACATTACCCACGTAGCGGTCAATACATTTCTTCCAACACTGTTACGGTGGTTGCATCCTGTCCAGATTTGAACTTTTTCCGCGAAGGAACTTTTCAGCCGACCCTCTTATAGATGGTTTCATCACAGAGTGAACCTGGGAGTACTGGCTATGAACGTTGACTCTACAATTATCAAAGCTGTAGAACTGAAGTCGCAACAGAAAATGATGTTTAGTGCCATAGCCCGGACACTGTGGCTTTTATTACAAAGTGTTACTCTCTTAACTACATCAGGATCAATACAACCTCGATGTGGTGTCAATGAGGCATTTTTTTTTATTGTGTAAGCCTTCGTCAAATAATCAAAGCCTTTCTACGTGTTTCACACGCAAAACTAAAACATGAATTTGATATGTCGACATTTGGGGCTTGTTTCTCATTTGCCAGAAATTGCAACATTGTTATTTCAGTCACTGACTCGTTAAAATCAATATCCAATTTATTATTCTGTCTTATGGTTTCCAATCGATTGGAGCGTGTCTGGTTTGGCCGGTCTTGGGCTGGGGAGGGCAGATCGAGAATCAGAAGAAGGCTGAAGCATCTGCTTCAAATCAAAATGACTCCAAATGTCGGAGATAACGAACCTTGAGGGATTTGATCAAATTGTCCTCTCTCTGTCTCTCTCTCACTGTCTGCCTCTCTCTCTCCTTCTCTCTCTCCGTAAATCTTTCACTGCCAACTTTGGAGCAAGAATATTGACTTAAAATCAAAACGGCTCAAAATTGGCTTCTCACTTTTCTGTATCCCAATCTGTCAAAATAACAAACGTACTGGGACCCTAACGTCTTCCCACATTAGTGAATTGTTTATTTTTCTCTTTTTTTATGTGTACGAGGGGTATACGTGAAATGATCAAATGAATAAAACAACAATACGTTTAGCCTGATATATATATATATATACATATATATACACACGCACACATATATATATATATATATATATATTCATGTACATATGTAAATACATATATACGGTCTCTCGATATACATGGGACTCATGTGATTGTCAGTATAAGGTGCCTCAATATAAATGGGGCCAATGTGACTGCTAATATTGGGTGTGTCAGCATGCATGAGACTCATGTGACTGCTAATATAGCGTGTGTTAACATACATGAGACGCATGTGACTGCTAACATAGGGTGTCCCAATATAAATGGGACTCATGTGATTGCTATATAGGGTGTCTCAATATTCTAGGGACCAATGTAACTGCTTATATTCGGTGTCTCAATAGACATAGGACTAATGTGGCTACGATTAACACTATTAATAATAATGTTGTATTCTCTTTTGTTCAGATTTGGAAAGTGTATTCTATAACAACTATTAATCCTTGATCACAATTCCTTGGACCAGAAAGGAAAAATTATTTTGCATCACTACTTATTTGGAGGCAAAAAACATTCAAAACTATCTCAGTAATAAATCATTATCGTATTAATGGATCGTATCTATTTTAAGACTCCTCGTATATATGAATACTTATATATATATATATATATATATATATATATATATATATATATATATAAATGCATAGATATATGTAAATATAAATACATATATATAAAGATATGTAACTATGAATGATTAAATGAATAAAAAATCATATATATATATATATATGTTATATAGTCATATGCATATTCACATCTACATATACATGCAGCATCACAACGACACAAAAAATAAAGAGACGAGCGAGGGTTCCTTTAGACCAATATGTACCTCTCACTTTATTGTAAGGATTCGAAAAGGGTTACTCAGAGTTTTACTGTGAGAGGGAGTTGGAGAACGAACAGAATCTGCAATATTTTGACCCCACTCTTATGGCCAGCAGCGTTGTGTCTTTCTCGTTCTCCTGATGCTCAACCGGAGGCCCAGCGGCTCAGCTCTCTGCTGAGTGCTGGCTTTCTCTACCACATCTTATCAGCAACGGGTCTCCGAAACTACTGGGGGCTCTGAGGGCCCCTTCGGGCGGAAGCGGCTTTCCCTACCACATCTTATCAGCAACTTCTCTGGACCCCAACTCATCAGGGGCTCCAAGGCCCCCTTCGGCCTGGTGTGGCCTTCCCTACCACAGCTCGTCTATAACTCCAAAATCTCTGACTTCTTGTCTTGACTGAGTTATATAATAGTTCAACGCCCACTCAATCGCCCACTCAATCTTTGGAATGGCATGTTGGATCGTCATCAAGCGGAAATAACTGTCATGCAGTTCACAGGTCACTCTCTTCCAGTGCATCAGTCTATGAGTGTACCATGGGAGTTTTTGTTTGGCCTTGTCCCATTTCATCAGCCAAATCCCGCCCACACGATTTCTTTCGATTACTGGCCATTGGGATGTGTCACTTCTTTCCGGTGCATCACTTTGGAATGGCATATTTGCCCGGGTCGAAGGTCAAAATACAACATATATATATATATATATATATATATATATATATATATATAGTTAGGCAGTAAGTCGCTATGTTTAAATGTTCGTTTAAAGACCCCGGATTGTTTTCTTTTCAAAATTTTCAGGTGATAATGTTCAAGTCTTCTTTTCAATTTTTCTCATATGTGGGTTAAGATAATGAAGAAAGTAGCCCAATTAGCCCAAGCTCTTTCGGCCATTTCACTGATTATCAAGCCTCGAACGTCTTCAATTGAAGTTTTTGAAAAAGAACAATCAGTGGTCTTTTACTGAATATATATATATATATATATATATGGGGGGGTAACATAGCAATGATACGGATATGTGAAACGTACATAGAATGTTCATAACATATATACATAGAACATAGGAATCCCGAAACACGAAAAACACTTACGACTTCTTAGTTCAGGTACGAAACTTTTATTACCTTTTAGTTAAAAGATTTTTCGACATAAGGAGAGAGATACCATCTATCTATACTGACTATTCCATCTCCCCAGAACCACGTGTGACATCTGCCACAAGGCCTCGAAAAGCGTTCGAAAGTCAACCTTCTTCCTCCGAGGCAGAACTCAACTAACTGACTTCTCTCAAAATCTCAGCCCATGCTTCCGGTGCGTGACTTCACTCACATCCCTGGTCACATCTTCTATCTGGGATTTTTATTGTGACATCTCTGAATGACACGTCCGCTCCATGAGCGCGTGTGAAAATCTGCGCTCATGTTTGCACCTCACTAACCTATGCACTGAGCCGAAAGGTTCTCAGCCTAACTAAACCCAAAGGCAAGATATATAAAACGAAATCCCTCGGCCATTATATTACATGTGTGTGCGTTTTTATATATATATATATATATATATATATATAAATGAGACGCGCAAGACATCTGGGGCACTGCTAGCGAAGACTGAGCGAAATCATAAACAATGCTCTCTAATGGAAGGTCTGGTGCCGACTGACATCAGCTCTGAGCGGACACTTGATAAAGCCTAAAAGACCTACCCGGCGACTTTATTAATATATATATATATATTTAATGGGTAGAATTTAGTGCTAAAAGACCCTCTAAACTACAAAATCTTTACAATACTCAATACAAAAAATATATGAGAATTATAAAAATAAGGCAGGGCAATAATTAACGATTTCGAGCACACCAGATGATCGCAGGCATGAAGCTCGTCATCATCATCATCATCATGTCACGCCACAAGCGCGGATCTCCCTGGCTCTTTCCCACCACCCTTCTCTATCGTCCATCGCTTCTGGAAAGTCTTCAAGTTTACATCCTGTACTGGCACAGAGCAGTTGTAAGTAGGTTCATGCTGGTCGTCTTACTTTTGCTCGTCCATGTGAAGGGGTTCACAGGAGTTTGTCACTTACGTGCTTAGAACGTCTATTGATAAAATGAAAGACAACGGTTTCAAGCTAACAAAGGAAAGAAGCAGAAGGTACCCCGCACAAACAATTACGGACGCGGACTACGTCGATGACAGCGCTTCTGGCCAATACACCTGCCCAAGCCTTAACCCTGTAACATAGTCTGGAACGAGCAGCTGTAGGCATTGATAATCTAACTGACTCTTTTTCAAAATCCTCAAATTCTCAGGATCATTTCTTCTGAGCATGACGTCAGGGGGTTTATTATGACAAATGGTGACTGTCATATGCTTTCCGCACAATCTTAAAACTGCACCAAATAACTCCAAGCCTTACCAAACTGAATGATAAAATATAATTAACAAAAAAGGATTGATATAATAAATACGAAATAGAATGATTTGTATTGGATAGAAATACTTAAATCATACAACTGTGCGCAATGTATTGTGTTAATAGACACTTAAACAATACTAATTACTAACAATAATTATTATTATAATTAATCAATTCAAACTATATAATTGCTAGCAAATTATAATGTTAGATATGAAAATTTGAAACTATATAATGGTTGAAAATTATTGGTGCTTGATGGGAGTACTTGAAAGTATACAGTCGTTTGCGAATTATTAATGTAAGATAAGAATACTTGAAACTATACAATCGCCTGCAAATTATTTGTGCTTGACAGGAATACTTGAAACAATATAATTACTTGTGAATCGTTGGTTTTAGAAAGGAATACTTGAAATCATATATCGATGTATAAGAAATACAAAACAGAATTATTCGTATAGGATAGAAATTATTCATATAGGATAGAAATACTTGAATTATGTAACAGTGCCCAATTGATTTCAGTTGATAGACACTTAAATCTATGATTGTTTATTAAAAATAATTATTATTTCAAATCAAATAATTGTTTGCAATTATTGGTGTTAGATAGTAATACTTGAAATTATATACGTGTAGATAATGGATTGTTGTCAGATAAAAAGAGATTTGAAACCAAAAACACAGTTGAACGTTATAAATATGATTATGATATCAATCAGACATTTAGAAATTATTAGTTTGGTTTGGTTTGGTTTGGTTTGTCGGGTTTTATGGCATATCAGCCTTTGTAGGTTATTTAACGCCAAATCCATTTTTACGTGAACAATCTGTTCTATATAAAACAATTCAGTTTAGCATAAGTACACAGTAAACATTTCTATTTCAAACTATTCAAGCAGTTATATGTAACAATTCAGTTAAGTGTACATACAGTGTTAATGACTAAAAACAATTCTATTTCAAATAATTCAGTTAAGCATAAGCACGTAGTTTAAATGTAAGTAAAAAGTAAAGTTAGCGACCATAGTCGAGGGTGACCCGAAGGCTCCCTTTTCAATAGCTACTACACCAAGGTGTAGGGGAGGGCGCTACTCCATTCCCAGGATTGCTCCACTTTACCCTTGAACCGTACCTTATAATGCTGAGTGTTAAGCAAGGTGGTATCAAGTTCCATTTTTAAAGTCTTTGGTATGACTCGACCTGGGATTGAACCCAGGTCTCCCGGGCCATTGGCGAACACTCTAACCGCTGGGCCAGTACGGTTTAATTGTCAAAAACGTTTCTATTTCAAGCTATTCAGTTTAATCTAACAATTCAGTTTGGCATAAGTATGATGTTAGTTCTATTTAACCCATAGATAGGGCCCTATCAAGTGCTACCACTCCGAGCCAGAGAGGACCTGGGAGCAATGGCAATGAAGGGGTACTCCGCATTCCCCAAAGCTCCAGCACTGCTGTAACCTCACCATCAGATTGTTTAGTGTCATAAACAGGACACTCGTTAGGGGGATCTTACCCCTCTGCAGAGGTGCAGTCAGTGTATTCTACAGCCTGGGCAATAGAAATTAATAAATATTTGCTTTAATTAATACTTTAGGAGTTGATATGCCGTTAAAAATAAATCAATACTATCCGGGTGTTACATGATAGATTAGCTGTATCTATTAGTTAATAGGTAGTGTAGATAATTTTAAAAGATATAGACCGTTAATTTCAACTCAGAGTAATTGACAGGTGATGACCTCGAGATCAATTTCAGAACTTGGCTCTGATTAAATAATCTCAATGAGGTTTTCTAAGAGTTAGAAGTTAGATTTCAACTTTAAATTAGTTTAGAATCGCTAAAGCAAGCGGTCGATAATTTCAATCTATGGTCTATAGTGACAAATTCCCGGCAACGATCGACAAGTTATGTTATGAATAAAGAGGTATCAAAGTTTTTTTAAGGATTTTCAAAGAAAAAATCTTTGTCATTCATCAATGCTGTAATGAACTTAAAGCAAACGTGAAGTGATTAAAGATGGCGGCAAGAAATGACAACCAACAACCGAGAGGAAAAAGAGACGAAGACGGCAATGTAACTTAGTTTGGTTTGCTTTTGGTTTGGTTGTGTTTTATGGCATGTCTACTGTTGTTGGTTATTTAATGCCAAATCATGTTTTTACATATATATTAAATATATAGGATTTAGTTTGGTTAGGCTTTATTGCATATCAACTATTGTTGGTTATTTAATGCCAAATCCTGTTTTAACATATGCATTAAAAATATATGATTAACTTTGGTTGGGTTTTATGGCATTTCAACCATTGTAGGGTATTTAATGCCAAATCCTCTGTATACATATATATTAAATATATATGATTTGCTTTGGTTGGCTTTTATGGCACATTCAACCATTGTATGTTATTTAATGCCAAATCCTGTGTATAAATATATATTAGATATATATGATTTGCTTTGGTTGGCTTTTATGGCATATCAATCATTTTAGGTTATCTAATGTCAAGTCTTGTTTTTACACATATATTAAATATATATGATTTGCTTTGGTTGGGCTTTATAGCATAGCTACTATTGTTGGTTATGTAATGCAAAATCCTGTTTTTACATATATATTGAATATATAGGATTTGTATATTTTTTTTATTTCTTTCGTAGAGGAATTGTATTGTGAATTAAATTACCATGACCGGAAAATCTAGCGAACGCTTATGCACGACATACGAAAACACTGGACAGCTGCTTACACTCCTGAAGAGACCTAATAAGGTCGAAACAGCTGTCCAGTGTTTCCGTATGTCATGCGTAAGTGTTCGCCGGATTTTCTGGTTATGGTAATTCAATTCCCGATATATAGGATTTAGTTTGGTTGGGATTTATGGTATATTAACTCTTTTGGGTTATTTAATGCCAAATCCTGATTTTACATACATATTAAATATATAGGATTGGGCTTGGTTGTATTTTATGGCATATCAACTATTGTTGGTTATTTAATTCCAAGTCCTGTTTTTACATATATATTTAGTATATGATTTGTGAACTTATTCTGTACATACACATTGTTAAATGATCAAACAGTTCTATTTCTAATAATTCAATTTAGCGTAAGTCAACAAAGTTAAATAGTTTCTTCTATTGCGATGTATCAGTAACACTTCAGTTAAACATCAGTAATTTGTTTGCACACAATTAAATGATAAAACAGTTCTATTTCTAACAATTCAACTTAGCATTAGTCATTTGTTTGCATTCAGTTTATATGTGAAACAATTCTTTTTTACCCATATGTAGGACCCTAAAGGTGCTACTTCTTTGGGTCAGAGTTAACCAGGGAGCTATGGCATCGAAGGGGTACTCTAAATTCCCTAAAGCTCCAGTAATAGTGGAGCCTCACCATTAGATTGTTTAATGTCATATCCAGAATGGAGGGTTCTTACCCCATAGCAGTGATGTTGTCAGTGTATTCTAAAGCCTAAGCAAACTGGGCTGTCATATCAAGACACTCGTTGTTTGGGGGCGGGGTCTTACGCCTCTGCTGAGATGCAATCGGTATATTCAGCCACCCCAGCTGACTGGATTTGATGTATCAAAGGGAAAATTATTCGATACGAGACATTCTCTAACAATAGACATGTAAAATCTTTGTCCTTTGATTGAAAAAGGGATTTCTAAAAAATCGCTAATTAGGACAAATACCTGAAGAAAACCGCATGATAAGATTTTTTTCAGCAAAAAATATTCAATTAATTTGAATGATTTAATCTTTTTCTTTTTTTTGTGAGTAATTTTTCATGAAACTAGAATTTTCAACTGTCAAATAAAAAATGCTTTGCGTTTTATGTGTGATTAGTTTATTTAATGCTTTCGCCAATGATCCAGGAGACCTGGGTTCAATCCCAGGTCGCGTCAAATCAAAGATTTTAAAAATGGTACTTGATACCTCCTTGCTTAACACTTAGCAATATAAGGTACGTATCAAGAGTAAAGTGGAGCAATCTACGGAAAGGAGTAGCGGTCTCCCCTACACCTCGGTGTAGTAGCTATTGAAAAGGGGGCGCTCGGGTCGCCCTAGATTAATGTCACTAATTTTACTTACTTTTACTTTAAAAAAAATTGAAAAATTGATCAATTTAGATATTTTCAATCATCAAAAGAACGTGGTAGCTCAATTTTTAATAGAGCAGTTTTAGTCTTCGTCTTAATTTAGTAAGAGATGCTGTTTTATTTACGGTGGCATGAAAATCGCTTTTAAAAAAAGGGAATTACATTTGTATAATCATTTTTTCGCTTTCTTAGTGAACGTTTCGAGACATATTATCACTCATAAACAAATTGGCCCCTAAATAATTTAATCAAAATTTTATTTTCTGAATTAAAAAATTTCGTTATCTTTCGTTGTCTTTAATGATTCGTCCGTCCACAAAGACGGTATGTACCTATGATAGTCAGATAGACGCGTTTTGGCAATTACGACTCTGAAAAAAAATTTTTTTTTTCTTTTACAAAAGGTTTATTAATTCCCAAGAAGGTAAAACTGAAAGAAGTAAAAAAAAAAAACATTAAAAAAATTACGACGGAAGATAAGAAAAGTTACCTACCTAACAGAATGCCAGATACTTAGATGAACTAAATGACCTTGGGTAGTTGTAGATAAAAAAAAGAAAACAGTTTTCAGACAGAGAAAATAGGTTGAAAGTATTACATTTAAATGTAACAAAGTTACTAAGAACAGAAAGTTTGGTTTAGTTTTGTGGCATATCAACAACTATTGGTTATTTAAAGCTAAATCCTGTTTTCACATATATATTAGACATATAATTTGTAAACTTATTCTGTAGATACATACTGTTAAATGATCAAACAGTTCTATTTCTAACAATTCAAGTTAGCATAAGTAAACAAAGTTGAATCGTTCTGAGTATTGTTATGTATCATCAACAATTCCATTAAACATCAGTCATCTGTTTACACACAGTTAAATGATCAAACAGTTCTATTTCTAGCAATTTAACTTAGCATATGTCATTTTTTTTTACTCTCAGTTTAAATGTGAAACAGTTCTTTTTGACCCATAGATAGGATCTTACTAGTTGCCACCACCGGTTACCAGTTCTATTTCAATCAATTCAATTTAGTATAAATACGCAGTTTAAATGTCAAAACGGTTATTTTTCAAACAATTCAGTTCAGCAGAAGTACTCAGTTTAAATGTCAAAACAGTCACATCTCAACCAGCACAGTTTATTTCTATTTGACCCATAGATAGGACCCGTATCTAGTGCTACCACTCCCGCCCACAGTGGACCTGGGAGCGATGGCAATGAAGGGGTACTTCGTATTCCCCAAAGCTCCAGCATTACTGGAACCTCACCATCAGATTGTTTAATGTCATATCCAGGACACTCGTTGGGGTGATCTTACCTCTCGGCAGCGATGCAGTCGGTATATTCTACGGCCTCAGCACACTGGGTCAGAACAAGAAAGTTACAATAAGTTCCCTAACTAAGAATATTTAAAGGAAAGGAGGAGTGATTTGGTGATTTCCTTCAAGCTGTGGCATGTTAATACTACTGCATGGATGCACCACATGGACGCTAAAAGTCCATTGAGAAAAAGCTTGGTTGGAAGTGTATAAGAATACTGTAAGCTATATTGAATATATTCGAGAAAAAATACCCCACAAAATAACAATTGTACGGCCACTTGCTTCACACCTCTAAAACTATCCAAGAAAGACCAACAAATCATGCATGATTAGGGATTGAATAATTAAATATGGCTGATATGCCATAAAACCAAACCAAACCAAACCAAACCAAACCCATGTCAAAAACTATACTAGTAAGACGAACAATACTAGCGGGACAATGCTGGAGACACAAGGACGAACTAATGAGTAACATTCTCTTCTGGACCCCAACACATAAATGTGTCAGTGCTAGCCGGCGAGCAAAAACTTATCTATATCCATATTTACCCAACCCCTCCACTCGGGCAGGATATGACACAAGGTCAATTTTTAGGCGGAGTTTAACAGGTTTCAATTCAGAGTTTTCCTTCTCCTAGACTAGTTGTCTCACCAAAAACTTATCTATATCCATATTTACCCAACCCCTCCACTCGGGCAGGATATGACACAAGGTCAATTTTTAAGCGGAGTTTAACAGGTTTCAATTCAGAGTTTTCCTTCTCCTAGACTAGTTGTCTCACCAAGGCTGAATATCCCATTCTGTCCTACTATTTACCCATAGCTGGAGGGAGAATATTTGGATTCATACCTTTCCCAAGGGTATTAGTGCTATGGGAAATGCAATCAGTCTCGTCTAGGATTTGAACTCATGTCACCGTGTCCATTTCCTTCGACGATAACCATTACAACACGAGCACCTCCTTATTTATATCAGGTCTGCGTGGACACAGGATGTAGTTTAGAAGACCAACT
This sequence comes from Sepioteuthis lessoniana, assembly GCA_963585895.1. Lineage (NCBI taxonomy): Eukaryota > Metazoa > Mollusca > Cephalopoda > Myopsida > Loliginidae > Sepioteuthis > Sepioteuthis lessoniana. Next base: position 17,554,274 of record OY757932.1, on the reverse strand, counting down.
GGGAGCAATGAATGATAGGGATAGATGGAGAGAGAGAGTCAAAGAAATCCGTGTTGTCAGCACGACTTGACGATGATGATGAAAAAGAAGCTGGGTGATATCACATTTAAGTGATGCTGTCGATAAAAAAAAGAATTAGGGTGGATAAAAATCTAGTCGTTGCAAACCCTAAGTCTATTCTGAATGTCTTCTTGTATCTTTTTTTACAGACTAACCTGAAGTAGTTCGCTGGAGACAACATAAGACGGTTCCCTAATAAGAAGGTTAATTAAAGGGAGATAAAATGAAGTCTTGGAGAAAAACAGTACTTATATCATACATCCTCATTGATGCATCGGGATGGGTCATCAGTGATGTTTCCTTTGGGTTCACGGGGATGTTTGGGTCTTACAAGATCAGACCCCCATCGCCTAAATGACCCAGTTGGCATCAATCTTACTACAGCTCCAATCCCGCCAGTTAAACTGCACATCTTCCGCGCAAGACCGAAATGGTTCTATCCATGGGTATCACTTTTAATTTTGCAACAGCCAATCAGAGCTAAGCACCTTTGATGACTTCTAAATCTTCCCTTTAAAAATTGGGAGGCCACTTTGCTCTTGCTAACCAGAAGTAGTTCGCTGGAGACAACATAAGACTGTTCCCTAATAAGAAGGTTAATTAAAGGGAGATAAAAATGAAGTCTTGGGGAAGAACGGTATAGAAGTAAAAAAAGAAGCTGGGTGTCCCAGTGACGTAATTTCTAACGTGTTGGAATGTGACATCTGTAGAATAGAAACGGGCCGTCCCATTAAATAATTGGAACTTCTATTAGGCAAATACAGAATTACAGAAGTTACCCTCTCCGATAGTATAAAAGAGCCCAGTCATTAGAAGCAGAACTTGGTATTTATATCACTTGATACTGAATAATGTAACTGAGTGTCAATAATATTACTACTTCGTTGTTGTTACTTAACATTTTAGTTAACGTGTTAGGGACCCAGTTACGTTATTATGTTCATTTTCTGACTAACACATGGGTGAAAGGAACGAACCCTCTGATCTCCATAGGAGTACATCACTGATGAGCTCGTTTTCTGCTTCTCCAACAGTGTCCTGCGTGTCTGGTTCGTCTAAATTGGATAGTTTTCGTGATGGGAGGCAGGTGACCGTATAGTTGGTGCCTTGTGGGGTGTTGTTGTCAGGGCTTGTTCAATATTGCTCGCAACATTCTTGTGTAATTGCCCTCTAGCGTATTCTCCAGCCGTTTAGTTAGCGTCCAAGTAGTGCAACCATATAGCAGTATCGATACGACAGCTGCCTGGAAAAAACGGTTCCTCTACAAAAAGAACTTTGGCAGCAAAATAAATGACGAACGATGACATGCCATTAAATAAAGAAACCAAATAAAATCTAGCAAATTATCTAATTATTCGTGCAAAATAGGCTATTCCTCTCACCCCCAAGACGGATTGCTAAACCTAAAAAGGTGCGTATTACAGGGGAGAACTAAATATCAATATTTTACATTATCTTATCTTGGAAACTGAAAGTAATATAACATAGCCAAACATGAATATGTGAAATGTACATAGAATGTTCATAACTCATAAATAGATAACATAGGAATTCCGAAACACAAAAAACACTTACGACTTCTTAGTTCAGGTACGAAACCTTTTATTACGTTTGAGTTAAAAAAAAGGTTTTTAGACACAAGGAGAGAGATATACAAATTTTCTATGCTGACTTTTCCATCTGCCCCTCCCCCAAAGTGTGACACCCACCCCAAGGCCTCGATATGGATATGGGAAATATACATCAAATGTTCATATACAATCATCATTCATCATCATGTCGTGCCGTCAGCACGGATATCCCAGACCATCTCTCGCCAATTCTCCCTATCATTCATCACCTCCGGCAGGTCTTCTGAGTTACATCCCGTGTCCTCACATAGCTGCTGTATATAAGTTCAGGCTGGTCATCCTGCTTTTGCTTGGCCATATATAACATAAAACATAGGAATCTCGAAACACGAAAAACACTTACTTCTTAGTTCAGGTACGAAACTTTTTTATTACCTTTGAGTTAAAAAATGGTTTTTCGAAATAAGGAGGGTGATACACAATCTTTCTATGCTGACTTTTCCATCTGCCCACCACCACGAGCGGCACCCCGCCGCAAACTACTGGTCTGATCTCGGCGAGCCCCGAAAGTCAACCGCCTTCTTCGGACGTTAAAACTCAACTAACTGACCTTTCTCCAATCCCAAAAATCCTCAGCCCACGCTTCCGGTGCGTGACGTCATTCACACCTCCTGGTCACATTTCCTATCTGGGGTTTTATTTTGACATTTGTCAATGACGCATCCTACCCGCAAGCGCGTGGACACCTGCGCTCATGTTTGCACCTAAGTAACCCATACACTGAGCCGAAAGTTTCCCAGCCTAACTAAACCAAAAGGCAAGATATATAAGACGAAATCCCTCGGCCATTATATTACAGTAAGGTTTGTATTGGTTGGGTTTCATGGCATCCTAACCATTGTAGGTTATTTAATGCCAATTCCTCTTTATACATATATATTAAATATATATGATTTGGTTTGGTTGAATTTTATGGCATATCAACCATTTTAGGTTATTTAATGCCAAATCCTCTTTATACATATATATTAAATATATTAGATATATATGATTTGGTTTGGTTGGCTTTCATAGCATATCAATCATTGTTGGTTATTTAATGCCAAATCCAGTTTATACGAATTTATTTATATGGTTTGTAAACATATTTTATAGTGAATATTTTTAAATGATCCTGAGCTCATTCTTGTTATTTCACACGAATGATTCTATTTACAATTAATTATTTGTTTTCACACAGTTAAATGGATATATGTGTCAAAACTAATTTATTTGCCCATTAGTATTGTAGGTGTGAACTTGTCTACTAGTTTTTGAGAGCTACCGTTTAGTGTGAAAATGTCGCCTGTTTGATTAAAGCACATATATTCCGTTTTGTGTGCATTGACATGGAGGCAAATACCTGCGGCAGCTCGTTCTGGACTGAAAAATAGCTATTCACCACTGAAATGTTTATAAATCTGTTTATGATTATGACGTTTTTGTTTTGTTAAATGGCATATCAATCCTTGTTGAGAATTCAAAGCCATATTTATGATATTTTTTTGTAAATGAATAGATTTTCGGTAAGTTTATTTTCAAACTTGCTCATTGGCATAGTGGGTAGATTGTTTACCAACGATCCGGGAGATAGGTTTCAATCCCAGGTCGAGTCATACCAATGACTTAAAAAAAATTTACATGATATCTCCTTGCTTAATACTCAGCATTAAAAGGTACGTATCAAGGGTAAAGTGGAGCAATCAAGGGAAAGTTGTAGCGTCCTCTCTGTAGTAGCTATTGAAAAAGTAGCCTTCATGTTCGCCCTTGACTACGGTCACCTACTTTACTTTTTATTTTCAACGGCCTAATTTTGGCTTAATGAGTAGAGTGTTAGCCAAAGGTTCGAGAGAACAGAGTTCAATCTTCAGATCGGGTCATACTAAAGACTCAAAAATGGTACTTGATGGCGCCTTGCTTAACACTCAGTATTAAAAGGTAAGGGTCAAGGATAAAGTGGAGCAATCCAGGGAATGGTGTATCGCCCTCCTATACACATCGCTGTAGTAGCTTTTGTAAAAGGAGCCTTCGAGTCACCCTCGACTAAAGTCGCCAACTTTAATTTACTTTTACTTATTTTCAACGAGTTATGTTGCATACCGTGATGAGATAAATACAATACATACTCAAATACAAAATACAGGCGGACTCTTTTTTTTTTCAGATACGAACAGGTTTATTAACTTCTGACTTCGGTTCATGGCAACACGAGGAGAGAGACACAATTCTTAAAAGTCTATGCTAACCATACTATGCTGACCATACTATGCTGACTCCACCCAAACGCGCGGCGTTTCTTGTGATGTCTATGATCTCTGTCGGTCGTGATCCGAAAAATCTGACTACATCTTTCAACGGGTAAAATCCAACACTCGCCTCCATGGTCCAATCCCAACAGACGTCTTTTCAAAATCCTCAAATTCTCAGGACCATCTCTTTCGGCTATGACGTCATCCACACACCAGTCTCATTTTCTGTCTGGGTGTTTATTATGACAAATGGTGATTGTCATATCCTTTGAGTGTAAAGCTGCACCAACTGACTATGCACTTGGACTCTTAAGAGACCGAATAGTTCAAGGCCCAACCAAACTGAATGATAAAATATCATTAACGATAAATGATTAATATGAAAAAATTATTCCTTAATTATATAACAGTTAGAGCTCATTTGTTTGCACACAGTGAAATGGTTTAATTCTATTAATCAAGTATTTCTATCAAAATTAATACAAATGATTTTTTGTACACAGGTAAATGATTTCAGTTATTTAACACTAATAATTCTGTTTAAAATTAGTTTGGTTTGGTTGTTTAATGGCATATAAACCTTCGTAAGTTATTTATTGCCAAAGCCATTCTCCTAGAAGAATAGTAGTGGTACTATTTAACCCATAGCTGGGAGGATATGGGGGTTCATACCTTTCCCAAGGACATTTGCCCGAAAGTGAACGTAATAGCGCGACTGGAGTACGAACTCGCTTACTACGATTCCACAGTCCATCGCTTTAACCATTACACCACGAGGACACCAACTTAAAATTAGTAATAAGTAAAAAAATTGAACTTTTATATGACCCATAGATGAGACAATAACTGGTATTACTATTTAGGGTCAGAGTGAACCTGAGAGAAATGGCAGTAAAGTGGTATTCAACATTCCTGAAGACTCGAGCCTCACCATCAGAAGTAGTTTAAAATCATTCTGGGGACAACAAATGGTTTTAAGTATAGCTATCTAACACTAATAATTCTATTCAACATTATTCATTAGTTTGAATATTGTTAAATGGCATTAAGGGTAGTCATCATCATCATCATGTCGTGCCGCCAGCACGGATATCCCTGACCCTCTCTCGCCACTTCTCCCTATTATTCATCGCCTCTTGTAGGTCTTCAGGGTTACATCCTGTGTCCTCACATAGCTGCTGTATGTATGTTCGAGCTGGTCGTCCTGTTTTTGCTTGGCCATATGCGGGGGTCCATAGGAGTACATCACTGATGAGCTCGTCCTTTCTTTTCCAGCAGTGTCCTGCGTGTCTGGTTCGTCTAACTTGGATAGTTTTCGTGATGGGAGGCAGGTGACCGTATAGTTGGTGCCTTGTGGGGTGTTGCTTCCAGGACTTGTTCAATATTGCTCGCAACATTATTGAGTAATTGCCGTCTAGCTTCTTCTTCAGCCGTTTAGTTAGTGTCCAAGTAGTGCAATCATATAGCAGTATTGATACGACCGCTGCCTGGAACAAACTGCGTTTCCTTTTATCGGTCAGGTCTGATTTCCACATGATCGAAAGCATATCGATAGCTGTCCATGCTTTCGTTAGCCGTGTGTCGATGTCTTTTTCGGTTGATGAGACGCTGCTTCCTAGGTAGCTGAATTTGTCTACTAGTTTCAGAGAGGTTCCGTCTAGTGTGGAAATGTCACCTGTTTGGTTTTAACACATATATTCAGTTTTGTGTGCATTGACATGGAGGCCAATGCGTGCGGCGGCTTGTTCCCAACTATGCAGTAGTGTTTCGGCTAGGTTAGGTGTATTCGCCAGTAACGCTATGTCAATGGCGTAGTTGGCGTCGGTCTGCCTAGATTACGTACTTCGATCGACAAAATCAGAGAAAATAGCTTTGAGCTATCAAAGAAAAGAAGCAAAATCAAGGGTAGTATTTTACTCATATATTGTACCCTAACAAGTACAACCACTCCAAGTTGGAGTGGACCTGGTAGTTATAGCAATTAAGTATTCCACATTTCTCAAAACTCCAAGACTAAAGTCTCACTATTAGAGGATTAAATACCATATCCAGAACACTTGTTAGAGGGTTTCTGACTCCTCTGCAACCTCAGTTTACAAGGTGGTTTTTTCAATGGTAACATGTGGTCCAACTTCAACGACAGGAAATATGTTATTTTAATTTATTTATTTCTAAATATATTAAGCCCAAAAGTTACTAATGCGTATAACACACACGAAGTAAATGTCGACTTTTGTCTGGCTGTGTTCATCGGCATATTCGGAATGGTATGACCGATGTAAGTTACTTCTAGGCCCCATACTAACAAAGGAGTAACAAAAATTTCTGTTCTATGCCACAATGGACAAATAAGAACTTGCTGTTGATGTTATATCGTCAGATGGTCCGGCTAGAAAAGAAGACGAAAACAGATTTATGAGAATGAGGTATCTTCTTATTCTTACACTTTCTTCTACTGCTTATATATATATATATATATATATATATATGTGTGTGTGTGTGTGTGTGTGTGTATATAAGAAGTTTATTGTTCTTACTAGCTCACTTGGTGAGTTAATGGAGGACCAGTGTTGCAGTATTGTTAAATAGTTCTTAATATCAATAGTGCTTAATATCAGTGATAGCGTATTTATAGAGCCGTTTTGTGAAACCTAGGCAGACTCGCCGGTGGCAATGGATGAATTATTTTCATAATATTAGCTTTATCTCATGTATTGAGCTCTTTATTAAGTTTTAGCTTTCGTAATTCTGTCGGTGTTTTTTTTTTTCTTTTGACAAGATATACGTGTTGCTTGATTGTTTTCAAGTTGCACGTGTTTTTCGACTTTTCTTTTTTTACAAATTTTTTTTTCCCAGATATCAGTTTGTAGAATTTGCAAATCGTACAACCTGAGTTTTTTTTACACCAATAAAATTAGAGATTAGATGTAAAGATTGAAATATATATATATATATATATATAAGAAGTTTATGGTTCTTACTAGCTCACTTTTTGAGCTAATGGTGGACTAAATATTTCAGTATTGCTAAATAGTGCTTAATATCAATGTCAGAGTATTTACATATATATATATATATATATATATATATATAATATGGTAGTGTCTTTGACCCTGGGTTTCGTGCATGTTGCGTTCGTCAGACAGAATGAAGATTTAAAAGATAAACGATTAATATGGTTAATTTTTTGTTTGAAAAGTGGAGGTTATTTGTATGTATGCATAAGTTTATGTGCTATTGAATGTTAGTATGTTTGTGAATATGCTGTTGCTCATGCGTACATATATATTTAAGTTTGCTTCCGTATGTACTGACAGATATCTTCACATATATACACATATTTTTGGTGTCTGTTAATGGGAAGGGGTGAGCCAATGGAAGAGAGGATGAGAAGGGAAGAGTTGGTGAAAAGGGAAATGGATTGTTGCCATCAGAATTTCCTTTTCTGCGTGTGTGTGTCTGTGTGTGTGTGTGTCTGTGTCTGTGTCTGTGTGTGTGTGTGTGTTTGGGAAGGGTGTACTCTTTAAGTCATATTTCATAAAACAGTGTTGACATCTTTTATCGATGATTTTTATTTTATCCTTTCAATTTGCTGTATGGGTGTTATTTCGAAAAATTCCTACCGATAGCATAACAATATTGAGCTACAAAATAGCAAATATTATAATTTCTTGAAAACCTACACATTAGAAATAAAAAAATCTGTTGCGGTCTTGAAGGACCAGAAATGAATAACACAAAGACATGTAAAGTTTACCGCTAAATATATTTAAACAAATACAGAATATAACGGTTACCAGTAACAGACTAGACTCGCTTAACTCGTTTATCGATTCAGTTACTTTTTATACTGTTGGGGAGGGTCCATGTAGTGACTCACGGAGTATATTACCATAACAAAATTCTAACCTCAATAAAATTAATTTTGAATCAAGTACTTATGTACTCAAATATCTTTAACTACAGCCGCTATTTACAGAACCATAATTTAAAAACAAATGCCACACCATTACACCAGTATAAACAATTAACTCTTAATTCTTACGAAGTTGTAAAGTACTTGCAAAAGTTGTATCGCTTTTGCAATATATACACCCTCTGATGATGGCCCAATATCGCGGCGAAAGTAATCGGGAACCAATTACTTACGGAAGGTTTATTAGCCAATTCCGGCCGCATATCATAACATCTGTACGGCAACTTGAAAGGAATAAATAATAATTCGTAGACAAAAGATGTCTATGTTGTTGTAGTTTGAAAGACGAAATTGCTGGAAAGAAAAAAATACGATAAACTCACGCTGTGATGGTCGTTGTTGAGAGTAAAAGAAATCTCGTGTGGCAGCAATGTTGTTTTTATTCTGGTGAAGTAACATGAAATCTCGGCTAGCCACGAGATATCAGAACAAATGAATTAACGGTACTAAAAAGATAACGGGGGTTCTTTTTCTTTCAGGGTTTTTCTCCCATCCTAATCATATCTATGAAATGTATATAGATCATATTCTGTATATAAAATTCATGCATCCTTTTTCATGTTTTTTTTTCTTTTTTTTTAAAGGCTTTTCTCATAAAGCAAATGCGATATTTTGGTGGTTGTGGTGTGTCTGGTGAAGGATAAATCTCCTATTAGATTGCATGAATAGGTCGGCAAATTTGGCTGGCAATGTAAGCCCTTAGTTTCATAGTTAAGTAAATACCACTCCCACCCCTCCCCTACAAAAAAAACTTGGGGCTTCATGCTCCCCTCTCTATTTTGATTTTAATTATGAGGAAATGAAGAGGTTATTTCCATTTTAGTGTTGTAGCTTGGATAGAGAAGGGTGAACGCAGCCTTGTGTAGATATTGGAATATAGTGGAGTATGGTCAAGAGCCAGTTTTGTGCGTCTGACTAATTTTAAAAATGTCTAATCAAATATCATCATCATCATCATATCGCGCTGGTAGCACGGACATCCCTGACCCTCTCTCACCACTCCTCCCTATCGTTCATCGCCTCTTGTAGGTCTTCAGGACAACATCCTGTATCCTCACATAGCTGCTGAATGTACGTTCGAGCTGGTCGTCCTGCTTTTGCGCGGCCATGTGTGGGGATCCATAAGAGTACATCTCTTATGAGTTCATCTCTGCTTCTCCAGCAGTGTCCTGCATGTCTGGTTCGTCTAACTTGAATAGTTTTCGTGATAGGGGGCAGGTGGCCGTACAGTTGGTGTCTTGTGGGGTGTTGCTGCCAGGACTTTTTCAGGATTGCACGCAGCATTCTTGTGTAATTGCCATCCAGTTTCTTCTCCAGCCGTTTTGTTAGCGTCCATGTAGTGCATCCATATAGCAGTATCGATGTGACCGCTGCCTGGAAGAAGCTGCGTTTCATTTTATCGGTTAGGTCTGATTTCCATATAATCGATAGCCTATTGATAGCTGTCCATGCTTTCGTTAGCCTCGTTTCGATGTCCTTTTCGGTTGATTCGACGCTGCTTCCTAGGTACGTGAATTTGTCTACTAGTTTAAGTGGGGTTCCTTCTAGAGTGGAGATGTCCCCCGTACGAACCCCTCCACTCGGGCAGGATATGACACAAGGTCAATTTTTAAGCGGAGTTTAACAGGTTTCAATTCAGAGTTTTCCTTCTCCTTGACTAGATACCGCACCAAGGCCGAAGAACCCAGTATATCCTAGTATTTACCCATAGCTGGAAGGAGAATAATTGGATTCATACCTTTCCCAACGGTATTACTGCTATGTGAAACGCAATCAGTTTCCTCCAGGATTTGAACTGTGTCACTGTGTCCATTTTCTACGACGATAACCATTACACCACGGGCACTATATCTATATCTATATCTGCATGAAAAATGCAGGAAACTGCCAGTTACAGGAGTCTAAAGAACTTAGAAGCAATATATATATATATATATATATATATATATATATATATAATCCTTTAGACTCCCGTAACTGGCAGTTTCATACATTTTCAAACAACAAAAAAGCATTATTATCAATTTATTCGTATTCGCTGATAGTAATTTTGTCTGAGTCAGATAATCATGTTTTTTCAGGGGTGGGGGGTTGTAGAATCGGTTTCTTTTTTGAAAGGATATCAACCTTCATGGTTGATTTAAAGCCAAATATATCCTTGTACAATAACAATGTTACAATTAAACTGATAGCTGAGGAAAAAAAGATTCCGTATCTTTACCAATTGTCTGAAAGTGAACTTAATAGCGTGACTGGAGTTTGAACTCACTTATTTCGAAGCCTCAGTCGATCAATTTTGCCATTACATAGCTGGGTTATATGGCATATCAACCCTTGTAGAATAATTAATACCAAAACCTATTTATACATATACATTAAATTCGAGGATCATTATATAAGTTTCCAGACTTTTTCGTATGGGCACTTTTATCGATAGTACACACATGAAACTCTAGTCCCCTTAAAAGTAATCTCCTTCGGCTGTAATGCACTTGTACCGTTCCAACAACTTCTGGAAGGCCCCATGGAAGTCCTCTTGTGTGAGCGTGTCAATGACCTTCGTCACAGCCACTTTCATCTCCTCTATTGTCTCATAACAACAGCATCTGAGCTTAGGGAATAGCCAAAAGTCACAGGGGGCAAGGTCTCGACTATAGGGAGGGTGATGAACTGTGTTGAAGCCTATCTTGCTCAAATAGTCTGTGACAAGGATGGAGCTGTAAACTGGTGCATTGTCTTGGTGGAAATGCTACTGACCCGATTTGAAGAGTGCTGGCCTCTTCCCAAGGAATCTCTTCCTGAACTCCCTTAAAACCTCAACATAGTAAACCTAACCCTAACCCTTTAGCAAATCAACTCTGGTGTTCTGACTTCCTTGCTCCTCCCACACCTCTCATCATCCCTCACAGACTCCCTGCCTTCTTTGAATCTCTTATGCCTCTCAAAAACTCATGCTTGATTCATGCAAGATGGTACAAAGCAGTCTGAAGCATTTCATACGTTTCTGTGGCATTTTTTTTTTCGAGTTTAAAACGAAATTTTATTGCATATCGTTCTTCTAAAGTGTCCTCACGTCCAGATTGCATATTTGAAATTTACCAGCTGTGACAATCAGTCTTTAGAAAGGTGTATTCGAATTCCTGCTGTAGCTGTTGATTTGAACCTGAAATCATAAAAAATTAGTCAGTCATCTCATAAGATGTATAGCAATAACATACTGAATTTTCCAGGGTCTACGACAATTTTAAATGCCTGTACAAAAAAAGTATGGAACATTATTGAAGGCTCCACGTATGTATATGATTTGTAAACATTTTGAAGATAACATCTTTAAACGAGGCTGAGCTCATTTTTGGGACAGTGAAATGGTTTTAAATACAGCTACGTAACAGTGACACTTAAATCTAATTTAACATCAGTCATTTGTCATCCACAGACTGACTGTTTTGTTGTATCACAACTTTTCTATGTGGCTAGACATGCGAGGTGATTCAAACTGGGATCGAAACCCGAAAAGTCGGCCAGGTATCTTACCCTAGAACTATCGTCATTCTCAGCGTAAGCTAAGGAAATTTTCTCGAATATGTTTCTACATATACGCTCTCGGCTGTCAAAGAGCTCAATTTCATGAGAAGAGCTTTGCATTCATGTATATATATATATATATATATATATATATATATATATATATATATATATAGTATTATTCGGTCCAGTTAAACTGGAGTTGGGAGTAATTCCATCAGGATAAAAAAAACATTCAACAGTGAACATTTAAATTTCCCTGGTAAAGAGCTCAATGTAACTGACATTACAGAGCAATAATTACTTTAAGAACCGGTTTTTGTTTTTGTTTTTTCTTAAAGAAATATATACATATGTGTGTGTGTGTGTGTGTGTGTGTGTGTGTGTGTGTGTGTGTGTGTGTGTGTGTGTGTGTGTGTGTGTGGCCTTAAATAACCCACAAGCGTTGATATGTCATAGAAAAGTTGATCAACTATGAAAAATCATTTTGATACCCCTTAGTATATTTTAGTCTATCGACGGTTTTTTTGATCTGTTCTCTCACAAGTTATTTCGTCTATTTGAGGTATTTTTTAAAGAAATGCGAATAAACAAGTCAATGAATTGAATACTGTTCCTTAATCGTGGGCTGATATTTGTTTGTTTGTTGGTTGGTTGGTTGGTTGGTTGGTTGTTTGTTGTAAATCTTCAATTTGTCTTCATCTTTTTCTTTTTCATCCGTCTCTGCTTTCGTCTCTGTACGAGATGACCTTTGCAAAAGAAGAAAAAAAAAAAAAATTACGCCATAAAGGCAAATTTTTTTTTTTTTACTTTCTTTTACATTTTTGGTTGCCGATATTGTTTTCTTCTCATCCAAACTTGGCTTCCCCGCAACGCCCCCGCAAAAAAAAAAAAAGCATTACAAACAATTTAATAGTTGCATTAAACATTAGTTGGCCATTCACTTTTTTTTTCACTCTCTCTTAACATTTTTCCTCTTTTCAACGGTTTTTTTTCATTTCTTTTAAAACTAACAACCACGGTATTGTTTCGTTTCGAGTTCAACGTTCCAATTTTTGGAGAAACATCGAACGAAGATTACTCAACGTAACTTAGTCTGATTCAATCATTTTTAGTAAGATGGTTTGGTTTGGGTTTAGTTTTATGGCATATCAACCTTTGCTAGTTAGTTAATGCCAAATCCTGTTTATACAGATATATTAAATATATACGATTTGCTTCGGTTGGGTTTTATGGCATATCAACCATTGTTGGTTATTTAATGCCAAATCCTCTTTATACAGATATATTAAATATATATGATTTGGTTGGGTTGGATTTAATGGTATATCAACCTTTATAGGTTATTTAATGTCAAATCCTCTTCATATATATTTATCAAATATATATGATTTGTTTTGGGTTTGGTTTTATGGCATATCAACCTTTGCTGGTTAGTTAATGCCAAATCCTGTTTATACAGATGTTGAATATATACGATTTGCTTCGGATGGGTTTTATGGCATATCAACCATTGTAGGTTATTTAATGCCAAATCCTCTTCATACATATTTATCAAATATATATGATTTGATGTGGTTGGCGTTTGTGGCATATCAACCATTTTTGGCTATTTAATGCCAAATCCTGTTCATACATATATATTAGATATAAAGGATTTGGTTTGGTTGGGTTTAATGACATATCAACCATTGTAGGTTATTTAATGCCAAATCCTCTTTATACGTATAGTATTAATATATATGATTTGATTCGGTTGGGTTTTGTGGTATATCAACCTTTGCAGGTTATTTAATACCAAATCCTGTTTATACATATATATTAAATATATGCACTTTCGTTTTGTTGATTTTTATGGTATATCAACTTTTCTAGGTTATTTAATGCCAAATCCATATCTAAATTTAAATATAAATGTACAATGAACGCGATTCCCTAATCTCTAGGAATAAAATAACTTTGGGCTAGTTCTGTTAAAAAAAGATCTTGGTGTCTTTTATTTAGACAAAATTAACTTTTTTTTTAAAAAAGAAAAATGGTTGAGGTGCACATATTTATGTGAGCTACTGTCAAAAACAAAATTAGTGTCAAATAGTCACCAAAATCACCCTACTCTACTTGTCATATATTAAAAACGAAAGGAAAGAAATACCTCCGATAAAAGAACCGTAGTTCTACTTGCAAACCAACAATTCGTACAGCCTTTCTTATTGCCGCTGTCGCAGCTCATGTCTCTTTCGTATTAGTCTCATCAGCCACCAGCGTGAACACGGTAATTGAAGAAAAGATTCAAAAATCTTCGTTCGCTACCCCAAAACCCATAAAGCCACAAACTTTAAACATATATATATATATATATATATATATATATATAATGCCACTCATGTTATGCAAAGCTCTTCTAACGAATGAAACACTCCGGTATCTGATAGCGTAGAATATAAAGAAACGAGACTTTATACACCTGCGTTAATTCCAGAGCTGACGTAGAGTCACAGGTTTCTTCTAGGTGTATGACAGTAGCCTGATGTAAAGTTACTAGGGTTTCGATCAAGGCTTGTGGCGTCTCATATGTCTAGTCACACTGAAGAGTTGTAATACAACGAAACATATACATATATATATATATATATATATTGTCATCCACATACAGACTATTTTGTTGTATTACAACTCTTCAATGTGGCTTGACACATAAGATGCCTCCAGCTAGGATCGAAACCCAGCTGACTATACGCCAGTAGGATATCTTACCGGAGATTCTCATCATTTTCTGCGAAAGTCAAGTAATATTTTACGTATATATCTTTACAAATACGCTATCGGCTATCAGAGTGAGTGATTAGAATATTGTCACAATTTTAAATCATTAATTTCGCGACATTGCTTTATTTGTTTCAGAATTGATCTACTCTGCAGTAAAAAAAAAAAAAAAAATGTCATTTTGGCTCTTTTTGTGAGAAAAGCAGCACCCTGACGCAATTTACTCCACTTGAAATTAAGAAACCGCATGTGTGGTCTCCGGAAGCACCTATACGAAGATTTCAGAATGTTTGGTTGTCAATGAGAGGACAGATTCATGTTCATATTGATGAAAAGACCAACACCCAATGCACATCATGATGTTTGCGATAGTTCCTAGCGATGATGATTTCATGCTTTATTCATCTTCCCACATGGTCTCATCAAATGCCTTGAGGAGGTAATGCTGTCTTGGATCGTTACGGTGGCTACACGAAGACCTTACATCTGGCTACATGACGCTGCACCATAGCGCATACGAAGGAAAACCTAGCCTTCACAGTCAGAAAATTTCTGCGATTACATCACTTTGAACTATCTGGCCGCCTACCTCCCCATATAGCAATCCCCTTGATTATTATGAGTGGGAGCAGTTGAACAGGAGACCAACTAAACTCTGTGCCACACTAAAGATGAACTGAAAGGGAGGATGATCGCAGGATTAACAATTCAAACAAGGAGATTGCCGGAAACTCTTACAAAAGATCCCGAAGTCGTTTTAAGACTGCTTAAAGCAAGTAATGATTTTTTCGAATAAGTTTAATCTATGTTATTTTAAGATATTTTTAAGTAATTTTGGTAAACATATTTAATAAAATAAGATGTCAATTATATTTTCGTTTTTTACGTGATTCAGACAAAAATTCACAAATCTCTACCTATATATATATATATACGTGTGTGCGTGTAGAACAACTGATAACAACGATCCAAGTGGAAGGAATGATTTATTGAGAGGTCGACACTATAGCGTTTCGTTTCAACTGAACCATCATCAGGACCATGAGAGGAGATATTAACAATTTTAAGTTAACGATGGATGTTTAGAAATGTGAAATACAAAAATTTAGGGGAAAATAGGTATAATAAGAAAATGTTGGCCGTTTAACTGGCAAATCAGCGTTTGATGTTTTAAATTACGTCATTTGACTTATTAGGAATATTTATTTACTCTTCATATATATATATATATATATAGTATTATTCGGTCCAATTAAACCGGAGTTGGGAGAAATTCCATCAGGACATAAAAAATAAATATTCAAACAGTGATCGTTTAAATTTTCCTGCTAAAGAGTTCAATGTAACTGACATTACAGAGCTATAATTACTTTAAGAAAAAACAAAAACCGGTCACATTAGGATTATAAATTTATTTCCATCCTGTTATGTGTTTTTGATATAAATCAAAACATAAAAAAAACTAACAGACTTCTTCAGATCTTATAATAATTCTAAATTATTTTATCCATAAGATCTGAAGAAGTCCTGTTAGTTGGGGTTTTTTTTTTCGGTGTTTTTGATTTATTTATATCAAAACCCATAACAGGATGGAAATAAATGTATAATCCTAATGTGACCGGTTTTTGTTTTTGGTTAAAGGTATATATATATACATATATATATATATATATATATATATATATATACACATATATATATATATTTATAATGTCAACGTTAAGGATAGTTTTTTCGTCAGTCACACATACGGAAGAACTAGCAAGGATGTGAATTGGCCTGAGGATTCAATAGGTATAATAAGAAAATGTTGGCCGTTTAACTGGCAAATCAGCGTTTGATGTTTTAAATTACGTCATTTGACTTATTAGGAATATTTATTTACTCTTCATATATATATATATATATATAGTATTATTCGGTCCAATTAAACCGGAGTTGGAGAAATTCCATCAGGACATAAAAAATAAATATTCAACAGTGATCGTTTAAATTTTCCTGCTAAAGAGTTCAATGTAACTGACATTACAGAGCTATAATTACTTTAAGAAAAAACAAAAACCGGTCACATTAGGATTATAAATTTATTTCCATCCTGTTATGTGTTTTTGATATAAATCAAAACATAAAAAAAACTAACAGGACTTCTTCAGATCTTATAATAATTCTAAATTATTTTATCCATAAGATCTGAAGAAGTCCTGTTAGTTGGGGTTTTTTTTTCGGTGTTTTTGATTTATTATATCAAAACCCATAACAGGATGGAAATAAATGTATAATCCTAATGTGACCGGTTTTTGTTTTTGGTTAAAGGTATATATATATACATATATATATATATATATATATATATATATACACATATATATATATATTTATAATGTCAACGTTAAGGATAGTTTTTTCGTCAGTCACACATACGGAAGAACTAGCAAGGATGTGAATTTGGCCTGAGGATTCAAGGGTATTTTGGGAAGATTGAGAATATGGTCTTCTTATACAATAAAGTTGTTAATAACGCCAACAGTACATGTAAAGAAACAAAACACTTAAGATATTTGCTATAAATCATCATCATCATCATCATGTCACGCTGGTAGCACGGATATCCCTGACCCTCTCTCGCCACTCCTCCCTATCGCTCATCGCCCTAGGTAGATCTTCAGGACAACATCCCGTATCCTCACATAGCTGCTGAATGTATGTTCGTGCTGGTCGTCCTGCTTTTGCGCGGCCATGTGTGGGGGTCCATAAGAGTACATCTCTTATGAGTTCGTCCCTGCTTCTCCAGCAGTGTCCTGCATGTCTGGTTCGTCTAACTTGAATAGTTTTCGTGATAGGAGGCAGGTGGCCGTACAGTTGGTGTCTTGTGGGGTGTTGCCGCCAGGAATTGTTCAAGATTGCACGCAGAATTAAAAAAAAAAACGTCTCAGCGATGTCTTCTTGTGACAAGGTCAGGATTCATTGGTTGGTTTGTTGGTTGGTTAGTTTGTTTTACGGCATATAAACCCTTTTCGGGTCATTTAACACCAAATTAAATTTCAAACAATTCCGTTTAGTATAAGTACGCAGTTTAAATATTAAAACAATCCTATTTTAAGCAATTCAGTTTAGTTCTATTTTACCCATAGATAGGACCTTATTAGGTGCTACCACTCCGGGCCATAGTGGACCTGGGAGCGATGGCAATAAAGGGGTAATCTGCCTTCCCCAAAGCTCTAGTATTAAGGAAGTCTCACTATCAGATTATATAATGTTATATACAGAAAATTCGTTGGAGGAGTCTTACTCCACTGTAGAGATGCAATCGGTGTATTCTGCAGCCCCAGCCGACTGGGCCAAAGGATACTTGTTGAGGTGGTGGGGTCTTACCCCTCTGCAGAGGTACAGCCGGTGTATTCTGCAGCCCCAGTCGACTGGGCCAACAAGGTCGGAATGTTCTAAATGTAACATATTGACCTCCGACTCGGCCGAGCAGTCAAATAAGAAATACACCTCTGTAAATAACAGGTGCCTCCGGTCGAAGATATCAGGGGATAATCTTGACTGTGGAAGGGTTGAATTGAGTGCAGATGCGACGCTCACTTGAACAATTCCTGGCGGCAACACCCCACAAGACACCAACTGTACGGCCACCTGCCTCCTATCACGAAAACTATTCAAGCTAGACGAACCAGACATGCAGGACACTGCTGGAGAAGCAGGGACGAACTCATAAGAGATGTACTCTGAAGCAGGTGGACATCGAACAATTATATAACCCGGTGCCACAGGAAGTTCGAGTTAGTTGGAGATCAGAGTTTGGAGTCAGTTGTTGCAGTTCGAGGAGTGAAAACCAGGTCCCAGCAGAGGCTGGGCCCTCAGGACCCCCGGTTGAGCAGATTAGGATAACGAGAAAGAAGTGCCTTTATAGCCAGAAGAGCTGGGGGTCAATATGTTGCCGTCTTTGTTCAGTCTCCAACTAACCTCTCACACAATAACCCTTTCGTAACCCTTTCGTAACATTTCGAATAAAGTGTGAAAGTATATTTTTCTAAAGAACTGTGTTTCGTTCGTCATACTTGTGTTGACTTTGTTTCTGCATGCATATGTGTATGTTACAGAAACAATTATAAATGTTGTTTTTTTTTTATTATAACTGGTGTCTGACATGAATTTTTGATCTCAAAGGCCAAAAACAAAAAAGTAAAAAAAATCAAAAAACAAATAACTTCATTCTTTTTTTTTTTCTTTTTTTCTTAAACAAAAAAAAATTTCCCGTAAAGAAACGTATTCTTTCTTGTCTGTTCTCTTTAACCAAACCTACATATATGTGTATATACTGTTTGTTTCCCAGTTTTTGAAATAAAATAATCAGGCACAAATTAAGGACCCCAAAATGGGGTTGGAATGTGGATGACGTCATGCCCAGAAGAGATGGTCCTGAGAATTTGAGGATTTTGAAAAGACAGTAGTTGAGATTCGACAGCTGAGGCGTGAGGTTGAGTTTATACAACAAACTGCACTTCTTGATTGGACAAACGTCGTATATATTTTCAAATATCCCTTGGGAGACTGAGTCTCCAAAGAAAATAATACGTATGTAGCAGAAGGTATTTTAGTTTGGCACGTAATTTAATTCGACACGTAATTTCAGCCAATCAGGATGACTTATTCTATTAATCCCGGTTCTCCTTTACGTGCAGCAGAAATTGGGTAAGCTGCCCAACACAGCCTCTTGGGTTGAACAACGCCGGCCAGTGCTGACGTCCCATTGGCCGTTCTTCAATAGCAGCAGCAGCAGCATGGACACATGAGGGAACCTATCTAATTTATGGATTCTTTGCGTCTATATCATTTAGACCAAGGAATTCCAGTTGAATATGAATTAGATACATTCAATACGCCACCACAGGAACAACTTTATGTCACCCTCAAAATTGGCTATGTCGATGCGATGCCTTATTTCCGCTCTCGACACCTAGCTCTCATTTCACCTCTGGGCCACTTTAACGGAGACAACCCACGCCTCTCCACCAGACGCACAAAACTCACGGTGACTCCAAAGTCAATTTCCTCTAACAGCAAACATGGCTTTCGCTAAACTACGGCAAACACAATTCCTCGCACGTCCCACGACACGCGCTGCCTTCTCAACTCTATCATATCTCCATTTCGTCTCCTTACTTACTACGAGACTTGCAGCACAAACGCAAACTACATTTTCCATGCTGCAAATAAAAACTATTCTTAAAAACACATTTCGACTATCGGCATCTTACTTCTTCATCCTGCTTTTATTTCTCACAACCGAGCGAGGAAGTAACTAAACACAAACACGCGACCAATATTTTCCTCGCTCAACAATAACAAAAGATATTCTCGCGAAAAACACGTAACTAAAACCCTTACTAAAACACAACACTTTCCTTCTCGCTAACAATAACAACAAAACCTCTGGCTAAACGTATATTTCTCTGACCAATACAATACTTTCAAGAAAATAATACGTATATTTGTCTTACCAATACAATACTTTCAAGACAGCTTATAATGCACCTTAATGATTCCAGGTCTATAGCCTTACATCTTAAAACCCATTCAATTCCCAAATCCAAATTTCGAATAATTTCGAAAACACCACTACGCGAAATTAATAAGCTACGACTACAAATCCTAGAAGCCCTACATATATGATGTGGACCCAAAATCGGTACACAGAAGGAAAACACGGAACACGGTTTAGAGGTAAGAAAGATATATTAACAAAAGTTACAAAGGATAGTGTCCAATATTGATAATCGTACCTCTGTACTACTGCTGCTACTGCCTATGTCCGATGCTCGGTATTAGGATATTACTACGCTAGTAATACCAGGGAAAGGAGTAGCGTTCTCCTCTACACCTCGGTGTTGTAGCTATTGAAAAGGGAGCTTTAGGGTCGCCCTCAACTATGGTTGCCAACAACTACACTAGTAATATAGTGCTAGAAGAGTCCCTGATGCAGGTAAGTTTCGGTCTCACAACAATATAAAAACAAATAAGCCTAAAATCATTAGAATTAATTTTGAAAGTAGCGATAATGTTTTGAAATGCCTTTATTTTATTATTTTTTTTTTTTTAATATTTCATATTTCCTGATAATATTCTATTTCCGTTGATAGAGTTCTGTTTTTTAAATTCATCAGCATCTCAGTTTTATCCAACTCTGTGTTTACGTAATTTTGTTATGTTATAAACGAAAACGTAAAAACTCTTTCAAAACTCTTTTTAAAATACCCTTTATACATACAAGCAACCCCTGATGATGGCCTATGAAAGGTCTGAAAGCGCTCGGGACAATTTTAGTAAATTCGTCCACAAATTCCAACTTGAATCCAAGAGAGTTATCAGGAAACTTGAAAGGATCTTAATAAAATTATATAGACAAAATGTGTCTTTATTATTAAATCATACATGTATATATATATATATATATATATATATATATATATTAGTGCCTTCAATAAGTCTCCAGACTTTTTTTGTACAAACATTTAAAATTGTCGAAGACTATGAAAAATTCAGTATGTTATTGCTATACATCTTATGAGATGACAGACCAATTTTTATGATTTCAGGTTCAAATGAACAGCAAAAGCAGGAATTCGAATACACTCTACTAAAGCCTGATTGTCACTGCTGTTGAATTTCAAAAATTCAATCTGACACTTTAGAAGAATGATATGCAATAAAATTATGTTTTAATCTTGGAAAAAATGCCACAGAAACATATGGAATGCTTTAGACTGCTTTTGGAGCATCTTGCATGAATCGAGCATGTGTTTTTGAGTGGCATAAGAGATCCTAGGAAGGCAGGGAGTCTGTGAGGGATGATGAGAGATGTAGGAGGAATAAGGAAGTCAATACACCAGAGTTGATTGGCCAAAGGGTTAGGGTTAGGGTTACTATGTTGAAGTTTTAAGGGAGTTAAGGAAGAGATTCCGTCGGAAGAGGCCAGCACTCTTCAAATGGGGTCAGTGGCATTTCCACGAGAACAAAGCACCAGTCCACAACTCCATCCTTGTCAAAGACTATTTGAGCGAGATGAGCATCAAGACAGTTCCTCAGCCTCCCTATAGTCCAGACCTTACTCCCAGTGACTTTTGATTATTCCCTAACCCTAGATTACCTGGAACGGTATAACAAGTGCATTACAGCCGGAGGAGATTACTTGGAAGGGGACAAGAGTTTCATGTGTGTACTATCAATGAAAGTGCCAATACGAAAAAAATATGGAGACTTACTGTGTACTCCTTGTATATATATATATATATATATATATATATATATATCCCTCTGCACAACCAGTGTACGTACGAGACAAGGTCAAATAAAAGATGAATTCGTTTGAATTCAGATTTTTCTCATAAATTCCTTCACTGAAGATGAGAATGACCATGGCACTGTGGTAAGAAATCTGAAGACAAAGTCACCCGGGTTTCGATCTCGGCTTGAAGCATCTTGCGGAACTAGCCACACTGAAATTTTTTTATACAACTAAACAGTCTGTCTGTGGATGACTCTGTATGCTCTCCGTGCCCGTGGGTTGAGCATTCGAGTAAGGAAATTGCGTGCTGTCACATACGCTGAAATGCAATAGAGTTTCTCATTAACTGAGCACTCCGGTAGCCGATAACGTATATGCAAAAAAAAGTTATATACGAAAAGATTCCTTCCCTTACGGACAGAATTACGATATCCGACTGACGTAAAATCAGCGGGGTTTCGATCTCGGCTTGAACATCTCGCTGGTCTAGCCACTCTAAAGTATTGTGATACAACGAAACAGTCCGTCAGTGGATGACTATATATATATGGAAGTGTGTGCTTGTCTGGTTTGGCTTTAGCTTCGTTAACAAAAATTTATGGAGGCCTTCTTTGTTGGATATAGTCAATGTTTTGCTTGCTTAGCTTGCTACAAAGTATATCTGGCGAGCATCTGACTTGCTTCTTCGTTTCTTTTGTAGAACTTTAGCGAAAAAGTAACGTTACTTTCTTAGTAAATTTGCTTATTTTCCTTTTATATATATATATATATATATATATATATATATATATATATATCGATAGCTCGATAGGGAGAGAGAAAGACAGATATAGTGAGTGAGAGAATGGAGGCTGATATTCTTCTGCACAGAACCAACGTTTCTCTGCATGCAAAATTGAAAAATAACCAGGGGCTATAATATCGACGAACAAGTCATGAAGACGTATGGTCTGTTTCTCTATTTTTCTAAAACCCAGAAGTTTATGTCAACCCCTGATGGCAAAAAGAGAAAGAAAACAAACACACACACAAACCCACATACACACACACACATATGTGTGTGTGTGTATGTGTGTGAGTTATGCTCACAATGTATTGAAATTGTAGCTGATGCTGTATTTACCAAGAGAGTGATGAACAATGAAAGAAACGGTAATTTTCTTTAAAATGTGAGTACTGTTAAAAACTATTGAGACTGAAGCTCTATTTACCAAGACAGATATAAAAAAACAAAAGAAATGCTAATTTTCATCAAAATACGAGATGCATTCAAAAAATATCAAGACTTAAGATGTTTTAATCAAAACATAAAAGAATAATCAAATAAAACTTCATTTTCTTCAAAATATCTGTACTGTTCAAAAAGTATCGAGTCTGATGCTGTAATTATCAAAACTCGAAAAAAAAACAAGCAATCAATGATACGATAATGTTCTCCGAAATACTTTGATTGATGAATTAATTTTCCTTGCATCTCAGCCTGTCTTGGATTATTTTATGCCTTGAGGTTAGAGAATCGCATTCATTGTATGTTTATATTGACATTTTTGTTTTGTTGTTTCTTAAAAGATTAACTTTTTTAAAGATTTAGTTGACCCATAGATTGGGCCTTAATATGTAAAATTATACCGAAGCAGAGTGGAGCTGGCAGTAATAGCAAAGAAGCGGTACTATATACTCTCCAGATCGCCTGAAATGGGACTGTATTTACCAAGACATGAATTGACACGGAATAAAACATTAATTTTCTACTAAAATTGATATGTATTAAAGAAAAAAAACGAAACGAAATTTGTATTTAGCAAGACAGGAATTAACAATAAATGAAACATTCATTTTCTTCTAAAGTCAATCCGTGTTAAAAAGAAAAAAAGAAGAAAAAAGAAAACTAGAGCTGTATTTACCAAGAAAGGAATTGATAATTAATAAAACGTTAATTTCCTTCAAAAATCTTTCGTTATTAATAAAAAGAAAATAAAACAAAACAAGGTTTTAGCTATATTTACCAAGACAGAATTGCCCAGTAGTCTGGGGCTGTAGAATACACTGACTGCTTTTCTCCAGAGAGGTGTCCTGGATATGACACTAAACAATCTGATGGTGAGGTTCCGGTAATGCTGGACCTTTAGGGAATGAAGAGAACCTCTTCATTGCGAACGCTCCCAGGTCCACTCTATCCAGGAGTGGTAGCACCTAATAGGGTCCTATCTATAGTAAAATAGAAGTAAACTGTGTACTTATGACTGAATTATTTGAAATAGAACAGTTTTCTGACATTGAAATTGCGTAGTTATGCTAAACTGAATTGATTGAAACAGAATTGTTTTGTCATTTAACTGAGTATAAACAAAAAAACTATACTTATACTAAACTGAATTGTTTCAAATACAATTATTTATATGTATAAAAATGGATTTAGCATTAAATAATCAACACTTCAATAAGTTTCCAGACTTTTTTCGTATGGGCACCTTTATTGATAGTACACATATGAAACACTAGTCCCCTTCGAAGTAATCTCCTCCGGCTGCAATGCACTTGTTGTACCGTTCCAATAACTTCTGGAAGGCCCCATGGAAGTCCTCTCGTGTGAGCATGTCAATGACCTTCATCACAGCCTCTTTAATCGTCTCAATTGTCTCATAACGACAGCCTCTAAGTTTTTCCTTGAGCTTAGGGAATAACCAAAAGTCACAGGCAGAAAGGTCTGTACTATAGGAAGGGTGAGGAACTGTCTTGATGCCCATCTTGGTCAAATTGTCTGTGACAAGGATGGAGTTGTGGACTGGTGCATTGTCCTGGTGGAAATGCCACGGACCCGATTTGAAGGGTGCTGGCCCCTTCCGGCGGAATCTCTTCCTGAACTCCCTTAAAACCTCAACATAGTATTCCTTGTTTACTGTCTGTCCAGTGGGAACCCACTGCATGTAGATCATGCCGGTGCTGTCAAAAAAAGGAATCATCAAAGGTTTGTGGGTGGATTTGCTCTGTCTGGCCTTCTTGGGTCTCGGAGAGCCAGCATGCTTCCACTGGGAACTCTGTCTCTTGCTCTCTAGGTCATAGCAATAGATACAGCTTTCATCTCAGGTCATCAGAGCATCAAGAACTGCGGGATCTGAATTGATCAGCTCAACCATCTCCCTGCTGTCATGACAACGTCTTTCTTTCTGATCTTCTCTGAACACCCTTGGGGCAAACTTCGCGCGAATCTTCCGCATCTCCATTTCCTCGTGAATAATTGTGTGTACAGTTCCCACACTGACATCAAACTGTGCACTTATTGTCTCTATAGACACACGATGGTCCTTATCCATGAAATTCTTTATTTGACCAATCAACTCTGATGTATTAACTTTCTTACTCCTCCCCACCTCTCATCATCCCTCACAGACTCCCTGGTTCCTTGAATCTTTTATGCCAGTCAAAAACCCATGCTCAATTCATGCAAGATGGTCGAAAAGCAGTCTGAAGCATTCCATATGTTTCTGTGGCATTTTTTCCAAGTTTAAAACAGAATTTTATTGCATATCGTTCTTCTAAATTGTCAGATTGCATTTTTGAAATTCACCAGCTGTGACAATCAGGCTTTAGTAGGGTGTATTCCAATTGCTGCTGTAGCTGTTCGTTTCAACCTGAAATCATAAAAATTGGTCAGTTATCTCATAAGATGTATAGCAATAACATACTTAATTTTCAAGAGTCTACGACAATTTTAAATGTCTATACAAAACAGTCTGGAAACTTATTGAAGTTTTATGTCATAAAACCAAACCAAACTAAATTAAAGAAAAATGAAAATTGAAGGAGACATAATTCAACTTGGCTTCTTTTTTTAATCGCATATCGATTTTCACGGGATAAAAAGCAGACATGAGGCCGTAAGGACCCTGGCTTCGGCTGGGCCACCTTTTGGTAGGCGAGCTGCATCACAGTACAGCAAGGCTCGGTCATCAACTCGTACCCGACCTTACTCTCCCCTAAACCCCCACTATAAACGATCTTCGGGCCATTGACCTTGTGTCAGGTCCCGTATGATGGGAGGCAGTGACAAATATAGACTTCTACGGGATATTTAGTGCAAAAAACATACTTGTAGAATAACCAGCAGTGAAAGTATTTTACCCATAGCTAAG
The DNA here is from genome assembly GCA_963585895.1 of Sepioteuthis lessoniana. Lineage (NCBI taxonomy): Eukaryota > Metazoa > Mollusca > Cephalopoda > Myopsida > Loliginidae > Sepioteuthis > Sepioteuthis lessoniana. The sequence goes on along the minus strand of OY757932.1, from coordinate 17,528,670 downwards.
GGAAGAAGGGGTTCACGCCTTTTCCTTGGGTATTTATCAGAAAGGGAACGTAACAGCAAAACTAGAGCTGACACACGCCTCACTTTAGATATTATGATACAAGGACTCTCTTAAAGAGGTAGACGTTAATTCTATTTAAAATTTGAGCCGTGCTAAAAAAATATGGAAAGTGAAGTTGTATTTTGCAAGACAAAGAGGTCAAAAGGAGAATACTAAGATTTTCCGAATAGATCTCTTTGGGATTCAACACATTTATTGCAACGAGTATTTCCTGTAATGTTTTGGTATGTTTTGACATATATATTTCTTTTTTTTTTTTTAATCAAGCCATAAAAATTAAATTTCACTTAAAGATGAAAGAGCCCAACACTTCCGCGACGTTATATTTATTTATTTGTTTATTTATTTGTTTGTTTTGTTTTACGGCATATCAACCTCCTCGATCATTTGATGCCGAATCAGGTTAAAAAAAGAGGAGAATCGGAAAGAACAGTTATGTTGGAATTTATTAGTAGGGAAACATTTTGTAGAAAGAACCTGGTTTCTTTGAAAATGTTTTTTTAAGAGAATCGTTTTGTAGCAAAAAGGTTGGGGTTTTTTTTTGTTTTTGTTTTTTTAGGAACAGGTTGCGGTAACGATCAGATTCTGTTGAAGCATTTGTTGTAGAGAAACAGTTTGTTGGAGAAATTTGGTCTTGTTGAAAATTCCTTCAAATTCTTCGGTATAAATTCACTGCTTTTAGGAATGACATCACATTATTCAGTTCAATGTTTTGGAACTGCTCCTTCATGACGTTTGCACTCTAAAAGGTTTCTCTTATATGAGCCAGATCGGTAAATTCAATGACAATGTATTTCATAGTGTATTCGATCCGACATGCATAACACATTCGTTGCTGCTTTGCTTCAAGTAAGTCAGAATATGTTATCCTTGTATGACCTATATGAAGTCTGGATAAAATGACTTCCTTTTTTCGTTTTTTTCGGTGGCTTTGTTTCCATTCTCCCAACATGTGTTTAATTTCTAGTAATTTATTCTGCAACGTGACTTTACAGAAAATAATCAGTATCTTAGGATAGCTTAAAACCGTCTCATTGGTCTCATTTTTCGGTTGATGAGACGCTGTTTCCTAGGTAGGTGAATTTGTCTACCAGTTTCAGAGGGGTTCCGTCTAGTGTGAAAATGTCACCTGTTTGATTATAGCACATATATTAAGTTTTGTGTGCAATGTCATATAAAAGATACTAAATAGTTCCAAGTATTATCTAACGGTAAAAATTCTTTTTTTTTTTTCATTCGTTTGCACATAGTTAGATAGTTGCAAGTATTGCTTTTAAACACTAATAATTCAATTTAAGATTTGTTTGCATACAAGTATACAATTGATCAAATATTCCTATTTTACGCATAGATGGAACCCTTATAAGTGCCCGTGGTGTAATGGTTATCGTCACAGGATATGAACACGGCGATACGAGTTCAATTCCTGGACAAGACTGATTGCATTTCACATAGCACTAATACCCTTGGGAAAGGTATGAATCCAATTATTCTCCTTCCAGCTATGGGTAAATAGTAGGGCAGACTAGGTTCTTCAGCCTTGGTGAGGCAACTAGTCTAGGAGAAGGAAAACTCTGAATTCAAATCTGCTAAACTCCGTTTAAAAAATTGACCTTGTGTCATATCCTGCCTGAGCAGAGGGGTTGGGTAAACAGGATAAGTGCAACGACTCCGGGTCAGAGTGGATGTGGCAGTAATGACAATGAAATAATATTCTACATTTCCCAAATCTCCCAAACACCATCTGATTTTTTGTGCCATATCCAGGACACTTGATTGGGTGGTTTCATAGCTTTTCAAAGTGGTCGTCAAGTTTCTACAGCCCCAGCCGATTCGTTGAAACAATAAACTATACATTATTACTTTTTAATAATTATTTTCCTAAATTTACAACTTCTACCAAGATATTTTTTCTTTCGGGTTCTCATATACTTCGATTTTACAAGCATGTGTTTTATACTAAATGTGCTTTTTTTTCGCGCTTCTCATAGCCGTCTATCGTAACTTCCCAACATTAGATAAAATACATCCAGCTACTTTTTTCCGAGAGGAGTGAATATTCCATCACACATGTCTCTGCAGTTCGCGTAGGTGGAAGAAACAAAATCGCTACGTGTCTTATGACTGGTATTGGTTGAGAAGTCAGCTACCTCAGAATTCTCTATGGCAAAGAGATAAACGTCAGTGCCGCTTTCCAACAAAACAAATTTCGTGGTCAGTGTTATCACAAAACACTGATGATAACATGTTAATTTTCAGCTAGTCAAACAGAGCCCCCAAAATTAAACGAAGCATCTTGTTTCGTATTCTGCGATGATCTTTTTAGTAAAGGCATGAACAGTAAAGTACCTTAATTTTTTATCTTTTTTAAACAATAACTGAATCTATGAAAACTCCTTCATTTTTGTGGTCCAGTCGGCTGGGACTGTAGAATACACCGACTGCATCTCTGCATAGAGCGGTAAGACTCCCCCAACGTGTGTCCAGGATATAACACTAAACAATCTGGTGGTGAGGCTCCACTAACGCAGGAGCTTTTGGGAATACAGAGCACCCCTTTACTGCCATCGCTCCCAGGTCCACTCTATCTCAGGGTCGTATCTATGGGTCAAAGAGAACTAAATGGTGTACTTATGCTAAACTGAATTGTTTGAGTTAGAACTGTTGATATTGTCACGTGATCTACCCCTGAGAAGAGAGAAATAAGGAATGTCCCCTGCCCCTCCGTGTTTGAATTAGCAGGCCGCCAAAGAATGACCGTTAAGAGAGGAATAGGAATCTAGGTCAATTCCTCGCGGCCGAAGTAACAAATCCAGGTCAGAATGAAAGCCAACAGATGTTTGCACTCTGTGACTGGGTGAAAGAGATAGTAGTCCTAAAGAATCGCCAGGGAGAGGAAGAAGATAGAGGCGAAATGATTGGCCAGAACCCTAAGGCGGAAGTGGCATCTTCTTCCGTCAGCGGAAATAGGGGTAAAGAATATCAGTTTTGAAGAGAGATGTCGCGGTGAACAGATGGGGCGAATATCGTGCCAAACTCCGGGTGAAGAAGCAGAAAGAATCTTAGACAAGAAGGACCTGGGCCTTCGAGCCAGAGCTATATAAATAAATCCGCCAGCCCGTAAAAGAGATAATACTCTCCGAAGTAATCAATCAAAAAGATAAGTAAACATTAATACTGTTTCTCCCTACACCCTTCTTAAGCATTGCAATTACTCTCTCTCTCTCTCTCTATCTCTCTCTTTCTCTCTCTCTCTCAATTTAAAGAAAGACGAAAGAAAATGAAAGAAGGAAGAAAGACATTTATATTTATGTATTATCCGCTGATAATATAGCCGACACGTTGAATATGTGTGTCCGCGTGTATATTAAAAAGATTGTTATATTTTAATGTCCCCACGTGTTGAAGTTTGTTCATTATGTTGTCTGCTGTCAAGTTATTTGTTTCATGTTTGTTTTCAGCTTCTTTCACCTTATATTGTTCTCGCCTAAATTGTCCTATTCTTTCCTTTAGAAATATTATACGGGAAACCGGAGTTGTCGACTACTATAGTTAATATTATTACATCAAAACCTAGAGGCTCATACCTTCCTTTATCCTAGGGGTAGGAAGAGCTAATGGCCTGGTGGGTGTGTGTAATGTGAAATTTGGAGGCCCCTTGCCAGCAGCGGTCAGGCTAGCCCCAAACTAACCCCCACATAATGTGCCAGTTCCTATTTGCCCGAGAAAGGACTCTGAACAAGGACTTATTCTACGAGGGATCAAGTGCCAGATAGCCCCGTCTTCACACGTGCGAAAAATAAATTCCCGTCTTGGGATTTTAATAATTTTGCAGTCACAATATGTATAAAAAAGGATTAAATAACCTACAATGGTTGATATGCCATAAAACCAAACCACACCAAACCAAATCAAGTACTTTGCTTTTTAGAAACAATTACTTAGGATTAAAAAAATGATTTATCTATAATTTACATTAAAGTATTTACCCAACACAGGGTGTGACCTAATGTGAATTTTTTAGCGGAGTACAAATTGTTTGAATTTAAAGTTCTCTTTCTCTAAGGCTGTTGGTCATACCTTGTTTGAAAGCTTAATCTGTCTGGTTATTTACCGAGTTGGGCGAGAAATAATAGATTCAAGCCTCTCCCGAAGGGACAAAAGATGATGAATGCCATCTCACCTGCCCCTCTTTAGAAATTTAGGCACACCCATACACACATATACACATACACACACACACACACATATATATATATATATACACAAGAATTCTTGTGATATTTGTGTTACTATAATAGATTGCTGAAATGCCTTTCCCAAAGACTGCTACCTCACTTGCCTTTCCTTAATAATTTAGGCACCCACACGCACATATAAACACACACATTCAGGCACATACAGAAACATACATACACACACACACACACACATATATATATATATATATATATATATATGCATGAATTCATGTTATACTTGTGTTACAATGATAAATTGTTGAAACCTATTTCTTACTGGTAGCGTACGTTATTTAAATAAGTTATAGACCGTTGAACAGATAGAATGACAGCAGGAGTCAACTCAGTTTAATTGACACGCAATGATCCTCACCCTGAGATCAAATGGAGAATTTGGCAATGGTTGGATAATTTCAGTCAGGTGATCGAGCGGTTTCTAAATGTTTAGAAAATAGTTTGAACCGTTAACCAGTTGCCGAGTTCGGTTCGATTTCCGCCATGTCCATCACTCTCCATGAAGTTCACGCAGGTAAAATGAATGAGTCGTAAGAAATAACATATCGGCTCATAAGAATGGTATCGGCGTTGTTATTATCCAGCAAACAATCGAAGTATTCGAGCTGTAATATATTTTATCGGTCGAAATCGAAACGGTGATCCGAGTTTAAATACGTGACAAAGCCGTGTAGCATTTGACAGTGATTACACCCTTGGAGAAAGCATAAACCCAGTTATTCCCTTCCAGCAGTTGACAAATTACAGTTTTTACCAGACATATGTATCTTTTCTCTTCCGAACTCTGCAGCCTCTGAGCGGAAGATCAAAATGGCAACCTGAATTCTAACAGAAGAAAAAACTCTTAATTTAAACCTGTTAAACACCGCTTAAAAAAATTGTTATCATTTAGTAATAAATTGGTTTCTTGCTAAACTTTGAGTTCGAGATTGCAGGGTTATCGTTTTGGAAAAGTCGGAGCAGTAAACCTTGTTTGGCATAAACATGTAAATCATATTTGGATCAGCGAGTTCTTAAGATCGACAAGTTTGTTTTAGAATCGGCAAAATATATTAAGAAAGACAATTCGGTAGATAACAGCTGATATTTAGCAATGACGTGTCAATAAAAATGTTAGCGATTACGTTTGATTAAAGTATTAGAGAATGTTTTTTTAAACATATAAAAGGAGTCTCAAAGACACGAGAGTCGCAGCACAGTCTGAGAGTCGGAACAGACGATGAAGAGGTCACGGTGTGGATCGGCCTCAGCCGACGGGTGCGTACACAGGAAGCATGCGGGTGCGAGAATAATAATTACCATGTCTCTATCTATATTTTCGCATCATGCTTCTTACTCTATCTGTATATCTAATGGGCTGAAGAAATCCCTTCACTTTATCTCTCTCTTTTCTGTGACAAATGGAAAAAATTGGTGACGCGAAAGCCTCCTTTTCAATAGCTACAACACCAAGCTGTCTGGATGGCTGCTCCTCCATTTCTATGATTGTTCCACTTTACTGTTGATCCTTACCATATAATGCTGAGTGTTAAGCAAGGCAGCATCAAGCACCACTTTTTGAGTCTTCGGTATGACTTGACTAGGGATTGAACACCGAAGTGTAGTAGAAATAAACTTTCGTATCCAGAAACCAACATAGTCGTTTTTGTATTGTGATGGTTCATAATTTTTGAAATGATTATGTAGTACTACAAAGTGACTTTGTATCACGTCCTGCTCGTGGAGAGAGGTTAGTAGATGTACATTAGGGTAGGTTGATTTTTCACTTTTTTTTAAATATCAAAAAGAATAATGCACTGAAAGTTGTGTATATACCTATTAAATACTCATACCAAAAATTAGATCTGAATCTTCAACGGTTTTTTGCTAATTTGGCATGAAAGATTTTGAATAAACACGTACTGAAAAGTCCTCGATTTTGCCAGATTTGGCCTAAATATTGATGTAAAACCCAAACAATTTCAGTATTTAAATTAGGAAATCTTATTTTATTTTATGGAAATATTATAAATTAATTATAACAAAACTTCAAATTGAAAATTGAACCCCTACCCCACCCTGCTTTACCTGTGTCGAATCTAAAATGCTATTATTTAAGCAGTAATATTCGAATATATTGAAAAAAAACTTTTTCCTGATATGAATTGAAATACAACAAATTAACAAAAACAAATAATTGTTTAATAATTTTTAATATATGGAATCAAATAGTTCGATATATGAACCCTTAGATGAAAACGCTAGTCTCAATTGTTGGCACAAAACTTTTGCAAGAATGTGCTGGTGCCTTGCTTCAAAGCCATACACGGATTGAGAAGCCTCCGTTACTAACTTAACTGCCCGTTCCACACCTTGGGAATGTGAAGGAAAATCTGGCATGTTAATCTTTTCACCAGTTAACAATGAATTCTGTAATTCATCGTCAGGAAAGTCTAGTGTGAGTGGTGGCTCACAGACTCCATTTACTGACAAATCAATTAAATCAGTCCAGTGCACAACTTTAAAGTTGATCATTGGGATATTTTAGAATCTTTTCTTGACTGGTTTCCCTCTTCTGAAAGGATATAAAAAATAATTTGAGTTTAATTTTTAAATGCAATTTGTTCTGCTTTAATAATATTTGGTGAAATCAGATGTAATCTTTAAAATGTTTCAATAAATTGGCCCAAGTACTTCAACCAGTTTTGTATGAATAAATATAAACGTACCTAATGGCCAAAATTCTTTTTATACCCCCTTCTCTCACTTCAGGTTCATCAAATTTCACCATTGAAAATAAAACATTCTCCAGAAGTAATGCCAAAGCATTATACTGGAGGTTTTTTAATGTAATCCTTTGAACCTCAATTGGTTTCTTTCGTATCCTGTCAATCATATTGTAAATATAAATTTGCTGGTGATGGAACTTGTTACTTTTTTTATATCAAACCAACAAATAGCATAAACATTCACAATAAAATTTATCAAACTATATAGCTTGGTCGAAAGATTCTGTGGATATGCCCCACCAGTCCATAGGCACATGAGCCTGATGGCCAAGGTTAACCACCTTGCCTGGTTTAATGGACCAATTTTCCACGATGCAAATCTAGGTTCCACCTTGCCTTTAGAAATACCAACTGTATATTCATAGAGTAGTCTTTGGTCACTACTAAGGCTATCCATATCTTTCATTCCAAAATGAAACTCCAGGGGATTCTCAGCAGCTGAAAAAGATTTTTGGGGTAAATTATGGCAATCATTTGCACATAATTTACCCAATGGACCATTGAATGTAGTGTGGCTTTTTGTGGTGCCATCTAAATGTTTGAATAGAGCTCTAAATGGAAGTTCATTTTGATGTAAGGAGCAACCAATTGTGTGAAGATTTCTTTTTCTTTTTTCTAAAAGTGTAACAAGTCCACCTTCAAAGCCTGTATTTGCATTCGTGTTGTCAACAAGGACAGCCTTAATTGTGTATCAGTTGCACCAATATCAGGAAGAACCCTGTGAGTCAAATATATACTCTCATTTGGTGTCTCCTTTGTGATTGTCAAGTGGCATTAGGTCCTTTGGCTTTTTTCAGAATTTTACTTCCATTTTCCTCCACTGATTCCTCGTAGTGTAGTGTGTCTTTGTCTGTCCTCCCATCAACTCCTATACAAAGAAGATTCTGCACATTTTCATTATGCTTTTCATAGGCATTTGTTTTCACTTTAGCCTTTGCTCTATTTTACATTTATCCATATAGATATTCTTTATATCTATATTAGGGATAAAAAGGCCAATAGCCCTCAAATCCAAGAGCAAGGTATGTGCAAGGCTGGCTCCAAGATTAGAAAATGTATCACCCCTAACTAACTCAAGAGTATACCTTGGAATTTTTGTGAGGTTATAAAGCACTAGGAGAGGACTATCTAGCTGTTTATAAAACCTTTATTTCATCACTTGGAGAAGATGTGTAAGAATGGGAAGAATCACCCTGAACATATAATGTTGAAGCTATTAGTGGGGATATCTTCATACTTTTTTGTTGGCTTTTTTATCAGAGGACAAGTGCAGATGATGTCTGGCAATTTTCTTTGGTGCATTTGACATTAATATTGTCACAACTTAAAATTGGCATGTTGCACGAACATGATGATATATCAAAAAATGTATCCAACTTTTCCTTCCAGAATTTTATTTGGCCAGCAGGTAGATGTTTCCTACTTATTTGCTTTGCCTTCTGAAAGCATAGAATTTTCACCTTGTTGACAACACTAATTTCCTTTAACAAAGGCAAACGATGGTTGACAGCCTTCCAAATATCTATCACGTCCTTTGCTATTAATTTGGAAATACCTAAACAAGAAAGGTGGGGAATAAGTGTTCATTAAAAAATAGCTGTATTGAATTATTTGTCGACAAGTTCCTGTCTCAGTTTTATCCAATGGTGGTGGTAAACCTGTAAATTTATTTCGAGTGGAAACTCCAGTGTTTTTTCCCGCCATTTTTTAATCAAAATATCTGTAAAAAGAATATATATATATTGTCTAAAGATACACGAAGATGTTTTTAAAAAAAATTTAAATAAATTTCGAAATTCATTTAAAAAAAGTAGTAATGTTTACTTTCCAAACAACAGTATTGTACTGTTTAGTTCCAAAATTAACTCGTAAACCGACTTTTCACTTAAAAAAACACTAAATTTTAAAATATAAATAAATTGCAATAATTATAAAATGTTTAAATATTTTAATAGTATGTCTACTTTGCGAAATATATATATTTGCGTTAATTATAAGGGTAAAAAATATAAGCAAAACGAAGTACTCCGGAGAGATATTTACCACCGGTGAAAGCCGAAAAAATATCCGGTAAATAAAACGAGGTTTAGTAAGTCGTTATTTGTATTTTAAACTATATATTTTAATGTATTTTATTTTTGTTTATGGTCATTTAATTAAACATAATATGAAAATGGATAATAAACTTAAAAATATCAATTATTTAATAAATTTTATTATTTAATTTTCCTTTAGTCTCAGTTTTAATTTTATGGATACAGGTTTACAGCGTCACCGATATCACGACTGAAGTCACAAAACATCATGTCTTTAAATGCGATTTCGCAAAAAAATACAAAATTTTGGAAAAAAATATTTCGTGGGGTAATTTCTGATGTTATTTTACAACTTTCACCGCGTTATTCTTTACATATCCCAGCAAAGGGGTTGGTAGATGTACATATCCCAGCAAAGAAGAAATAAAACTGTTGGGGTTCGAGCAACGAATAAAAACAGAAAAACTCAAAGATGAAACAACAGCAACAAAGATGGTGACCAGAGAAATACAGAGGAGAAACAACAGGTGAGAAGATGGGCGCTGGCTAAGATAGAAGATAGAAACGTTAGTCGGAAGAAGAAAATGACCAATCTAACATTTACGGTACAGCCCGTAAATAACAATTTTTCATAAATGTTAATTTTCTTGTTCGCTAAATTCAGGCAGCTAATTCAGGGGCTTAAAAACATAGACTGCATCTCCGCTAAATGGGTTTCCTTGCTATGAAACTAAAAAGTATTTAATAGTGAGGTCTTTGTTCGGGAGTCGGGCGAGTGTTGAGTAACCCCTTTCTTTGCCATTACAAGCTTGTTTTAAAAATTCAAATACCTTTCCTAAACCATCCCTTCTTTATTTTTATCTGTTTAAAACCTTCCACATGTAAATGTCCTATATCGTTTTTTTTTTGTTTTTTTTTTATGGCATACCAACTTTTATAGGCTATTCAATGTCAAATCTATTCTTGTTGAACAAAAGTGATACTATGAAACCCACTTTGCGGTGGGGGGGCGGATTGGGAGATTTACATATTTTCTGGGGTATTAATCCGAGAACAAACGTAATAGCACTATTGGAGTTTGGTTAGGTTTGGTTTTATGGCATATCAACAATTATAGGTTATTTAAAACCAAATCCTTTTTATAGATCTATATCAAATATATATGATTTGGTTTGGTTTGGTTTGGTTTTATGGCATATCAACCATTGTGCGTTATTTTATGCTAAATCCTTTTTATAGATCTATATTAAATATATGATTTGGTTTAGTCTCGTTTGGTTTGGTTTTATGGCAAATCAACCATTTTAGGTTATTTAATGTCAAATCCCTTTTATAGATATATTTTGAATATGTCTAAGATTTGCTTTGGTTTGTTTTTGATTAGTTTAATGACTTATTAATAATTGTAGATTATTAAATTTCAAAACTTTTTATATATATATTGAATATATATGATTTAGTTTGGTTTGATTTTATGGCATACCAACCATTGTAGGTTATTTAATGCCAAATCTTCTTTACACATATATATTGAATATATATCCTTTAGTTTTATGGCATACCAACCATTGTAAGTTATTTAATCTTGAACCCTTTATATATATATATATATATATATATATATATATATATATATAAAGGATTTGAGATTAAACATATATATATATATATATATATATATTTGAGATTTCACATATATATAAAATATATATATATATATATATATATCTATATATATATATATGTGTGTGTGTGTGTGTGTGTGTGTGTTCAGTTTGGTTTTATAGCATGTGAACTATTATGCGTTATTTAATGTCAAATACTTTTAATACGTGTATATTAAATGTATATGATTTCCAAATCCATTTTATAGATGTCTTTTTTAAACAAGACTGAGCTGATTTTTTTTAACTCAGTTAAATGTTTTCACTTATTTCTAGGTAATGCAAACAATTCTATTTACTTTTAATCATTTGATTGCACACAGTTTAATGCTTTTAAGTATTGCTATTTAGCTTTCACAAGTAAATTAAACAGCAGTCATTTATATACACACAGTGTTGTATAGTCACAACCATGATACATATACATGCGGAAACAAAATCAACAATGATGACGAACGAATACACTTCTTTAGAAAAATATACGTCTCACAGTTTATTCGAAATGGTTGCGAAAGGGTTGCGAAAGGGTTATGTGTGAGAGGTGAGTTGGATACTGAACAAACTGCAACATATTGACCCCCAGTTCCTTTTTCTTCAGCAGCACTTCTTTTTCTTTCTGCCGGGCTGCTCAATCGGGGGTCCTGAGGGCCCATAGCCCTCTGCTGGGTTCGGGTTCTCTCTACAGCATCTTATCTCCAACTAACTGAACCTGTCTGTGGCACCGGGTTATATAATTGCTTGACATCCACCTCCTTCGTGTGGGCGTCACATCTGCACCCAATTCAACCCGTCCACAGTCAAGGTTATACCCTGATATCTTCGACCGGATGCACCTGTCCCTTGATTGACAGCTGGGTCGAAGGTCAATATGATACACACAGGTAAAAGATCAAAGATTTCTATTTCAAACAATTCAGTTAAGCGTATCAACAAAGTTAAATGGTTCCCAGTATTGCTATGTATCACTAACAATACAATTAAACATCAGTAATTTTAAGAAACCGTAGCGGCAATAACGATTCTCTATAGAAACACTAAAGTAAAAGTACGATCACCAGATGGAGACACAGAATACTTCGACATAGTAGCAGGAGTACTACAAGGAGACACGCTGGCTCCGTATCTCTTTATCATTTGTCTAGACTACGTACTTAGAACATCGATTGACAAAATCAAAGAGAATGGCTTCGAACTGACGAAGAAAAGAAGCAGAAGATACCCCGCAACAACAATTACCGACGCCGACTACGCCGATGACATAGCGATACTGGCAAATACACCTGACCAAGCCGAAACACTTCTGCATAGTTTGGAACGAACAGCAGCAAGCATAGGCCTCCATGTTAATGCACATAAAACGGAATATATGTGCTATAACCAAACGGGGGACATCTCCACTCTAGAAGGAACCCCTCTTAAACTAGTAGACAAATTCACGTACCTAGGAAGCAGCGTCGAATCAACCGAAAAGGACATCGAAACGAGGTTAACGAAAGCATGGACAGCTATCAATAGGCTATCGACTATATGGAAATCAGACCTAACCGATAAAATGAAACGCAGTTTCTTCCAGGCAGCGGTCACATCGATACTGCTATATGGGTGCACTACATGGACGCTAACAAAACGGCTGGAGAAGAAACTAGATGGCAATTACACAAGAATGCTGCGTGCAATCCTCAACAAGTCCTGGCGGCAACACCCAACAAGACACCAACTGTACGGCCACCTACCCCCTATCACGAAAACTATTCAAGTTAGGCGAACCAGACATGCAGGACATTGCTGGAGAAGCAGAGATGAACTCATAAGAGATGTACTCTTATGGATCCCCACACACGGCCGCGCAAAAGCAGGACGACCAGCACGAACGTACATTCAGCAGCTATGTGAGGATACAGGTTGTTGTCCTGAAGACCTACCTAGGGCGATGAACGATAGGGAGGAGTGGCGAAAGAGGGTCAGGGATATCCGTGCTGCCAGCACGATATGATGATGATGATGAATTTTTTACGTGCAGTTAAATGATCAAACAGTTCTGTTTCAAGCAATTCGGTTTAGAATAAGAACACAGTTTTTGTTTACGCACAGTTAAATGCAAAAACATTTCTATGTTTAACAGTTCAATTTAGTATAAGTACACAGTTTAAATGTCAAACTGTTCTATTTGACCAATAGATATGGCCCTATCAAGTGCTACAACCCCTAGCCAGAATGCCCCGGGGAGTGATGGTAAGGAATAGCTACTTCCAGTTCCTCCAAAGCCTCAGCTAAATGATCAAACAGTTCTGTTTCAAGCAATTCAGTTTAGAATAAGAACACAGTTTTTGTTTACGCACAGTTAAATGCAAAAACATTTCTATGTTTAACAATTCAATCTAGTATAAATACACAGTTTAAATGTCAAACTGTTCTATCAAGTGCTACAACTGCGAGCCAAAATGGACCGGGGAGTGATGGTAAGGAATAGCTACTTCCAGTCCCCCAAAGCCCCAGCTTTATTGGAGCCTCACCATCAGATTTTTTAGTGTCATATCCAGGACACTCGTAAGAGGAGTCTTACCCCTTGGCAGTGATGCAGTCTGTGTGTTCTGGGCCACACGACTAGAGTTCAAACTCGCAAACATCGAGGCCATAGTCTCGTATGTTAATCCTTAGCCCACAGGGACTACCCTCTGATCTTTGTAATTATCTATTTGTCGTCCTTCAAACAGACTGAGAATAATCAATTACTACATCATTATTTTCTTACCTGCTCAATTTCTCTTCTCTGTTCTATTTGACCCATAGATAGGGCCCTATCAGGTGCCCTATCACATCACACAGATTCATAAATGACTTCACATGATCTTTTATTTTACAGCATATTGTTACAATTTTTCTTAAAAGTAAAATGTTTTGCCTTATCTGTTCTTAGTTTATTTACTGCTAAATAAAAGAAAATATATAGAACATCCTCTAAGTGTGTTAATTCCATAAATTCTGCCAATAGTAGTACTGTACAGCTGTTTTTGTGTACCTAGTCACCCAAGCATGTATGTCCCAAGCAGATGAGTTACTGTTCTACAACTAGGCTAAGAAGCAAAATTAGGAATGTTCTAGGGTGATAATAATGACTTGATTATGAAACAACATCAATACTAAAAGAAAAAAAAGAGAGACAAAAAACAGTTAATTTACTCAATATGGCTACCTTTTCTTTTTTCAATTATTGTATCAACACGCCTTCGAAACGATTTTCCATCCTTCAAAATAAATTCTTTAGATATTTCATTCCATTCTCCCTCAATTGCAGTCTTAAGCAAATTGTAATAGGAATTTCGTTTTATATATCTTGCCTTTCGGTTTAGTTGGGCTGAGAATCTTTCGCTTAGCGCATGGGTTTGTTAGGTGCAACATGAGCGCAGGTGTTCACGCGCGCGCGGGTAGGATGAGTCATTCGCAGATGTCAAAATAAAAACCCCAGATAAGAAATGAGAACCAGGAGGTGTGAATGACATCGTGCACTGGAAGTGTGGGGTGAGAATTTTTTGGATCGGAGAAAAGTGAGTTAGTTGAGTTTTTGCCTCCGAAGAAAAAGGTTGACTTTCGGAGCTCGCCGAGGCCTTGGGGCAGGTGTCGCCCGTGTTGGGGGGGGGGTACAGATGGAAAAGTCAGCATAGAAAATTTGTATATCTCTCTCCTTATGTCGAAAAACCTTTTTTAACTCAAAGGTAATAAAAAAGTTTCGTACCTGAACTAAGAAGTCGTAAGTGTTTTTCGTGTTTCGAGATTCCTATGTTTTATGTTATATATATATGAACATTCGATGTACATTTCCCATATCTATATCGAGGCCTTGGGGTGGGTGTCGCACTTGGTGGCGGGGTGCAGATGGAAAAGTCAGCATAGAAAATTTGTATATCTCTCTCCTTATGTCGAAAAACCTTTTTTAACTCAAAGGTAATAAAAAAGTTTCGTACCTGAACTAAGAAGTCGTAAATTTTTTTCTGTGTTTTGGGATTTCTATGTAATCTATATATGAGTTATGAACATTCTATGTACATTTCACATATTCATGTATGGCTACGTTATATTACTTTCAGTTATATCATCCAAGATAAGATAATTTAAAATACTGATAATCAGTTCTCCCCTGTAATACGCACCTTTTTAGGTTTAGCAATCCGTCTTGGGGGTGAGAGGAATAGCCTATTTTGCACGAATAATTCGATAATTCGCTAGATTTTGTTTGGTTTCTTTATTTAATGGGATATCATCGTTCGTCATTTATTTTGCTGCCAAAGCTCTTTTTGTAGAGGAACAGTTTCTTCCAGGAAGTTGTCGTATCGATACTGCTATATGGTTGCACTACTTGGACGCTAACTAAACGACTGGAGAAAAAGCTAGACGGCAATTACACAATAATGTTGCGAGCAATATTGAACAAGTCCTGGCAACAACACCCCACAAGGCACCAACTATACGGTCACCTGCCTCCCATCACGAAAACTATCCAAGTTAGACGAACCAGACACGCAGGACACTGCTGGAGAAGCAGAGACAAGCTCATCAGTGATGTACTCCTATGGAGATCAGAGGGTTCGTTCCTTTCACCCATGTGTTAGTCAGAAAATGAACATAATAACGTAACTGGGTCTCTAACACGTTAACTAAAATGTTAAGTAACAACAACGAAGTAGTAATATTATTGACACTCAGTTACATTATTCATTATCAAGTGATATAAATACCAAGTTCTGCTTCTAATGACTGGGCTCTTTTATACTATCGGAGAGGGTAACTTCTGTAATTCTGTATTTGCCTAATAGAAGTTCCAATTATTTAATGGGACGGCCCGTTTCTATTCTACAGATGTCACATTCCAACACGTTAGAAATTACGTCACTGGGACACCCAGCTTCTTTTTTTACTTCTATACCGTTCTTCCCCAAGACTTCATTTTTATCTCCCTTTAATTAACCTTCTTATTAGGGAACAGTCTTATGTTGTCTCCAGCGAACTACTTCTGGTTAGCAGGAGCAAAGTGGCCTCCCGATTTTTAAAGGAAATGGTTTGGTTGGTTTCTTTTGTTTAATGGCATATCAACTCTTTTTAGGTCATATAATGTCGAAGCCATTCTCCTAAAAGAACAGTAGTGGTACTATTTAAACCATAGCTGGGAGGATAAGGGGGTTCATACCTTTCCCAAGGGTATTTGGCCGAAAGTGAACGTAATAGAGCGACTGGAGCTCGAACTTGCGTACTACGATTCCGCAGTCCATCGCTTTATCCATTACATTTCATTACACCCCCTTTAAAGGAAAGATTTAGAACATTCTATGTCTATTTCATATATTCATGTATGGCTATGAAACAGAATTATTTTTTGGATTGTAGGTTGCATTTATTTTGTTTTCTAAAACACCCAATATCCCCTAATTAAGGGGAGAAGGTCTGGGATTAAACTTTGTTTAATTACTGTCCTAACAGTTTTCTCGAGAAATTTCAATTCATTACCGAGATTTCTTATAGACATTGTGAGGTCCCTTCTGTAATCGCCGTAGCAAAAGAGCAATTAAAAAAAAGGCTTCTTTTCATTTTTGGTTCAATCCTTCACCCCACCTTTTCCTTAAAAAGCTTTCTTTCTCCAAAAAAAAAATTTTTTCATTGTATACAGTAGAAAGACAAAGAATGTTTGGCTTGATTTTGGCGTTAAGCAACTCATAGATTCTCTGTAGTTTCTTTTTTGCTCACTCATATCATAGTGCTTTAATAATAGAGCTAATCATAAAAATTCAAATTTATCGTGTTTATTTTCAAAAATTGGACTAATCAGACTAAAAAAAAAACGTTTTAAAATTCATTCCATATTTTAATTCCGCATCCTGTATTTACCCATAGGAGGGGGGAATATTTGGATTCATGCCTTTGCAAAGTGTATCAACCCAAAGTCACCGGGTTTATTTCTACCATAACGCATAACAATTACGTCACAGCGCCTTCTTTGCAGAATAATTTTAAGGTTCCCAAAGAGGATTGAACTTGCTATTTGTCATCTACGTTCGTGAAAGTAATTTGCAAACGATTTACCCAAGTCAAGACAACCAACCCCGGAGCAAACTTTGGCCAGATTCAAAAATTATGACAGTTTCACGCTGGTCAACGCTCCCAGTCTTGACGTCAACAGCCCAGACCCCTTACACACCCGTCTTTGCACCTGAATTTGTCATAAAACACCCGTCAGCTGTGAAATCACCAACTTCGCTTCGCTGTACTATTTGCCAACGCACAGGCATAAACCAACCTTTAGCCTGAGCACACGTTGGTGGTAACCAGCTAACGACCATTGCGCTTGACTTGGCTTCAAGTTCCGCGTTGGGTGTGAAGAAGTTTATATCTCGAAGACTGGCGCCTTACAAGGCACTAATCTTAGCCATTATTCCAACCATTACTCATAGTAAGAATACAGTGTACCCTGGGCTGACAAAAGCCACACGTCTTTCGCACGGAAGATAACATAAAATTGAAATCAATTGTGTTTGTGTGTTGATTATTAACTTGGGCAGTCTGTCAAGCGTTAGTTTAAACGAGATGTTGCGAACCCGTGATGTTTGTGTTCAAGGGGACGCGCAAAAAAATATTTCATCAGCGGATAGGATGTTTTAACTTTTTCACAATTAAGTTTTTTTTAGTTTTTTTTTATTTTGGTTTTTGGTTTTTTTTATTTTTATTTTTTGTTTCTATGGGGTTTTTTTTAGTTTTAAAAAAAGCAGGAAACTGGCCGCAATGACGCAGCGAAAGAGTGGTGGGAGAACTACCGTTTATTTAAGGTTTGTGTCGATTATTAATTTGGATTATCTGTCGGGTATTTTTTTTAAACTAGATGTTGCAAAGCCATAATGTTTGTGTGCGAGAGAACACACAAAAATATTTTATAAGTCGGGAGGAGGTTTTAGACTCCTTCATTTCTAAATTTATTTATTCAGCCCAGTCGACTGGGGTTGTAGAATACACCGACGGCGTCTCTGCAGAAACGTAAGAACCCCCACATAATGAGTGCCCTAGATATGACATTATATAATCTGATGGTAAGGCTCCAGTAGTGTTGGAGCTTTGGGTAATGTTGAGTACCCCTTCATTGCCATCCCTTCCAGGTCCACTCTGACCCGGAAGGGTAGATCCTGATAAAATCCTATCTATTGGTCAAATAGATCAGTTTGAGATTTAAACGGAGTGAAAATAAATGACTAAGGCTAAACTGAATTGTTTGAAATAGAACTGTTTGACAATTAAATGTGTGTAAGTAAATGACTGATGTCTAATTGAATTGTTTGTTATATATAGCAATAGTTGAAACTATTTAACTGTGTACAAAAGGACGAGCTTTGGCTCGTTTAAAAACGTTATCAACAAAATGTATTTAGAAATCATATATATTTAGTATATACGTATAAATTGGATTTGGCATTAAATAACATAAATTGGTTTATGTGCCATAAAACCAAGCCAACCCAAATCATATATATTTTATATATATGTATAAAGAGGATTTGGCATGAAATAACCTACAATGGTTGATATGCCACAATACCAAACCAAACTTAATCCTATATATTCAATATATATGTATAATTAGAATTTGGCATTAAATAACCGAAAATGGTTGATGTGCTATAAAAGCCAACCAATCCAAATCATATATATTTGATATATATCTATAAAGAGGATTTGGCATGAAATAACCTACAATGGTTGATATGCCATAAAAGCTAGCGAAACCAAATTATATATACTTAATATATATGTATAAAGATGATTTGGCATTAAATAACCTACAATGGTTGATATGCCATAAAACCCAACTAAACCTTTCTTTGTTTTAGTTTGTTTTTTTTTGCTTCCTTTTTGTTTTCTTTTTTCTTTTTAGATTCATAATAAGGCATGAAACTGACATTCGTTGGGCAGCGAAGAAGAGGTGAGTGAACTAAGATTTATTTGGGTTTTTTATTCTATTCCACCGGTCAGTGTTAATTTCTGTTTTGATTTTTTCAGAAAAAAAATTTTATGAGTCAAGCCGAAATAAAACACGACTGGGAGATCTTTGACCTAGTGGGAAACAAAGAGTTAAAAATTACTATCAATAGTTTTCGTTTTCATATTTGCCTAGTTAGAAGGAAGGAAGCAATTTTGGCGGGATTTTCTCTATATATTCTGTCTCTGATTTAATAGGATCATTAAGCTAAATTATAACTAAATAATAAGTATTAATATAATAATAAGTATTAATGTATCTCTGTTAATATCATTATTAATCTTATTACTATATCTGATCTGATATCTCTGATTTACTAGAAACACTAAAGTAAATTATAAATAAAACTAAGACGTCACGAGAGATGCGCAGGTTTTACTTAAATCTTTTTAATTTTTTGAAATTAAATTTTTTTTTTCTAATTATTCTTTTTTAATTAAAGATGTTTTTTATAATATCTTTTCATGAAATAGAATTTCTTCTAGACACGTTTGGGATTTTTAGACGATTTTTGCTAAAGAGAGTACACACACACACACACGCACACATATATATATAAATATGGGTAAGTGTGGACTAATTTTTAGGCAATAATCTACACACACACACACACATATATATATATATATATATATATATATAATGTGGAGTTTCATTAGTCGGTGATAACACACACACACACACACACACATATATATATAAATGTATACATACATATTTATTGGTAAATGGGAACTCATTTTTAGGAATTATTTTATATATATATATATATATATATATATGTGTGTGTGTGTGTGTGTGTGTGTGTTTGTATCCCTGTATATATATATATATATATATATATAATGTGCAGTTTCATTAGTCGTAGTAAATGAGTTCGAAATCCATCTGCGCTAATACTTCTACTTTCGCTGATAACACACGGACAGACATATATATATATATATATATATATATATATATATATATATATATATATATATATATATATATTATTTGATTGAAAAGCAACTCCCCATTTTAAAATACTTATGATATATTTCTTGTAAAAATAACAAAGAAATAATTCATAAGAATTTTAAAATATGAAGTTACTTTTGGTTTTGTTTTATTTGGTTTCTTTGTTTTATAATATAGCAACCTTTGTTGGAGGTTATTTAGCGGTATATACAATATTGCAGAAGAATAGTAGCGATACTATTAAACCTATTGTTAGGAGGTATGAGAAAGTTCATGCTTATCAAAATCGTATTAAACCGAATATAAAAGTATTAGCATAGATGAATGTCAAACTTGTTTACTACGACTAATGAAACTGCACATTATATATATATATATATATATATATATATATAAATTAACTTAAATCGCGAGTCGGGAATCTCCTACTAAACTTTCACCTTAACGGATCATCAGGAAGTCTAAAACCGACCAATGCTAAAGGAGAAAACGCCGTTTTTTATATTCACCAAAAACCCACCTAGCTTAAAATTTACATCACAAAAGAAACAAATAAAATGAACAAAAAACCTTACTTTTATTTAAAAAACAAAAAACAAAAAAGAATTAGTTATAAATACTCCGAAACCTATCCCTAATTATAGAGCAGCCACGCCCTTTTGTGTCTACAACTATTTAACACCTCCGACTTTTGGTTTAACATATCCCTACTTTTACAAGACGCTATTGCTAATTTTTCCTCCATGCAAAGCAAACAATCCCTATCCCCAGCCCTATATATATATATATATTATTGCCAAAAATTAGTTCCCATTTACCAATATATCATCATCATGTCATGCAGCAAGCACAGATATCCCAGACGCTTTCTCGCCACTTCTCCCGATCGTTCATCGCCTTTGGCAGGTCTTCAGGGCTACATCCCGTATCCTCACATAGCTGCTGTATGTATGTTCAAGCTACATCACTTATGAGCTCGTCCCTGATTCTCCAGCAGTGTCCTGCGTGTCTGGCTCGTCTAGCTTGGATAGTTTTCATGATGGGAGGCAAGTGGCCGTATAGTTGGTGCCCTGTGGGGTGTTGCCGCCAGGACTTGTTCAATATTGCTCGTAACGTGTGTGTGTGTGTGTGTGTGTGTGTAAAAATAGTAGCGCAGATGGATTTTGAACTCACTTATTACGACAAATGAAACTGCACATTATATATATATATATATATAATGTGCAGTTTCATTTGTCGTAGTAAATAAGTTCAAAATCCATCTGCGGTAATATTTTACTTTCGGTGATAAGACACTCACAGACACACACAGAAGCACACACACACACACACACACACACACACAAGGTTACTTTTCAGATTTAGAATGCTGTTCCCCAATGAGGCGTTCGTCGGAAAAAGCCAATCCTCACCATTCTTTACAAGACTTAAAACAATGAAAATGAACTGATTTATTTCTAATAAAACCAAATTATATCATTGTTTTGGTTTATTTGTTAAATGGCATATCAATCTTTGTGGTTTATTTAATTCCAACGCTGATCTTATTGAAAAACGGGACATATTTCTATACCTTGATTGTGTGGCCCAAGTGAAACTTCAAGCAATGGACTTCACAGTCATTATACATTGAATTTATATATATATATATATATATATATATATATATATATATATCCACAGACAGGCTGTTTCGTTGTATCACAACTCTTCAGTGTGGCTAAACACGTAGGACGCTTGAAGCTGGGATCGAAACCCGCCCAACTTTACGTTAGACCGAGAGAGAGAGAGAGAGAGAGAGAGAGAGAGAGAGAGAGAGAGAGAGAAGTTTAGGATAGCGTAGATCTAGAGTCAACGGCGCTAGATGAGTGTCAGTTTCTTCTGTATACGATCATCGGACCAATGTACGAAGGCAAGAAACTGACCCTCACACAGTGCCCTTGACTTTTGGTCGACGCTTTACTAATTTAGATATATAAGCTCTATCACTGATATTAAGCTCTATTTATTTATAAATTTAGTGAACACATAACGGAACACACACACACACACATATATATATATATATATATATAATTTTTTAAATTATCACCAACTATACCCGATAACCTGGACGGTACGGTCTTTATTGAAAATCGGTAAACTGAAATGAAATATATATACATATAAAATTAAAATAAAATAAAACTTGAGTCGTTGTACAAAACAGCTATTGGCTGCTTTTCATACGATCAGCCATCTTGTTAAAATGTTCGACTTTTTGCACCGTATAGCCACAAACGACCGTTTCTCTACAATAAATTCTAAAGCGTATATGTGTAATTTCTTCGCTTATATTAGGCTATTATCGGATCACAGACGGCTTTGATTAACAAAAAGGGCCTCAACTTCAAAGGGACAATTTCCCCGCTTTTTTGCAAGGCGTCCATCTCTCCATATTTGGTAATGATTTTTTGTTATTTTAACCGGAATATTGCCTACTTATTATTGAAAGTGTAGGAATGTTTGTACTGTGACAACGACCTGATTTCTCCAAAGAAACCTTTCCCATAATTCGCAACTTCCCTTTTTCCCATGTCCGTTAAAAAAAGACAGGGAAAAACCTGATTGGCGGGTGATCTAAGAATTAAGGTAGCGGTATCCAATTCATAGCCCGTGGGAGACATGGCACCTTCGAAGCCCATCAGTGTGATCCTTCACCCAACTTTTAAAATTTTCTCTTCGCCTTTTGATGTTGACTGTGAAGAAGTACCATTTCAACCGCAGATGGAACTCAGTGATCTTCAGTATTTAGAAGATTTGAAGTCCAAGTTCCTTCCTTGAACATGTTTTCATATGGACGATTCCCCAACCTTATTGCCCATACTTAACAAATCGTGAACGTGTTTATCACTACATACCACTGTGAACAATTATTCTCGAAAATGAAGCCTACTAAGGGTATGCTACATTATCAACTGTCAAATAAGCCCTTGTCTGGTGTGCTCTTTTGTTAACCTTTTTCATTCAATCATGATATTACAGCTTTTTGTGATTACCAACAATATCAGATACCTCATTAATAAATAGGGGTGTCCTCGTGGTGTAATGGTTAAAGCGATGGACTGCGGAATCGTAGTAAGCGAGTTGGTACTCCAGTGGCGCTATTACGTTCACTTTCGGGCAAATACCCTTGTGAAAGGTATGAACCCCCTTATCCTCCCAGCTATGGGTTAAATAGTACCATTACTGTTCTTCTAGAATAGATTTGGCATTAAATAACCTACAAAGGTTGATATGCCATTAAACAAAGAAACCAAACCAAACCAAACCAAACAATCATTAATAAATAGGATTTGTAAGCTAGTAAAATCCCACTTTAAGATCATAGGCATGGAGCCTCCTGAGTCAATCTTTGTGTCTCTTGACCTGAAAATATTAGGGACTCTTGAGAGATAGGGAGGAGCCCGGAATTAAACTATATCTGGATATTTATATTCAATTACTCTCTTTTCACGATGTCTTAGTGTGTGATGTCACTTAAACGTCATACTGTGAAATTATAGATTTTTAAGTGAAATGACAGTTGGAATAAACACCTTTAATAGGTGATTACATAAGTAGACACTTTCATCCCTTCACGTCAGCTGACGTCAGCCTCGACTCAACACTCTACTGCCAACAAATTTGGGGTATGCCAAGCGTAAGAAATACCCTTTTTGTTTTATTAAATTTGAATTAGTAGAAAGATCAGATATAAAAATGAATAGTATCCATTTTAAAGCAAGATTAAACCGGGCCATTGGCCTAATGAGTTGAATGTTCGTCAATGGTCCGGGAGACCAGGGTTCAATCCCAGGTCGAGTCATTCGAAAGACTCAAATATTTTACTTGATGCCGCCTCGCTTAACATTTAGCATTATAAGGTAAGGATCAAGGGTAAAGTGGAGCAATCAAGGGAAAGGAGTTGCGTCCTCCCCTACAACTCGGTGAAAAGGGAGCCTTTGGATCCCCCTCGACTAACGTCGCCAAATTTACTTTATTTATTTACTCCACTAAAAATTGACTTTCTGTCACATCTTGCTTGCAACCGAGAGGTTTGATATATACATTATTGGCGTCAGGGGCGGGTATATATCACATGCTTGTTTATAAGAGAACTTTTTTTTTATCCAGTGACACTTGTAAAAACGACTAAAAACTACTAAAATTTAAGAAGTAATAAAGCATTTTTTCAAATTTGAGGGCCGAGGTATATGGATGAAGAGGTACTTCCGCGGAGTATATCGCACAAGATCCAATATTCGGGTTCTTACCCCACAACAGAAATGCAATCATCGTCTTCAACAGCCCCAGACGACGGGGCGGGGTAGTAATGAAGAAAATTTGATATTTTTTACTTTATGGTAAAAAGTGCATTTAAACCATTAAATTTGTCACCCAATTTGCAGCACCAAAAGGGTTAAGTAAACAATGCAAATAAAAAAAGAACAAAGAACTTCTAATTAAGATAAAGACAAATAAGATGAAATAAAAACTAGTTAAAATTAATAATTAACAATTGTTAATCTAGTAAACGAAAGAATATTCTTAATCCTTTTTAATTTTAAACCATTCGCCGTTTATTTATTAATTCTGCTTATTTAGTCAAATAAAGAATCGCTATCAGAAATCCGGATATCTTTCAGAGGGAAAATCAGCCAGATTTTCAATATGGCGGACACGTAGCCTCAAAACTCTTTTAAAGAGCTACACTAATTTAAAAAAAAAAATTTTTTTTTAAATAAGGCTAAAGAGGAAGTCATGTGAAATTGCTGGTGGTGTTGGAGGTGATTGAAGAGTTGCTTTCATTCGTTTCTGTCATTTGATGATGCCGACGCTAACAGATATGTGGACACATCTCGAAGAAAATGTGACCTGGCCTGTCGTAAATTATATAAAGCCTCGAAATTAAAAACTCTCAATCAAAAGTGTCTTTTTTAAAATTAAGTTTTGACTCCTTCGGGATGATTGAAAAATGGTTGAAAGAAAGAAAGAAAGAAAGAAAGATGCAAAGAAAGAACAGGGAAAAAGCATAGAAAATTGATGAGAAATGAATGAATAAATAAATAAATAAATAAATAAGCAAAAAGAAAATGAAATGAATAAATAAAGAAACAGAGATTAAATGGAAAGAAAGAAAGAAAGAAAGAAAGAAAGAAAGAAAGAAAGGAGTGAGTGAAGAAAGAAAGAAAGAAAGAAAGAAAGAAAGAAAGAAAGAAAGAAAGTAGTGAGTGAAGAAAGAAAGAAAGAAAGAAAGAAAGAAAGAAAGAGACAAAGAAAGAAAAGGGAAAGAGCATAGAAAATTGATGTGAAATAAATAAATAAATAAGCTAAAAGAAAATCAAATAAATGAATAAAGAAACAGATATTAAATGGAAAGAAAGAAAGAGAAAGAGAGAGAGGGGGGGAATGTGTGAAGAAAGAAAGAAAGAAAGAAAGAGGGAATGAGAGAATAAGTAATGAAAGAAAGGAAGAAAAGAAGAAAGGAACATTTACATACTAATAGGCCCGACCAGAAGATTGGTTTGGTTGGTTTGGTTGGTTGGTTTAGTTTTGGTTCGGTTTTATGGCATATCAATCATTGTTGGTTATTTAATGCCGAATCCTCTTTATACATATATATTACATATAAATGATTTGATTTGGTTTGGTTTGTTTTTATAGCATATCAACCATTGTACGATATTTAATGCCGAATCCTCTTTATACATATACATTAAATATAGGATTAATATTTTTGGCTGAGCTTATTTCTTTGATACAGTTAAATAGTTTGACTTATTTCTATCTAATACAAATGCACAGTTAAATGACACACTGTTCTACTTCAAACAATTCAATTTGGCATAAGTACACAGCTTTTTGTTTACTCACTGGCAGTCCTTTGTTTAAACACAGCTTTTTGTTTACGCACAGTTAAATATAAAAACAGTTCTATTTCAAACAATTCAGTTAAGAATGTCAACAAAATTAAATGGTCCCAAGTACTGCTACATAGAACTAACTGTTCAATCAATCATCAGTCATTTGTTTACCTTCAGTTAAATAATCAAATAGTTCTATTTCTAACAATTCAGTTTTGCATACGTACAGTTTGTTGTTTACACAGTTTTAAAAACAGTTCTATCACAAACAACTCATTTTAGAATAAGTACACATATTAAATGTAAATCATTTCTATTTGATGCAGAGATAGGACCCTATCAAGTGCTACCACTCCGGGCCAGAGTAGAGCGACTACAATGAAGGGGTACTCCACGTTCCCTAAAGCTCTAGCATTACAGAAACCTCACCAACAGATTGTTTATTGTCATATCAGGACATTCGTTGGGGAGGATGTTTTACCCTTCTGTAGAGAAGCAGTTGGTGTAATCTACAGCCCCAGCAGACTGGACCGCCGACCAGAAGAGAATTATCCTTTAGTCAATAACAAAGAGACAAATT
This sequence comes from Sepioteuthis lessoniana, assembly GCA_963585895.1. NCBI lineage: Eukaryota > Metazoa > Mollusca > Cephalopoda > Myopsida > Loliginidae > Sepioteuthis > Sepioteuthis lessoniana. Next base: position 17,502,447 of record OY757932.1, on the reverse strand, counting down.
GCACTCAAACCGTCTGTGGCACCTGGTTATATAATTGTTTGACGTACACCTGCTTCTTGTGGGCGTTGTATCTGCACCGAATTCAACCCGTCCACAGGTCAAGGTGATATCTTCGACCGGATGCACCTGTTTCTTGATTGACGGCTTGGTCGAAGGTCAATATGTTACAGGAACAAGAGGAGTTATACTTTTTCCAAGGGTTTTAGTCTGAAAGTGAACGTAGTGGCGTGACTGGAGTTCGAACTCACTTACTATGATGTTGCAGTCCAGCACCTTAGCCACAAGGTCACAAGGGTTCTCCATCCTTGAACTTAAAGATAAGAGTGTAAAGCTGTTGAGGGGTCTTATTGTAAGTAAGTAAAGTTGGCCCTCGATAGCCGTATAGCATTCATATGTATAAAAAGGAGATATGTTGTATAGCCATGATCATGATTAACTATACAAACACATAATACATATACATATATACATAATATATATTGACGCAATGAATAAAGATGATCGAAACTTCTTTAAAAAAATATACCTCTCACTTTATTGCAAGGTTTGCGTGTGAGAGGGAGTTGGAGACCGAACAGAACTGCAATATATTGACTCCCACTCTAATGGCCATCAGCGTTGTGTCTTTCCTGTTGTCTGGGGCTGCAGCTCAACCTGAGGCCTGGGGGCCAAGCCTCTCTGGGACATGTTCTCATTCCAGCATCTTCTCTCTAGCTGGTCTGGTCCCCAAACTCCATCGGGGGTCCCGAGGGCCCCTTCTGCCAGGTGGTGGCTTTCCCTACCACATCTTCTCCAACTCGTCTGTTCTCCAACTCCCTGACTTCCTGTCTCCACCGAGTTATATAATAGTTCAATCGCCCACTCAATCGCCCACTCAGTCTTTGGAATGGCATGTTTGATCGTCATCAAGTGGAAATAACTGTCATGCAGTTCACAGGTCACTCTCTTCCGGGGCATCAGTCTATGAGTGTACCATGGGATTTTTAACTTGTCCCATATTTCAGCCAGCCCGCCTACGCGATTTCTTCTCATAACTGACATCGGAATGTGTCACTTCCTTCCGGTGCATCACTTTGGAATGGCATGGTTGGCCAGGTCGAAGGTCAATATACAACATACACATATGCGTTAAAATCTTTTCGATAAAGCTGAGTTTTTATCGTCCGGTAGAATATCCGGCTGGCGTAAAGGTCATCCAGGTTTCGATCCCAGCTTCGAACATCTCGCGTGTCTAACCACACTAAAGAGTGTATGTGGATGATAAAAATGTAAACAAACGGACGCTTCTGCTGCTGATGCTGCATAAATACCTTAAAAATTCCCTTAGCCAACGTGGTGCACTTGTTGGCCGAGCGGTCTGAGACTTAGTCTAACGTAAAGTTGGATGGGTTTCGATCCCGGCTTCGAGCGTCCTACGTCAATATATATACATACGACAATATATATATATATATATATATATATATATATACGACAATATATATATATATATATATATATATGTGTGTGTGTGTGTGTGTGTGTGTGTTCGACTAATTGGTTTGTTCTGTATAATACGCCGACTACACCTCAGAAGATGAGTAAGAATCCAGCCCCAATGAGTGTTCAGGATATGACACTAAACCATCAGCTTGTGAAGCCATAACCCTGAAGATTTGGGGAATATGAACTACCCCTTCATTGCCATTACTCCCACATCCACTTTGACCTAGATTGTAAGTACCGGTTTGGGTCCAATCTATGAGTCAAATGAAACTATTTATCCATTTATTATATTTGAAATCATTTAACTGTGTGCTCATTAATGAGTTTAAGTGTTTTAGAGTTAGGGGAAAGTGTCTTACTTCTTCCTTAGCATTACTCCAAGGTCCACTCTGAGCCGCAGTGGAATCACCTGTTAGGATCCTATTAATCGTTCTGAATGAACTGTTTCATATTTTACGTGGGACTATTATTGGCCTTTTAAAAAAAATACAGCTAGGTTCAAGTTACTTGTAATATATAGGAATACTTGATCAGTAATATTTATAATGCTGCATTGTAATACTTGAAACTATTACTGTGTGCAAGCAAATATGGATTTTCAAATAGAATTATGAGTGTTAATGTAACAATATGTGAAACCATTTAACTGTAACCGAAAAAATTAGCTCTAGCTCGTTTAGAAATACTGTTGCTAACAAACTATTTACTCACAAGTCGTATATATATATATATATATATATATGTATATATATATGTATATATATACACATGGACGAAGAGAAACATGCCATCAAGAGAAAGAGAGAGCAGACTCAAACCTTGAAATTTATTTCTGTATTTTCTTGTTGTTCTAACGTGTTTGTTCGTTGGTTTGCGCTTCGTTTAAGGTCCCCTTTCAAAGCCCACCCCTAAAATGGGACTCGTGAATTTTCGTCCCCTTATATCTTCGTGGCAAGTGTTCTGCTGACTATCTCTACCCCATCACGTCACGCAGCAAACTCTTTCAAAACGGTTCATCCCCTCCCTTCTGCCTGGTGTTGGCGGGAGGAACATCCGCTTCCATTGGCTCCACCGCAGCGCAGAAGATTTCGGGACTTTCGGTTTCTTTTAGCTCTCCTTAACTAACGCAGTAATTCACCCGAGACCGGCTGACCCTCAACTGCCTTTGCCATAGTCACGCAGAGGTCAACAACCCGCCCTCATAGACTTTATGTCCGCCTTTCTTATTTTTTCTTCTCTCTATCCTTCCTTAGAAATTAGCCGTTCGTTTTCTTTATAACTAACCATATCACGTTACACACATACACACACACACACACACACATGCACATAGATAGATAGATAGAGTAAGTGAGTTGGCCGGTGTTAGTCGGGGGTGACTCGAAGGCTCCATTTTCAATATCTACTAAACCTAGGTGTAGGGGAGGAGGCTACTTCTTTGCCTAGGTTGCAACACTTACACTTGATCCGTGCCATATAAGGCCGAGTGTTAAGCAAGGAGGTAATAAGCAACAATTTTTGAGTCTTTGGTACAACTCGACCTGAGATTGAATCCTCGTCTCTCGGACCACTGGAAAACACTCTAGCCATAATGCCAATGGACCAGTTGACATTATATAAACTGAATGAGTTGATATGCCATAAAACACTATCAAACAAAATACATACGAATAACGTGCTCAGAGCTTTATTTAGCCCAGTCGACTGAGGCTGTAAAATACACTGACTGCTTCTCTGCAGAGGGGTAAGACTCCCGCAACGTGTGTCCTGGATAAATTAAACAATCTGATGGTAAGGCTCTAGTAATACTGACGCTTGGGGAATGCAGACTACCCCTTCATTACCATCGCTCCCAGGTTCTACTCTGAGCCCGAGTGGTAGCATCTGACTGGGACCTATCTATGGGTCAAATAGAACTGTTTGATATTTAAACTCAGATCAAACAAATGACTTATGTTAAATTGAATAGTTTGAAGTAAAACTGTTTGATCATTTAACTGTTTGTAAACAAATGACTGATGTTTTATTGAATTATTAGTGATATTTCGCAATACTCTGAAACATTTAACTTTGTTGACTTAAGCTAAATTGAAGTGTTTGAAATAGAACTATTTGATCTTTTAACTGTGTGTATCTACAAAATGTATTTACAAATCATGTATTCCTTATGCATGTAAAAAAGAGCATTAGAAATTAAATAACCAGAAACGGTTGACATGCCATTAAGACAAATCAAACCAAAGCAAACTGCTTTATCATTTCGGAAAGGGCTCAAATATTGGACAGTTGAGCAGTACAAATATGGTTTCATCTTAAAATCGTGTTTCCTATTCTCTAGATTTATGAAACAGTTATGAAACTAACAGAAGATGTATATATATATATATATATATATATATATATATATAAGTGTGTGTGCGTAAAAAGATTATTATTATTATTATTATTATTATTATTCAAGAAAAAATCGAAATGAAGAAAGCTTTGCATAGATCAATAAAATAAACGAGAAATCGATCTATACGGAAAAAAAACCCGTAAGAGAGACGAGGAGGGAATTAGGTGGGAAAAAAGAGGAGAAGGGGGAAGTGAGGGAGGAGGAAGGAGAAGGAAGGGGAGGAGAAAGAGTGGGAATAGGAGAGCGCGAGTGAGAGAGAACGCATTACGTCTTCGAAGACGACGAAGACAGGCAGACTAACAAATTAAATCGAATGGAACGAAAAGACTCAAGAACAACGTAGCGCCATCTGTACGAAAAAGCAGATAGTTTGCCGGCAAAGCTGAAAGGTGACATCGAGTCAAAGTGAGTTGACGATCAGAGGACGCCGTTTGCGGCCACTTTCTTCGATAACATAAATTCACTTCGTCTCAATTTCCTCTCTCAACATATTAAAAGAGATTTCTTAATGGTGAATCGACCTGACCAGATCGCAGTTTAATGGCCGATACAGAAACAAAAAAAAAAAAAGAAAAATGGCGGCCTTTTCTACAATTTTCTCTTTTCTTTCTTTCTTTCTTTCTTCTTTCTCTCTTTTCGAAGCTTTTGCAGATATTTAACTGTTTGATGTTTTCATTTCAAGCAATCAGTCATATACCTTAGCGAAAAGAAAATATAACCAAAACGTTGGATGCATCTTGTAAGGACACAGCTCCGTAGTTATAGTTGCGTACTAACCGCTCAAAGGATGAGATTTAAAAAAAAAACAACTCAAACAGGAAAGACGTTAATATCCGAGAGGTGCTGGTGGTGAGACGGTTTTCGTCATAGAAAATGGACTCGGTGACCCAAGTTCAAATACTGAACACGGCTGTTTACATATCATATTGTGCTAATACCCTTGGGAAGGTTATGAATCCAAGAAATCTGCCTCCATTTATTAATTGCCCAGTCGGGTGGGGCTGTAGAATATACCGACTGCTTCTCTGCAGAAGGGTAAGATCCCCCCCCAATGGGTGTCCTGGATATGACACTAAACAATCTGATAGTGAGGTTCCAGCAATGCTGGAGCTTTGGGGAATGCGTAGTACCCCTTTATTGCCATCGCTCCCAGATCCACTCTGGCCCGGAGTGATAGCATCTGGTAAGAGTCCTATCTATGAGTCAAATAGAACTAAACCATGCTTCCTTCGCTCTACTGATTTTTGCATTTAAACAGCGTATTTATGCTAAACTGAATAGTTTAAAATAGAACTGTTTTTGAGATCGAAACTGTACTTTCACTAAACTGAATTGTTATATATAACTGCTTGAATAGTTTTAGAAATGTTTTTGACTATTAAACTGTGTACTCATGCGAAGCTGAATTGTTTGAAATGGAACTGATTATTCACATAAAAATGGATTTTGCGTTAAATAACCTACAAAGGTTTATATGCCATAATACCCAACAAACAAACCAAACCATCCATTTATTAATAAAAAGTAGGATAGACTGGTTTCTTTAAACTTGATAAGGCAAATAATCGAGGAGAATCAAAACTCTGAATTCAAACCAGTTGTAGACCAAGAGAGGGATGGGCTTTTCTAGGGAATTCCGGTCCAAGACACGCTTACATGAATAACACACTTTTGACCAAATCAAGTCATGGGACCAGTGACCGGTGGGAATGGAAAAATCATAATGCGCCTTCAACGTACTATGCTCGCAAGCCCTTGAGAATTAGCACGATCTTCAGGAAACTTGAACGCGGCACAAATCTGGGATAATCAGGTAAGTATACAAACAAACGTTTACAATAAAGTGGATATGAGGAGCGCTGTAGAAATGATGGCATGTGCCAGCCTATTAATTCGAAGAAAGAGATCGATTCTGCTTGTCTCAGAAATAGATGTAGAGAGGCAGGTAAAGAGAAAGAGAAACAGAGAGAGAAAGAGAGAGAGAGAGAGGGAGGAGAGAGAGGAAGAGAGTGGGGTAGAAAGAGACAGAGTGAGGTAGAACGAGCAAGAGTGAGAGAAGAGGGGAGGACAGAGACGTTTTGACAACGATCAAGAAAACAAATGCGATTGACATAAAGAGAGTAATATATATATATATATATATATATAGAGAGAGAGAGAGAGAGAGGCGAAACTTCCTGATGATCCGTTAAGGTGAAACTTTAGTAGAAGATTTTCGACTAGCGATTTAAGTTAATTCTATAATTGGCTCCATTGTTTAATGTTGAGCACTTTAGTAATTATAGCATTGCAGTATTCGCGGAGGGTTTTTTGGTTTTCTTTTGGCCACTGACTTAGTACCCCTTGATTTTTTTCAAGGAGTAGGACGAGGTTGGTCTTTTCTTTCTTTTTTACCCCAAAAAACTTTTTTCTTTTTCCTCTGGACCGTGATTCGAGAGATTTTTTTCTCTTGTTCCTGGCCAGGGGTTTTTTGTTTTTTTCTGGTACCGTGAATACTGGTAGATAATTGATTAGTAAATATATATATATATATATATATATATAGAGAGAGAGAGAGAGAGAGAAAGAAAAAGAGACAGAGAGTGAGAGAGATAGATTAAAAGATCCAAAAAGCAAGAACCGGACAACGAGAAAGAAAAGATACAAATGAAATAATGAAATAGATAGATTAATAAATAGACAGACAGACAGACAGATGAAAAAGATCAAAAATGAATAAAACGAATAAAACGAAAAATACTAATGAAATAATTAGATAGATAGATAGATAGATAGCCTGATCGACTGATTGAATAATTGTTAAAATAGACCAAGAAAAAGCAAACTAAAACTCAACACAAAAATCCTTTTGTGTCATCTTTAATATAATTTACCCACAAAAACCCTAAATTCATTATATATATATATATATATATATATATATATATATATATATATATATATATATATATATATATTGTCATCTACGGTCAATATTGATTCGTTTGAGAAGAACTCATCTGTGTGCTTATTCAAGAGCGATGCTTCAACCTGTGATCGAAACCTGGCTCAGTTTACATCAGTAAATATTACAATTTTTCCCTTTATTTTCATTTGATTCGATATATATATATATATATATATATATATATATATATATATATATATATATATTGAGAGTGTGTTTTTTTTTTTAGTTTTTTTGACATATTAACCTTTGTTGGTTGTTTAATGCCAAATCCATTTTTATAAGATAAACAATTCTATTTCAAACACTTCAGTTTAGTATAAGTATGCAGTTTAAATGTCAAAACAGTTCTATTTTAAGCGATTCGGTTTAGCATAAGTACGCAATTTAGTTTTATTTGACCCATAGATAGGACCCTATCAGGTGCTACCACTCCGGGCCAGAGTGGGCCTGGGAGCAATGGCCATGAAGGAGTACAACGCATTCCCCAAAGTTCCTGTCTTACTGGAACCTCGCCATCATATTATTTAGTTTCATATCCGGGACACTTGTTGGGGAGGGTATCTTAACCCTCAACAGGAATCTACAGCTCAAACCGACTGGGCCACGTACTTGATAAATAGAATTACTAGTGTTAAATAACAATACTTGAAACTATCAGGTTGTTTAGTGTCATATCCAGGACACTTTAGGGGGTATCTTACCCCTCGACAGAGATGTCGTTGGTGTATTCTACAGCCCTAACCGATAGAGCAAAAGACAGACCGACAGAGAAACAGAGACAGAGACAGAGATACATGAACAGAAAAAGAGAGAGGTAGTGTGTTAGCGTTTAAAAGTGACAGAATATATATATATATATATATATATATATATATATATATATATATATATATATATATATATATATTGAGAGTGTGTGTGTGTGTGTGTGTGTGTGTGTGTGTGTGTTTTTAGTTTTTTTGACATATTAACCTTTGTTGGTTGTTTAATGCCAAATCCATTTTTATAAGATAAACAGTTCTATTTCAAACACTTCAGTTTAGTATAAGTATGCAGTTTAAATGTCAAAACAGTTCTATTTTAAGCACACAGATGAGTTCTTGTAAGCAATATCTCGCAATTGTACCAATACAGTAACGAGGCATACTTCGTCCGGTCGTGAAGCAAGGGGCACGGATGTGGTCGGGTGAGTCATGTCTCAGGATACAGTAGTCAGTCTAGACTGCCAGGCACGAGTGACGGGGAGGCCTAGCATTCGTGACATGTAGCCGAGACTGACTTTTTCCTCAAGCCTCAGGAGGCCGTCCCTCCCAGGTTCTAACTCTCCTCGAAAGGGATATGTTTATCGCCTGGTGCCTGAGCCACTCCCTTTTATGGGAATGCCGACGAGGCCCGAGGCATTTTTAGGAAATACAGGCGTGTCTTGGCTACGTACCTGCGCCCGGACCCACCTTTAAAAAGCCTTTTGCCGTACTTGCTCGTTATGTAGGGCGTGCGGCAAATACCAAATACCTTGTTAGGAATATCTTATAAACTGAAAGGGATGCCAACATGCGTATAGGAATGGCAAGAAATATTATCGCCAAGCTATCGACGATATCTTATCTCTATAATAAAATAAAACGAGAACTCTTTCAAGATGTAGCCGTATCAATACTATCATACGACGGCACCACCAGTACTTTAATGAAATGATTGGAGAAAAAGCTAGATAGGAACAACTCAAGGATGGCGTGTGTATTTAAACAAATCCTGGAAGCACCATCCAGCAATATAGAAGCTGAGTGCAAATTGTTCGTATTAGTTAAGAGTAATTGAAAAACAGAATTATTAATGTTAAACAGCAATAATTGAAACCATTGATATTAAATGGGATTATTAGTGTTAGATATTAGTGTTAGATAATAATACTTGAAACCATTTAACTGTATACAAAGACAATGATTAATGTTAGAATTGTTAGTGTCAGTTAAGAATAATTAAAATATTTTAACTCTTTGCAATAAAATGATAAATATTGAATAGAATTATTTTTGTTGGACAGCTATAATTGAATCGATTTGTGCGCGAACAAATGAGCTTTAACAAGTTTCATAAAAGCTACTCACTTACAAAACATATATATGTGTAGGATTTGCCATTAAACAAACCATTAGGGTTCATATCCCATAAAACACCAACTAAACAGAATCGTGAGAATTAATTCTTATTTATTGCGGACTTTTCCCCCTCATCTTGGTAGTTTTTTTTGTGTTGTTTCTTCACCTCTGGCCTTCTTCAGGTGATTTACCGCGACCTCGGATAGGAATGCTGAGTCTTGTAACCGTATCCCCAGTAATTACTGCCTTCTGTAGTTGTTGTCTATCGCGCCACGTTTTTGACCAAATAAACCTCTGGCCGGCTTGGGTAGGATTTGAAACCGCTATCTTCTGACAAAGTTCACCTGGAACCGAAGAGATTCAACGCCTCTATCCGCTGCGCCACGGGCCCCGAGGGGCGATCAAAGATGGATTTTTTGGTCTTATAAATCCTTATCTGGTCTTCCAGAGTCGGTTCCGTACCGAATTTTTTGTACTTGTCTTCCTATCCGAGGTCGCGGTAAATCACCTGAAGAAGGCCAGAGGTGAAATTTGGCCGAAACGTAGTGAAAGAAGAAACAACACAAAAAACTACCAAGATTAGGGGGAAAAGTCCGCGATAAATAAAAATTAATTCTCAGATTAAAAGCCTCATCTCAAAATGATTCCAATTAAAGATAACCAGAATCATGTCTACTCTTTTGTTTTACCCCACACTCTATTTTCTTCTTCTTCTTCTTCTTCTTCTTCTTCTTCTTCTTCTTCTTCTTCTCTCTCTCTCTCTCTCTCTCTCTCTCTCTTTTACTCACAATCTTTACTGAGCACAGGATGAAATCGTCCTCATCCTTTTTAGAAAATTGTTTAGTGACATGATAAGAATGTCGAATTTATAGCGAAATACTCTCAGTAGTCTTCGGTTCTAACAATAGAATAATACCGATTAGACGCAGAATTGGATTACACAATCTCAAAGAAATAAAATCTGAAAGACATATTCCTTTGCAAAAAAAAAAAAAAAAAAAAAGAAAATAAAAAGTCCATATTTGCAGGGGAAGAAGACAGGGGTTATTTTTACTTAGTTTTTGTATCGAGTGAAAATCACCTCTAACATGATTATACCCTTAAAAATTTTAATTACGGTTACATGATATTTGAACAGAAATGAAAATGTGGAGTCTCTCTAAAAGATATAAAGACACCTGTCTCCATAAAACTAAGAGACAAATAAAATTCTCAAAACATGAATTTCTTCTTCTTCTTCTTCTTCTTCTTCTTCTTCTTCTTCTTCTTCTTCTTCTTCTTCTTCTTTTCGTTAACATTCTCCTCCACCCTTTCTTATCCTTGAATCATTATCATTAATTTACTCCAAGAGAACTTTGCATTTACGTAGTAACTGTTGGTTTTCACCGGGATCTAAGAGACACCAAGTCTTCACAGCTATACAGAACTCTACTTGGTATCTTAACCGATCGGTGGTAGAGACAGTCTCAACCCTTCCTCAGCTTTCTAATCACCACATTTTTCTTCCTACACACTACGGCGATTCGAAAGGAATAACAAAAACGTATGTATACAAAAAATGTCTAAAATGTTCAATCAAATATCAATTAATGAAGAAATGCTGCCAAAATATACATATACGTTGTGTATTCAATAAATTTCCTGACCTTTTTGTACAGGCATTTAAAATTGTCCTAACTCTTGAAAATCCAGTATGTTATTGCTATACATATTAGGAGATGACCGAACAATTTTTATGATTGCAGGTTCAAATGAACAGCTACAGCAGCAATGGGAATACACCCTACTAAAGCCTGATTGTCACGGCTGGTGAATTTCAAAATTGCAATCTGGACGTGAGGACATTTTAGAAGAACGTTATGCAATAAAATTCTGTTTTAAACTTGGAAAAAATGCTACAGAAACGTATGGAATGCTTCAGACTGCTTTTCGACAAAATTGCATGAATCGAGCATCAGTTTTTGAGTGGCATCAAAGATTCAAGGAAGCCAGGGAGTCTGTGAAAGATGATGAGACGTGTGGTAGGAGTAAGGAACCAGAGTTGATTGGCCAAAGGGTTAGGGTTAGGGTTTTTATGTTGAGGTTTTAAAGGAGTTCAGGAAGAGATCCTATCGGAAGAGGCCAGCACTCTTCAAATCGGGTCAGTGGCATTTCCACCAGGACAATGCACCAGTCCACAACTTTATCCACGTCACAGACTATTTGACCAAGATGGATATCAAGACAGTTCCTCACCGTTCCTATAGTCCAGACCTTTCTACCTGTGACTTTTGCTTATTCCTTAAGCTCAGAGGCTATCGTTATGAGACAATTGAGGAGATGAAAGAGGCTGTGACAAAGGTCATTGACGCGCTGACACAAGAGGACTTCGATGGGGCCTTCCAGAAGTTGTTGGAACGGTACAACAAGTGCACTGCTGCCGGAGGAGATTATTACAAAGGGAACTTGAGTGTACTATCAATAAAAGTGCCCATACGGAAACAGTCTGGAAGTTATCGTATGCCTCTCGTAGTAATTTTCCATTTCTCTTAGCATTCTGATTCTTTCATCCTTTGGTAATTCTGTTCCTCTAGTTATTTCTCTTTTTCCACTTTTCATAATTAGCTATGCACATTTTCTATGCCAAATTTTATTCCCCATATCTTAACTGTAAGTCATTATTGTTTGTATCAGAATCTTCCATTCCTTTTTTCGTTTTAGGCAAATAGTTGGATATCGTCCATGTACACGAGGTGGTTAATCTATTCTTGTTGTTTTGTAAATGTCGAAACCTCAGTGCACTTCCTAAGTATGTGACTGGGGCATCATTGCTATTGTAAATAATAATGATGAAAGCGCATCTCCCTGGAAGATAGCTCTACGGATTTCCTCCTCAGCTAAAGTTCTTTTTTTTTTCCACCTGCTGTCAATTCCACTTTCCACTTTTTCATGGCTTCCATGATGAATTTATTATTTTTATTTGTCTTTTCGTCTTTATTCTTTCTCTATTATCATAATTATCATCATCATTCTTATTATCGTTATTTCTTCTCTAGTCTCTCGTTTCTTTTTTAGCCTTTTTCCATTATTATTATTATTATTATTATTATTATTATTATTATTATTATTATTATTATTATTATCGTGTTTTTTATGTTTTACATTAAAATTTCTACTTGCTACTCTCAGTTAAAAAAACGAATAACTATCTCCACGATTTGCTTTGACACAGATTTCACCAGTATGCTTAAGAAAGAAAGAAAGAAAGAAAGAAAGAAAGAAAGAAAGATTTTTTCCCAAAACAGGAATTTCAACAAAAAAGAAGAAAAAACAGAAAAATAAACTTCTGTTTGTACTAATTAATATTCACATTCGGTTCTTCTCACTGGAGAGTGTTCAAGGCACATGACCCCTGCCAAAATGAAAAAAAAATAAACTGCAAATATATTTTTTACATGAATTTCATAATTTCCGTAAAGTAGGACAACGGAGACATGGTGGTCTGCTTAGTGAAATCTTTTTTCGGTATTCTGTGATAGCACTTTATAAGATGCAATAAATTTCGAGGCTACGTATTGTCTATACTATTATACGAAAGTCTGTGTGTGGGTCTGTCCGTGGATTATAGCCAAGTGGAAAGTCCATGGCACTTTATTTTAGGCAGAAATATGGACTCTACCTCCAGCTGCAGTTTGACTTATCTCTACAGTCCTTTGAGGTCAAGTACATGAATATTTTTGTCCACATAAATGACAGGACTGGTCTCTAAGATCATTAATATCAAGGAAGTTCAGCGAATACCAAAATACAAGGTAATCTAAAAAAGGATATTTAAGATAAATAGTGTTTCAGAAAAATTGATATTCATTCGTAATCTAAAAATAAAAACCAATTCTTTTTCACATGATCTCAGAATTTAACTGCGCGCGAGGAAACAACTCGAAATTTTATTTTAATGTTTAAACACCTCTTTTTACCAGTGAAAGATATTTCTATATCTAAAAATTACGGTTTGGTTTGGTTTGGTTTGTTTTATGGCATATCTATCATTGTAAGTTATTTAATGCCAAATCCTCTTTATACATGAATATTAGATATATATGATTTGGTTTGGTTTGGTTTTATGGCACATCAACTATTGTAGGTTATTTAATACCAAATCTTCTTTATACATATATATCAAATTTATATGATTTGGTTTGGTTGGCTTTTATGGCTCATCAACTATTGTAGGTTATTAATTCCAAATCTATTTTTATAAGCGACATTAATATTTGTCGACTTTACCAAGGCTTTCGACTCCATTCACAGAGGAAAGATGGAACAAATCCTACTAGCGTACGGCATACCTAAAGAAACCGTAGCGGCAATAACGATTCTCTATAGAAACACTAAAGTAAAAGTACGATCACCAGATGGAGACACAGAATACTTCGACATAGTAGCAGGAGTACTACAAGGAGACACGCTGGCTCCGTATCTCTTTATCATTTGTCTAGACTACGTACTTAGAACATCGATAGACAAAATCAAAGAGAATGGCTTCGAACTGACGAAGAAAAGAAGCAGAAGATACCCCGCAACAACAATTACCGACGCCGACTACGCCGATGACATAGCGATACTGGCAAATACACCTGACCAAGCCGAAACACTTCTGCATAGTTTGGAACGAGCAGCAGCAAGCATAGGCCTCCATGTTAATGCACACAAAACGGAATATATGTGCTATAACCAAACGGGGGACATCTCCACTCTAGAAGGAACCCCTCTTAAACTAGTAGACAAATTCACGTACCTAGGAAGCAGCGTCGAATCAACCGAAAAGGACATCGAAACGAGGTTAACGAAAGCATGGACAGCTATCAATAGGCTATCGACTATATGGAAATCAGACCTAACCGATAAAATGAAACGCAGTTTCTTCCAGGCAGCGGTCACATCGATACTGCTATATGGATGCACTACATGGACGCTAACAAAACGGCTGGAGAAGAAACTAGATGGCAATTACACAAGAATGCTGCGTGCAATCCTGAACAAGTCCTGGCAGCAACACCCCACAAGACACCAACTGTACGGCCACCTGCCCCCTATCACGAAAACTATTCAAGTTAGGCGAACCAGACATGCAGGACATTGCTGGAGAAGCAGAGATGAACTCATAAGAGATGTACTCTTATGGATCCCCACACACGGCCGCGCAAAAGCAGGACGACCAGCACGAACGTACATTCAGCAGCTATGTGAGGATACAGGTTGTTGTCCTGAAGACCTGCCTAGGGCGATGAACGATAGGGAGGAGTGGCGAGAGAGGGTCAGGGATATCCGTGCTGCCAGCACGATATGATGATGATGATAGGTACGCAGTTTAAATATCAAAACAGTCCTTTTGTTTACATACAGCAAAATGTCAAAACAGTTCTATTTCAAACAATTCAGTTTAGCATAGACACGCAGTCTAAATATCAAAACAGTCCTTTTGCTTACACACCGTTAAGTGTCAAAACAGTTCTATTTCAACGATTCAGTTTAGCATAGGTACGCAGTTTAAATGTCAAAAACAGTCCCATCTCAAACAATTCAGTTTAGCACAAGCACACAGTTTAGTTTTATTTGATCCATAGATAGGACCCGATCATATGCATCCACTCTGGACCACAGTTGACCTTGGAGTGATACCAATAAAGATTTACTCTGCATTCCCCAAAGCTCCAGCATTACCGAAACCTTACCATCAGATTGTTTAGGGTCATATCTAGGACACTCATTGGAGGAGTATTACCCCTCTGCAGAGATGAAGCCGGTGAATTCTACCGCCCCAGCCGACTGGGCCATAGCACACTCTTTGAGTGAGGGTCGTACCCCACTGCAGAGATGCAGTCAGGGAATTTTACTGCCCCAGCCGACTGGACAAGAAAACTTCGGTAAAACTGTCACAGCAAAACATTATTTCCAAGTATAAATACTCGGTTGTAGTTGAGCGGCACTTCTCTTGAAGGACTTCATAAAACATCACGTGGTCATATCATCACATGGTTCACTATACCCATTTGGTCGAAGCACTCCTGCTGTAAATGATATTGTCGCCAAAAGATGGACACGCGGACCCTGGACGAGGCTGCATTTCACCAATCGATAATACCCTATGGATCCAATTTTCACCCTCCACATATGGGTAAAATAGTGGGTCAGTCTGAGCTCTTTTGCCTTGGTATAGCAACCGGTCTAGTAGAAAAACAACTCTGAATTCAAACCTGTTAAACTCCGCATAATAGATTGACCTTGTGTCGTATCCTCCTCATGCTGAGCTGTTGGTAAATACGTATCCACTTAGTCTGACAGGGTTTCTGTGGTGGAAAGGTATAGTGTTCGACTGTTACCTCATTGTACGCGCATTCGATTTCTAGTCAGACTAATACTTTTATTTCGAACTAGATACTTTGGAAAAAGTAGGAATGCACTTGTTAACCCTAGTATAGGTTAAACAGTACATCTCTTTTTCTTTACGAAGATAGCTTTGGCATTAAATAACACAAAAAGGTTGATATGCCATTAAAGAAAGAAACTAAACCATGTTTACTATACTTTCTTGGTGGGGGGGGATTTTCAATTATCCTAAAAACTTAATTGAATCGTCAGTGTTAGCCAACTAGCAAAGATTTGCATACAACAACTTTGTACAGGTTCACGATGCAGACGAGAAAACCTAACAGGAGTGGCAGATGATAAGGACAGATGGCGCGAAAGAATCAGAGAACTCTATGCAGACAACATGGTTTGATCATCATCATCATCACTCGTTGGTTTGTTGATTGGTTTGTTGGTTGGGTTTTATGGCATATCAACCCTTCTAGGTAATTTAATGCTAAATCCATTTTTAAAATAAATAATCAGTTCTATTTCAAGTCCGTTTAGCGTAAGTACAGAGTTTAAAGATCAAAACAGTTCTATTTCAAGCAATTCATTTTAGTATAAGTATGCAGTTTAGTTCTATTTGACCCATAGATAAGACCCTATCAGGTGCAACCACTCCGGTCAGAGTGTACCTGGGATCGATGGCAATGAATGGGTGCTCTTCATTCCCTAAAACTCCAGCATTACTGAAACCTCACCATCAAATTGTTTAGTGTCATATACAGGACACTCATTGAGGCAGTCTTACTCCTCTGCAGAGAAGCTGTCAGTGTATTCTACAGCCCCAGCCGATTGGGCAATGAAGACTTGTTCATTTTTTCCAAATGCCACAATATGTTTTTCTGATCATGCAGTTCTATTCCTTCATCTGGTTCTTTTTTCCCTTTCTTTCATTATTATCATGGCTTGTTTTTCAACTCAGAATTCTTTACCAATATATTGGCTGTAGATTCCAATCATTAATCCAAGAGTTTCTACTTTTTTTTCTTTCTGAATAATGTTTGAGTAAATGGCAAATAGCAAGAAGAAGAAATTTAAAATGATAGGAAAGCTTACGTATAGGCATACTCCAAAGAGGTCAATGGTGGAGGAAGAAAATGAATACTTGTAGATGAACAAGAAGAAAAAGAATTTATTAATGTGAAGAAGAAATAGTTGAATAAAAATAAGAATTATGCGTAAATGTGAATAAGGTGAAGAAAAAGGAGAACAATTGTGTGTAAATGAGAAGAAGAACAAGAAAAAGAAAAAGAAAAAGAAGCTTCTTAAAAGAAGAGGACGAATTATATGCCAATAATGATAAGAAGAACAAGAAGAAGACTTCAAAGTAAAGAAGAAGGAGAACAACAACAACTATAAGAATTGTAAAGAAGAAGAAGAAGAAGAATCAGGAATAATAATAATAATAATGAAAAGAAAAAGAAGAATGAGGAATAATAATAATAATAATAATAATAATAATAATAATAAGAAGAAGAAGAAGAAGAAGAAGAAGAAGAAGAAGAAGAAGAAGAATCAGGAATAATAATAATAATGAAAAGAAAAAGAAGAAGAATGAGGAATAATAATAATAATAATAATAATAATAAGAAGAAGAAGAAGAAGAAGAAGAAGAAGAAGAAGAAGAAGAAGAAGAAACTTGTAAAGTAAAAAAGAAGAATTATGAATAAATCAGAAGAAAAAGAAGAAGAATCTTGTAAGACGAAGAAGTTTTATGTATAAATATGAAGAAGTAGAAGAAAGGAAGGAGTAAAAAGATTGTGAAGCACAACAACGACAATTACAAATAAACACAAACAAACTAACAAGCAAATAAACAAAGATATAGTCCCAAAGAAATTATCGAAATATATCTATCACCTCGGATGAAAATCAATATTTCAATATTTGATTTATTGGTACAATTTCGGGCAGTTCGTATAAAATCGCATTTTGGCCTTCAACATTTAATTGCCAGTTGATGACACATGTTTTTCGTGCGTTGGGTGGGTGGGGGGATCTTTTCTTTTTACCAAGACTTCGGGCGAAATTCCTTCTTAATTACTTCGGTGTGAACCTCTGGAAAAATCTTTTAATTGATTAGATATCGAAATTCATCAATAAGCGATTCATTTCAAGGACACTTTGATAATTGACAAACAAAATTTCAGCAGTTGTGTTAATCAGTAAAAAAAAAAAAAAAAAAAGAAACAAAATCATGCTCACAAAATAAAATTACATTCTCTCCAGCAACGTCTTGATACTGTGGTAAGTCAAAGATTTATGACTAGTTTTGTACGTGCTAGTTTATTAAACCTAGAGTTGGTTGGTTGTTTTGTTTTGCTGTATATCAACTTTTTTCGGGTCATTTAACGCCGAAATAAATGTCAAACAATTCAGTTTAGTATAAGTAGTGTTTTGTTTACAGACAGTTAAATGTCAAGACAGTTCTATTTCAAACAATTCAGTTTAGACTAAGGACACAGTTTCAGTTTCAAAACAGTTCTATTTCAAACAAATCAGTTCAGAACAAGTATAGAGTTTCAATGTCAAAACAGTTCTATTTCAAACAAATTAGTGCAGAACAAGTACACAGTTTCAATGTAAAAACAGTTCTATTTCAAACAATTCAGTTTAGACTAAGGACACAGTTTCAGTTTCAAAACAGTTCTATTTCAAACATTTCAGTTTAGTATAAGTGCACAGTTTCAATGTCAAAACAGTTCTATTTCAAACAAATCAGTTCAGAACAAGTACACAGTTTCAATGTCAAAACAGTTCTATTTCAAACAAATCAGTTCAGAACAAGTACACAGTTTCAATGTCAAAACAGTTCTATTTCAAACAAATCAGTTCAGCACAAGTACAGAGTTTCAATGTCAAAACAGTTCTATTTCAAACATATCAGTTCAGTAAAAGTACACAGTTTCAATGTCAAAACAGTGCTATTTCAAGCAATTCAGTTTAGGATGAGTGCACCGTTTCAATGTCAAAACAGTTCTATTTCAAACAATTCAGTTTAGCGTAAGTACACAGTTTCAATGTAAAAAACAATGCTATTTCAAACAATTCAGTTTATAATAAGTACACAGTTTAGGTCTATTTAACTCAATTACAGGACCCTATCAGGTCCCTCCACTCCAGGTCAGTGGACCTGGGGACGATGTCATTGAAAGAGTACTCTGCATTCCTCAAAGCTCTAGCAGTACTGAAGTTTCACCATCAGATTGTTTAGTGTCATATCCAGAGCACTTGTTGCGATGGGGCTTCTTACCCTTTTTCAGAGATGTAGTCAATGTATTCTATAGCCCCACCAGCCGATTGGGCCAACGAGGCTTATAGCACGTGATCGATACTATTCAAGCCGTGGAAAAAGTACTCGCTGTGGTATCTACCAACCTACCCGCAAAGGCAAGAAGAAACACATGTAGAGTTTAACTGGTTTGAAGTCAGAGTTTTCTTTCTCCTAGACTGATTGCCTAACGAAGGCTAATGTAAAATAATTAGAGTGAAAACTAATTATATCGATCATTTTACTGATAATTGACAATATTAGTTATTTTATTATAATGTTTGGTAAAATTGTAGGTTAAAATCTTTGGGTGGAATGGAAAAATTAAATGTGTGCACAGAGTGGGAGATGCTGAATTTTAACCCCTGATGTCAAAATAACGTTGGGAAGGACAGGAAGGCCAAATGTAAATAAAATGGATCCGTGTTTTGGCATAAATTTGACAGTGGCAAAATAAAAAAATGATGAAAGTTAGGGACACGCGTGTAGATCATGATGTGATGACGCTATGATTTGGTGAGATGTCGACACACTTAATTATACTTCATTTTAGAATATATAGAAATTAGCGGATTTGAAAATTTGTCAGTTGTGTCGAGTTCAGTTGAGAGTCGAGTCGAGTCGAGTCGAGTCGAGTCGTTAACTCAACCATTTGGGGCAGCAATAGAGGGTAGAAGGTATCTCCGTTCATATACCCTTACAAGTTCTCTCTGTCTCTGTCTGTCTGTCTGTCTCTCTCTCTCTCTCTCTCTCTCCTATGCTTCTATGACAGCTTGAAAACTGTAAGCAGTCTGGTTAAGAAAGCGACAAATTCTCTCTATAAATATATTTGATACATTATTGTTACACCATTATGTTATAATAAATAATTGTTAACTAAGAATTTTCTTGTCTCCAACGAACCACCCCGAAGAAGTTCTTGAAAAAGTTCCGGATAGATTGTGTACTCCCTCATTTGTGGATCTTTCAAACACAACGTGGGCACTAAGAGATTTGATAAACCAACTACTCGGAAACACATGTGGTAGTCACAAAATAAGGCCACAATAAAGTACAGTAAAAAATCATAGTACCACACCAGAGAACCCAATCTGCCCGACTATTTACCCATAGCTGGAAGGAGAATAATTGGATTCATACCTTTCCAAAGGATATTAGTGCTATGTGAAATGCAGTCAGTCTCATCCAGGATTTGAACTCGTGTCGCCGCCTCCATTTCCTACGATGATAACCATTACACTACGGGTTCCACGCTGTGTTAGATAGTATCGTGCTAGTTGGTGCGCTGACAAGAGTCACTTGTACTCTTATTAATTTCACTCAGCTCAACAAGTCATTGTGGAGAACGCAATTTGAGTCTTCTATGCCCGGAAAAAAATCTTTGTTACTTATTTCATTCCAGCAAAGAAAGCCGTACAATGGATAGGCCGGAACGTATTTGGGAAACGCATAAATACCGGTTAAAAAAAATGTATTCATGTTGTTTACTTCAACAAGACCCGAAGAAGAGTTGCGAAAAGGAAACCGAATTTGGCCGAGAGAAATGAGAAAAGCTACGTCACCGATGATGCTGTACAAGATCAAACAAAAAAGAAACATCGCGTTTGCCAAAATTGAAAAGCGAAAAGAATTACTCAAGAAATATCCAAAAACAAAAAAAGAAATGAAAAAAATATATAGTGGCACGAGCAGCTGAACGACATTTTTCGCATTGTTTTGCGTGAAATTGCCGTAGGGAAATTTGCCAAATTTTACAAAACACGGCCTGAAAAGAAGAAAATTAGAACAAAAAAAACGTATTAAACATTAGATTAGTACCTTACTATCCGCGGAATCACCAACGCGGTTTCACTTATCCACTATTCACATAATCAGCAAAACTTATCAGTTGGTTGGTTGGTTGGTTGGATATTAAAGCAAAATATGAGGACATATTTACCGACCCCCGCTGGCTTTGGCAGGATATAACACAAGGTCAATTTTTAAGCCAAGTTTAACAGGTTTGAATTCAGAGTTTTCCTTCTCCTAGACTACAAATTTACCGACCCCTCCGCTCGGGCAGGATATGACAGGTTTGAATTCAGAGTTTTCCTTCTCCTAGACTAGTTGCTTTATCAAGGCTGAAGAACCTAGTCTGTCCTACTATTTTACCCATAGTTGGAGGGAGAATAAATGGGTTCATACTTTTCCCAAGAGTATTAGTGCAATATGAAATGCAATCAGTCTCGTCCAGGATTTGAACTCGTGTCGCTGGGTCCATTTCCAACGACGATAACCATCACACCACGGGCATCTCCTTTTCCTTCTCCTAGACTAGTTGCCTTACCAAAGCTGAAGAACCTAGTCTTCACTAAACCTAATATTAAGGAATATCAACTGTTGTATAGCCACATACATATACATAATACAACCGCACGTATACATGTTACATATACAAATATAACAATAATGACGAACTTCAATGAACGAACGAACACACTTCTTTATAAAAATATACCACAGAAACGTATGGAATGCTTCAGAGTGCTTTTCGACCATCTTGCATGAATCGATCATCTGTTTTTGAGTGGCATCAGAGATTCAAGGAAGGCAGGGAGTCTGTGAGAGATGATGAGAGGTGTGGGAGGAGTAAGGAAGTCAATACACCAGAGTTGATTGGCCAAAGGGTTAGGGTTAGGGTTACTATGTTGAGATTTTACGGGAGGCCAGCACTCTTCAAATCGGGTTAGTGGCATTTCACTAGGACAATGCACCAGTCCACAACTCCATCCTTGTCACAGACTATTTGACTAACATGGGCATCAAGACAGTTCGTCACCCTCTCTATCGTCCAGACCATGCTCCATGTGACTTTTGGTTATTCCCTAAGTTCAGAGGCTGTCGTTATGAGACAATTGAGGAGATGAAAGAGGCTGTGACTAAGGTAATTGACAGGCTCACACAAAAGGACTTCTATGGGGCGTTCCAGAAGTTGTTGGAACGGTAGAACAAGTGCATTGCAGCCTAAGGAGATTACTTCGAAGGAGACTAGAGTGTGTACTATCAATAAAAGTGCCCGTGCAAAAAAAGTCTGGAAACTTATCGTCTGCACCTCGTATATCTCGAAACATTCTTGTGCAAATCCCGTTTAGCTTTTTTTCTACACACTACGTAAGTGTCCCTATGGTGCATCCTTACAATAGAATTAACACAGCCGCTCTTTGGAAGAAATCGACTTTTACTTTATCGGATTGGTTAGACTTCCATATGATCGATTACGTATCGATAGCAGTCCATGACTTCGCGAGGCGCAAATTGATGTCATTTTCAGTAGATCAGACGCCATCCTTATAGAAGAACTGTAGTGGTACTATTTCACCGAGATGTCGGGGATTAAGTGGGTTCATGCCTTTCTCTGGCGTATTCGACCAAATGTGAACGTAGTAGCACCACAGAAGTTCGAAGCAACTACACCACAGAGACTCCTTCACGTACATTTTTGCGTACTTCATTTGGTAGAAAAACTGTTCACAATGGTATATAGTGCCAAATATGCTCACTCCTTGTTGGGCGTGGGTGATAAAGTTTGAAAATATTCTGTACGGAGTTTTTGGCCTGAGTTTTAGCTTGAGAAGTTTGTTTGTTTGTAGCAAGGGAAAGTTTGTTTGTTAGCAAGGAAGATGGATGTAACGTATGTGTGTTTACGTTGGGTTGTTTCCTCGCTGAGTTTGTAAGGTCCCTCGCTAATAGTTGTTAGGAAGTAAAAGGTAGAATGATGAAGAAGTAAGATGGCGAGAGTCGAAATATATTTTTATGAATAGGTTGTTATTTGCAGCATGGAATATTGGGTTTGCTTTTGGTGCTGCAAGACTCGTGGGGGGACGAAATGGCGTTATGAGATGTTGAGAAGGCAGCGTGTGTCGTCGGACATGTGAGGGATTGTGTTTTTTGCATTTTTGACGAAAGACATGTTGCAGTTGTAGGAATTGAACTTTGAATGTCACCGTGGGTTTCGTGTCTGGTATTTGGGGAGAGTAGGCGTTATCTCCAAGCGTGTCGAGAGCGGGATTACGCTCAGATCGACATAGCCAATTTGGGGGTGACATAAAGTTGTGCCTGTGCGAGGCATGTTGAATGCATCTAATTTATATTCAACTGGGATTCCTCGTAAGGAATCCATAAATTAGATGTGTTCCTTCGTGTATCCATGTTGCTGCTGCTGATATTTTAGAGCCGCAGTGAGATGTCTGCACTGGGCGGCTTTGACCAGCTAAAAGGCATCGCTATTGAAGAACGGCCAATGGGACGTCTGCACTGGTCGGCTTTCTCCAGCCAAAGAGAGTGGGTTTGGCAGCTTACCCGATTTTTTGACCGGAAATGAAAGGTCCGGGGTGAATAGGATAGGTCATCCTGATTGGGTAAAATTAAGTGTCGAATTAAATTGCGCGCCAAACCAAAATACGAAATTTTCCCCTTCTCTACAATTCCAAGTCAAAGAATGTTCTTATAGAAGTCGAATTTGTGGCATGTAAGATGTCTCTCTTCAAATCTTCAGAACACTAAAGAACTATAAGTTTCATTTGTAGTTTTAATGGTAATTCTTCTCTGGTAACAACAATAGGTGAAAGTGTGGAAATTTGGATGAAGGGTTGCACAGCCTTCAGAGCCGCATGTTGCTCGGAACCCACTTGCTGAGAACCAGTCTTTTAAATCTTAACCTCCCAAGCTAAAAACTCTAAAGTGGTCGACTAGTCATGGCTTATGGTGCTGTCGCGATATCATGGTTTCATAAAAATTTTTCCGTTCATTCATTGTCTGATGCCTGAGTTTAAACACATGAGCCATTGGTTATCTTAAGAGTACGTTATCACGAGAGGATTTAGTTTGGTTGGGTTTATTTTTCTGGCATATCAAACATTATAGGTTATTTGATGCCAAATACTCTTTACACATATACATTAAATATATATGATTTCGTTTGGTTGTCTTTTACGGAATATCAACCATCAATGCCAAATCCTTTTTATACATATATATTTAATAAAGGGTTTGGTTTGGTTGGAGTTTATGACATATCAATCATTGTAGGGTATTAATGCCAAATCCTATATATATATATATATATATATATATATATATATATATTTACCAACCCCTCCGCTCGGGCAGGATATGACACAAGGCCAATTTTTTAAGCGGATTTTAGCAGGTTTGAATTCAGAGTTTTCCTTCTTCTAGACTAGTTGCCTCACCAAGGCTGAAGAACCCAGTCTGCCCTACTATTTTACCCATAGCTAGAAGGAGAATAATTGGATTCATACCTTTCCCAATGGTATTAGTGCAATGATAAATGCAATCAGTCTCGTCCATGATTTGAACTCGTGTCGCCGTGCCCATCTCCTACGGCGATAACCATTAAACCACGGGTACCTCCACTAATATATATATATATATATATATATATATTAAAATTACATGATTTGGTTTGGTTTGGTTTTATGGTATATCAACCATTGTAAGTTATTTAATGCCAAATTATCTTTATACGTATATATTAAATATATTTTTGTCATTAAAGGTTTTCAGACTATGGTCTTTATCTGTATTGTGATTTCCACAACGTTTCGGCCGATATATCCTCCGGCCTTCTTCAGGTATTTATCAAACTCGGGAACCTACATGGAACTTCGAACTACGTCCTTCATTGAATCTACGGGAGTTGCCTGTTCTGATTCTGTTAGCCATAGTGGGTACAAATGTTAAGTATTCATGTATTGTTACTCGCCTGCAGTCAGGATTGAACCTGCAACCTCCAGATGATTGTCTCCTTAGAAGCTTAGAGAACCAACGCCTCTAACCGAGACAATCAATACATTAATGATTATAACATCAAATGCAAGCTATTGCCAGTTATACACTCTGAAAATCTGCAATTTTTTTCAACTCGGTGCTTTGTTAGTGCTGCGGTTTTGTGACAAGTAATTTTTTTCAGTTCCTTGAGAATGTCCAAAAAACATAAGCCGTCACGTATCTCCCAGGGAAGTAATCAGAAAGGTCAGTGAGTCGGCTAAAGGATGTTACCATGTCATGAGCCCATTTTTCTGAGATTAGATCCCAAACACACCATGTTCACCATTTCACGATACAATGTCAAATGAAATTTTATAACTGCTGTTGATTAAAGCATACCTTTCCCTTACTCACCCCTACGAGCACCTGTGAGGCTATATCAATATCTGGAAGATCATTATACCGGACAAAGTATATATATATATATATATATATATACTTTGTCAGGTATAATTGAAAAGTAAAGGGTTGACCCGTGACATTCAATGGTCCATATTGAAAAGATCTAATACCCCAAAGTCTTTCGATAGGAGGTGGAATCTGTGTCTTGAGGAAAAAATCCACATTTTGCTTTTTCCAGAACCAAAAAAATTATTAAATAAGAGAAGTTAATTAATAGCTAGGTGTAGACATAGGGCTAAATTTAAGCTATTGATAATTAACAAAAAAAATTTTTTTGAAAAAAAGCATAGAGTTAAATTGAGAATTAATGTAAATGAATAAATAAAATAAAATGTTAGATAGAAAATTGTGAAAAAGCATATAATACATACGTACAACTCATAAAAAGTGTAACTGATTAATGGTTTCTAAATAGTTTTGAAATTTTAATGCATTTCAAATAAATGAAATATTTGTTTTAGTTTAAAATATCAATTACTGTATCATTACGTAAGGTTCTTAATTAAAGTTTAAATCTAATTCAATAAAAAAATCTGTAATTTAGGTCAAAATGTAATTGAAAAATAAAAAATTGAAAAAAAATGTTTAAAATAAATTTACTACATATCTAACCGAAATTAAAATTTAAAACGGAAGTGGGCTTAATGAGGAGATAACTCTTCACCCTTCTGCTATCCCCACCCACTTTTCTGTGTCTATTCTAGTTTTTTTTTTTTATCTAAAAGATCTGAAGAAGACCTGTTAATTTTTTTTTTGTTTGTGTTTTTGGAAATTTCAAAAATGCGTAACAGGATGGAAATAAATTTATAATCCTATGTGACCGGTTTTGTTGTTTTTCTTAAAGAATTTATTGTTCTGTATTATTGTTACATTGAGCTCTTTACCAGGAAAATTTAAATATTCTTTCATGAATAATTTCTTGTCCTGATGGAATTTCTCCCAACTCCGGTTTAACTAGACCAAAGAATATATATATATATATATATATATATATATATATATATATATATATATATATATCAGAAAGTTTGTAAGAAAAAGAAATTCTGATTGAAAATATCTATTTCTCCCCTTCACCCACTCTTCCCTTCTCAAACTCTTTTCCATTGCCGGACCCCTTCCCATCAGCAGACAGCAAAAATAAGTGTATATATGTAAATATACCTGTCGGTATATACACAAACATACATATATATGTACACGTGTGCAACAGCACATATGTTATGAAATAGCCGAGGGATTTTGGTTCATGCCTTTGAGTTTAGTTAGGCTGACCTTTCGGGTCAGCACATGGGTTGGTTGGGTGTAACATTGAAGCAGGTATTAACGCGGGTGCGCGCGGGCGGATGGAGGTGTCACTCAAATGTCATAACAGTCCGAGACGATACTGGGTAACAAGGTGCGGGTGACGTCACGCACCGGAAGCACGCGGAAGTTTGTGTGAGAATTTGAAGAAAATAAGAGTCGATATTAGACACCGGACGAAAACGGTCGACTTTTGGAGCTCGCAGGCTCGAGGCGATCTTGCGCCCTATGGGGGGGGGCGCTCGAGTTGGGGGCCAAATGAATAAGACAGCATAGAAAATTGTGTCTCTCCTCCTTACGTCGAAACCTTTAGCTCAAAGTTAATAAAAAGGTTTCGTACCTGAACAAGAAGTCGTTACGTGTTTTCGAATTCCGAGATTCCTATGTTCTTTATATAGTCTATAGTAATGAACATTATATGTCCATTTCGCAGTAGTGTTAATTACGAATATGGTACACATACACAAAAATACTAGCATTTAATAGCATAAAAACTTAGGTACACATAAACAATTATCACCCACTTTTCGAACAAAAAACAAAACATATTAATGTTATTCTTTTATCTTCATTCTGTCCAACGAATGCAAAATGCATGAAACCCAGGGTCACAGACACTACCATGTTATATATATATATATACCAACAATATTCTCCGCCGAAATAAATTTATTATGACGGCTTAACCGAGTTTGAGTCTCCATTTAATTGTACTATATATATATATATATGCTCTGTCATTGACATTGAATAATATTTAACAATACTGCAACAATTGTTCCGAAAATAACTGACTAAATGAGCTAGTAAGAGCTATAAGACACTTTATATATATATATATATATATATATATATATTTTTTTTTTTTTTTTTTTTTACTGTACCTTTACTTGAATTTTTTATTTGAAGTTTAAATCTTAATCAATAAAAAACCGGTAAGTTAGGTCTAAATATAAATTTTTAAAAAACTTTTTAAAAAAAACAATATTTACTACACTGCTAACCGAAACTTAAATTTAAAACGGAAGTGGGCTTATTGAAGCGGTAAATCTTCACCCCTCTTCGACTCCCTCCCACCTCTTCGACTCCCTCATACTATCCCCTCCCACTACCATGTGTCTATTCAATTTTATTATCCAAAATGATCTGAAGAAGTCCTGTTACTTTTTTCGTGTTTTTGAAAACCTCAAAAATGCGTAACAGGATTGAAATAAATTTATAATCCTATGTGACCGGTTTCGTTGTTTTTCTTAAAGTATATATATATATATATATATATATATATATATATATATATGCAGGGTCCAGCAGAATGATTTGACGATTTTAGAAAATGACTACAAACGTCAAAGCAGATTTTATTCAAAATATAGTTTCATTTGGGAAAAGGAAAAGTCTTTCCTTGTTGCTACTATAAACATATTGTTTTAAAGGTTGCATCGTGATTAAAACGGTTGCCCTCACTAGTGTCTTCCTGAAGTAATACCGGTTTATTAAAGAGTTTTCTTCCTGAGTCACTATATATATATATATATATATATATATTCTTTCACAGATACACTATTTCTTTGTATCCCAACTCTTCAGTTTGACTAGACCCGCGAGATGCGTCAAGCTAGAATCGAAACCAAGTTAATTTTATCTCAGCCTGATAACATTACTTCACAGCCAACAGAAGACCCAACGCAATTTAGGGAATTTTATACACATGTATTAACTTCCGTTTGTATACATATTGACTCTATCGGAGACCGAAGTGCTCAATTCGTTAGAAGAGCTGTGTATTACACGAATAGCAACCGTTAATTTCTTTGACTATATATATATATATAGATAGATAGATAGATAGATAGATAGATAGATAGATGTACATATATGTATACATATATATACATATATGTATATATATACATATATGTATATATATACATGTATATATATCCATGTATACATACATATATATTTATAAATACATATACATATATACATAGTGCCTTCAATATGTTTCCAGATTTTTTTTTGTACAGGCATTTATAATTGTCGTAGACTCTTGAAAATTCAGTATGTTATTGCTATACATCTTATGAGATCACTGACTAATTTTTATGATTTCAGGTTTAAATCAACAGCTACAGCAGCAATAGGAATACACCCTACTAGAGCCTGATTGTCACAGCTGGGGAATTTAAAAAATGCAATCTGGACCTGAGGACATTTTAGAAGAACGATATACAATAAAATTCAATCCCTTTTTTGACAGCACTGGCATGATCAACATGCACTGGGATCCAACTGGATAGACAGTTAACAAAAAATACTAAATTGATTTTTTAAGGGAGTTCAGGAAGAGATTCCATCGGAAGAGGCCAGCACTCTTCAAATCGGGTTAGTGACATTTCCACCAGGACAATAAACCAGTCCAAGACTCTATCCTCGTCACTGTCTATTTGACCAAGATGGGCATCAACACAGTTCCACACTCTCCCTATAGTCCAGATCTTGGTACCCGTGACTTTTGCTTATTCCCTAAGCTCAAGGAAAACTTAGAGGCTGTCGTTATGAGACAATTGTGGAGATGAAAGATTTTGTGATGAAGGTCAATAACACGTTGACACAAGAGGACTTCAATGGGGCCTTCCAGAAGTTGTTGGAACGGCACAAGTGGATTGCAGCCGGAGGAGATTACTTCGAAGGGGACTAGAGTTTCATGTGTGTACTATCAATAAAAATGCCCATACGAAAAAAGTTTGGAAACTTATTTTGCGCTCCTTGTATATATATATATATATATATATATATATATATATATATATATATATATATATAAATGCTCTATCATTGATATTGAGTGCTATTTAACAATACTGCAACATTTAGTCCTAAATTAACACACTAAATGAGTTGCATTTAGTTTAGTCTTAAACTAAAAGACTCCTTATATATATATATATATATATATATATATATCCAGCAGAATGATCTGACGATTTTAGAACATGAATACAAACGTTAAAATATAATTTCATTTGGGAAAAAAATGTCTTTCCTTATTGCTTTTATAAACATTTTGTTTTAAAGACAGCATTGTGATTATAACGGTTGCCCTCACTAGTGTCTTCCTGAAGTAATACCAGGTTATTAGCTTTCTTCCTGAAACACTATATATATATATATATAGTTATCCACAGATACACTCTTTCGTTGTATCACAACTCTTCAGTTTGGCTAGACCCACGAGATGCGTCCAGCAAGAATGGAAACCAAGCTAATTTAATGTCAGGCTGATAATATTACCACATACCTAGTAAAAGGCCCAACGCAAGTTTGGGAATTTAATACATATGTATTAACTTCCGTTTTTATACATTTTTACGTTATCGGAGGCCGAAGTGCTCAATTCGTTAGAAGAGTTGTGTATTACACGAGTAGTAACCGTTAATTTTTTGCCAATATATATGTATACATATATATATATGTGCGTGTGTGTGTGTGTGTGTACATATATGTATACACACATATATATATATATACATGTATATGTATACATGTATATATACATATATATTTATAAATACATATGCATATATATACGTATATACATACATACATATATATGTATATATATACATATATATACATTTATTATTTCAAGAAAAAAAAAATTCAGTCACATTAGTATAATAAATTTATTTCCATTGTGTTAAGAGCATTGATAAAAATCAAAGACTCGAAAATAATTTTTAACAGGACTTCATCAGATCCAACAGGAAAATAAAATACATTACAACCAGATAAGAGAGATAGTCAAAGGGCGGAAATAGAGGGAGAAATGGTAAAAGGAAGGAAGGAGGGGGAGAAACGAAATCCATTTCATCTATGTTAGGCCTTTACCAATATAAGGCTTGTTGCGGCCCCTTCTCGTTTCTTCTTAAGGCACCAATAAGATTAACAGTTTAGCAATTACAGTGATACATATCCATATTTCAACTATTTCTAAAAAATTATCAATTTTAATTCTAGTATGTCATCACTTTTTTCTTTAAAAGGTACCAAAACCCTTGCAGTTAGTAGCAAGATCTCTAACAGGAATATGAAAATATTCGAAATTTGAATAATTTATTTGTAGTCACGGAATTGGTCCCTACTCCGAATTCACTGGATTGAGGAATACATACATACATATATATATATATATATATATATATATATATATATATGTGTGTGTGTGTGTGTGTGTGTGTGTGTGTGTGTGTGTGTGTGTGTGTGTATTGTTTATATAAATATATATATACATATGTATGTATGTATATGCATTTATATATAAATATATATATATATATATGTATATGTATACATATATGTATGTATACATAAATATATATGTGTGTGTACACATAAATATATGTACACATATACATATATACGTTTCGCCAATGATCAGGTAGACCTTGGTTAAATCCCAGGTCAAGTCATACCAAAGACTCAAAAATGGTACTTGATGCCACGTTGCTTAGTACTCAGCACTATTAGTTGAGGATCAAAGGCAAAGTGGGGCAATCCTGGGAATGGAGTAACTCACTTCCCTACACCTTGGTGTAGTAGCTATTGAAAAGGGAGCCTTCTGGTCACCTTCTACTAAGGTTGACAACTTATATATATATATATATATATATATATATATATACGCATGTATATATATGAATATACATATATATATATATATATATATATATATATATATATATATGTATATATAGATTAATATATATATATTTTTATATCTATATATACACACATGTATATATAAGTATATATATATATATATATATATATATATATATATATATATTCATATATATATATGTATATATATATTTATATACGTATATACATGCATATATAAATATATTTATGTACATATATATAGGTATGTATACTTGTATATATGTATGTGTGTGTGTGTGTGTGTGTGAGTGGTGTTCCTTTGGAACCTATTTTTGCCAACTAATCTAGGAGAAAAAACTCTAGATACAAACTTGTTAAACTCTACTTATATACTGACTTTGTGTGGCATCCTGCTCGTGTAAAGGAGTTGGTATATATATATATATATATATACATATGCGCGCACGTATGTGTGTGTGTTTACATGTCGTGTATAATTTTGCATCTAGTCATTACTTATATAAATATATATATATATAAGTTTGTGTGAAGACTATGAAACTATCCTTTTTTATGAAATTTTCTCTAGCTTCTTTTTTCATTGTATCAATGTCAATAACCAGGTTAAAGCCCCACCGAATAGAGATTTCGCTAATGAGCCGGGAGACCGGGGTTCAATTCCAGGTCGAGTTATACCAAAAACTCAAAAAATGGTAATTGAGGCCGCCCTTCTTAACACTCTAAAAGGTACGGATCAAGAGTAAAGTGGACCAATCCAGGGAATGGACTAGCGCCCTTCCTAGCACCACGTTGTCAAAGTTATTGAAAATGAAGCCTTTGGTTTACCGTCAACTAAGGACTAAGGTATCAATATCTTACTGAAAGAGAACTTCTGCCCTTTCTCGTGTCTTACAGACCAACTCTCTGATATTAATGCCACCAAACAATATTTAATTCCAACACATAGTCATAACGCATAGTAATCCACATCTGCTGAAAACAGAAATATCCTCTCCAATAACAAGTGAATTATATTTAAAAGAATAACAACAAAAACACGCCAACAAATCCTCGAAGGCATCAGTATTAAAAATATACATCAAACATAAATAAAATGGCAATAAACATTGGCATGAATATACTAAATATCTGTAACGTCTAACCTGCCAACTAAAGCATTGATACCAATACTTCCCTTCCAACAACAACAAAAGAAAAGTATTACAGCCAAACTATAAAAAACAAACAATTACAACCAAAAAATCCCCAGAAGAGGTTTAATTCATATAATCGGAACTGCTCGGGGGAAAAACCTTGTGTAAATTCTTTACCAATTAGACCGTGTTTCTTGTTACTGGTTCGATTATACGATATCAAGTATTCCTATTTAATACAAATAATTTGCACATAGATATATTGATCTATAGATGAGACTAAAACAGGTACTACTATTCCATTTAAGAGTTGATCTGGGAGTAATCGGAATGAAGGAATACTTTACACTTACCATATCTCCAGAACTGGAGTCTTATTATCAGATAAAGTTTCGTATCATGCCAAGGACATTTCTGTTTCAGTGGGGGGGGTCCCATCCCTGTTTAAATGGGGAGTCCTAGCCCTCTTTAAATGCGGAGTTCCAGCCCTGTTTAAGTGGCGTTTCAATCATTATATTTTAAGCCCTGTCTTCAAGGGGATTTTTTCTTTTTTTTTTTTCATTTGTTAATTACGACGATGTTTGATCCTCTGGCTGAGATTGAGTGATCCATTATTATTATTATTATTATTAAAGTTTTTTACACTAGCGTCAAATGATGGTTTCTCACTGGAGTTTGAGTGACAGCAAGACTTTTCAAGTTTCCAGGACTCTTCTCAGTATTGAAGCCGATCTCAATAATACAGTAATTTCGATGGTCTCTAGTCGTCCTCTTATTTTCAAGTCCTCTAGTTCCTCTATCAATCCTTTGGTGAGTGTAACAAGAACACCGATTGTCATATAATGGCCGATGGATTTCGTTTCATATATCTTGCCTTTCGGTTTAGTTAGGCTGAGAACCTTTCGATTAGCGCAGGGGTTAGTTAAGTGCAACATGAGTGCAGGTGTTAACGCACGTGCGGGGAGGATGTGTCATTCAGAGATGTCAAAATAAAAATCCCAGATAGGACTTGGGGATGTGAATGACGTCATGCGCCGGAAGCGTGCGCGGATGATTTGGGGGATTTTGAAAAAAGTCAGTTGAGTTGAGTCTTGCAGTCCGAAGAAGAAGGATGACTTTCGCTAGCTTGCAGTGGCCTTGTGGCGGGTGGCGAGTGCCGCACGTGATCGGGGGCAGATGGAAAAGTCATCATGGAAAGATTGTGCCTCTCTCTTTCTTATGTCGAAACCTTTAACTCAAAGGTAATAAAAGGTTTTGTACCTGAACTAAGAAGTCGTTACGTGTTTTTCGTGTTTCGGGATTCCTATGTTCTATGTGTATATGTTATGAACATTTTATGTATGTTTCACGCATATCCATATCTGGCTATGTTACACGATTACAATTGGTATCACCGTCACTTTCATGTCACACAGTTTTTTTTTTCAGTTCACTTGCAAGGTCTAGGTACTTATCTTTCTTTCCGCTTTCTTTCAGTTTTACACTGTGGTCAGCCTGGACAGCTAAGTCCACAATTCTGCAAGTTCTCTCTTTTTTATAGTTGACTATCACTAGGTCTAGTCGTCTGGCCGAGATTAAGTGATCCGTTTGTATCTCAAAATCACAGAGATATTTATGCGTCTCGTTCTCATTGACAGATTCTGGGTCGTGCATATTATTATTATTATTATTATTATTTACTCCTTGAAAGTTTTTCATATTAGCGTTAGCTGATGGTTTTTCACTGAAGTCTGAATGACAGCAAGTCTCCTCAAGTCTCCAGGACTCTTCTCAGTATTCTGGCCGTTCTCAATAATGCAGTAGTTTGGATCATCTCCACTTCCAAGTCCTCCAGCCCTTTAATAATCATTAAGGTTACTGAACCAAAAGCGCCAATCACGATTGGTATAATTGTAATACCTTCATGTTCCATAGTTTTTTCAATTCTCTAGCAAGTTCGAGGTACTTATCCTTCTTTTCACATTCTTTCAGTTTTATTCTGTGGTCTGCCGAGACAGCAAAATCCACAATTTTGCACATCCTCTTTTTTGTTGTTGATTAATATTTATTATTATTATTTACTCATTAGAGTTTTCACATAAGCGTAAGCTGATGGTATTTCACTGGAGATTGAGAGACAGCAAGTCTCCTCAAGTCTCCAGGACTCTTCTCAGTATTCTGGCAGTTTTCAGTAATGCTGTTGTTTGGATGGTCTCCACTCGGTCGCCAACTTCCAAATCTTCCAGGCCCTTTTGTTATTATTATTATTATTATTATTATTATTATTATTATTATTATTTCAAACCTAAGGATTTTTTTTTACACCAGCATGGCCTGGTGGTCAATCGTTGAAGTCTGAGGAGCTGCAATTTTCTCATGTCTCCAGGACTGTTCAGAGTATTCTCGCTGATCACATCACTGATTTAGTCTGGATTATGTTGATTCTTCCTTTGATTTTTCATTCTTCTAAACTTTTTTCCAAATCTTTGGCGACTGTTTTAAGCCCTCCAATGACATTTGCCATCACCATCGAACTTACGTTCCACAGCTTTTTAAATTCTCAGGCAAGGTCTAAATACTTGGTTTTGTTTTCGCTTCTATTTCTACTCCGTAGTCTGCTAGAATGGCAAAATATTATCACCATTGTTATTATTATTATCATTATTATTATTATTATTAGTAGTAGTAGTAGTAGTAGTAGTAGTAGTAGTAGTAGTTGTTGTTGTTGTTGTTGTAGCATTGTCACTAATTTTAATATTATCGCTTTTTGTCACTTGCTGCTCTCTCTCTCTCTCTCTCTCTCTCTCTCTCTCTTTTAGCGTTTTCGTTCTTTTATTTCTATAACATATTTTTGGCGTGTCCCAGAATTGTATGAAAAGAAACTGCTATGGATTTTGTTAACTGTAAACTGTACACTCAAAGACAGACCCAAAGAAAAGTACTCTTGTTTTACTTTTTTTTATTTCGTTCTTTTTTTTTCTTTTTAAATTTCCGAAAATAAATCTAAAATTAGAAATAAAAAAAGGGACAAAGTTAATGAATTAATATTTTGGGAAGGATTAGGAATTGGAAGGATTATCTCCCCTTAGGTCGTGCAAGAAAGAAACGGAAAATGGCGTCCAAGTTCGTGATGCAACGAAATGCTGAAAGTACAATGACTGCCATACGAGACGCGAAAACACGTATTTGGGAGAAAGAACCAAGAATATGCCAATGGCTATGATCGAAAAAGATCCCCAGAAAATGGTTCCTCTTTTTTCGCTTATTTTTTTCTTTTCTTTTTTTTTCTGCTGTTTTTTGCAGTTTTTTTTTTTTCAGAGCTTTTGCTAGTTCTGGGAATTAACTTCTTGCCTGCTGTTTTCATCCAACTTTTCTTTTTGCCTTCTTT
Organism: Sepioteuthis lessoniana; assembly: GCA_963585895.1. Classification (NCBI taxonomy): domain Eukaryota; kingdom Metazoa; phylum Mollusca; class Cephalopoda; order Myopsida; family Loliginidae; genus Sepioteuthis; species Sepioteuthis lessoniana. The sequence continues at coordinate 17,467,126 of OY757932.1, read as the reverse complement.
TAAATTTCAACGATTCTTAAGTCGACAGGAAACAGATTTTTCTATAAAAATTATTGAATGGCATCCACTAACGTTTCTTCTTCTTCTTCTTCTTCTTCTTCTTCTTCTTCTTCTTCTTCTTCTTCTTCTTCTTCTTCTTCTTCCGTTTGTATCCAGGGCATCTATTTTCTTCTTTTTATTCTTCTTCATCTCTTTTTTCTATGTTTCCTATTATGGCCATCTATTTTCTTCTTCTTCTTCTTCTTCTTCTTCTTCTTCTTCTTCTTCTTCTTCTTATTTTTTTTTTCTTTGTAAATACGTAATCTTTCTTCTCCTCCTCTTTTACTACTGTCACTACAACTCTTAACATTATTCCTACACATACGCTATTTCTTCTTATCTTCTCCCTCTTTTATTTTTATCAATATTCCCCCCCCCTCTCTGTCGTCTTCTTCATCTTCTTTTTCTTCTTCTGCTATCATTCCTATCCATCACATCTTGCATATTCTTCTTCTTCTTCTTCTTCTTCTTCTTCTATATATATATATATATATATATATATATATATGTACATATATATATATATATATGTGTGTGTGTGTGTGTGTGTGTGTGTGTGTGTGTGTGTGTGTGTGTGTGTGTGCAATCTTTCATCTTATCCTTTAACTACTACAACTACAACTACAACTACAGCTCTTTACTTTATTCCAGCTCATAATACATTATTTCTTTTCATCTTTTTACTGCTAATATTACATCCACATTTTCTCTTCTTCTTCTTCTTCTTCTTCTTCTTCTTCTTCTTCTTCTTCTTCTTCTTCTTTTTCTTCTTCTTTTTCTTCTTCTTCTTCTTCTTCTTTTTCTTCTTCTTCTTCTTCTTTTTCTTCTTCTTCTTCTTTTTCTTCTTCTTCTTCTTCTTCTTCTTTTTCTTCTTCTTCTTCTTCTTCTTCTTTTTCTTCTTCTTCTTCTTCTTCTTCTTCTTCTTCTTCTTTTTCTTCTTCTTCTTCTTCTTCTCCTCCTTCTTCTTCTTCTTTTTCTTCTTCTTTTTCTTCTTCTTCTTTTTCTTCTTTTTCTTCTTCTTCTTCTTTTTCTTCTTCTTCTTCTTCTTCTTTTTCTTCTTCTTCTTCTTTTTCTTCTTCTTTTTCTTCTCCTCCTCCTCCTCCTCCTTCTTCTTCTTCTTCTTCTTCTTCTTCTTCTTCTTCTTATTCTCCTCCTCCTCCTCCTCCTTCTTCTTCTTCTTCTTCTTCTTCTTCTTCTTCTTCTTCTTCTTCTTCTCCGGTGACTATATGGCAAAAAAGTAGCGTTTTGTAACAGAAAATCTGCTCTACGGAGTGGTATTATTATGCTGCTCGTAGCACTTGTTGTTTCTGTAGGGATAAACAAGATACCTAAATTTGAACCCCACCCCCTCTGTTAATAAAGCTAAATATAAAAACAAACAAAAAATAAAGTAACTTTTTCTTCTGAATGGTGGAAAAGAGAGTGGGGATTTTTTCGAGAAGAATCGAAAAAAATGTCTTTTTTTTTAATTTTCCAAGGCGTCAAATAAAATTTAAGATGCCACAGAAATCTAACTTTTCTATTTTTTTGTAATTTTCAATTTGTCTCGATAAGTAACGTATCAATCACTCTGTAACCTTAGTAATATCTGGACAGCCAATCATCTGCGTCTTTTGAAATTTGAATTTTTCAACATCACCTGGAACTGGAATGGTAGACACTAGTGAATAAGTTAGCTAAACATGACAGATTTCATCTAGCAGCCACTCGTTTTGGAATCTGTGATATATTTTGTGACTTTTCATAACAAGACACTGAAACATAACTACCCAGGAGGCGTTTCAATTCAAATTACGTGTATGAATCGTGTTTTGCGAGTTAGAACTGGCAGGTGATTTTCCCTTGCCGTCACTTGTTCCCGAATAGGATTATAAAGTCGAACGTCATCGAGGTAACTGTTTTACACCTTGGTGGTAATATCTCATCTCGTGAAAGCGATGCCAACATAAACAGAGAACTGCTATCGACATATTACTAACCAAATGGATATCTCATCTCTATGATAGAATAAAAGGGGAATTTCTTCAACCTGTAATCGTGTTACAACTACTGCATAGGTGCACTCCACTTGGCCTCTAACGAAAGCCAGATAGGAACTGTACAAGAATGCTACGGGCTGTTTTGAACAAATCCGTGTAGGAGCAAACTTTAAAAGCAGCAGCTTTACGGCCACTTCTCTCCTATCTCACAAACCGTCCAAATTAAACGTATAAGACATGCTACGCACTTCTGGGGAACCAAGGACGAATTCATGAGTGACTTTTTTCTGTGGACTCCTACACATGGACGCACCACCGTTAGCCAAACAGCAAAAACATTCATGTATCAACTCTAGATTGACATCAGAAGCTGTCTAGAGGAATTGCTAAAAGAATGGCTGATTGGAACGGATCACAAGAGAGAGAGAGAGAGAGAGAGAGAGAGAGAGAGAGAGAGAGAGAAAGTACACCCCCACACACACACATATATATATATATAAAGAGAGACAGAGAGAGAGAGAAAGAGCGAGAGAGAAAGAAAGAGAGAGAAAAATGATGAATAACCTGAGATAGATATGAACCGCTTTACATAGATAGATAGATGGATTCTAATATATATATATATATATATTTATAGACAGACAGACAGAGAGAGAGAAAGAGAGTGAGAATGAAAGGGAGGGAGAGTGGATTGGTTTGGTTTGATTTTATGGCATATCAACTATTGTTGGTTATTTAATGCCAAATCTGGTTTGTTCATATATATTATATATGATTTGTAAACGTAAGTCAATAAAGTTAAATGGTTCGAAGTATAGCTATGTATAACTAACAATTGAATTCAACATCAGTCATTTGTTTACACACAGTAAAAGGAACAAACAGTTCAATTTCAAACAATTCAATTTAGCATATAATTTGTTTGCATACAGTTTAAATGTCAAACAGTTCGATTCGACCCCTAGATAAGATCCTAACAGGTGCTACCACTCCGGGCCACAGGGGATCTGGGATCGATGGCAATGAAAAGATGCTCCGTGTTTCCTAAATCTCCAAGACTGTAACCTCATGATCAGATTGTTTAGTGTCATATCAGGACATTCACTGGGGAGGTTTTACCCTTCGCCAGAGATGCAGTCGGTGTATTCTACAGCCCAAAATCCGATTGGCCTGGAGAGAGAGAGAGAGAGAGAGAGAGATGGATTGTTTGGTTTGGTTTATGTGCCTAATGACATATCAAACTCTGTGGGTTATTTTAATGCCAAAGCTATCCTTGTAGAGAAACAGCTGTGGAACTATTTTACCTGTAGCTGGGGAAGATAAAAGGCTTCACGCCTTTAACAAGGGTATTAATCTAAAATAAATTGATAGATAGATGGATATGAACAAAATATTATCATATTTACCCAACCCCTCTGCTCAGGCAGGGTATGACAGAAAGTCAGTTTTTTAAGCGGAGTTTTAACACATTTGAATTCAGAGTTTTCCTTCTCCTAGACAAGTTGCCTCACCAAGGCTGAAGAACCAAATTTTTTAAGCGGAGTTTAACAGGTTTGAATTCAGAGTTCTCCTTCTCCTAGACTAGTTGCCTCACCAAGGCTGAAGAACCAATTTTTTTAACGGAGTTTAACAGGTTTGAATTCAGAGTTTTCCTTCTCCTAGACTTGTTGCCTCACCAAGGGTGAAGAACCTAGTCTGTCCTACTATTTACCCATAGCCGAAGGGAGAATAATTGGATTCATACCTTTCCCAAGGGTATTAGTGCTATGATAAATGCAATCAATCTCGTCCAGGATTTGAACTCGTGTCGCCGTGTTCATTTCCTACAACGATAACCATTACACCACGGGCACTTCCATGAACAAAATATTATAATCTATAAACGCGCTCAGTAATTCTTTTTTTTTTTTTTTCATAATGCATTGTGTATCATATTCATAACATATTTTCCAGTACAAAGAATAGATAGATAGATAGATAGATAGATAGATAGATATGAACAGAATAAGATAGATAGATAGATATGGATAGAATGAGCGCAGTATCGACAGAGAGAGAAGGATTGAGAAATAGAGAGAGAGAGAGAGAGAGAGATGGTTTGATTTGGTTTAGTTCGGCTTTATGGCATAGCAACCATTGTTGGTAATTTAATGCCAAATTCATTTTATACGTATCATCATCATCATCATGTCGTACCACTAGCACGGACATCCCTGACCCTCTCTCGCCACTTCTCCCTATCGTTCCTCGCCTCTGGCCGGTCTTCAGGGCTACATCCTGTATCCTCACATATCTGCTGTATGTATGTTCTAGCTGGTCGTCCTGTTATTGCTCGGCCATATGTGGGGGTTCTATTTAAAACAATTCAGTTTAGCATAAGTACATTGTTTACTTCTATCGCCCCATCGATAGGACCCTATCAGGTGCTACCAATCAAGGCCAAAGTGGACCTGGCAGTGATAGTAATGAAGGAGTACTCAACAGTCCCCAAGGCTCCCGCATTACTGGAACCTCCCCATCAGATTGTTTAATGTCATATCCAGGACACTCATTGGAGGAGTTTTACCCCACTGTAGAAATCTCGTCGGTGTATTCTGCAACCCCAGCCGTCTGGGCCAAGAGTAATATGGAAAAAAAAAAATGATGTTTATTCGTCTCAGCCACTCTCTCATCTCCAATATATTATGGCATTTTAAGGAGGTGCCCGTGGTGTAATGGTTATCGTCGTAGGAAATGTACACGGCGACACGAGTTCAAATCCTGGACGAGACTGATTGCATTTCACATTGCACTAATACCCTTGGGAAAGGTAAAAATCCAATTATTCTCCCTCCAGCTATGTGTAAAATAGTAGGTCAGATTAGGTTCTTCAGCCTTGGTGAGGCAACTAGTCTAGGAGAAGGAAAACTCTAAATTCAAACCTGTTAACCTCCGCTTAAAAATTGACCTTGTGTCATATCCTGCCCAAGCGGAGGGGTTGGTAAATATGTATTGTGGCATTTTTGACAGCACAATACAGGATTCTTCTTTTTTTCCTCAAGGTCTTCACAGAGAAGTTACCCAAACTCGAACCCTTTATCTTGATTCCTTGATTCCACAGTACCCGACATTTGCCTAAAACGCTTTCTCGTTATTTACACCTTGCACCATTTATAGGTGTGCGCAAGTATGGGTTAAATGCAGAACTCGACAAGCTTTCTTCTATTTGATGCAATCTGGAAATGTCTGAAATTGTCTGGATGTAATAGAATTGCCGGCGGATAATGCAAAAATCTAAGAAAAACAAAAGAATATTTTTTCGGCAAAAGACTCGTCAGAATTTTGGAAATCGGCCAAAAGAGTTATAAACGGAATCATAAGACGAGAGAAAAAATATTCGAAATTTGTTTTACGATGAAATCGAATCAGAAAAAAAATAGTCTGGTTACATTAGATTTTCTTTTGAGCCTTAGACATATATATATAAGTACAAGCTGATTATATATATATATATATATATATATATATATATATATATATATATATATATATATGACTTACTGGGAAAATATTTTTATATAGACACGTACTTTGATGGATAATTGGATGGGATATTAGATAAGAGGATAAATATCAATAGATAGATAGATAGATAGATAAGAAAACAGGAAAGAAAAAAATATCGTGATAGATAGATAGATAGATAGATAGATGCAGAATATTATAATCTATACATATAGACAGCCACTCTTTTCTCCCTAATACATTGGGGTATCATAATGACAAGACATTTGTTACTTATTTTTCTGTAAGATAGATAAATAGATAGCTCACTAGGCAAACGAATATATATATATATATATATATATATATATATATATATATATATATATATATATATGGATAGTCTAAACTTGATAGATAGATTAATAGATAGCTAGACAGACTCTGACAGAATACAAGGTCGACGTATATATATATATATATATATATATATATATGTATATACAAACACTAGATAGATAGATAGATAGATTGTTATTCTGTTCTTCTGTGCTTTCAAATGAGTCAGTGATCTTTAATCATATCTGCAAAAGAAACAGCTCACTTGGGCGATAGACAAATCGAAAAAAGAAAAAATACAAAAACGCCATTTATTTACATCGTCCGTTTCCAATAATAAACTATTTATTAGGGTTGCAAGACTTTTTTTCTCATTCATGCATGCAACAACATTATCAATTCCATAATTGTCAATTTTTTTTTTTTTTTGCCCTCTAGACAAGGAACTCCCATACTGGAAATGACACGAAATATCTCCATCCACCAAACCCTGAAACAACTCTCTCGAAATTCCAGCGATCTTGATTGTGAAGCTGAAAAGGTGTGACTCTAATGCCAGTTCCTTCATATTTAAAAAAAAAAGCACAAGTCTTTGTGATTTTCCCTCAGAAGATTATTTCCCAAAAGCTAATTTAAGAAAATTCTAGAAATATGTAAATTGTAACCTAAAAAACCAGGGCCGTGAAATAAATAAATAAATATTTTTCCAGGAAAACAGAAAATATCTGTGATATACCATCAGATAAAAAGTGACGTTGATACCATTCATTATTGGTGGTCCAGTCGACTGAGGCTGCAGAATACACTGACTACATCTCTGAAGAGGGGTAATACCTCCCCCACAAAAGGTGTCCTGGATATGACGTTAAACAATCTGGTGGTGAGGCTCCCATAATGTTGGAGCTTTAGGGAATGCGGAGTACCCCTTCATTACCATTGTTCCCTGGTCCACTTTGGTCCGGAGGGGTAGCACCTGATAGGGTCCTATTTATTGGTAAAATAGAATTAAAGTGTGTAATCGTGCTAAACTGAATTGTTTTGAATAGAACTTTTTTTGACATTTGAACTGTGTAATTATGCTAGAATCGTTCTATAGAGAATCGTTATTGCCGCTACGGTTTCTTTAGGTATGCCGTACGCTAGTAGGATTTGTTCCATCTTTCCTCTGTGAATGGAGTCGAAAGCCTTGGTAAAGTCGACAAATATTAATGTCGCTTGTAGGTTCTTTGCCCGTACACCTTCAAGGATTCTGCGGATGGTTAATATTTGTGAGGTCGTGGATCTATTTCTTCGGAAGCCATTTTGGTTTTTTCTAAGTATGATGTCGATTTTGGGTTCTATTCGGTTTCGTAGAAGGGCATTGTAGATTTTGGCAGTTATGGATGTAAGTGTTATGCCTCGGTAGTTTTTGGCTAATCTGAGGTCCCCCCTTCCCTAAAAAGGGGAGTATGCATCCCTTCATCCATCTATCTATCGGATTTTGATTGTAAAGTAAAAGTACGATCACCGGATGGAGACACAGAATACTTTGACATTGTAGCAGGAGTACTACAAGGGGACACGCTGGCCCCGTACCTCTTTATCATTTGTCTAGACTACGTACTTAGAACATCGATTGACAAAATCAAAGAGAATGGCTTCGAACTGACGAAGAAAAGAAGCAGAAGATACCCCGCAACAACAATTACCGACGCCGACTACGCCGATGACATAGCGATACTGGCAAATACACCTGACCAAGCCGAAACTCATCTGCATAGTTTGGAACGAGCAGCAGCAAGCATAGGCCTCTATGTTAATGCACACAAAACGGAATATATGTGCTATAACCAAACGGGGGACATCTCCACTCTAGAAGGAACCCCACTTAAACTAGTAGACAAATTCACGTACCCAGGAAGCAGCGTCGAATCAACCGAAAAGGACATCGAAACGAGGCTAACGAAAGCATGGACAGCTATCAATAGGCTATCGATTATATGGAAATCAGACCTAACCGATAAAATGAAACGCAGTTTCTTCCAGGCAGCGGTCACATCGATACTGCTATATGGCTGCACTACATGGACGCTAACAAAACGGCTGGAGAAGAAACTAGATGGCAATTACACAAGAATGCTGCGTGCAATCCTGAACAAGTCCTCGCAGCAGCACCCCACAAGACACCAACTGTACGGCCACCTGCCCCCTATCACGAAAACTATTCAAGTTAGACAAACCAGACATTCAGGACACTGCTGGAGAAGCAGAGATGAACTCATAGGAGATGTACTCTTATGGATCCCCACACATGGCCGCGCAAAGCAGGACGACCAGCTCGAACGTACATTCAGCAGCTATGTGAGGATACAGGCTGTTGTCCTGAAGACCTACCTAGGGCGATGAACGATAGGGAGGAGTGGCGAGAAAGGGTCAGGGATATCCGTGCTACCAGCGCGATATGATGATGATGAATTATGCTAGACTGAATTGTTTGAAATGGAACTGTTTACATTTATAAAAATGGATTAGGCATTGAATAACCTACAATTGTTGATATACCAAACAACAAAACAAAACCAAATCATATATATGTTATATGTACGTATAAAAGGATTTGACACTAAATAACCTACAATGGTTGATATGCCATAAAACCCAACCAAACTAAATCATATATATTCAATATATATGTGTAAAGAGGATTTGGAATTAAATAACCTACAACGGTTGATATGCCATAAAACCCAACCCAACCAAATCATATATATTCAATATATATATGTAAAGAGGATTTAGCATTAAATAACCTACAATGGTTGATATGCCTTAAAACCCAACCAAACTAAATCATATATATTCAGTATATATGTATAAATAGGATTTAGTATTAAATAACCTACAAGTGTTGGTGTGCCATAAAGCCCAACCAAACGTTCCTAGTTAGGGCACTTGAAAGATTTGCTATCTCTAGAATTCCTGTGAAAATCACGATATTAATATTTAGGATAACATGGTAACAGTGATAACAATGATCGTTGGAGCACTGGGAGTTATAGCAAAGAATCAAGAAAAAAGTATTGGGAGAACTAAGAAACCGAAAAAGAATTGAAATCCCCGAACCCAAATGCAACTAAAATCGGCAAAGATACTTAGAAGAGTCCAAAAGATCTTACGAGACTTGCTGTCTCTCAGACTCCAGTGAAAAAACTCGCATCTCACAATGATAATATAAATAATGCCTGAGATCAGCTAGAATACTGAGAAGAGTTCTGGCGACTTACTGTCACTCACACTGTAGCGACTGACTATCAACGAGCGCTTGTGAGAAAAAATTGCATCATAATAATAACTGGAGAACCAGCCTAGACTATACAGACAACAGAATTGTTGAGATCGGCCAGAATACTGAGAAGAGTCCTGGACAAAGGAAGAGACTTGCTATCACTCAGATTCCAGCGTTAGATGCAGTGAAAAAATCGCAAGGAATATTATGATAATAATATGTGTCTATATTTCTGAGACGAAGCTTAATGCTTTTTATCACTGAGAGTATTCCGACTATTATCTTCATTGTTATCTTCACAAAGTTTCGACCGATGCAACTCTCGGCCTTCTTCAGGTGTTTCATGTGGAACTCCGGAGCACACAAAGATCTTTGAGCGGAAAAAATTGTCTGAATTCCGTTAACCATAACAAGGTTCAAGTGTTAAGCGCTCACAAGTATTTTTTGTGATTGTAGTTGGGATTGAACCAGCAGATGTCTTCACGGAGAAGCACTTTTAACCAAACACCTTTGTCCATTGTGCCATGTGCTCGCTGAACAATTAAGAGTGAATTTGGTGGACTTACAACTCTGATGTCTTTATCAACCTATAGAAGATTTGTACCTTTGTAAATATGACAATAAAGTAAAAAGCAATAATCAAAACACTCTGACAACTGGTTTAAGTGTCATGATCGGAAGGTGCCTTCTTGACAGCCAACATGGGGGATGTGATCGGCATCCTGCAAATGTTGGTTTTTCTTTTTCAGATACACAAATGACGAACTAAGCCACCCCTCAAAAGAAACGAAAAAATGGACTAGGGAAGATATAAAGTTTGTACTTTACTGTTATCTTAGGAGCAATCTTACTCAAAGAGGATATAGAAAAAGGATGATAGAAATTAGAGAAGAATGCTCTATATCACCTTCCCCACCCAGCCGTGTCTAGCCTTATACTCGTTTTGCCCTAATTTAACGCATTTGCTTATTATATGCGATTGCTCGTTTTTTCTCTTTCACCATATAACCTACACTTGCTATTTTGCTAGGACGATGAACTTGAAATACTAGAAATACACCAAAAAATAAATAGGGGGCCATGTCAATCCTATTTATCTATCAATAAATCTATTTCATGATACAAGAATCGAGACGCTAAATAGTAAAAAACAAGGAAGCGCCAACCGAAGAGAAACGTAAAGTAATAGTAATCGAAACACTACTCACCTGAATGCCATAGAACAAACACTGACATGAGAAGAAAAAAATTAAAGTAGAGATTATAAAAAGAATCATGTCTGAAAGAAGACTACATTACCATCTCTAGGGAACCAAGAATGGAAAACAGTCCAAAACAGAAATCGAAAAAAATGAAATTATAAACACATATCTCAACGAACAAGATCATGGAATTAAATATATACAGCATATAAATATTTACCAACCCCTCCGCTCGGGCAAGATATGACACAAAGCCAATTTTCTTTTTTTAAGCGGGGTTTAGCAGGTTTGAATTCAGAGTTTTCCTTCTCATAAACTAGTTGCCTGACTAAGAACCTGAAGAACCCAGTCTGCTCTACTATTTACCCATAGCTGGAGAGAGAATAATTGGATCCATACCTTTCTCAAGGGTATTAGTGCTATGTGAAATGCAATCAGTCTCATCCAGGATTTGAACTCGTGTCGCCGTGTCCATTTCCTACAACGATAACCATTGCACCACGGGCACCTATACAGCATATAAAATGGGCCATGATAATACTGAGAAGCGGAAAACAACAAATAATTGAAGGAATTGAATTACGAAATCAAGAAAAAGTCAGAACGCTCGGATAAAAGAAAACTTTAAAATATAAGAAGTGGACACCATTAAACAATCAGAGATGAAAGAGAAAACATTTTTAAGTATCTCAGGAGAACGAAAAAAGACTCAAAACCAAACTATATAACAGAAACTACATCAAAGTGATGAACACCTGCGATATCCTCCTTGTAAGATAAACGGGACTATTCTCGAAGTGAACGAGGAAAGGACTTCAACAAATGGACCAAAGAACAAGAAAACACATGACGATGCATAAGACCTTACATCTTAAAGATGACATGGAAAGGCTGTTTGTGTGAAGAAAAGAAGGAGGAAAAGAACACGAGAACTGAAGAAAGCGTCGATACATCGGTACGATGACTAAAAGACTACATTTAAAAAAAAACAAAGAAAGGCTAATTACAGCGACCAGAAACAACAAAAATAACACAGGAGCAAAAGAAAACCATAAGTCTCCGAATCAGACAATATTACGGTGTAGGAAAGGTGGATATAATAAGAAAACATATAAGATTATAGCAAGAAATACTTTCCGTAATTTGTTGATTGTTTTATTTATCTATCAATGAATCTATTTCATTTTTTTTTTTTTACTTCGATATAAATTTTTCGTAACAATGCTCAACAAGAACTTCAACAAATGGACCTGAGAATAAGAAAACTCATAACGATGCATAAGGCCATACATCTCAGAGATAACATAGAAAGCCTTATATGTTTTTAAAAAAAGGAGGAAGAAAACACCCTAGTACTGAAGAAAGCGTCGATACATCGATACGATTACTAAAAGTCCGCATGATAAAAACAAAGAAAGGCTAATTACAGTGACCAGAAACAAAAAAAATAACACAAGATCAACAGAACAACTATAACTAGAAAACAAAAATGGGGAAAAAGACAATGTTGCATAGTCACAACCAACTATACACATATACATGCGGAAACATAGTCAACACAATAAATACAAACGAAACACAGTTCTTTAACTAGAAAACAAAAAAATGGAAAAAGACAACTGTATTGATATTTCAAACGACAAGCAAACGAAATCTCACACAAGACTTGGACATGGCTAAGAAAGGGAAACCTTAAAAAAAACCTTATCTCTTCTAACTGCAGCACAAAACCACGCCATAAAGACAAATAAAAAGCAAGAATAGACAAGACGCAACAAAATAGCAAGTATAGGTTATATAATGAAAGAGAAAAAACGAAATAAGCGAATGGATCAAATTAGGGCAAAAAAAGTATAAGACTATACACGAGTGGGTGGGCAAGGTGATCCACAATTGTGCAAGAAACTGAAATTTGACCATACGGACAAGTGGTATATGCACAACCCAGAATCCGTCCATGACAATGAGATGCACAAACTTCTCTGGGATTTTGAGATACAAATAGATCAGTTAATATCAGCTAGACATTCAGACCTAACGACAGTCATGAAAAAAAGAGAACCTGCTGAATAGTAGACTTTGCCATCTCAGCGGACCACAAGGTAAAGGTAAAAGATGGTAAAATGAGAGATAAATATCTGGATCTTGCTTGAGAACTAAAGAAAACTATGGAATCTGAAGGTGATGGTGATACCAGTTATGATTGGAGCACTCTAAACAATCCCGAAAAATTGGCAAAGGGACTCGAAAACTTAGAAATCAGAGGTCAAGTAAAGACCGTCCAAACTACAGCATTATTAAGATTGACCACAATACTGAGAAGAGTCCTCGAGACTTGAGGAGATTTGCTGTCACGTAAAATCAGCAAAATACCATCCGCTAACGCTGGTGTGAAAAACTCCCTAGTTTTAATTATTAGATTATAATTATAAGGAAGGGAACTTCAATTATCAGCCAGAAGACAAGATTTTGTGTTAATCAAGAAGAAAAAGAACTTGCAATGTTGAAGATTTAGTTGTTCATTGTGTAACACTATGTACGTGGTCCGCCAAGCAGACAATCCCTTTGTCTGTTTAGGTGCGAAACCAGACAAAGGATTTGGACCCGAGATCTCGACGTGACCGGAAGTGGGTAAGGGAACGCGAGAGGAGTTGGATCAAAGGAACTCGGAGAATGAGTTGGCAAAGGGTGACGCTAGTGGCCAGTCGACACCGGACAGCAGAGAGACCAGTCGGCATGAGATAGGGTCCGATAGCCAGTGAGGCAAGAGCAGTCAAGATGAGTCAGCACTCCTCATGGATTGTAGAATTTTTGCTAGAAATCCACGCTAGCGTTAGTCTACATATGCACATAGGGAATGCAATGTTACATAACTCCTCCTCTTGCGCTTGAATTAACCCAAACATATTGTTCGTTTGTTCTCTTTCCTTCCACTTCCTTGATTGTATTTCTGTAGCTTGGAAGAAATGTGCGATACCCCTATCAGAACCACTAATTGATCACCGGCCTAGAAGTCAAATGGTTCGAAGAAGTTGATGTATTCGAGACGCCGAGGGAGTATCGTCACAATTGGAACCTTAAGTGAAGCTGAAAGATAGCAAACAAGTACACAAATACTTAAACCTTGCCAAAGAACTGAATAAGCCGTGGAATATGAAGAACTGGCAAAATCAGAAGAGACCTGTCAAAGACCTGCAAAATCTGTGAAACATGTAGGTGGTAGTAATACCAATTGAAGTTGGAGCTCTTCGAAAACAAACCCAAAGGTCTTCAAAAGATTCTAGGGAAATGAATTTAAGTTGAAGAATCAATGGCACCCGTTCCACAGCATTATCAAAATCAGCTCGAACACTAAGTAGAGTCCAAGAGACCTGAAGAGGTACTTTCTATCATTCAGACTCCAGAAAATAAAACTGGTTGTAAATTACTTAAGAGTAAATTAGAATTTAAAAAAAAAACGGAGAATTGTTTCATTACGACCCTTGACCAAGCCGTCAATCAGAGACACACCTGTGTCATGAACGGAAGCAGTCACGTGATTTATCGGAACTTATCGGCGCTATAAAAGGATGTATGCAGATGCCTGCTTGTCAGTTCGAGTCAGTGAGGTCCTGAATCAGAACGAGCTTGCAGTCACTGAGAGCACCCTTTTGGAGGAAGTTGCCCCCAAGGCCTCCAGATTAATATCCCCAGCGGATAGGCAGAAGAAGTACTAAGTGGGGTCTTGAAGATAACACAGCCTGGTAAGGTCAAGTGAAGAAGTTAAGGGTCAATAGAGCAGTCTGTCTCAGATTTTCCCTGTCTCCACCCGCTTCTCACACACCACAGAAGCTCTGACTCCAAGAAGAATAAAAAGAGAGTTGTCTTTCATCCGTCATTGTGATGCACAACAGTAATTCTTGATATTCCATTATATACATCGCAAAACATTTTATGAATAATCATGAATGTGTCAACAAATTCTCTATCGACTTGTTTTCCATCTTAAACAAGTCATACTCTTTCTTCCTTCTTCTAAATTTTGGAGACTATTTATACTTTGCCATATTTACCGACCCCTCCGCTCGGGCAGGATATGACACAAGGTCGATTTTTAAGCGGAGTGTAACAGGTTTCAATTCAGAGTTTTCCTTCTCCTAGACTAGTTGCCTCACCAAGGCTGAAGAACCTAGTCTGTCCTACTATTTACCCATAGCTGGAGGGAGAATAATTGGATTTCCCAAGGGTATTAGTGTTATGTGAATTACAATCAGCCTGGTTTAGGATTTGAACTCATGTCGCCGTGTCCAATTCCTACGACGATAACCATTACACAACGGACTAGTTATACTTTATCCATACAGCCTTCCGCGTGTAAACAGTAGGAGTGCCTGCTTGGACTTAATATAGTTTCGATTGAATCCTTTTTTCTCCTAATTCTTATTTCCTCTCCCTAAATATTAATCGTATTTTTAATCGTATATTTACCTCGTTACCTCGTCGGCTGGAGCTGAAGAATACATCGACTGCAACTCTACAGAGAGGTAAGAATCCACCAAACAAGTGTCCCAGATATGACACAAAGCAAACTGATGGTGAGGTTCCAGTAATACTGGAGCTTTGGGAAATACGGAGTAACCCTCCAAGGTCCACTGTGGCTTGGGGTGGTAGTACCTGTGAGGGTCCTATCTTTGGGTCAAATAGAACTAAACTGTATACTTATGCTAAATTGAGCTGTTTGAAATATAACTGTTTTGACATCTAAACTGCGTACTTATGCTAAACTGAATTGTTTGAAATGAAACCGTTTTTGCATGCTAAACTGAGTTGTTTGAAATGGAACTATTTTTGACCATTGAACCAGTACTTAGACTCAACTGAATTGTTTTAAATAGAACTGTTTTGACATTAAACTGTTTGCAAACAAAAAATTATACTTAAACCTAATTGAATTGTTTGAATTAGAACTGTTGACTAAACTGAATTTCTTGAAAGAGAAATGTTTTAAAATTAAATTGTATACTAAATTATTTGAAATCGAACTGTTCATTTGTAAATTAGGAGGAGTTTGGTATTTCGCCAAGCGATAAACCTAAACGCTCTGGGTTTGAAACTGGGGAGACGGCTCCTTGAGGCTCAAGGATGCCGGTTAAGGCACACCTCGACTGACCGTCAGCTAGTCAACCCAGGACACACCCGACCAGATCTGTGTAAAAACAGAATATGGCGTCGCTATTTTTTATGCGCCCCAGAAAACGAGAGAGTATGACACAAGGCCTTTCTTAAGGTAAGTCCGGCACAGGAGCGTAGCTCAGATACGCCCGGTGACTCCAAAAATGTAACGGCCCCGTCAGCATTTCCCAAAAAAAAAGGGGCCCCTCAGGCGCCAAACAGTAAACCTAACCCTCCCCAGGAAGGTTAAAGCCTGTGGGGACGGATGCTGGTCACGCGCACTTTGACCGACTGCTAGCCAAGCCAGGACACACCCGACCAGATCCGTGTAAAAACAGAATTTAGTATTTCTCACGCGTCCCACCAAACGAGCGAGTATGGCACAAGGCCTTTTTTAAAGAGGGTGCGGACGCAGGGTCGTAGCCCAGACACGCCCTGTGGCTTTGAAATCGTCTCGTGACCCATCGGCATTCCTGTTCTTAAAACAGAATATGACTTTGGTATTTATTATCCGTCCGACCCCCAGACAAGTATGGCACAAGGCCGTTTTTAAGCTTAGTCAAGTCATATTACTGTAGCCCACACGCGTCCGGCATTGCCAAAAATACATCCGGACCCGTCGGCATTCACCTTGATAGGGGCACCTCAGGCGCCATCCAATAAACCTAAACCCCCCACCCCACCCGTCAGGGGGTAAAAGCCTGTGTGGATGAACCCCCTGAGGCCGTAGGAAATCTGCAGTCAATAAGCCACACCAAGCCAGATCTGCGCCTAAGTGAAACACGGCCGACCAAAATGTGACCTATCGACTGGAAAGTCATCCTATGACTGTTCTTAAAACAGAATATGACTTCGAAAATTATTGAACAAGCAGTCGGCTAAATAAAAATTTGGGGGCTAATCCATTATATATATATGTATATGTATAGATTGTTACATATTCAAAATTAACGCTATGTGCGAAATGGACATATAATGTTCATTACTATAGAATATATAGAGAACATAGGAATCTCAAAATTACGAAAAACACGTAACGACTTCTTGTTCTGGTACGAAACCTTTTTATTAACTTTGAGTTAAAAGTTTCGACATAAGGAGGAGATACACAATCTCGCTATGCTGTCTTATTCATCTGGCCCCTATCTCGTGTGGCACCCACGGCGCGCAAATTCGTCTCGCCACAGCGAGCCCCAAAAATCGAACCTCCTCGTTCGGCGTCTAGTTTTCAACTCTCTAACTTTCTTCAGATTCTCACCAACCTCCGCACGCTTCCGGTGCGTGACGTCCCCCGTACCCTGTCACCCCCTTTCGTCCCGGACTATTGTGACATCTCTGAGTCACACCTCCATCCGCCCGCGCGCGCCCGCGTTAACACCTGCCTCAATGTTGCACCTAACAAACCCATGTGCTGAGCCGAAAGGTTCTCATCCTAACTAAACTCAAAGGTATGAACCAAAATCCCTCGGCCATTACGTTACACCCTGGCCAGGAGTGGTAGTACCAGATAGGGTCCTATCTATTAGTCAAATAGAACTGTTTGACTTTAAACTGTGTGTAACCAAATTTCAATGTTTAATTGAATTGTTAGTGTTACATAACAATACTTGGAATCATTTAACTGTATGCAAACGAATGAGTAATGTTGAATAGAATAATTAGTGTTAAATAGCAATAATTGAAATTACTTCACAATGTGCAAACAAATAATTAATATTGAATTGAATTATAAGCGTTAGAAAGGAATAATCGAAACTATTTAACTGTGTATAAGCAATAGTAATACGAGTGGGCAAACAAATTAGTTTAACGTCATTTAAAAATGAGATTCCCGACAAACTAATATAACATATAATTATCTATTTAAGTGTGTGCAAGTAAATGTTAAATTGGGACTGTTATGTAACAACATTTGAAACCATTTACCTCTGTGCAAACAAATAATTCATCGAAAATAGAATTATATGAATTAGATAACAATACTTGAAACCATTTAACTATTCGTTAAAGAAATGAGCTCAGGCTTGTTTAAAAGTGTTATCAATGAAATATATTGATGAATCATTTGATATATATGTATCAGCATGATTTGGCATTAAATAACCTGCAGTAGTTGATATGCCATAAAACCAAACCAAACTTGATCAAACCAATGATGGAATTAGCACAGTACATTGCCGTTTCTATCATTTCTCTTGTTCTTACCAACGCATCGATAGAAATAATTTTTGGGGTAACGGTCTGTGGAAAACGAAAATACATTTGATACAGCCGAAGATAAATTATATATTATAATTATATATATTAATTATATATACTCCTAAGAAGGTACTATTTACCAACCCCTCCGCTCGGGCAGGATATGACACAAGGTCAATTTTTAAGCGGAGTTTAACAGGTTTGAATTCAGAGTTTTCCTTCTCCTAGACTAGTTGCCTCACCAATATATACTCCTAAGAAGGTTGTTGTTTAAGTCTCTATGTCTGCACATTGTTAGTTTTCTATGTAGAAAATTGCATTTTTTTTTTTTCGTTTTCTTCCCAATTTTGGCCGCCATCTTAGCTGCTCTAATCACACGCTTCATAAGGTTTGGCGCGCATATGGTGCTGTCACACGCCATTGTGAGAAGGACCTTTCGATGCTCCTGAATACGAAATCAACTTAAATATTTGTACACCTTAAAATATATATTAGATGCTTTGTAAGTTAAATTTAATGTTATCAGACCTCAATAAAAATTGCCTTTGACAAAATAAAACAAATTGAGACTTATTGGTGTGGTTATTGGAGTAGTGGTCATTATACGAGTTTTTTTTTTTTTAAACTTAGCCAAAGGTGTGACTGATAGAGCGCCTTTCTTAGAAGAATATGACTTTCACTTAAACCTAGAACCATCGCAGTTGTCGTAACGATTAACCTCAAAGGAAATGGACTCATCAACCTGAGCCTAATTCCTGGACGAGACTGTTGATGTTTCACTTCGTGCTAATGCCCTTCTCAAGCATCAATCAACCTTTTCTATCCTCATCTGAAATACTAATGTGAGACAAAACTTTTGAAATATTGTGGAAACCTGAGGCAGAAGTTAGCTGTCGAACCATGCGGGACTAAGAAGTAAGTACAATTGGCGACCTTAGTCGAGGGTAACTCGAAGGTTCCCTTTTCGATAGCTACTACACCAAGGTGTAGGGGAGGGCACCACTCCTTTCCCTGGATTGCTCAACTTTACCCTTGATCCTTTCCTTATTATACTGAGTGTTAAGCAAGGTGGCATCAAGTACCATTTTTTAGTCTTTGCTATGACTCGACCTGGGATTGAACCTTGGTCTCCCGGATCATTGGCGAACACTTTACTCATTACAGGGCCTCACAGTCCATACTTTTAGGTTTACTCGAAAGTGCCGAATAGTCGAAGTTCTTGCAACCATTGCAAAATTTCTTCACTCATCAGGTTACTGAACTGTGATCAACTACACCTTAACCTGTCAAACAATAATTTGGTTTGGTTTGGTTAGGTTTAGTTTTATAGCACGTCAACCATTGTTGGTTATTTAATGCCAAATCCATTTTATACATAAAAGCAGTTCTATTTTGAACAATTCAATTTGGTATAAGTATACATGGCCCAGTTGGCTGGGGCAATAGAATATATCTATGCAGAGGGGTAAGACTCCCCTAACACTTATCCTGGATATAGCCCTAAAAAAACTGATGATTAGGCTCTCGTAATGCTGGAGCTTTGGCGAATACGGAGTACGTCTTTATAGCCATTTGTCCCCATGGATTGGACCCTATCAGGTACTACCACTCTTGGGCACAGTGGATCTGGGAACAATGGTAATAAAGGAGTACCCGGTATTCCCTAAGCTCCTGCATTACTTGAGCCTCACCATCAAATTGTTTAATCATATTTACCCAACCCCTCTGCTCGGGCAGGATATGACACAAGGTCGATTTTTAAGCGGAGTGTAACAGGTTTGAATTCAGAGTTTTCCTTTTCCTAGACTAGTTGCCTCACCAAGTCTGAAGAACCTAGTCTGTCCTACTATTTACCCACAGGCCGTCTTCCCTGGCTTTAACCTTCTTTGGAGGGGTTGGGTTTATCGCCCGGTGCCTGAGGCGCCCCGAAAAAGGCCCGAAGCAATTTTGGAAATGCCTGTCGTGTTGGGCTTCGACCCTGCGACCGGACCCACCCTAAAAACGACCCCATGTCACATTCTTACGCATGTGGGGCGTGGGATAAATACAGCCCATAATAAGCAAATGCATCAAATTACGGCAAAAAAAAGTTTAAGACTAGACACAGCTGGGTGGGCAAAGTGATTCACTGGGAATGGTGCAAGAAACTGAAATTTGACCATATGAACAAGTGGCGAAATTTCATCAATCATCAGGTTACTAGATCTATTGCATCTTAGGTTGGTTGGTTGGTTGGTTGGTTATGGTTTTAATGGCATATCAACCTCTTTAGGTTATTTGATTCCAGAGCCTGTTTACACATATATTATATATGTGATTTGTAAATGCCAATGTTTTGGTTTGTGATGGTTGGGTTTTATGGCAAATTGACCTCTTAAGGGTCATTGAGTGTTAAATTCTAATATGTATGTGTATGTCTATATAAATGTCAAAGCTTTTTGTTTGTATAAACTTGATGGTCGAAGGTGTTGCTAACATAGTCTATATCTTTAATAGGAGGCCGATTGTTTTTAAGAAGTTGATTTCTTTTAAATAGTTCCTTCATGCTGTTCACCTTATAAAACTTTTTGCTTTGCATTGCTATTGCATCTGATTCATTTGTTTCTTTTTACTTCGACATAAAGTTTTCATTACAACGCTCAACAAGAAATGGGATCGCTTGTCCGTATTAAAATCTCAAAACCCGGTTGATGAAAACGTATTATAAAAAACGTTTCCTTTTATACACACTTTCTCTTTGTTACAGCTGTTATATAGCCGTGATGATGAAGGACAATAACACTTGGTTATAAAAACATGTCTCCTTATTCTTTCTTGGGGTCGAAACTCTGTTAGTGTGAAAGATAGAACAAGGGAGACGAAGTCAGATGGACTCATGCTGGCGGAGGACTGCTATATTGATGCATATCGTCTTAGCCACATTGTGCCATATCCAGGGCCCCAAAGATCGCTTCTGCTTCTAAGCCACCACCACCCCATTCTGGATACTCGCTGGCCAGTCTCCGTGACTATGTCTGACCGTAACTGATCGTCTGACGTGGGTGCCCGTACATATATAATTTCTGAGAGACCAGGCGTTCTGGTTGTCAACCTATGTGAACCGTTTCCGGCTGCTTGCACCCACGCATCGCTGTCTTCCTGTTTACGCAGCTCGAACATAACGGTTCTTTCAAAGGACACTATGCAACACAGCCGGTTCTCTGAGGTGCTCCCAATCATCAGACGCGTAATAGGGTTCTTCTCAAAAGTAAAATTCGCTTTCTAATTATTATATCCTGCAACCTTCAACTGTGTCACCTTGTTAACAACAAAGCTTTTCTGAGGCTCCTATATAAGCCATGTTGTATCAGTGTTATATTTTGAACTTCGACCCGGCCCAAAAATGCTATTCCAAGGTGATACACCGGAAGGAAGTGACGCATTCCAATGGCCAGTAATCGAAAGAGATCGCGGGGCGGATTAAGGCTTATGATATGGAACAAGGTGAAGGTCCCATTGTGCCACTACAGTGATGCACCGGAAGAGAGTAACCTCTGAACTGCATGACAGTTATTTCCGCTTGATGACGATTAAACATTCGATTTCAAAGATCCAGTGGGCGATCGTGTGGGCGTTGAATTATTATTTAACTCAGTTGAGTTCGGGGTGCCAAGCAGTTGCCAGTAGAATTCCAGAGAGCTAGAGACCAGATGTGGTAGGGAAGGCCACACCCGACCGAGGGGGCCCTCGGAAAGCCCCTGATGGAGTAGACCCCAACATCAGGAGAACAATAAAGACACAACGTGACGGTCATAACAGTGGGGTCAAAATATGAAGTTTATGTTCGGTCTCCAGCACCCTCTCACATGCAAACCTTGAACAACCCTTTCGAACCCTTGCAATAAATTGAGAGGTAAAATATTGTAAAGAAGTCTTCCGGCGTTTTTCTTCATGCATCTGCGTTATCATGCGTCGTTTCTTCCTGCGTCTTTATTCATGCGTCTCTCTTTGATGTTGTGTCGTTGTGATGCATGAACGTGTAAATAACTATATAACATCAGTTTTTAATGTCACTCGCTAAATGATAGTATATATATAGTATATATATATATATATATATATATATATATATATGTGTGTGTGTGTGTGTTTGTGTGTGTGGAGAGAGAGAGAGAGAGAGAGAGAGAGAGAGAAAGAAAGAGAGAGAGTTGGAACTAATTGTCTCGATCAATGAAAACCTGTTCATGAAATATTGAAGCAAGATATTTCTTTCTCCGGAGGTAAGTAAATTAGATGGAAGCGTTATTTCTATACTTTCCTTATAGGTTTCATTTGATATCTCAAAACAATATTATAACCCCCACTTTCTAGTTCTCTATCAATACCTATTTATTTTCCTTTTTCTTTTCTTTTTTTTCTTTTTTGTTTGGTTTTGTTTATCTACCCAGATACTCACCATCAAAAAGCCGCCATCGATATCTTTATTTCCACGATTCGGGCCATCGTGAGAGCGTTCTTCTGCCACCAACGTTTTTCCGCTGTTTCTTCTAGAACGAGAGTTGAGATTGGGTGACCTTTAACCGGTCGTTGGCCCTACGTCGACTAGAATGGGTGAAATGGTGGCAAATGTTGCAATAGAGATATTGTTGGGCTGTCATTCGCTTGCTTGCTGATACTAACCCAGTGATTAGTCGGTGCCACGGCTGTCCGGGTCTAAATTGAAAACGGAGATCTTCGACTGTAATGGATCACTTGAAAACTGTTTTACGCTTGGCTGAGGCTGCATCTCGAGGAGACGAGATAACAATGGTTCGCAAAGACACCACAACTTTTCTCAAACAATATTCTTCTTCTTTTTCTTCTTCTTCTGACTTTTTCTCTCTTTCGCTCTCATTCTTTCTCCTTTACATTATTTCTCGTTCGTTTTTTTTTTCTCAATTCTTCTTCTTCATTCTCTTTTTCCTATTCTTTATCGTTCTTTCTCTTTCTCTACGCCTTTCATTCTTTCTCTTTTTCCCTCTTTCTCATTCTTTTTATTTTAATTTTTTTCAATTTTTCTTCATTCTCTTCTTCTTCTTCATTCTCTTTCTCATTTTTCTTCTAATTTCTTCTCTCTATATCTCTCATTCTTTCTCCTTTACTCTATTTTTCATTCGTTTTTTCTTTTTTTTTTCTCAATTCTTCTTCATTCTCTTTTTCCTATTCTTTCTTCTTCTTTCTCTTTCTCTACGTCTTTCATTCTTTCTCCTATTCTTTCTTTGTCATCCTTTTTATTTTCATATTTTTTCAATTTGTATTTCTTCTTCTTCTTCTTCTTCTTCTTCTTCTTCTTCTTCTTCTTCTTCTTCTTCTTCTTCTCTCTTTCTTGTCTTTCTTCTAACTTCTTCTCTCTATCTCTCTCAATTCTTTTTCCTTTACTCTATTTTTCCTTCGTTTTTTCTTTTTTTCTCAATTCTTCTTCTTCATCCTTTTTTTTCTTTCTTTCTCCTTCTACGCCTTTCATTCTTTCTCCTTTTCTCTCTTTTTCATTCTTTTTATTTTCATTTTTTTTCAGTTTTTCTTTATTCTCTTTTTCTTCTTTTCTCTTTCTCTTCCTTTCTTTCTCACTCTCCCTGTTATTCTTTTGTCCTTTTCTCTATTTCTCTTTCGTTTTTTTCTCATTTCTCCATCATTCTCTCTTTTTCTTTTTTCTTCCTCTCTCTATCTCTCTTATTTTAGCTCATTTTTTTGTTACTCATTTGTTTTGTTTATTGTTTCTCAATTCTTCTTCATTCTCATTCGTTCTCATTCTTTTCTTTCTACCTCTCTCATTCGTTCTGCTTCTCGCTCTTTGTCATTCGTTTTTTTATTTACTTTTTTCAGTTCTTCATTCTCTCTCTCTTATTTTCTCTCTTTTTTTTCGCTTCCTCGTTTGTTTTCTTTATTTCTTTGTTTTTTTTTAGTTTTTCATTTTTTCTTCCATTTAGTTTTCTTCGTCATCTCCTCCTGTTTTCCTTCTGTCTTAATTTTCAGCTTTCTTTCTTTCCTTCATGCCCTCTCTCTCTCCCCTCTCACTCTCTCTCTCTCTCCCTCTCACTCTCTCTCTATCTCTCTCTCTCTCAGTAGTTCTTTGTCTTTATCTCAGCACATTCTTTCATTCTATTATTACACTTACCTACCTCTCTCTCTCTTTTATTTTCCTCTCATACTCCGGGTACTCGTGATTCACACGCACACACACACACACACACTCTCTGTCTCTCTCTCTGTCTCTCTCCACATATATATATATATATATATATATATATATATTCTATTTTTCGTATTTCTTCTCCATTACTCTTAACTAAAACATTTTTATTTCTCCGCTCTCTCTCTCTCTCTCTCTCTCTCTCCCCTCTCACTCTCTCTCTCTCTCTCCCTCTCACTCTCTCTCTCTCTCTCTCTCTCTCTAATTCACTCCGAAACTTTTTTTGCCGTTGAAACTGCACTTACACTAAACTGAATAGTTTAACATAGAACTGTTTTGACATTTAACTGTGTGTAATCGAAATCTGTACTTATACTAAACTGAATCAGCAAAATTAGAACTGGTTGACTTAACTGAATAGCTTTAAATTGAAATGGTTTTGACAATTAAACTGTGCACTCATGCTAAACTGAAGTCGACCAAAGTGCGATCTATCGGCTGGAGAGTCAGCACAAGACTGTTCAGAAAACAGGATGGAGCTGGGTATCTGTTACACACCCCATCGAACGAGCAAGATTGCCAGAAGGCCTTTTTAGGGTGGGTCCGAATGCATTGCTGCAGCACACACGCGTCCAGCAATTGTCAAAAATACCTTCGGCCTCGTCGGCATTTCTCTTATTAGGGGCGCCTTAGGCGCCAGGCAATAAACCTAACGCCCCGTTAATGAGTAAAAGCCTGGGGGAATGGCCCCCTGAGGCCGGAGGAAATCTCCAGCCAACAAGCCACACTTGGCCAGATCCGCGCCCCAGCCAGACGCGGCCGACCAAAGCGTGACCTATCGACTGGAGAGTCAGCCGAGTACCGCACAGAAAACAGGATTAAGATAAGATTTGTTGCACGCCCCACGGTGCAGGCAAGTGTGGCACAAGGCCTTTTTTATGTGGGTTCGACCAAAGGACCGGAGCCCACAAGCATCCGGCATAACCAAAAATACCTTCGGCCCTTTCGGCACCTTCGGCATTCCCCTTATTATGGATGCCCCAGGCGCCAGGCAATAACTCCCCAAGGAAGTAAAAGCATGGTGGGTATGGCTCCCTAAGGCCGGAGGAAATCTCCAACCAACAAGTCACACTTGGCCAGATCCGTGCCCCAGCCAGACGCGAGTGACTAAAGCGTGACCTATCGACTGGAGAGTCAGAAAACAGGATAAAGCTGGCATTTGTCCTCCGTCCCTACTAGCGGACGAGTAAGGCACAAGGCCTTTTTTAAGGTGGTTCCGGGCGCTGGGCCGTAGCCCACACGCGCCCGGCATTTCCAAAAATTCCTCGCGAAAATAGGATAAAGCTGAGCAAAGTGGGTAGGGCAAACTACATTTTATTGAATAAAAATCCATACAATCAAATAAAATTAGCATAAATATACGTTTTATTGATAAAATCACCCAGGAAAAATAAATAAATAAATAAAATTTTTAAAAAATCTTAAAAAAAAGAAAAAATCTACTAATCAAGCAAACTATTCTTTCTATGTCTACATCACTAAGAACTTCAGATCTGTGATTAATTAGTTCTTTCAGGTTATTATAAGAAAAAATACTTAACTTAACCGATTGTAAATCAGACCTAAACGATAAAATGAAACGCAGTTTCTTCCAGGCAGCGGTCACATCGATACTGCTATATGGGCGCACTACATGGACTCTAACAAAACGGCTGGAGAAGAAGCTAGACGGCAATTACGCAAGAATGCTGCGTGCAATCTTGAACAAGTCCTGGCGGCAACACCTAACAAGACACCAACTGTACGGCCACCTGTCTCCTATCACGAAAACTATTCAAGCTAGACGAACCAGACATGCAGGACACTGCTGGAGAAGCAGGGATGAACTCATAAGAGATGTACTCTTATGGACCCCCACACATGGCCGTGCAAAAGCAGGACGACCAGCACGAACATACATTCAGCAGCTATGTGAGGATACGGGATGTTGTCCTGAAGACCAGCCTAGGGCGATGAACGATAGGGAGGAGTGGCGAGAGAGGGTCAGGGATATCCGTGCTACCAGCACGACATGATGATGGTGATGATCTTGTCCATACAGATGGCAAAATTTATCACCCGCCTTGTATTTACGGCATTTTTTTAAAAATAATTTCCCATTTCAGTATTGGGTCTAGGCTTAATTTTGTCTTGATCTCCCAAAAGTATTTTGATAAACTAGTACTATTTGTATACGTCTCATGGGCGAAACTACGTTTATGGTTATAAAATCCTTTTTAAAAACATCTTATGTAGATCCAATATAAACTTTCTTATTATTGTTTCCATCGCATTATAGTCGCAATATAAAGAAAAGTAATGTTGATGACCGTAGTCGAGGGTGACCAGAAGGCTCCCTTTTCAAAAGCTACTACATCGAAGTGTAGGGGAGGGTGCTACACCTTTCCCTGGATTTCTCCACTTTACCATTGATATGTACCTTATATTGCTGGGTGTCAAGCAAGGAGGTATCAAGTACCATTTTTAAAGTCTTTTGTATGACGCGACCTGGCATTGAACCCAGGTCTCCGGGAGCCGGTTGGTCGCAATATACTTCTACCTTATATAATACATTTTCGAATTGACATTTACCCTTAAGGGAGCAATTAGTTTCATTAATAATATATATATATATATATATATATATATATATTGCGAACACTATATATATATTTAGTGTTCGCAAAATGGTCCAGGAGACTGGGGTTCAATTCCGGGTCAAGTTGCCAAAGACTTAAAAATGGTACTTGATGCCGCCTTGCTTAACACTCAGCTTTATAAAGTAAGGATCAAGGGTAAAGTGAAGCAATCTAGGGAACGGAGTAGCACGTACCCCAACCCCGGTGTAGTAGCAATTGTAAAAAGGGCTTTCGGGTCACCCTCGACTAAGGTCGCTAAATTTGCGTTACTATATATATATACGAGGTTGCCCAAAAGTAATGAAGTTGAGTTCTTTCGCCCAGTAACTAATAAATCTTTTTCCTTGTCGAGTGGCAGTCTAGAAAATTAGTGTTTGTCATGAGAATAGAAATGAGTCGTTGAATTCTTTCACATGTGGACATTCGTCGATTATTGATTGACGATTACGGTAACCAGTGAAAGAAAAGATTGTTATTTACAGCGGTAGGAGCCCTCAGAATAAAGTACACTTCGATCAGCTCATTTGAAAAGACAGTCGATAGAGTGAAAACACACTGTCTCTCCGCTAAAGAAAAAGTTCCTGGGGCCACAGTCAGTGAAGGGTGTCATGTTAACAGTCTTCTAGGGCCAGAAAGAACTCGTCTCAATTAATTTGCTTAAAAATCTGCTTCCAAGTGCTAAATTTTGAGTAAAAATCACTTTCTTTGTTAAATGAACGTCGCATATATATATATATATATATATATATATATATATATATATATATATATATAAGCTATTAATATTTTATATATATATATATATATACATATATATATAACATCAATAGCTTATATATATATATATATATATATATATATGTATGTATATAAGCTATTAATGTTATATGTATATATATATATATATATAGGTGGTGTATTCAATAAGTTTCCAGACATTTTGTAGCGGCATTTAAAATCGTCGTAGATTTAATACCTAATTCTTTTTATACATATCAAATATAAATAATTTGATTTCGTTTGGTTTTATGCCATTTAACGATTGTAGGTCATGTAATGGTAAATCCTATATATATATATATATATATATATATATATATATATATATATGGTACATTCAATAAGCTTCCAGACTTTTTTGTACGCGCATCTCAATTTGTTGTAGACTCTTGAAAATTCACTATGTTATTGCTATCCATCTTATGAGATGACTGACCAATTTTTATGTTTTCAGATTCAAATGAACAGATACAGCAGCAATTGGAATACACCCTACTAAAGCCTCATTTTCACAGCTGGGGAATTTCAAAAATACAATCTGGACGTGAGGACACTTTAAAAGAACGATATGCAATAAAATTCTGTTTTAAACTTGGAAAAAATGCCACAGAAACGTATGGAATGCTTTAGACTGCTTTTGGACCATCTTGCATGAATCAAGCATCAGTTTTTGAGAGGCATAAGTCATTAAAGGAAGGCAGGGAGTCTCTGTGGGATGATGAGAGGTGTGAGAGGATTAAGGAAGTCAATACACCAGAGTTGATTGCCCAAACGTTTAGGGATAGGGTAACTATGTTGAGGTTTTAAGGAAGTTCAGGAAAATATTCCGTCGGAAGAGGCCAGCACTCTTCAAATAGGGTCAGTGGCATTACCACCAGGACAATGTTCCAGTACACAACTCCATCCTTGTCACAGACTATTTGACCAAGTTGGGCATCAAGATTGTTCCTCAGCCTTCCTATATTCCAGACCTTGGTCCCTGTGACTTTTGGTTATTCCCTAAGCTCAGAGGATGTCGTTATGAGACAATTGAGGAGATGAAAGAGACTGTGACAAAGCTCATTGACACGCTAACACAAGAGCACTTCCATGGGGCCTTCCAGGAGTCGTTGGAACGGTACAACAAGTGCATTGTCACCGGAGGAGATTACTTCGAAGGGGACAAGAGTTTCATGTGTGTACTATCAATTAAAGTGCCCATACGAAAAAAGGTCTGGAAACTTATTTAATGATCCTCGTATGGTGCTGAAGCAAAATATGGAAAGATTCTTAAAACAATTTTTAATGCGATTGAAATTCAAATTTAAAGTTTCATGATTAGCTCCATTGTTCAAACCCCTTTTTTAATTAAAATTCGGCCCAATATGAGTGAGCGAAAAAAGAAACAACAATTAATCTATGATTTGCTTAACGCTGAAACCAAGCCAAAAGTTTCTTTGTCTACAGTATACAAAGCGAAGAAAAAAATTTTACAGAAAAAAGAACTTTTTAAGGAAAAGGTGTTGAACCAAAAAACGAAAAGAAGGCTTTTTAACTGTTCTCGTAACGGCGATTAAGATGGACACTACAACGTCAATAAGAAATCACGATAAGGAAATGAAAGTCCACGAGAAACCTTTGGAGACAGCAGTTAAACAAAATTTAAGACCAGACATTAACCTCTTCGATTACGCTATATAGGACCTTTTAGGAAACAAATCAAATGCAACTTTCCATCCAAATATTAGTCGGCTTAAGACTTCCATTGAGGAGGAAAGGAATAAAATGTCTGAAGAATTTATTTTCAAGATATGCTAACGGTTTCGAAGGCGCTTTGATATGTGAAAAGAATGGTGGTCATATTGAGTACATTTACCGTTTTGTGTCCATCTTTTTTTTTTTTGTTCATTTTTTTAATCCTCAGACGACATATTTTCATATTAGTATATTTACATCATCATCATCATCATGCCGCGCTATCAGATATTTCTGACTCTCTTTCGCCACACCTCCCTATTGTCCATTGCTTCCGGCAGGTCCTCATGGCAACATCCCGTATTGGCACTGAGTTGCAATATGTAGGTTCGAGCTGGACTTCCATTACTTGTACCAACTGTACGATCATCTCATAAAACATTCAAGAACGACGAACAAGATATGTTTATGGTCTTGTAACCACGGACACACCAATAGTAGTCGATAAGCAAAACTTACCTCATCTCTGTTCAGATACTGAATATCGTGTAGAGGACCTGCCAAAACTGATGGTTGATTGGGCCAGATGAACAGAGATGGAGAGAGAGAGAGAGAGGGAAAGAGAGAGAGAGAGAGAGAGGCAAAGGAATCAGTAGTATCAGTTCGACTTGATGATATATATATATATATGTCTGTGTGTGTGTGTTTGTGTGTGTGTGTGTATGTGTGTGTGTATTTACCCAACCCCTCTTCACAAGTAGGAAGTCAAGTCGGCACGGGCTGTAGAATACACAGACTGCATCTCTGCAGAGGGGTAAGACACCCTCAAAAGTGTCCTGGATATGACATAAAACAATTTAATGGTGAGGCTCCAGTAATGCTGGAGCTTTTAGGAAAGCGATGTACCCTATTATTACCATCACTCCCTGGTTCACTCTGGCCCGGAGTGGTAGCACCCTCTAGGGTCAAATAGTACCTTCTATGGGTCAAATAGAACTGTTTGGCATTTATAATGAGTATGAACTGATGCTAAATTGAATAGTCAGAAATAGAACTGTTTGATCACTTAACTGATGGTACATTGTTACTGTTCCATCAGTTGTAAAGAGTAAAGTTGATGACCGTAGTCAAGAGCGGCCCAAATGTTTCCTTTTCAACAGCTTCTACGCCGAGGTTTAGGCCCTACTCCTTTCCCTGGATAGCTCCACTTTATCCTTCATCTGTACCTTATAATACTGAGTGTTAAGGAAGGCAACATTCATATTTACCAACCCCTCCGTTCAGGCAGGATAAGACACAAGGTCAATTTTTAAGCGAAGTTTAACAGGTCTGGATTCAGAGTTTTCCTTCTCCTAGACTAGTTGTCTCAATAAAGCTAAAGAACTCAGTCTGCTCTACTATTTACCCATAGCTGGGGGAGAATAATTAGATTTATGCCTTACCCAATGGTATTGGTGCTATATGAAATGCAATCAGTCACGTCCAGGATTTGAACTCGTGTCGCTGTGTCCATTTCCTATGACGATAACTATTACACCATGGGCACCTCCGTTAAGAATGGCAGCATCATGTACTATTTTTAAAATTCTGGCATGACTCCACCGGGTATTGAACTCCTGTCTCCCGGGCAAACACTCTACCTCCTTGGCCAATGGAACCCTGTTGATGCATTTTGAAACAAGTCTGAGTTTGTTTCACAATGCATCAATAAAATGACTTTACAAATAATCATATATATGTAAAAACAGGATTCGGCATTTTATAACCAACTATGATATACTATAAAACCTAACTTAACCGAATCACAAGTAGGATGTGACGGAACGTACATTTTAAAGGGATTCAACAGGTTTTATTTAGGTGTTTTCTTTCCCCAAAGCCGTTTGCCATAAAAAGGTTAAAGTGACCTGTCTGCTCTTACCATTTATCAACAACTGGAGTAAGAATAGTTGGATTCATACCTTCCTCAAGGCTATGTTTTAAAACATTTCACTTGTAACGCTCTGTCTCGAATTTTTTGATGCAAGTAGCGATCTAAAAATTTATTCTAAAAAATCCATATATCTATCAATCAATGAGTCTCTCTCTCTCTCTCTCTCTCTCTCTCTCTCTCTGCATATATATATATATATACTTTAAGAAAAACAACGAAACCGGTCACATAGGATTATAAATTTATTTCTATCCTGTTACGCATTTTTGAAATTTCCAAAAACACGAAAAAAGTAACAGGACTTCTTCAGGTCTTTTGGAAAAGATCTGAAGAAGTCCTGTTACATTTTTCGTGTTTTTGGAAATTTCAAAAATGCGTAACAGGATTGAAATAAATTTATAATCCTATGTGACCGGTTTCGTTGTTTTTCTTAAAGAATTTATTGCTCTGTATTATTGGTACATTGAGCTCTTTACCAGGAAAATTTTAAATATTCATGCTTGAATAACTTCTTGTCCTGATGGAATTACTCCCAACTCCGGTTTAACTGGACCAAAAATACTATATATATATATATGTGTGTGTGTGTGTGTGTGTTTATTTTTATATCATTCAGTTACTAACAATTTATCCTTGACATTACATGATATAACATTCCATGTTTGTCTAATTCGACTATCGGTTTATCTATCTTTCTAGATGTATAAAAACGAAAATACTGATTGTTTGAGATATAGGGTTTTGTAACTTTTAGCGCCGGCACATTGGTCAAGCAGGTAGAGTGTTTGCTAATGGTCTGCGAGACCTGGGTTCAATACCAGATCGCGTCATACCAAAGACTTTAAAAACGGTACTTGATACCTCCTTGCTTAACACTCAGCGATAAAGGGTACTATCAAGGGCAAAGTGGAGAAATCCAGGGAAAGGAGTAGAGCCCCCCCCCCTATACTTCGGTGTAATCATATTTACCCAACCCCTCCGCTCGAGCAGGATATGACACAATGTCAATTTTAACAGGAGTTTTACAGGTTTCAATTCAGAGTTATCCTTCTCCTAGACTAGTTACCTCGCCAAGGCTGAAGAACCTACTCTGTCCTACTATTTACCCATAGCTGGAGGGAGAATATTTGGATTCATACCTTTCCCAAGAGTATTAGTTCTATATGAAATGCAATCAGTCAGGTCCAGGATTTGAACTCGTGTCACCGTGTCCATATCCTGCGACGATAACCATTACACCACGGGCACCTCCAAAATATCCTTCGGTTTAATAGTTATTAAAAAGGGATCCTTCTGATCGCCCTCGACAACGGTTGCCAACTTAACTTTCACTTATAATCAAATCTCGGAGACACATTGAAAAAAAATAGGTCTTTCTTTGATAGGATTGCAGTTTAAACTGAGGCTAGATTCCGGTATTTTTTTAAAACAAACATTTTTTAATCTTTCAAATGAAAGTCATGATTTATTTCTAATATATGTTCGACCAAACCGTTATTTCGTGTTGATTATTATTTTGACGAATACAGCGCCCCTCCCCCCCCCCAAAATCTCATCATAGTAAGCAGTGTTGTTAAATTGAGCATAACATTTCATTTGGTATATATTTTAAACTCTTTTTAACAATCTTTTAAAAAATTACCTTCGTCAAAATCACAATCAGAAACAAACAAATATACATATATATATACATTATCACCCCTCATGGTCCTGATGATGGTTCAGTAGAACCGAAACGCTATAGTGTTGACCCGTTAATAAATCATTCCTTCCTCTTGGATCGTTGTTATCAGTTTTTCTACATATACATATAATATACTGTTTAGACATAAGTGAACATTGAACGGAAATCAATAAGTACATTCTCTCTCACTCTCTCTCTCTCTCTCTCTCTCTCTTTCTCTCTCTCACACACACTCACACACACGAATTCTCTCTCTCTCACACACACATACTCTATCTCTTTATCTCTCTTTCTCTCTCTCTCTCTATCTCTCTCACACACACATGTACTCTCTCTGACACACACACACATATTCTCTCTCTCTCTCTCTCACACACACACACACATGAATTCTCTCTCTCTCTCTCTCTCTCTTACACACACATACTCTCTCTGTCTATCTCTCTTTCTCTCTCTCTCTCTCTCACACACACACACATGCACTCTCTCTTTCTCTCTCTCTCTCACGCACACACAAATACTCTCTCTCTCTCTCTCACACACACACACATACACACACACACACACTGACAGAGACACACACACACTGACAGAGACACACACACACACACACACACACACACAAGTAAACATTAAAAAAATCACATCTTGCTTTAGAGATAACGGAGTACTTTTATATTGAACAGCAAAGCCCCCCCCCTCTCTCTCTCTATGTATATATATATACAATTTTTTCTCGCTGCTAGTAGCATTTCTTTATACTTTTCTCCTTCTGTCTTTTATTTCTCCCTCCCTCTCTCTCTCTCTCTCTCTCTCTCTCCCTCTCTATCTATCTATCTTTTTCTTTCAACTTTCTTTTTACCTGTTTACTTTTCTTTCATTCTTTTTCATCATCTTTTCCTTCTTTGTCGTATTAAAATACTTTCTTTCAGTCTTTCCCGTCAAAACTTCTTTCTTTTTCTCTTACTTCTCATTGTCTTCTCTCTCTCTCTCTCTCTCTGTCACACTCACACACACACACACACACACACATACTCTCTCTCTCTCTCTCTCTCTCTTTCTTTTGTATATTTCTTTCGTCACTTCGTTTTTCTTGTTTTCCTTCTAGAATTTTTCATGCCCTTTCCTCGTCACAATTCTTTTTGTTCTTCACTTATCCCATCTTTCTTTGCTTTACTCTTTCTCCTCCTCTTCCTCTTCCTTCTCTCCCCCTCTTCTTCTTTTTCTTCTTCTTCTTCTTCTTCTTCTTCTTCTTCTTCTTCTTCTTCTTCTTCTTCTTCTTCTTCTTCTTCTCTGCTATTCATTTTCGAATTTGCACTCTTCTTTCTACTTTAATCTCCCTCCTCTCCCCCCTCTCTCTCTCTCTATGTATATATATATATATATATATATATACCTCCTTTTCTATAGCTTTGTCTCTATTGTTCTTTTCGCTCTCTCTGTCTCTCTCTCTTTTTCTCTCTCTGTCTCTCTGTCCTCTCTGTCTATATATATATATATATATATATATATATATATATATATCCCAGGTCGAGTCATACCAAAGACTAAAAAAAAAAAATGGTACTTGATGCCTCCTTGCTTAACACTCAGCATTATAAGGTATGGATCAAGGGTAAAGTGGAGCAATCCAGGGAAAGGAGTAGCGCCCTCCCCTACACCTTGGTGTAGTAAGCTATCGAAAAGGGAGCCTTCGGGTCACCCTCGACTATGGTCGCCAACAACTTACTTATATATAATGTTCTCCATCCATTTTTCTTCTTTCTATTATTTTCTAATTCTAAATTCCTTGCGTATATTTTCAATTTCTCTCTTCTTTCCTCTTCTTGTCTTTCTATCTTTTTTTTTCTTTTCTTCTCTCTATCTGATTGCTTCTATTTAATCTTCGAATCAGCTGTTTTCTTTTCATTCACTTTCTCCTTCGTACGCCCACATTTTTCTTTCTCTTTCGTCTTATCTATCTATATCAATCTGTGTTTCTATCGATGCATCTTTCTGTCTGTCTGTCTGTTTGTCTGCTTGTCAATCTTTCACTCTTCTTCTTTGCATCTATACCATTCTATATTTATCTTCTTTTTTTTTTTTTGCTGTTTGTTTTATCTCTCCATCTGTCAGTCTATCTATCTATATATCTACTTGTCTAAATATTGTATATTTAGGCAGTAAATTGTTATCTAGACAAGTTTTGTTAAATACAACGAACTGCCTTTTTTTTATGATCTTCAAGTGAAGACGTTCAAGTCATCTTACTATTCTTCGTATTTCCGGTCGAGGTGAAGAAAAACCCTTTATTAGCCCAAGCGCTTTCAACCATTTCGTTAGTCATCTTCGGAGGTAGTGTTAAATTGTTTGTTTTTTGGAAAATCGTGAGTTTTATATTTATTAGGTGTGGCTTTTTTTAAAATAAATTATAGATGAGGTTGGACCATTCTGTTAGGATGAATGGTTAGTTTGTGAATACGTTTAATATGTTCTTACTTGTGAATGCTATCTTATTTATAGTTTTTTTTGTTGTTTTTTTTTTTGTAGTTATTGCAAGCAAACATATCTATAATTCATTATAAAAAATTTCAAAAAGCCACTCCAGTAATATAATGGCCGAGGAATTTTGGGGGTTTAGTTAGGTTGAGAACCTTTCGGCTCAGTGCTTGGGTTACTTAGGTGCAACATTAACGCAGGTGTTCACGCGCGTGCGAGGGCGGAGCGGACATGTCACTCAGCGATGTCACAATAGCCCGAGATGGGAAACGGGGCAAGCAAGTGCGAATGACGTCACGCATCGGAAGCGCGCGGAGGATTTGGGGAGATTTTGAAAAAGTCAGTAGAGTTGATACTAGACACCGGACGAGAAGGGTTGACTTTCGCTTGCTCGCGGAGGCCTTGGGCAGGTGTCGCACGAGATAGGGGTGGATGAAAAAGCTAGAATCAGAAGATTGTGCCTTCTCTCTCCTTATGTCGAAAAACCTTTAAACACAAAGGTAATAAAAAGTTTCGTACCTGAACTGAAAAATCGTAAGTGTTTTTCGTGTTTCGAGATCTAATGTTCTATGTATATATATATGAACATCCCATGTTCATTTCTCATATTCATGTATATGGCAATGGTACACTCCGAACAAATATAAAACAAACAATTTTCCAAACTACAAACAATTTAGCACTGTAACATAGCCAAATATATAGCCATAATACGAATACGTAAAATATACAGATATACGGGTGCATAACATACACGGATCTGTAAAACGTTCACATGCATAGGAATCCCGAAACACTGACGAATCTCGGTAGTTCAGGTACGAAACTTTTATTACCTTTTTGACTTTTAGGTTTTCGACACGAGAGAGATAGACACAATTTTTACTATGCTGACAGTTCCATCTGACCCAACAACGCGCGGCGCATCCCGTAGACCCAAACAGGACTCGCCTAGTCCAGCTTCAAATTTCAACTCGCTTCGCCCAGGTTGGAATCTCAACTAACTGCTTTTTTTCAAAATCACCAAGAATCCCAGCCCATCGCTTCCGGACATGTCGTCATTCGCACCCCATTCTCATTTCCTATCTGGGGTTTTTATTATGACATTTATGATTGTCACATCCTCCGCGCACGAGCGTGAACACCTGCATTCAATGTGTGACCTGCACGGGCACTAAGCCGAATAGTTCTAAGCCTAACTAAACCGAATGATAAGATTTAATCAACGAAAAAGGATTTTAAAAGATCATTCTGCAATTATATAACAGCACTACCCGCGAAGATGATCAGGGAAATGGTCGAAAACGCTTGGGCAAACAGGGTTTTTTTTCTCCTTTATTTCGACCGGGGAACACGAAGAATAGTAAGGCTCGAACCTCTTCACTTGAAGATCTATTTGTCTGTCAATTCATATCTATCTATCTAAGTGTGTTACAATCTATTTCTCTGTCTGACTATCTGTCTGTCTATTTCAGTCTGTACTTTTTTTAATATTTTGCTGACTGATTTATCTATCCCATTTGGTATAATGGTTAGAATATTTACCAATGGTCTGAGAGATCAGGATTTAATCCCAGGTCGAGTCATAAAGAAAGATTAAAAACTGGTACCTCATGTCTCCTTGCTTAACACTCAGCATTATAAGGTACGTATCAAGGATAAGTGGCGCAATCCAGGGAACGGAATAACGCCCTCCTCTACACCACAGTGTAGTAGTTATAGAAAAGGGAGCCAGCGAGTCGCCCTCGACAAAGGTTGGCCTTCTTAATCTATCTATCTATCTATCTATCTATCTATCTCTTTTCCTATCTATCCCAGTCAATTCATATCTATCGATCTACCTATTTCAGTCTATTCATATCTATAATAGTCTTCTTATTATTTATCTATCTATCTATCTTTTCCTTGACTTCGTTTTTCTTTCTTTTTTTTTTCTTTTTTTTTTTTTAGAAAAGTAGAAACAAACAATTTCAGCCATCAACTCTGGAGCTCACTGAGTACTTTTATATCGAACAGCCGAGCCTGCTGAGAGATACGTGAGTTGATTTCATTGGGAAAATCTCTGAGGAGCTTTTAAATAACGTTCTGAACTTTACAAAAAATAACAACAATATTAGTCACTGGAGAATGCGATTCAAGATGGCTCGCGAGTGAGATATTAACCAAACGAACGGGAAAAATCAACTATTTAGACTAAAACAATGAAAACTCTTCAAAGTCTTTACATGTGGGTTTTTTTATTAAATATTTATATATCATTCAGTATTTTTCGTTGATTTTATTCTCTTTATGAATTTTTGAATTAGAAAATTGACGAAGATCGTGACTAGATAGAATTCATGATTAGCTATAATCAGAAGGTGGTTCATCACAGTTCTTGTAAGATTAGTAGGAATCACAGTAGAAATAAAAATAAGAGGAATAAAGATAACCGTCACAAAAATAGAAAAAAACAAATAATGATAATAATTATATATTCATCCGTCACTCCCACCAGACAAGATTTGACACAATGTCTTTTTTATGGTGGAGTTTTATGGGAAGGAAGGTCGGGCACAAGCCGAAACTTGTGCCCAGCTGGGTTATGCTGGCCATATGTTTACTAGGTGCAATGTGAACCAGGTAACCTTGCTGGACTTAAACTCACTAGATGTAACGTGAGTCCCGCACGAACGCTTGCTGATAGCATGAACTAAACCAGAAGCCATTCTTGCTTGGCATTAATCATTTGTCCACCTGAAGATGACCTAGCCGGATCCGGAAGCCAAAATTCCACGAAAACAACAACAGGAGGAAGAAGATTAGCTGAAGCAAAGATCCAAAGAGGGATTTTCCAAGGAGATGCTCTCTCACCCTTACTATTCATAATTGCCATGATGCCACTTAACCACATATTCAGAAAATGCATAGCCACATACAAACTCAGTAGATCACTGGAAAAGGTTAATCATTTAATGTACATGGACGACATCAAACTTTTTGCAAAATATGAAAAAGAATTGGAAACCCTAATACACACAGTTAGAATATACAGCCGGGACATAGGAATGGAATTTGGCATAGAAAAGTGTGCAATACTTGTAATAAAAAGTGGCAAACGGCAGCTAACTGACGGAATGGAACTACTAAACAAGGATAAGATAAAAACGCTCGCAGAAAACGAAACCTACAAATACTTGGGCATCTTGGAGGCCGACACCATCAAACAAGCGGAAATGAATATCTCAGGAGAACTAGAAAACTACTCGAGACAAAATTCAATAGCAGAAATCTTATCAAAGGAATAAATACCTGGGCTGTACCTCTCGTTAGATATTCCGCACCCTTTCTTAAGTGGACCAGAGACGAACTTAAACAAATGAACCAAAGAACAAGAAAACTAATGACAATGCATAAGGCATATTACATCCCAGAGACGACGTTGACAGACTATACATTTCAAGAAAAGAGGGAGGAAGAGGACTTGCCAGTATTGAAGACAAGCGTTGACGCATCGATACAATGACTCAAAGACTATATACAAAACCACGAAGGAGGACTCATTACAGCCACCAGAAACGAAACTGAGAACACGATGAACAACTGAATGGGAAGGAAAACAACTCTATGGGCGGTTTAAAGGACTAGTAAACAATATCTCACACGATAAAACTTCGACATGGCTAAGAAAAAGAAACTTTAACAGAGAAACAGAATCTCTCCTAATAACAGCACTAGACAGCGCTATAAGAACCAATCATATCAAAGCGAGAATAGATAAGACTCAACAAAATAGCAAATGCAGGCTATGTGGTGACAGAGATGAAACCATCAATCATATAAGCGAATACAGCAAATTAGCACTGAGGGAGTAATAGGCGAGACACGACTGGGTCGGTAAGGTGATTCACTGGGAAATGTGTAAGAAATTTAAATTCGACAATACTAACAAATGGTATATGCACAACCCAGCACCAGTCCAAGAAAATGCCACGCATGAACTCCGATGGGACTTTAACATACAAATGGATAACCTAATCCCGGCCAGAAGACCAGACTTAATAATTATCAACAAAAAAGAGAACTTGCAAAATAGTCGACTTTCCTGTTCCGGCTGACCACAGAATAAAACTGAAAGAATGTGAAAAGAACGATAAGTACTCGACCTTGCTAGGGAATTGAAAAAACTGTGGAACATGCAGGTGACAATTATACCAGTTGTAATTGGTGCGTTTGGAACAGTAAATAAAGGATTACTAAAAGGACTAGATGACTTGGAAGTTGGCAGACGAGTGGACACCATCAAAACGACAACATTATTGAGAACGGCCAGAATACTAAGAAGATTCCTGAAGACTTGAGGAGACTTGCTGTCACTCAGACTCCTGTGAAAAACCATCGACTAACGCTGATGTGAAAAGCTCTAATGAGTGAATAATAATAATAATAATAATAATAATAATAATAATAATAATACAGTACTGAAAACATAAGGACAAATAGAACAATAACAAAAACTAGGAAATAGAAACGGAAAGAAAAATAACTGTATGAATATTTCAAGCGACAAACAAACGATATTCACTCGAGAACACTTGGGTATGGCTACAATTTTGGTTTGGTTTGGTTTGGTTTGGCTTTGTGACATATCAACCATCGTAGGTTATTTAATGCCAAATCCATATTTATTAGTTCTATTTCAAACAATTCATTTAAGCAAAACTACAGTTTTTTTTCTTTAAATGTAAAAAAATTCTAATTCAAACAATTCACTTTAGCACAACTAAAGTTTTTTCGTTTTCACACAGTTAAATGTAAAAAAAATTCTATTTCAAACAATTCAGTTTATCATAAGTACACTGTTTAGTTTTATTTAAACCATAGATAGGACCCTATCAGGTACTACCACTCCAGGCCAGAGTAGAACTGGGAGAGATTGCAATGAAGGGGCACTCGCATTCCTCAGGGTTCCAGCATTACTGGAGCGTGTTCCCATCAGACTGTTTGGTGTCATCTTCAGAACGCTTTTGAAGGTTTCTTAGTCTTCTGCAGAGTTGATGTCGGTGTATTCTACAGCCCCGCATGGCTACGAAATGAAAACTTGAAGAGACGAACTGAATATCATCTAATAGCAGTAAAAAAAAACAACATCACAATGAACAATTCCATTAAAGCCAAAATCAATGATAGACAACTGACTAACAAGTGTTGATTCAGGGGTAACAAAGCCGAAACGACAAATTACAAAATAAATGCAGAAGGAATATAAGTCTTGGCACGACTGGGTACGGAAGGTGATCAACTAGGAATTGTTGAAATTTGACCATACTATCAAATGGTATACATATTTACCAACCACTCTGCTCGGGGAGGATATGACACAAGGTCAATTTTAACAGGAGTTTTACAGGTTATTTCTTCTCCTCGACTAGTTGCCTCTCCAAGGCTGAAGAAAATCAGTCTGCCCTACTATTTACCCATAGCTGGAGGGAGAATAATTGGATTCATACCTTTCCCAAGGGTATTAGTGCTATGTGAAATGCAATCAGCCACGTTTAGGTTTTGAACTCGTATCGCCGTGTCCATTGCCTACGACGATAACCATTACACCACGGGCACCTCCATATATATTTACCCAACTCCTCCGCTCGGGCAGGATATGACACAAGGTCAATTTTTTAAGCAGAGTTTAACAGGTTTGAATTCAAAGTTTTCCTTCTCCTAGGCTAATTGCTTCAGCAAGGATGAAGAATCCAGTTTGCCCTGCTATTTACCCATATCTGGAGGGAGAATAATTGGATTCATACCTTTCCAAAGGGTATTAGTGCTATGTGAAATGCAGTCAGCTTCGTCTAGGATTTGAACTCGAGTCGCCGTGTCCATTTAGGAAATGGACGATAACCATTACACTACGGGCACCTCCATATCAAATGGTATATGTGAAAACCAAAATTCGTCCTGGAGAATGAAACACATATAATTTTCTGTAATTTTGAGATAGTAAGAAATTGTTTAATCACAACCAGAACCCAGACTAAGCGATAGTCAACTAACAAAAAAGAATGAAGAAAATATGACGTATAGTGGATTTTGGTGTCTCAGTGAACAACACTGTGAAAGCTAAAGAAAGAGAATGGAGATACAAGAACTTAGACGTTGCCAAAGAACTAAGATAGGGGTGGAGCATGAGAGTGACGGTGATACCATTTTTAGTTGTCACGCTTTGAACCATCCCTAAAGACTCGGAAAGGAAACTTGAAGGGTTAAAATCAGTGGAGAAGAGTCCTGAAAACTTGAGGAGACTTGCTATCACTTAGACTCCAGTGAAAGACTATCAGCTAACAGTGTTGGAATAAAATCGTTAGGTTTTACAATAATGATAATAATAATAATAGCTGAAATGAAATATAGAAAAGAAAAATAGGAAGAAAAACAACTGTACTGATTCTGTAAAGAAAATACGTAAGAGATGACCTGGACAGGGCTGCGAAAAGGAAACTTAAAGAAAGAAAGTAAATAATTTTGTTTGGGGATATAAAAAAGCAGATTGCTGCTAGATTCCAGAGTATACCTGATACCGAAGAGATATAAAATGGAACAGATAGATAGATAGATAGATAGATAGATAGATAGATAGATAGAAAAACAAAAGATAGATACATAGGTACATATTTACCCAACCCCTCCGCTAGGGCAGGATATGACACAAGGTCAATTTTTAAGCAGAGTTTAACAGGTTTCAATTCAGAGTTTTCCTTCTCCTAGACTAAGTTCCTCACCAAGGCTGAAGAACCTAGTCTGTCCTACTATTTACCCATAGCAGAAGGGAGAATAGTTGGATTCATACCTTTCCACAGGGTATTAATGCTATGTGAAATGCAATCAGTCTCGTCCAGGATTTGAACTCGTGTCACTGTGACCATTTCCCACGACGATAACCATTATACCACGGGCACCTCCATGATACATTGAAAGATAGATAGATAGATAGATAGATAGATAAACAAAAAATAGATAAATAGATATATTTTTTTATCTTGAAAATAATGAAAACGGCCTAAAAAGATTTTAATAAATTACACATATTTTACTATTTCTCACAGTTACAACACAGTTTCATTGTCGAGGTACCCGGATCCTTCTCCCAATTTTTTTTTCATTTATTTTCTTTCTGCTTTCGTTCTCATCTTGCTTGCGGTTGCCATTGCTGATATCTCAATTGAAACACACCCCAAGTCGACCATTCGCAGCGACAAAAGGAACGCTTTTTCTGTCGAGCTAAACTTCATAGATTTTTGTCGCATTGCCACAAAAGAAGGCTATATTCCGGCCTATCTAATAATTTTCCGCTCGGTTTTGGCACAATAACCCTCCCAGAATCCCTTACAGGTTTGAGAAGGACAATAGCCAATCTGATGAAGAATAAATACAAAAGTTGGATTGGATATTAGGAAGGTTTCTGGAATTCGAAGAAGATTTTGGTATCACTAAAAATTTAGCTTTAAACGCTAAAGATTTTAGCTTATCTCACTTCGTTTTCACGTATGGACCTAATCTACGACATTATTGACTGGATATCACAATAATCAGTGCATTATTTCATTATAAACGCAAATTATCAGTGGGTTGTATCCTGGTAACGAAAAGATACATAGTTAAATAGAGTTAGTTATTTATTAAGTCAAGTGGTACAGTCTGACTAATATTATAAGACTCGCGCTGTTGGTGTTAAGTCCGAAGTTGGTCTTTACGACTGACCGACGTCATTTCATAGCTCTCTCTCTCTGCTTCTCTTTCGGCTTCTGCTTCTGCTTCGTCTGTGCTTAAGGGACACGGTGTCTTTCATACTTCCACTATACCGGGAGTCACGTGGTACGAGCAAATATGTGTAGCAATTTGCAATTCATTTCAATAACTAGAGTTTATGTCAGTGCTTTAAAATGTGAATCAATAAACAGTAGCCTAATTGGTTTCGGATTTAAAATACACCGACTGCATCTCTGTTGAGGGGTAACCCCCCACCCACCTAAAGAGTGTCCTAGATATGACATCAAACCATCTGATGATGAGGTTCTAGTCTAGTAGCTTTAAAGAATAAGAGTATAGAGTAACCCTTCACTGGCATTATTCCCAGGTTCACTTTGACCCTGTGTGATAACAGCTGATAGAGTCCTATCTATAGGTCAGATAGAACTTCTTGATATAAAAACTCTGTGCCGACAAGTGCCTTATGCTAAATCGAAGTGTTAGAAATAGAACTTTTTGATGATTCAATCATATTTACCAACTTCTCCGCTCGGGATGGTTGTGACACAAGGTCAATTTTTAAGCGAAGTTTATCAGGTTTGAATTCAGAGTTTTCCTTCTCCTAGACTAGTTGTCTCCCCAAGGCTGAAAGATCTAGTCTGCTCTACTATTTGCCCATAGCTGGAGGGAGAATAGTTGGATTCATACCTTTCCCCAAGGGTAATAGTACTATGTGAAATGCAATTAGTCTCGGTCAAGATTTGAACTCGTATCGCCGTGTCCATTTCCTACGACGGTAACGATTACACCACGGGGACCTTTTTGATGATTTAATTGTGTATTAACTAATAACTGATGTTTAACTGAATTGTTAGTGATACATAGCAGTACTTCGAATTTCAACTGTTTGTTTCTTGTTTGTTTTCTTTGTTTAATAGCATATCAACCTTTGTAGGTTATTTAATGCCAAAGCCACCCTTCGAAAAGAACAGTAGTGGTGCTATTTTACCCATAGCTGGGAGGACGAGGGGGTTCATACCTTTTCCAAGGGTATTTGTCCGAAAGTGAACGTAATAGAGCGACTGGAGTTCGAACTCGCTAACTAACATTAACCATTACACAACGAGGACACCCCCCAAATTTCAACTCTATGTCTACGATTGAATAATGTTTAATATATTTATGAGTGTTAAGTAGCAATACAGGAAACTTTTTAGCTGTGTACGTAAATTGAAATATTTGTATAACGTATCAATACGAGAAACCAATTGAGTGATTGCAAAAATGAAGGAGGTGTTTAACAGTGTGCAAAAAAATGAGCTCAGGTTCGTTTAAAGATGTTATCAACAAAATGTGTTTTCAGTTCATATATTCAATATATGTAAAAATAGGAATTGGCATTCAATAACCGACATTGGTTCACTACTTGGACGCTAACAAAATGGCTGGAGAAGAACCTTGACAGCAATTACACAAGAATGTTGCGAGCAATATTGAACAAGTCCAGGCGGCAACAATCCCACAAAGCACCAACTATAAGGCCACCTGACGAACCAGACATGCAGGACACTGCTGGAGAAGCAGAGACGAGCCCATAAGTGATATACTCCTATACACCCCCGCATATGGCCGAGTAAAAGCAGGACGACCAGCTCCAACATACATACCGCATCTATGTGAGGATACGGGATATAGCTCTGAAGACCTGCCGGAGGCGATGAACGATAGGGAGAAGTGGCGAGAGAGGGTCAGTGATATCTGTGCTAGCGGCACGACATGATGATGATGATGATGATGATGATGGTTCATATGCTATAAAACTGCTGTATCATGGTAAGGAAGAGACACACAACGAAAAATAGTTAATTATTCCATATTTACCAACCCCTCCGCTCGGGCAG
Organism: Sepioteuthis lessoniana; assembly: GCA_963585895.1. NCBI lineage: Eukaryota > Metazoa > Mollusca > Cephalopoda > Myopsida > Loliginidae > Sepioteuthis > Sepioteuthis lessoniana. Next base: position 17,422,468 of record OY757932.1, on the reverse strand, counting down.
GATATGACAAAAGTTCAAATTTTAAGCGGCGTTTAATAGGCTTGAATTCAGAGTTTTCCTTCTCCGAGACTAGTTGCATCACTAAGGCTGCAGAACCCAGTTTGCCCTACTATTTATCCATAGCTGGAGGGAGAATAAAAATATCGAATAGAAAAATACTTAATTATTTATTAACTGAAATGGTACAGTCGGACAAATATGTTTCGCGCTGTGGGTGTTACGTCCTAAGTTGGTCTTACTACTGATCGAGATCATTCAGTGCCGACGTGCTTAAGAAACACGACGTCTTTTATATCTCCGAGATACCGGAAGTCATGTGGTACGAGCCACTATAAAACAAAACCCCAACCAAACCAAACCATTAAACAATGATTTTCGATGTATTTACATTATCTATTTAAAAAGAAGCTTAATTCGACAGGGGACATTTTGTAAAACAAATAATAATAATAATAATAATCTGTCCAGCAAAATGAGACGCACAAAGTTCTCCGGGATTTTGATGTACAAACAGATCACCTAATCTGGTCCAGAAGACCAGAACTACTGAAAGTCAACAAAAAAAAGAGAACCTGCCCTCCCGGTTAACCACAGATTTAAAAATAAAAGAAAGCAAAATGAGGGTTAAGTTCCTAAACCTTAAAAAGATAATTAAAAAAAGACTATGGAACATGAAGGCGATGGTGATACCAGGGTACAGGGAACAATCCCCTAAGGCTTGGTAAAGCATAACGATCGGCATGAATTTTGAGAAAAGACATAGACAGTTGTGGAGACTTGTTGTCACTCAAACTCCAGTATAAACCATCAGTTAACACTAGAATGAAAAACTCGAAAAGTAGTAAAATTATAATAAAACCCCTTAATGTGAAAGGATGACATTAGTTGTTTGTAAAAAATGAAAAAGAATTAGAGACTCAAGTACAGACTATAAGATTATACTGCCAGGGTATAGGAATGGAATTTGGCATAGAAAAATGTGCCATGCTCATAATGAGACACTGTAAACGATAAAAAAGAAATGAAATAAATAGAACCGCAAAATTCAAGAAAAAATCAGAACATTTGGAGAAAAAAATTAAAATTATCAGTACTTCGGAATACTGGGAAAGAACATCATCAAACAAGTGCATATGAAGGAAAAATAAGAAAAGAGTGAATCAGGCGAACGAGAAGACTCCTCAAAACCAAGATCTGCAGGAGAAATCTCATCAAAGTGAACATTCTTGAAATAGACGAGAAAAGAACTTCAACAAATGGACCAAAGGACAAGAAAGCTAATAATGAAGCACAAGTCTTTATACCCGACCGATAACATACACAGGTTCTATGTGTCAAAAAAAAAAACAAAAAAAACGGGACGTGGAAGAAGGTGCATAAAAAATTTCCTTTAAAGAACAAAGAAAGATTAATTACAGTGACCAGAAACAGCACAGATAACATGAATATCAACAGAACAACAAAAACTAGGAAACAAGGTGCCGTGTAATGGTTATCGTCGTAGGAAATGAACACGGCGACACGAGTTCAAATCCTAGACGAGACTGATTGCATTTCACATATCACTAATACCCTTGGGAAAGGTATGAATCCAATTATTCTCCTTCCAGCTATGGGGTAAATAGTAGGACAGATTAGCTTCTTCAGCCTTGGTTAGGCAACTAGTCTAGGAGAAGGAAAACTCTGAATTAAAACCTGTTAAACTCCGCTTAAAAATTGACCTTGTGTCATATCCTGCCCGAGCGGAGGGGTTGGTAAATAGGATAACTAGGAAACAAAAATGCTAAGTGTTGTGGACCAGTAAAGGGTCCGGAAGAATAACACAACTCGGGTTTGCGTGGAACAAAGTATATTAACGAAGTATAATAAAACATATGTACAAAATGTTAGAAGTCAGTCCGACTACTAAGTGTTCACCAGGAGTAAGTACAGTGCCCGGTATTAATAATCACGGAAGAGTTCATTACCGATTGCAGGTTGGTTACCATAACACTAAGAAAAATAACTGTATAGATATTTCAAGAGACAAACTGACGAAATCTCCCACGAATAAATGAGCATGGCTAAGGAAGGGAAACTTTAAAAGAGAAACCGAATCTCATCTACGCTATAAGGAACCCTTATGTTAAAGCCACAAGGACCCCCTACGTTAAAGCAAAAATTGATAAGACGAAATAAAATAGCAAGTGTCGATTATATGGTGATAGAGATGAAAGGATTAATCACAGAGTAACCAAATGCAGCAATATAACGCAAAAATAATATAAGACTAGGAACGACTGAGTGGGGAAAGTGATCCATTGGGAATTGTGCTAGATATTTAAATTTGACCATACAACCAAATGGTATATGCACAATCTAGAATCTGCCCAGAGAGTAGAAATAAAATTTTAAAAAATAATAAAAAAAGAATTCCCTGATGTTGCCAGAGAGCCGCAGAAGCAGTGGAATATGTTGGAGACAATTATGCCAATTCTATTTGGGACACTTGTATTGATTCCCAAAGGTCTGGAACAGAAAATGGTAGAACTTGGGATCAGTGCAGGAATCGAGACCACCCAGGCAACGGAACTGTTAAAATCAGCTAGAATACTTCGAGAAATACTAGAAATATCATGGATATAAAATCAGCTATGGTTTTCAAATTCTATCCGGAACAGCATCATTCTGATATGACATGAGGTGAGCACGAAAAGCTCTCTGCGTAACAATTATAGATTCATCAGTCTTTAAAAATGTTTCGGCAGCAAACACGGTTTCCGCACCAGTTCAAGCTTTAATCCTATCTGATTGTATTTGAAAAAAAAATGGGAAGATATTAGATTGGGGAGATATCATTGCCCCTGCCTTAATTTCACTTTCATCCCCCAAGTGACAGTTTAAAAGGTGGGAGGTATATCTGCCGCACGCTAAAGAAGCGTGTACTATCAAACAGCTAATGATGATGGAAAAAATAGATAATTCGTTGGTTTTATCTATTTTAAATAGATAATTATATTTAATAGCAGTAATGTTATCATTAACCACCTGTTACAAAATCTAAAAGGCTTCTTGTTCCTGTGAAGGGAATGTTAATTTTCAACCGTTAAACCGGTCCAAGCCGAATCTCTGCTGTATAGCCTTGAGCGAGCAGCAAAAGGCGTTGGTCTCCACGTGAACTCAGATAAATCACAGTTCATGTACTTTAATCAAGATGTCGTCACCTTCGTATTAAATGGCACAATTTTGAAATAAGTAAACCAGTTCATATACCTTGGTAGAAATATCTCATCTACAGAAACCGATGTCGACTCACTCATAGGTCAAACATGAATAGCCATTGATAAGTTATCGACCGTGTGGAATATTAATTTCTCTGATAAAGAATGGAATTCTTCCAACTTTGGGCTGTATTAGTAATACTATATGGCTGCACCAACTGGGCTTTGACAAAATGGTTGGAGAAAAAGCTCGATGGGTACTACAATAGGATGTTTTGAACGAATATCAAAAACAACGCATAAAAAGCAGCTGTGTAGCCACTTTCCTCCCATCTCAAAACCATTCTACTACAACGAGCAAGATATGCTGGGCACTAATGGAGAAGTGGGATCGAATTCCTTAGGGACGTTTTCTTATGGATTATTATACACCGACACACCAGCATTGGCTGACCAGCTAAAACTTACATTTATCAACTCCGTACTGATACTGGATGCTGTCTAGAGGATTTGCCGATAGAAACAGATGAGGATCAATGTATATGACACTAAACAATCAGATGTTGAGGTTCCAGTAATGCTGGAGCTTTGGGGAATGCAAACACCTCTTTATTGCCATCGCTCCCTTGTCCACTCTGCCCTGGATTAGTAGCACCTGATGGGTCAAATGGAACTAAACTGAGTACTTATGTTAAACTGATTTGCTTTGAAAAGAACTGTTTTGACATTTAAATTGCGTACTTCATTTAAACTGCGTACTTCTGCTAAACTGAATTGTTTAAAATAGAAATGTTTTTGACAGCTAAACTTTGTACTTATGCTAAACTGAAATGGAATTGTTTTTGTATGCTAAACTGAATTGCTGGAAATAGAACTGTTTTAACATTTAACTGTGTAAACACAAACTATACTTATACTAAAATAAATGTTTTGAATTAGAACTGATTGACTTAACTGAATAGCTTGAAATAGAATTTTTTTTTTACAATAAAACTGTGTACTTATGCTAAACTGAATTGTTTGAAATAGAACTGTTTACTTGTATAAAACTGTATTTGGCATTGAATAACCTATAAAGGTTGATATGCCATAAAACCCAAACAAACCAAGCCAATCGTTCTCTTCCTTTTATCTAACATTAGTTTAGATCATTCTGCATTTTCATTCATATATCAATTCATTCAAGGGGAGAAATCCCCATGGAGGAGTGGTTAATGTGCACCACAGCGGCTTCAAAGTTCATTAGCCCTATAATGTTCACTTTCAGACTAATACCCTTGGTAAAATATGAACAGCCTCATCTCTCCAGCTAGATCAGGAAATAAACCCGTGCACTCCGGAGTCGCTTGGCTTGTCACGCTGGTCAAGGCCGCTGGACATGGGTAACGGGAAGCCGCCATCCATGTCACGTTCTCTGGGACCAGCTCTCCTCGAGACTCAGGAGGCCACCTCAGGCTCTTAACTCTCTCCGGAGGGGCTAGGTTCATTGCCTGGCGCTTGAGGCACCACTTCGTTAGGGGAATACCGACGGAACCTGAGGCATTTCTGAGAATGCTGGGCGTATCTGAGTTACGGTCCTGCGCCCGGACCCACCTTAAAAAAGGCTTTGTGCCACACTCGTCCGATTGGTGGGACACAATAAATATCATCACCCCCAACAAGGAGTAAATTAGTTCGACTGCAGTTCTTCGACACAGATGAATTTGGTATTAAATAACCCCCGAAGAGTGATATGCCATAAAAAATAAAGAAACTGCTTTATTGATGATAACTCTATGTAACATTTTTTTTAATTTAATTTTTCTTAATTCTGAGCTGATAGTGTTGTGGAGGTCAATAAAAAGAAAAAAATAATTTAAAAACCTAGAGACCTTTAAAAGGAAGTAGGAGGCGTGCATGCCTGAATGAGAAGACCTACCGGCGCTAGCAAGAAGCCCGTTCTCATTTCAGCTTTACCTTGGATACTAGATGGACCTTCTTTCCCTCGGGTGCGAGCAGGCAGTGGATATGTCCGAAGAAGTTTCGTACTTAGCGTAAGACCGTGTCTCCTCTCGCAGCAGCCTATATTTAAAACGCCCATCCCGACTTTTGACATCACTTACCGAAAACGACTAGTACATTTCAACGCGTTGTTTGGGGATGTGACTGTTTTTCTAATGTTCCAGGAAAACTTTCTTCGCTACAGAGTAGCCGTATAAAACCCCAAAATAAAGTTGAAATTCAAAATGAATCTCCTATCTTCGTCTCCTTCCCTTCTTCATTTCTTCAGTAATTCTTTTGCAGACATGGTTAGGGTTAGGGTTGGTTTGGGTTATGGTCAGGGGTTAGGCTTAGGGTTTCCAGACTTTTTTCGTATTTGCACTTTTATTGATAGTACACACATGAAACTCTAGTCCCCTTCGAAGTAATCTTCTCCGGCTGCAATGCACTTGTTCTACCATTCCAATAACGTCTGGAAGGCCTCATGGAAGTCCTCTTGTGTCAGCGTGTCAATGACCTTCGTCACAGCCTCTTTCATCTCCTCAATTATCTCATAACGACACCCTCTGAGCTTAGGGAACAACCAAAAGTCACAGGGAGCATGGTCTGGACTATAAGGAGGATGACGAACTGTCTTGATGCTCATCTTGTTCAAATAGTCTGTGACAAGGATGGAGTTGTGGACTGGTGCATTGTCCTGGTGGAAATGCCGCTGACCCGATTTGAAGAGTGCTGGCCTCTTCCAACGAAATCTCTTCCTGAACTTCCTTAAAACCTCAACATAGTAACCCTAAGCTTAACCCAAACCCTTTGGCCAATCAACTGGTGTATTGACTTCCTTATTCCTCCCACACCTCTTATCCTCCCTCACAGACTCTCTGCCTTCCTTGAATCTCTTATGCCACTCAAAAAATGATGCTCGATTCATGCCAGATGGTCCAAAAGCAGTCTGAAGCATTCCATACGTTTCTGTGGCATTTTTTATTCCAAGTTTAAAACATAATCTTATTTCATATCGTTCTTCTAAAGTGTCCTCACGTCCAGATTACATTTTTGAAATTCACCGGGTGTGACAATCAGGCTTTAGTAGGGTGTATTCCAATTGCTGTTGTAGCTGTTCCTTTGAACCTGAAATCATAAAAATTGGTCAGTCATCTCATAAGATGTATAGCAATAACATACTGAATTTTCAAGAGCCTACGACAATTCTAAATGCCTGTAAAAAAAAGTCTAGAAACTTATTGAATAAACCACGTAGATGGGGTAAGAAGAAGAAACGATGGAGTCAGATACGCTAAAGTCAACTACCAACCACCTACGACATTAAAAATCAAATAATAACCGACCAAATTTTCTCTAAGCCTCATAGTGTTATTTCCCAATTTGCTGTGTTTTTAAGAAATTCCAAAAGACCTATTTTTCTCTTCAAACTTTCCTTTTTAATCTGGCTAATAAAATTTTCAACTTTATTCATTTTCCAGGAAGATTCTATGTTGTTTAACTGAAAGAGGTTTGGTTGGTTTGGTTTGTTGGGTTTTATGATATATAAACCTTAGTAGACTATTTAACGCCAAATCCATTTTTATGTAAATAATCTGTTCTTTTTAGAACGATTCAGTTTAGCATGAGTACACAGTTTAATTGTCAAAAATTTTTTTTATTTCAAACTATTCAAGCAGTTATATATAATAATTCAGTTAAGTGTAAATACAGTTTTAATGTCGAAAAACAGTTCTATTTCGAATAATTCAGTTAAGCATAAGCATGCAGTTTAAATGTAAGTAGGGTTTAATTGTCAAAAACATTTCTATTTTGAGCTATTCAGTTTACTCAAACAATTTATTTTAGCATAAGTATCCTGTTAGTTCTATTTAACCCATATCAGGTGCTACCACTCCGGGCCAGAGTGGACCTGGGAGCGATGGCAATAAAGGGGTACTCCGTATTCCCCAAAGCTCCAGCATTGTTGGAACCTCACCATCAGATTGTTTAGTGTCATATCAGGACACACGTTAGGGGAGGTTTTACCCCTCTTCAGAGGTGCAGTCAGTGTATTCTACAGCCCCAGCCGACTGGGCAATTAACTGAAAGAGAATTTTTTTTAGAAATTACGGAACATTTTCGATTCACATGTATTATTCACACGTTATATAAACGAAATTGTGGAAATTCACCCGTTTTTAAATCGAAAATAAGCTAATTACTATATTTCATTATCTGGAGCGCAAAAGCAAATTTCAACAGAAATAAGTGTTATTTTCAAGACAATTTCAACAAAAGTAATAAAGAAATAACCCAGACTATTTAGGAACGAAATGAGTGTTACACAATATTATTCAGTGTACAAAAGCAAAGTTTGAAGCGAATAATAGCAATTTTCTCTACTCTTAAAACAGAAACATTTAAGAAATAGCGTATCCTAAGTTTTTGTAGCTTAGTATAGGATAAAGTGATGTGAGAGTCAATAAACAGATGCTCGTACAACAGAAAGCAAGGGAATTGATAGTTATATACTCATTGAAAGAGAAGGAATCACAAATTTGGTCATATTGCTTGATAGTAACGGAAGCAGAGAGAAACAAGTGATCGATAATATGTGCGATATGATTAATTTGGCACACACATAAGCGCGTATCTATATATATATATATATATATATATATATATATATATATATATATATATATATATATTTGTTATACTAGATTACAAGCGTTGTCGACAAAAATTGATTAGGAAGTCAGAATGACCCTTTTATTTTAAACTAAACACCTACCAATTCGGAATCAAATATGCAGATATATGAAGTCCTCTTTATAAAATAGTTTCGCTCAAAAGACAACGACTTTAAAATTTAGTCTTATTGAAGAGGATTAAAAAAAAAAAGATTTTGGGAAACACTAAGTTGTGAGTAATCTTGATCTACTTCACTTGTAATATCGTATTATTGTTCTGTATTTTCTGAACTTGCTAACGGCGCTGTCCAGTCCGGTAAATAAAAAGTTCCGGGCGCATCAGCAAGTAAAAAAATATAACATTCATTTGAATGATTTAACCTAGTTTGAGAAATATATAAGTATATATATATATATATATATATATATATCGTACTGGTAGCACGGATAATATATATATATATATATATATATATATATATATATATATATATATATATAATAAGTAAATTAAACAGGCGTTCGTATTCGAGGGCAACCAGAAGGCTCCCTTTTTTAAAAGCTACTACACCAAGGTGTAGGGGAGGGCGCTACTCCTTTCCCTGGATTGCTCCACTTTACCCTTGATACATACCTTATAATGCTGAGTGGAGGTATCAAGTGCCATTTTTTAAGTCTTTGGTATGACTCGACCTGGTATTGAATCCCGGTCTCCCGGACCATTGGCGAACACTCGACCCACGAGCCAATGAGCCGGTATCTATACAAATAAATATTCACTCATACATTGGATTCCCCTCTCTCTCTCTCTCTCTCTCTCACACACACACACACACACACACACACACATACAGAATATACAAATTTACCAACCCCAGGCAGGATATGACAGGATATGACGGTGCAAAATTTTCTTATTATGATCTGATTCTGTTCTTTAAGCTTCAGCTAAGAGTCAAAATCAGATTGTATCGAAAATACTTGGACCGCATAACCATATTTACCCAACCCCTCCGCTCGGGCAGGATATGACACAAGGTCAATTTTTAAGCGGAGTTTAACAGGTTTTAATTCAGAGTTTTTCTTCTCCTAGACTAGTTGCCCCACCGAAACTGAAGAAAACTAGTCTGCCCTACTATTTATCTATAGGTGGAGGGAGAATAATTGGATTCATACCTTTTCCAACGGTATTAGTGCTATGTGAAAGGCAATCAGTCTCCTTCAGGTATTGAACTCGTGTCGCTGTGTCCATTTCCTACATCTATAACCATTACACCACGGGCACACATATAGAATATATACATATGTACACACAAAAAGGTGAGCAACAGAAACACACCCACGTATAAGAAGAAAGAGGAGAAGGAAAGGACAAAACAAAGAACATAAACAAAACAATCAAATGAAATGACAGAGGTTAGTAGTGATAGACGCACACCTAATTCATTAATTAACGATCAGTTAATTTCTCGACAGTCAAAGTCAGGCACAAGACCACTTAAATTATCGTATAAGTTTTAGACTTTTCTATTCTCGTTTTCTGTTGTCTGATATATAGTCTTTTTTTATCGTCTGATATAAGGCAATTTTTAGTGGCGTTTATGTTCGTTTTTTTCAGTCTTTGGTACTCAGCTTCTCTCGGTGTTAAGGAGTCTGGTAAAAAGTTAAGTCTCGGAGTATCATGGAGTGTCTTGGCCGATCCTTGCTGGTCTCGCTCTCTTAAATATTGACCCTTGACAGCCAGTTATTGTGGATTTCCTAAGCAGGATGTTCCAACTTTGTAAACAAGAGAACAGACCACGTGGGTTAAGAGCTGGAACGAAAGCTAAACGGTGGGATTATGATAGATACAGATACCCAGAGAGGAAAACAATCAACAGAAATAGGCAATAAGAGCAGAAGCCGCTTGGGAGGAAGAGCAAGAGGCTTCGCGTTGAGAAATAGGTTAAGATGTGGAGTCAAGAAAGCAGCCCTGTGTCCGAGTGCTTTCGTCTTACTCGCTCGCTCTGTCTCTCTCACTCACTTACAGTCAATTTCGACCCTTTCAAGTAATAAAAAATAGGGAGTTATATTTCCGTAACAAGTTCTAAGACCTTAGTCCATCCTGCTATTACTATCCCAGGTAATAAAGAAGAGAGAGTTATATTTCTGTATTAAGTTCTAAGACCTTAGTCCATCCTGCTATTACTATCCCAAGTAATAAAGAAGAGAGAGTTATATTTCTGTAACAAGTTCTAAGACCTTAGTCCATCCTGCTATTACAATCCCTAGCTAGAACGATGATGATAGGATTTATACCTTTCCCAAGGGTATAACTGCAATGTGAAACGCAGTCTCTTCAATGATTTGAACTCGTATCGACGAATTCATTTTCTGCGATGGTATCCATTATACTACGAGCGTTACTCTATTTGGTTAAATATAAGGACGCATATGGACTTTTGATAACAAAGAGAACGGTAAAGAATAAAAACCAAAGCCAGTAAATTGTATAAAAGTTTGCTTTATACATGAAATCTTTGGAGAATTAATTAAATGAATGATTCGAGTAAACTGATTTTTCGAAAAGATGCGAAGATATTTGCGAAATATTTACCTTTTGCAAAACGATTGGCCATAAGAAATTTACATAGAAATTTAAAAGGCCCAAAACACCCTCAATTTAAGAATTCCAGTAAAATCGAATATTAATTAGAATTTAATGAAAATTCTCAGGACCTCTTCCTTAACAGAGAAATCTATTTTTACAAACAGCATTTTTTTAAGAAAATATAATGAATATTATTTTCAACGAGTCACACTTACTCGATATTTAATTTTATTACATTTATTAAAAGAATTAATCAAATGTAAAATCAGTCTGACACTAAACTGAATCTGAACCGGCTCATTGGGCTAGTGGATAGAGTGTTCGCTAATGGTCCGGGAGATCTGGTTTCAATCCCAGGTCGCGTCATTCCAAAGACTTTAAAAATGGTACTTGATATCACCTCGGTGGAGTAGCTATTGAAAAGGGAACCTTCTGGTCACCCTCGACTGCAGTCGCCAACTTCTTAAACTGCATCTGATGATGAGCTTCGAGTTCTGGAGATCTGTGAACTATGGTGTACCCCGTTATTGGCATTACTCCCAGATCAACTGTGACCCAGGTGTTTGGTTTTATTGGTTAAGTTTTATGGCATATCAACCCACGTAAGTTATTTAATGCCAAATCCTGTTTATATATGTATATATATATATATGTGTGTGTGTGTGTGTGTGTGTGCGTGTATGTGCGAATAAATAGTTTGTAGGTACCATTTTAAACAAACCAGAGCTGATTTGCTATCAAATGGTTTCAAGTATTGCTATCTAACGGTAGTAAAGTAAGTTAGCGACCGTAGTCGAGGGCGAACAGAAGGCTCCCTTTTCAACTCCTTTTCCTGGATTGCTCCACTTTACCCTCGATACGTACTTTATATTGTAGAGTGTTAAGCAAGAAGGTATCAAGTACCATTTTTAAAGTCTTTGGTATGAATCGACTAGGGATTGAACCCAGGGTCTCCCGGATCATTAGCAAACACTCTACCCACTAGACCAGTGAGCCGGTTTATACTTAATATCAGTCATTTGTTAACAGTTCGGGGTGGGGCTAACGAGTACTACCACTCTGGATTAAAAGTGGATCTGGAAGTAATGCCAATGAAAAGTTACTCCATATTACCCAGTGTACCAGGATTGAATATTTACAATCAGACTGTTTAGCGTCATATCCAGAAAACTTGTTAGGGAAAGAGATATTACCGTTCAGCAAAGATGCAGTCGGTGTAGTTTACAGCTTCAGCGGACTCGGTGTGATGGTATTGCTAGGGTTTCGTCTATGGGTTAAATACATCTAATTTGATTATTCGTTTTCGATTGTCTAAATGCAAAAAAAAGAATATCTTAAGAAACAAAAAATGCAATCGTGAGCGTGTTATCAACACGATTCCCTAACCTCTAAACATAAAATAACCCATGACATATTGACATGACGTTTAAACCCTTTTTCTTTTCTACTCACTTTTTTTGATATTACGCGTTATTTGTTTCAGTCGTACATTTCTTATTTAAAAATAATTATTTTCTTTTCAATATGTTGGTTGAAATGCGTCTTAGGATTTTTATTCTAGTCAATTTTAAATCCATTACTTATTAAAATCATGTCCGCATTTCTTTTTAACACAGAATTTCATTTTCATTGTACAACTACCTTATATATATATATATATATATATATATGTATATATATATGTATGTATATATATAATGTATATATATATATATATGTATGTATATATATGTATGTATATATATATGTATGTATATATATATATGTATATACATATATATGTATGTATATATATATATATGTATATATAATATGTATGTAGATATATATATATATATATGTATGTATATATATATATATATATATGTATGTATATATATATATATATGTATATATATATATATATATATATATATGTATATATATATATATGTATATATATATATATATATATATGTATGTATATATATATATATATATATCAGGTGTGGAAGGAAAATTACGAATATTCAAGTATTATAATAAATGACTGTATTATAAAACAAGATTAATTTTATACTTAATAAAGAAACAGCAAAATAAGATGATAGACAAAAACGGTAAATTTACTCAATATGGCCACTATTTTTTTTTTTTCAATTATTGTATCTACACAGATTTGAAACGTTTTGCACGCCTTTAAAATAAATTCTTCAGGATTTTATTCCGTTCTCTTCAACAGTAGTTTTAAGCGAACCAATATTTTTGATGGGAAGTTGCCTTTGTTGTTGTTTTTTTCTAAAACGCCCATATAGTGTAATGAAGGGGGTTAAGATCTGGGATTAATAAAGACCATAAAAAAACTCCACTTATTCGGAAATTTTTTCCTGGCTTCGTTTCGGCGTTAAACAAATCATAGCTTCTTTGTCGTTTCTTTTCTTGCACATTGATATTGGGCTGAATCTTAATAAAAAAAGTACTTGAACATTTGTAATCTAGAAAATTTAGATTTATGATGTTTTTTTTGTTTTTTTTCAATAATTGTACTAATCAGACTTAAAACATTTTAAAACTTATTCCATATTTTCCTTTCTCACCCTCTCTCTTTATATATATATATTATATATATATATAGTATATATATATATATTATATATATATATATAAATGAAAATGTAAATATTTGTTACTAACCGATAATCTCCAGTTTTATACCACGAATTGGTTTAAAATTTTGTGAGAGTATCTTATTTGAATTCAGGCGTGTTTTTATATACTTATTATCCAAAAATATTACAATATTTAAAAAAAAGAAATGTTTTTAATAAGTCGTTTTTCTCCGAGAAAAGCCGAACGCGAACAACGTTGGTAAACATTACTTCCGTTTCCCAAGAATTTTACACGTGATTTTTTTTCTGCTTTCATCTCTTTTCTTTCTTTTTTGGTTAACTTAAACAGAGACACTAACTTGAAACCATATTTCGTTGGTTCAGAAGTAAAAAAATTTTTATTCTAACGAATTGTTTACAAAACATTTTCTTTTTCAACAATCCTTTTTTTTTAACTTCAACGAAAGACATCCATTAAAAAATTTTCTTTCTTAAACCGTTTTCCAAAATTTTACACAAGAATTTTTTTCTGTTTAAATCCCTTTCTTTCTTTTAATTGGTTTAAAATTTTGTGAGAGTATTTTATTCGAATACGGGCGTGTTTTTATATACCTAATATCCAAAAATATTTCAATAAGTAAAAAAATATTTTTAATAAGTCGTTTTCCCTGAGAAAAGCCGAACGCAAATTATGAAAGTAAACATTACTTTCGTTTTCCAAGAATTTTACACGTGAATTTTTTTTCTGCCTTTATCACTTTTATTTCTTTTTTGGTTAAGCACAGGGGCAATCTTTAGAATTGTGTCGCTTATATTTATACACTGATTGCTTCTCGCATGGGGAATCATATGTTGCCTGTTCCAGAGTCGGCAATCCAGGCAATCTCTTTATCTACACGGAAACTGGAACTGTTGTATTTTGACCTTCGACCCGGCCAAACATGCCATTTCCAAAGTGATGCACCGGAAGGTAGTGACACATTCCAATGGCCAGTAATCGAAAGAAATCGCGTAGGCGGATTTGGCTGACGAAATGGGACAAGGTAAAAGCCCATGATACACTCATAGACTGGTGCACCGGAAGAGAGTGACCTCTGAACAGCATGACAGTTATTTCCGCTTGATGACGATCAAACATGCCATTCCAAAGATTGAATGGGCGATTAAGTGGGCGATTGAACTATTATATAACTCGGTGAAGACAGGAAGTAGATAGAGTTAGAGACGAGATGTGGTAGGGAAAGCCACACCAGGCCGAAGGGGCCCTCGGGGCCCCCGATTGAGTTGGAAGTCAGAAGTCTTGGAGATAAGATGAGTTACAGACGAGATGTGGTAGGGAAAGCCATACCAGGCCGAAGGGGCCCTCGGGACCCCCAGTAGTTTCGGAAACCCGTTGGTGACAAGATGTTGTAGAGAAAGCCAGCACTCAGCAGAAAGCTGAGCCCCCGGGCCTCCGGTTGAGCATCAGGAGAACGAGAAAGACACAACGCTGATGGCCATAAGAGTGGGGTCAATATATTGCAGTCTTTGTTCGGTCTCCAACTCCCTCTCACAAAACAAACGTTACAAATAGAGGTACATATTTTTTTTAAAGAAGTCTTCGCTCGTCCTTTATCATTGTGTCGTTGTGATTCTTTCTGTATGAATCTGCATATGAGTATATAAGCATATTTATTATGTGAGTATTACAATAGAACTACCAAGAATATTGTGTATCCACAAGTATTGAAAAATTAAACATATTAGAAACATGCATTTTCTTTTTTTTCCCCCATTTAAACAAACTGAGCCACAGCAATGTGTATCCGGGTACAGCTAGTATATATATATATATATATATATATATATATATATAAAATGTGATAACTGCCACATCGTGACAGATGACAGCCGTCTTTACGACCAAAATTACTATACAAACATTTTGATTAATTAGTAATTCAATAAGTGAAATAAATAAAAGATGTGTAGGATAATACGGTCGTAAGTCATAAGTACGTTGTTGGATTGTAGCGACATACGCTTGTACGACTCTTATGCAACTCTCTGAGTGTACATAGGTACAGCTCAGCGACAAGCGTAACAAAATAACAAGGTACTATGAGAACTTCATGTTTTTATTTCAAAGTACCTACGCTAAGATTTTCCGTCAAAGGATACCGCAATTTAGCTGAGGTTTCCTACTTGATTTCTTTATCCAATTTTGATTTTGGAGTTAACATCTATGGGAGTTCAATGGCTTTGTTATCTTACTGAGACCCCTTTTACCCCAATCACACACACACACACTCACACACATATATATATATATATATATATAAGGAATAAGGATCGAAAATAGGATATATATGAGTAGATAAATAAACGACTGTATCTGAAAAGACTTTAGTATATTGATAGATAGAACAATATGTAGCTATGTAAGTTTCTAAATCGATTTAAAGGTTCGCATTCTTTTAAAACAAACCAAAAATCAATGACCGATGTGGTTCTTCTTGAAATGACAGTTTATAAAATATTGATTACTATGAATAGGATTTCGATTACCACAAAGAATGTTTTCTGAAACTACTCTGAGTAACCTAAAACCAAACTCTCTCTCTCTCTCTCTATATATATATATATATATATATATATATAAAAATTAAGTAAGTGAATTCGAACTTCAATGACACTAAACGACGTCGGCTGGGGTTGGAGAATATGTTGATTGCATACCTGCATAGGGTAAGACCCCACCAACTAGTGCCCTGGCTATAGAACTAACATATCAGATAATGAGGCTCCAGCCCTTGGGCTTTTGGGAATGCAAAATACCCCATTCATTGCCATAACTACCCGGTCAATCTGACATAGAATGGTTGTACCTGTTAGGGTCATATATAGAGATAAAATCAACAGTGTCTCAATAGACATGGTTATATAGAGTTTCTCAGTATACATTGTTATATTAGGAGTCTCAATAAACATGTTTATATAGGGAGTCTCAATATGCATGGTGTTATTGGATGTCTCAATATACATGGTTATATAGGGTGGCTCAATATACATGGTTAAATTAGGTACCTCAACATTCATGTTTGTATAGGTTGTCTCAATATACATGGTTATATGGGGTGTCTCAATATAGATGGTTATATAAGGTGTCTCAATATACGTGGTTATATAACGTGTCTCAATATACATGTTATATAGGTTGTCTCAATATACATGCTTATATAGGGTGTCTCAATATACATGCTTATATAGGGTGTCTCAATATACATGCTTATATAGGGTGTCTCAATATACATGGTTATATAGGTTGTCTCAATATACATGGTTATATAGGGTGTCTCAATATACATGGTTATATAGGGTTTCTCAGTATACATGGTTATATAGGGTGTCTCAATATACATGGTTATATAGGATGTCTCAATATACAGGGTTAAATTTGGTACCTCAATGGCTATATAGGGTGTCTCAATATACATAGTAAAAGAGGGTGTCTCAAAAGACATGGTTATACAGGATATCTCAATATACATGGGACCCATGTCATTGGTAATAACTCTACTAATAATAATCGAATTTTCTTTTTTTGTTTCTGATTTGAAAATAGTAAACGATAGCAACTATTAATCATCGATCACAATGCCTTTGGGCAATAGATGAAAATATTTTGTATCGCAATTTATTTAAAGACATCATCATTCAAAACTCTCAAAATAGATGTAACCCATTGATATATGGTTATATAGGTAGTCTTAATAGACATGGTTATATAGGGAGTTTTAATATACATAGTTATATAGGGTGTCTCAATATACATGGGACCCATGTGACTGCTAATAACTCAACTACTAATATTGTTGTGTTCGTTTTGGATTTAGATTTGAAAAAAAGTATTCTATAACAATTAATGATCCTTAGTCATAAAGCCTTGGATAAGAGTGAGAAAAAATATTTTGCAACACAACTTATTTAGAGACATAATCATTCAAAACTGTCTCCAACCTATTAATATGATAATGATTTATTGCTGAGACAAGTAACTAAAATAAAAATAGCATGTTCTAAAAGCTGATATAATAAAATTAAAAAATCGTTGATTTCATATCTCTAGCTTAAAGAAGGCACTTTTACAGGACGTGTTCAAAGAGACCGCCATTGCGCTTCTCTCAGCAATAAAAAAACATTGTCAAATCAATCGGTTGCATCTATATTGAGACACACAGTTCGAATGTAATCATTTACAACAAATGGAACCATTTAACTGATATCAATCAAATGATAAATATTAAATTGAATTATTTGTATTTAATAGCAATGATTCACACTACGTAAAAAGGCGATTACAATTCGATAAAAAATACTTGAAACTATTTAACTATGTGCAAACAATAAATAAGAATACTTAAAGCTATTTAACTGCAGGCAAACAATAAACAGCAATGCTTGAAACTATTTAACAGTGTGCAAACAAATGAGCTTAGGTTCGTATAAAAATGTTATCAGCAAAATATTCGTTTACAAATCATATTTCGGGATTTGGTATTACGTAACCTACACACGTTGATACGCTATAAAAAAAACAACCAATCAAACAATCTAACAATCCAGTCAAGTTTTTACGTCACTTTCGGTCTCATGCCCTTTGTAAAGATACGAACCCCTGTAACGATACCGCCCTCGCCCCCACAAACATTCATCATTCTTCTAACCATTCACTTCTTGGCCGGCCGGTGATCAACTAGTGGTTTGGGGTGTCTACGTGGTGTAATGGTTAAAGCGATGAACTGCGGAATCGTAGTACGCGAGTTCGTACTCCAGTCGCGCTATTACGTTCACTTTCGGGCAAATACCCTTGGGAAAGGTATGAACCTCCTTATTCTCCCTCCAGCTATGGGTAAATAGTAGGACGGACTAGGTTCTTCAGCCTTGGTTAGGCAACTAGTCTAGGAGAAGGAAAACTCTGAATTAAAACCTGTTAAACTCCGCTTAAAAATTGACCTTGTGTCATATCCTGCCCGAGCGGAGGAGTTGGTAAATAGTATCAACTAGTGGTTCGAGGGGGGCAACACACATTTCTTGCCACATCAAGAATACGATCGAGGGGGCCGGAGAAAATAGAAGGACAAACGAACAAACACGAACATTGCTTGGGGTTAACTCAGAGCAGAAGGAGAGTATGCAACACTACATTTCCCATAGCATATGTGGACTAACGCTAGCATGGATTACTAGCGAAAATTCCACAAAGCAACTGGAATGCCGACATCTCTTGACTCGATCTTCTTTCACTGGACCCTATCTTCTCTGCTACTGTCTCACCGCTCCGGTGTCCGGTGTCAACTGCCCCTGTCCGTGGTTCCACGCCAACTGCCTGTCAGCTCCTTTCTCCAACCAACTCTCTTTCGTGTCCCCTTACCACTCCCGAATACGGCGAGATTTCAGGTCCAAAAACCCTTTGTCTGGTTTAGCGCAAAAACAAAGGAATCCTCTGCTTGGCGGGCCACCTATATAGTGTTACACCCCCTTTTTTTCCCAGCTACAGTGGCGACTCTACGCTTTTTTTGCTACTCGTGCCCCCTACGCCCTCTGTCAACTTCAGTTCCCAACCCGTGGTCCGTGGACCCAAAGTAAGTCATCATAGTTGCTATTGCGTGATTCTCCATTGTATAGCACAGATTGACTAACGTACCTTGCATGGTGTTCTTTTCGTAAACAATCAAGATACTATATAATTTGTAGTCTTGTTAATACAGTAGATAAGATAATTTTTTTTCTTTCAAAAGTATAGAAGAAAAGAGAAGATGTTCATTACTATGGCGAGAAAAATATGTTTATTAGAATAAAGAAACTGATGACAATATACACAGACACAGCTAGTAGTTTCAATTTCGCTTAAAATAAAGATTATTTGTTGAAAATGTATTCAAATAAACAAATTTTAGTTACAGAATGTAATATATGCAACATTCATTAAAGAAATAGACATCTGTTAGTGAAAAAACGAATTAAAACACGCCGTTTAACCAACATTTACCATAGCGATGATGATGACGTCGGCGACGGCTCTAATCTGCTATCCCCTCTCTCTCTCGGTCCCTCTCTCTCTCACACACACACTCTCTCTCTCTTTCTCTCTCTCTTTCTCTATCGGTCCCTCTCCCTCTTCCCAAGACAGCTGTCAGCAATCAGCAGTCAAAATGTGCTAAGATTTTTGAGCACGGAGTTAGGGTTGTTGCTCTTGCTATTGGCTACAGCCAAAAGCGTATTTCTCTAACATTACCGTTATTATAAGGGTCTAGTGCCTGGCACGGATCGGGCGTTCAACATTATAGCCGATTTTATGGGATGTTCAATGTATCTGACGGTGGCCGGACAAAGACCATCCGTTCAAAACAGCATCGTTCTATTATTCCCAGATATATTTATGAACTTTTGGCTACTTAGTTATCGAAACTCGAATAGATACGTAATTTAATTGAGATCAGATTAAGTATGTTTGCTTGAAATTAATGGATGATTTTTAATCCATTTTGAATAACATTGACCGAATTATTGGTCGTGCCGGGCACGAGTAGCACTAGTCCCGTCTCCGCCCCTGCCCAGCTATGAATTAAATAGTATTATTTTTTTTCTTTTAAAAGGGTGGATTTGGCATTAGATACCCAACGAAGGTTTATTTGTCATCAAACAAAGAATCGAAAGCATTGTCATTCAATTTTTCGCTTATGTCTTTTATAAAAATGTCCTTCTAGCATAAGTTTAATGGGGTTTGCTCTTTTTTTTATTTGAAAGTCTCAGCGTGTACCCTGAGATCTATGCCATTGATTTATTGCATTCGATGAGGAAAGAGATTATGTTGAAAAACGAACATTTGTTGAGAAACATAGATATATTTGATAATTACGTGTTTTCATTGGCCTAGTGGGTAGAGTGTTTGCCCATGGTCCGGGAAACGTGGGTTATATTAAGTTTAGATCAGATCAGTAATTCCCAACGTGGAACGGATGTCCCACCGGTGGAGATATGATAATATTTTGGTAGGACGAGCATTATTTTGGTGGGTGTTTGCTTAGTGCACAAGTTCGTGAATATGTAAGAATTAAATATTACAAGGGAGCATTAGTGTAGGGTTCTTGTTATTGAACGCTTGTAATATTAAATAAAGGACAAACCACGATATGAGAGAAAATAGAGACATATTCTCAGGACAAAGTATATACAATAGAGAGACTATTAGTAGGCAAGAACATAGGATTAGTGAACGCTTGTAATATTAAATAAAGGACAAACCACGATATGAGAGGAAATAGAGATATATTCTCAGGAAAAAGTATATACGATATAGAGACTATTAGTAGACAAGAACATAGGATTAGTGAATACAAAATAAAGATATAGCCCAACGATAGTATTAGCTTCCGTTATTACGGTAGCAAGTAAGGTGATCTTGTGCGATCTCCAGTCTCCAACGCCCTCATACTATTCCTATAAGAAGCTGCTCTTTACCTTCTAGTCTGCCCTAGTATTAGTAGCTATTGCTGTATATGGCAGATGGACTTGTTCATTGTGTGGAAAAAGGTGGGTTAAACCGAACAATTAGAATCTTAGAAATACCCAAGTGGAGCATTATCCAAAATCGGTTAGAAACCACTGGTTTAGATACATAAGTGAAGTTGTCTCCCTTTAGTCGAGGGTGACCAGAAGGCTCCCTTTTCAATAGCTACAACACCAAGGCGTAGGGAAGGGCGCTACTCCTTTCCCTGTATTGCTCCACTTTACCCTTAATACGCACCTTATATTGCTGAGTGTTAAACAAGCCGGTATCAAGTACCATTTTTAAAGTCTTTGGTATGACACGACATGTGAATGAACCCAGGTCTCCCGGACCGATAGTGAACACACTGCCCACTAGACCAAAGAACCAGTCAAACTTATTATAAAAATACTTAATAAACTTCTTTATAAATAGACCGTTTATATCTTAAAATATTGTATACACACAAATCTTTAAAACTTTTTGAAAAAAATCTCCAAATCTTTTGAAAAAAATCTCCAAACTTTTTGAAAAAAATCTTCAAAAGTTTTTTAAAAAAATCTAATTTTTTGAAAAATTTCTCAAACTTTTTTGCAAAATATCTCCAAATTTTTTGAAAAAAATCGCCAAATTTTTTGAAAAAAGTCTCCAAATTTTTTGAAAAAAATCTCCAAAGTTTTTGAAAAAGTCTCCAAACTTTTTGAAAAAAATCTCCAAATTTTTTGAAAAAAGTATCCAAACTTTTTGAAAAAAATCTCCAAATTTTTGGAAAAATTTCTCAAAATATTTTGAAAAATATCTTCAAAACTTTTAGAAAAAAAATCTCCAAACTTTTTGAAAAAAATCTCCAAACTTTTTGAAAAAAATCTTCAAAATTTTTTTAAAAAAATCTCCTAATTTTTTGAAAAATTTCTCAAACTTTTTTGCAAAAAATCTCCAAATTTTTTGAAAAAAGAATTCAAAAGTTTTTGAAAAAACTCCAAAGTTTTTGAAAAAAAAATGTCAAAGTTTCTTAAAAAAATTTCTCAAAATGTTTTGAAAGATATCTAAAAAATTAAAAGATTTTTGGAAAAAAGTTTTGAAAAATATCTCCAAATTTTTTGAAAAAAATTTCAAAAATTTTGAAAAAAATCTCCAAATTTTTTGAAAAAAATCTCTAAATTTTTTGAAAAAATCTCCAAACTTTTGGAAGAAAATCTTCAAAAGTTTTTGAAAAAAATCTCTAAAAATATTTTGAAAAAAATCTTCAAAAGTTTTTGAAAAAAATCTCCAAATTTTTTGAAAAAATTCTTAAATTTTTTGAAAAAATCTTCACAAATTTTTGAAAAAAGTCTCCGAAGTTTTTGAAAAAAATTTCCCAATTTTTTGAAAAATGTCACAAAATATTTTGAAAAAAATCTCAAAACTGTTTGAAAAAAATCTCAAAATATTTTGAAAAAAATCACCAAAGTTTTTGAAAAAATCTCCAAATTTTTTGAAAAAAATCTCCAAATTTTTTGAAAAAAGTCTCCAAACTTTTTGAAAAAAATCTCCAAAGTTTTTGAAAAATTTATCAAAATATTTTGAAAAAAATCTTCAAAACTTTTTGAAAAAAATCTCCAAACTTTTTGAAAAAAATCTTCAAAACTTTTTGAAAAAAATCTCAAAATATTTTGAAAAAAATCTTCAAACTTTTTGAAAAAAGTCTTCAAAACTTTTTGAAAAAAATCTCAAAATATTTTGAAAAAAATCTTTAAAACTTTTTGAAAAAAATCACCAAATTTTCTGAAAAAAATCTGCAAACTTTTTGAAAAAATCTTCAAAATTTTTTAAAAAAAATCTCCAAATTTTTTGAAAAAAGTCTCCAAATTTTTAGAAAAAAATCTCCAAATTTTTTGAAAAAATTCTCAAATTTTTTGAAAAAAATCTTCACAAGTTTTTGAAAAAAGTCTCCGAACTTTTTGAAAAAAATTTCCAAATTTTTTGAAAAATGTCTCAGAATATTTTGAAAAAAATCTCAAAACTGTTTAAAAAAAATCTCAAAATATTTTGAAAAAAATCACCAAAGTTTTTGAAAAAATCTCCAAATTTTTTGAAAAAAATCTCCAAATTTTTTGAAAAAAGTCTCCAAAGTTTTTGAAAAAAATCTCCAAATTATTTGAAAAATTTCTCAAAATATTTTGAAAAAAATTTTCAAAACTTTTTGAAAAAAATCTCCAAACTTTTTGAAAAAAATCTCAAAATATTTTGAAAAAAATCGTTAAAAACTTTTTGAAAAAAATCTCCAAATTTTTTGAAAATTATCTCCAAACTTTTTGAAAAAAGTCTCAAAATATTTTGAAAAAAATCTCCAAAGTTTTTGAAAAAGTCTCCAAACTTTTTGAAAAAAATCTCCAAATTTTTTGAAAAAAGTATCCAAACTTTTTGAAAAAAATCTCCAAATTTTTGGAAAAATTTCTCAAAATATTTTGAAAAATATCTTCAAAACTTTTAGAAAAAAAATCTCCAAACTTTTTGAAAAAAATCTCCAAACTTTTTGAAAAAAATCTTCAAAATTTTTTTAAAAAAATCTCCTAATTTTTTTAAAAATTTCTCAAACTTTTTTGCAAAAAATCTCCAAATTTTTTGAAAAAAGAATTCAAAAGTTTTTGAAAAAACTCCAAAGTTTTTGAAAAAAAATGTCAAAGTTTCTTGAAAAATTTCTCAAAATGTTTTGAAAGATATCTAAAAAATTAAAAGATTTTTGGAAAAAAGTTTTGAAAAATATCTCCAAAAAAAGATTTCAAAAATTTTGAAAAAAATCTCCAAATTTTTTGAAAAAAATCTCTAAATTTTTTGAAAAAATCTCCAAACTTTTGGAAGAAAATCTTCAAAAGTTTTTGAAAAAAATCTCTAAAAATATTTTGAAAAAAATCTTCAAAAGTTTTTGAAAAAAATCTCCAAATTTTTTGAAAAAATTCTTAAATTTTTTGAAAAAATCTTCACAAATTTTTGAAAAAAGTCTCCGAAGTTTTTGAAAAAAATTTCCCAATTTTTTGAAAAATGTCACAAAATATTTTGAAAAAAATCTCAAAACTGTTTGAAAAAAATCTCAAAATATTTTGAAAAAAATCACCAAAGTTTTTGAAAAAATCTCCAAATTTTTTGAAAAAAATCTCCAAATTTTTTGAAAAAAGTCTCCAAACTTTTTGAAAAAAATCTCCAAAGTTTTTGAAAAATTTATCAAAATATTTTGAAAAAAATCTTCAAAACTTTTTGAAAAAATCTCCAAACTTTTTGAAAAAAATCTTCAAAACTTTTTGAAAAAAATCTTCAAACTTTTTGAAAAAAATCATCAAAACTTTTTGAAAAAAATCTCAAAATATTTTGAAAAAAATCTTTAAAACTTTTTGAAAAAATCTCCAAATTTTTTGAAAAAAATCTCCAAACTTTTTGAAAAAATCTTCAAAATTTTTTTAAAAAAATCTCCAAATTTTTTGAAAAAAGTCTCCAAATTTTTAGAAAAAAATCTCCAAAGTTTTTAAAAAAGTCTCCAAACTTTTTGAAAAAAATCTCCAAAGTTTTTGAAAAAGTCTCCAAACTTTTTGAAAAAAATCTCCAAATTTTTTGAAAAAAGTCTCCAAATTTTTTGAAAAAATATCTCCAAATTTTTTGAAAAATTTCTCAAAATATTATGAAAAATATCTTTAAAACTTTTAGAAAAAATCTCCAAACTTTTTGAAAAAAACTTTTAAAGTTTTTGAAAAAAATCTCCAAATTTTTTGAAAAAAATCTCCAAATTTTTTGAAATTATTCTAAAATTTTTTTAAAAAAATCTTCACAAGTTTTTGAAAAAAGTCTCCGAACTTTTTGAAAAAAATTTCCAAATTTTTTGAAAAATGTCTCAGAATATTTTGAAAAAAATCTCAAAACTGTTTGAAAAAAATCTCAAAATATTTTGAAAAAAATCACCAAAGTTTTTGAAAAAATCTCCAAATTTTTTGAAAAAAATCTCCAAATTTTTTGAAAAAAGTCTCCAAAGTTTTTGAAAAAAATCTCCAAATTATTTGAAAAATTTCTCAAAATATTTTGAAAAAAATCGTTAAAACTTTTTGAAAAAAATCTCCAAATTTTTTGAAAATTATCTCCAAACTTTTTGAAAAAAGTCTCCAAATTTTTAGAAAAAAATCTCCAAAGTTTTTGAAAAAAGTCTCCAAACTTTTTGAAAAAAATCTCCAAAGTTTTTGAAAAATTTCTCAAAATATTTTGAAAAAAATCTTCAAAACTTTTAGAAAAAAATCTCCAAACTTTTTGAAAAAAAAAAAAAACTCCGTTATTACGGAAGCAAGTAAGTATATACGATAGAGAGACTATTAGTAGACAAGAACATAGGATTAGTGAATACAAAATAAAGATATAGCCCAACGATAGTATTAGCTTCCGTTATTACGGTAGCAAGTAAGGTGATCTTGTGCGATCTCCAGTCTCCAACGCCCTCATACTATTCCTATAAGAAGCTGCTCTTTACCTTCTTGTCTGCCCTAGTATTAGTAGCTATTGCTGTATATGGCAGATGGACTTGTTCATTGTGTGGAAAAAGGTGGGTTAAACCGAACAATTAGAATCTTAGAAATACCCAAGTGGAGCATTATCCAAAATCGGTTAGAAACCACTGGTTTAGATACATAAGTGAAGTTGTCTCCCTTTAGTCGAGGGTGACCAGAAGGCTCCCTTTTCAATAGCTACAACACCAAGGCGTAGGGAAGGGCGCTACTCCTTTCCCTGACATGTGAATGAACCCAGGTCTCCCGGACCGATAGTGAACACTGCCCACTAGACCAAAGAACCAGTCAAACTTATTATAAAAATACTTAATAAACTTCTTTATAAATAGACCGTTTATATCTTAAAATATTGTATACACACTGCGGTAAAAAAAACAAAAAAACAGTGTGTTTAAGAAAATCTTCATCAAATGATGACTCTGGGGTTGACTGGGCGTTCCAGCATTTTTATTTATGTTGAGGGCATTTCAGGATTAATGTTCAACCACCTTGCATAAACCTTGGTTGAGTACACAACTTTCCAGAAACAAAGTAGTAATACAATAATATAAGAGTTTAAGGAACTGACTTGATGACACGGCCTTACACTGAAAGAGATATTCACGGATGTAACCAGTGCTCAAGTTCTCAAAAACTAATCATTAACTCAACGACACACACACACACACACACACACACACACACACACACATATATATATATATATATATATATATAGAGAGAGAGAGAGAGAGAAAATTTTGATAATTTCGGGTAAGTTTAATTTATATGGATAAAATTTCACGTTATTATATATATATATAACAACGTGAAATTTTATCCATATAAATAAAACTTACCTGAAATTATCAAAATTTTGTCTATATATATATATATATATGTATATATATGTATATATCTGTTTGTGTGTGTGTGTGTGTATATATGTGTGTATCGTTGAGTATATATATATATATATATATATATATATGTATTGACTCTGTCTCGACGCTATCCTAAAGTAGATATACATATGATCAACAACTCATATTTAGCCCTCAGTATTTATTACTAAGTACATTGTATATATATATATATATATATATATATATATATATATATATATATATATATAAACGGAGAGAGAGAGAGAGAGACCAAACGACAGACACTCAGACAGACAGATAGGTATGTTTGTGTATATATATATGTGTGTGTGTGTGTGTAAAGATACATAGATATATAGATTCGAAACTGTTTATTCATTTAAAAAAATAACACCAATTTTCATATATTAAGGCTGGCGTGATGCATTTTGATTCAATTAAAAGGCATATCAATCATCCATTGCTATTTAATGCCAAATCATTTTTATATCTACGATTTTTAAGAGAATAGTTTGTAGGTAATATTTTTTATTTGCTTGAGGGTTTGAGGATTTAAAGTTATATCCATGAAAATCGATTGGGGGATGTCAAATCCCTCAACAGATGTGTATTTGGCATATTGTACAGCCCCATTGCCCAGTCGGCTGGGGCTGTAGAATAAACCGACTGCACACACTCCCCTCCAACAAATGTCCTGATTATGACAAAAACAATCTGATGGGGAGGTTCCAGTAATTCTGGGGCCTTGAATCATCGCTCTCAGGTCCATTCTGGCTCGAAATGGTAGCACCTGATCTTTTTTTTTTTAATTTTGAGATTATTTTCAAAATATTTGGTGATTTTTCTCAAAAAATTTGGAGATTCTTTTCAAAAAATTTGACGACTTTTTTTCAAAATAATTGTAGATTTTTTTCAAAAACTTTGGAGATCTTTTCAAAAAATTTGGAGATTTTTTTCAAAAAATTTAGTGATTTTTTTCAAAATATTTTGAGATTTTTTTCTAAAAGTTTTGAGATTTTTTTCAAAAAATTTTGAGAAATTTTTCAAAAAATTTGGAAAGTTTTGAAGATTTTTTTCAAAAAGTTTGGCGATATTTTTCAAAAAATTTTGAAGATGTTTTTCAAAATATTTTGAGAAATTTTTCAAAAAATTTGGAGATTTTTTTCAAAAACTTTGGAGACTTTTTACAAAAAATTTGGAGATTTTTTTCAAAAAGTTTGGAGATTTTTTTCAAAAACTTTGGAGACTATTTTCAAAAACTTTTGAAGATTTTTTTCCAAAAATTTGAGAATTTTTTCAAAAAATTTGGAGATTTTTTTCAAAAACTTTTGAAGATTTTTTTCCAAAGGTTTGGAGATTTTTTTCAAAAAATTTTGAATTTTTTTTCAAAAAATTTGGAGATCTTTTTCAAAACTTTTTTCCAAAAATCTTAAAATTTTTTAGATATCTTTCAAAAAATTTTGAGAAATTTTTCAAGAAACTTTGACATTTTTTTTCAAAAACTTTGGAGAAATTTTTTCAAAAACTTTTGAAGATTTTTTTCAAAAAATTTGGAGATTTTTTGCAAAAAAGTTTGAGAAATTTTTCAAAAAATTATGAGATTTTTCAAAAAAAATTTTGAAGATTTTTCAAAAAGTTTGGACATTTTTATCAAAAAATTTGGAAATTTTTCTCCAAAAGTTATAAACATTTTTTTCAAAAAATTTGTAGATTTTTTTCAAAAAGTTTTGAGATTTTTTTCAAAAACTTTTAAAGATTTTTTCAAAAAGTTTAAAGATTTTTTTCTAAAAGTTTTGAAGATTTTTTTCAAAATATTTTGAGAAATTTTTCAAAAAATTTGGAGACTTTTTTCAAAAAATTTGGAGATTTTTTTCAAAAACTTTGGAGATTTTTTTCTAAAAATTTGGAGACTTTTTTCAAAAAATTTGGAGATTTTTTTCAAAAAATTTGGAGATTTTTTTCAAAAAATATGGAGATTTTTTGCAAAAAAGTTTGAGAAATTTTTCAAAAACTTTGGAGATTTTTTTCTAAAAATTTGGAGACTTTTTTCAAAAACTTTGGAGACTTTTTTCAAAAAATTTGAGATTTTTTTCAAAAAGTTTGGAGCCTTTTTTCAAAAAATTTGGAGATTTTTTTCAAAAAATTTGGAGATTTTTTCAAAAACTTTGGTTTTTTTTTTCAAAATATTTTGAGATTTTTTTCGAACAGTTTTGAGATTTTTTTCAAAATATTTTGAGACATTTTTCCAAAAATTTGGAAATTTTTTTCAAAAACTTTGGAGACTATTTTCAAAAACTTTTGAAAATTTTTTTCCAAAAATTTGAGAATTTTTTCAAAAAATTTGGAGATTTTTTTCAAAAACTTTTGAAGATTTTTTTCAAAAAATTTTGAGATTTTTGGCAAAAAAGTTTGAGAAATTTTTCAAAAAATTAGGAAATTTTTTTCAAGAAGTTTTAAAGATTTTTTTCAAATTATTTTGAGATTTTTTTCAAAAAAAAAAAAAAAATCTTAAAATTTTTTAGATATCTTTCAAAAAATTTTGAGAAATTTTTCAAGAAACTTTGACATTTTTTTTCAAAAACTTTGGAGAAATTTTTTCAAAAACTTTTGAAGATTTTTTTCAAAAAATTTGGAGATTTTTTGCAAAAAAGTTTGAGAAATTTTTCAAAAAATTATGAGATTTTTCAAAAAAAATTTTGAAGATTTTTTTCAAATTATTTTGAGATTTTTTTCAAAAAGTTTTGAAGATTTTTTTCAAAACATTTGGAGATTTTTTCAAAAACTTTGGTGATTTTTTTCAAAATATTTTGAAATTTTTTTCAAACAGTTTTGAGATTTTTTTCAAAATATTTTGAGACATTTTTCCAAAAATTTGGAAATTTTTTTCAAAAACTTCGGAGACTATTTTCAAAAACTTTTGAAGATTTTTTTCCAAAAATTTGAGAATTTTTTCAAAAAATTTGGAGATTTTTTTCAAAAACTTTTGAAGATTTTTTTCCAAAAGTTTGGAGATTTTTTTCAAAAAATTTTGAAATTTTTTTCAAAAAATTTGGAGATATTTTTCAAACTTTTTTTCCAAAAATCTTAAAATTTTTTAGATATCTTTCAAAAAATTTTGAGAAATTTTTCAAGAAACTTTGACATTTTTTTTCAAAAACTTTGGAGATTTTTTTCAAAAATTTTTTTTTAATTTTTTCAAAAAATTTGGAGATGTTTTTAAAAAATTTTGAGATATTTTTCAAAAACTTTGCAGATTTTTTTCAAAAGATTAGCAGAAATTTTTCAATAAACATTTGAGATTTTTTAAAAAAATTAAAAAAATTTTTTTCTTTAATTTTTGAGATGTTTTTCCAAATATTTTGAGATATTTTTCAAAATTTATGGAGATTCTTTTCACAAAATTTGGAAATCTGTTAAAAAAGTTTTGAAATTTTTTTCAAAATATTTGGATAAATTCTTCAAAAATTTTTTGGATTTTTTTCAAAAAATTTTGGGATATTTTTCTATAAGTTTTAGGAATTTTTTCATAAAGTTTTGAGATTTTTTTACAAAACTTTTTTTCCAAAAATCTTCCAATTTTTTAGATATTTTTCAAGAAATTTGGAGATTTTTTTACAAAATTTTCGAGATTTTTTTGAAATCTTTTGAGATGTTTTTCAAAAATTTGGAGATTTTTTTTCAAAAAATTTGGAGTAATTTTTCAAAAAAATTTGAGATTTTTTTCTAAAATTTTTGAGATTTTTTTCAAAAAATTTGTAGATTTTTCTCAAAAAATATTGAGATTTGTTTTCAAAAATTTTGTGATGTTTTTCAAAAAATTTTGAAATTTTTTTCAAAACATTTGGATATTTTTTTTTTAAACT
The DNA here is from genome assembly GCA_963585895.1 of Sepioteuthis lessoniana. Taxonomy (NCBI): domain Eukaryota; kingdom Metazoa; phylum Mollusca; class Cephalopoda; order Myopsida; family Loliginidae; genus Sepioteuthis; species Sepioteuthis lessoniana. The sequence goes on along the minus strand of OY757932.1, from coordinate 17,392,652 downwards.
TTTTTCCAAAAATCACAATATTTTTAAGATATACAATAATTTGGAGATTTTTTTTTTAAATTTCGATTTTTTTTTTTCAAAACTTTTTTTCAAAAATCCTCAAAAAATTAGACGGCAATACTTGAAAATAGAACTGTGAGTGGGAAACAGCAACACTTGAAACCATTTAACTGTGTAACATATTGACCCTCGACCGAGCTGTCAATCAAGAGATGCACCTGTGTAAACAAGCGGAAGTAGGTGGACGAAAGACAATTACATAACCAGGTGCCACAGAGGGCTTGGGTCAGTCAGTTCCAGTTACTGTTGGAGTCAGTTGGGGACACGATGCCGAATTGAGAGCCAGCTTTGGACCCTCAGTGACCCACGGTTGAGCAACCCCAGCCAAGATGAGAAAGAAGTGCTGCTATGGTCAGAAGAACTTTAGGTCAATATGTACCAGTCTGTCCCCGTTTCCAACTCACCTCTCACACACAACCATCATCAACCCTTTCGAGAATAAAGTGTGAGAGTTATATTTTTATAAAGAAGTGTGTTCGTTCGTTCATTGAAGTTCGTCATTATTGTTTGATTATGTTCTGCATACATATGTATATGTATTATGGCTATGGTTATGAGTATACAACAACTGTTTTCAAACAAATATTCGATATTAAATAATATTGATATTGTTGGAAAACAATACTTGAAACGACATATAACTCGTTTAAAAACAAAATTAATATATATATATATATATATATATATATATATATATATATATATATATATATATATTGTATTCTTGTTCCAGTTAAACCGGAGTTGGGAGTAATTCCATCAGGACAAGAAATTATTCATGAATGAATATTTAAAATTTTCCTGGTAAAGAGCTCAATGTACCAATAATACAGAGCAATGAATTCTTTAAGCAAAAACAATGAAACCGGTCACATAGGATTATAAATTTATTTCAATCCTGTTACGCATTTTTGAAATTTCCAAAAACACGAAAAAGAATTAACAGGACTTCTTCAGATCTTTTTGATAAAAAAAACTAGAATAGACACATAAGAGTGGGAGGGGATAGAAGAGTGGGAGGGGAAAGAAGAGGGATGAAGAGTTACCTCTTCATTAAGCCCACTTCCGTTTTAAATTTAAATTTCGGTTAGCAATGTAGTAAAAATATATTTTTTAAACTTTTCTTTAATTAATAATTTTTTAATTACATTTAGACCTAAATTACAGATTTTTTATTGAATTAGATTTAAATTTTAAATAATAACCTCACGTGAAGATACAGTAATAGATATATCAAAACTAAAAACAAAAACAAATATTTAATTTATTTACTATATTTTAACATTTCAAAACTATTTAGAAAGCATTAATCAGTTCCACTTTTTATGCGTAGTACGTATGTATCATATCGGCTTTAAATAAACTCCGAGTGTTGATATGCCATTAAAAGAAATCGTCTAACATTGCGTGGATTGATGAGCAAGGAAACGATGCTGAAAAATTTAAATTGACTGATATGATTATTTTGTCATCATAAGATTACTTTCAGGAAAGATATAAACCATCTTATCTTCCCAACTATGGGTTAAATAGAACTACAACCGTTCTTCTACAAGAGTTGTTTTAGCATTAAATAACTCACAAAAGTTGCTATGCCATAAAGCAAAACAAACAATCACTTGAATAACAGGTTATCGTAGAATAATGTTTATCGTCGTCGGAAAGTGACATGCCGACCAGGGTTAAAATTCTGAAAGAGAATGTTTGCATTTCACGTAGCTGTTAATACTTTTTCGGAAAGGTATACATTCAACTTTTCCAGCTCTAGCATTTGGTAGATAGTAGGGCAGACTGATTTCTTAAACCTAGGTACGAAAACCGGTCTTGGAAAAGGAAAACTCTGAATTGAAACCTTTTAAATACGACTTTCTATTACATAATGTTCGTGGGAGGGGTTGGGTAAATACATATGTAGCAGTCTTAGATGAAAGTTGTTTGCGGTGAAAAGAAGCAGTTTCTTTAGGAGACTTAATTTTATGCAGAGTATAGACTAACAAAGAGAAAGAAATACCATCTTCACACATACATACACGCACACACCTTTATATATATATATATATATATATATATATATATATATATATATATGTATAATGCCTCAGATATTTTACATTGTATAACTCTGTCCTAATGACTTTAGTTACAATATTGGCTTTCAGAAATTGATTCACCGCACCTAAAATAGATTTCAATAATCAATTTCCTCCATTTTTTTTTTACACAAATGCATTTTATCAGCTCAGAGA